>CM054062.1:95831270-97031270 GCA_028641055.1 Alopecurus myosuroides
TAGGGAATGCCTATTTTATGCTCAGTGTTTGCTTTTGACATATATAAGTAGTATCGAAAAACTTGAATGGAAGTTAGCTGTCACATCCCTGGTTTTTTTTTGGAAAGTGCAAAAATCATTAAAAATTGAAACTTTTGTTTTCTTGTTAATGCAAGCCACAAAAAAACAAATAAAACTCAAACACAAATGAAATATTATGTCATATTCCAATGTTATTGAAATTGGAAATCCAATTATGGCTATGTTTTCCTAAACCCCAAAGCCTATTTATAAGAAATGTTCTTTATTCAAAATTGTTTTCTCTTAGCAAATCTTATTATATAAAATGTTTTCAGTTCATAAACCAGAGAATTATTACCTTTAATAATTTCCTATACCTTAAAAATGTTTTTGAGGATAAAAGTATTTATATTGATTATCATTAAAAGTTATTCCAAGATTTACCCATAAAGTGGTCTTCATAAAACGTTTCACCTTGAAAATAATATAAAAGGGACTTTAAAAATAATATTGTAGCTTTTAGAATTTTTCTAAATTTTATTAAGCCTCTTTCGTATTTATTTGAATTATCTATTTTATAAATGGTATTAAGTACTATTAGTGAATTATTTATAATTTCAAATTTCAAAAATTGAAATGTGTTGAAAAATAACACAAACTTGTTTTAGTTGGAAGATATGATTTTTACAAATTTTTAGAAATTAATTTGAGGCCATTTGGAATTATAAAACAAAAGATACTAAAAACAGAAATAAAATAAAAAAGAAATGATTACCGTCATTGACTCATGCAGCACACCTCATTCCACCAAGCCCCACATCGATACTACACAAGGTGAACTAACTCCTCTCTCGATATGCCTTCTGTGTCTTGGTGAATGGTGCGCTACCTCATGGAACCACCCTATGCGTGCTCACGTTGATCCCACATTGGAGCCCCAAGACGGTGGTCAAGCACCCCAAGAACGCGCCCAAGATGATGCCCAAGAAGCTAGATAAGAAGCTCAAGAAGAAGGCATCGAGGAAGAAAAAGAGGAGAAAAAAGGAGGAGGAGGCTAGGAAGCTCGGCCTGGCACCGGCCAGGCCGGCCTCCCTGCTCCTCTGGCCGGACCCCCAACCGAGCAGCCCGACCTCCACCCTAGCCTCTGGCCGGCCTCCCTGCGCATCAGGCCGGCCAAGCGGCCCGGCTGTCACGACTCCGAACCCAGAGGTATACATACTGTTATGCGCTCTTAGTCATTGACCCACAAGGGCTTCAGGCTTACCAGCCCAAGCCGCAACAAACAATGGAAGGTAGACTCGATTCATCGGCACGCAGGCCAGATAACCTCGGTACTACTACTCGTGGTGTTCATGCTAGTCATAACCAACTATGCATATAAAAGCGTCCACGAGTTGTATGAAACTGAAGGAACGGGACGAAAGCTATACAGAGATGCTATGTGTCCAGGAAGTGCAACAATAATCGAGGGTTACTAGGGTTACCAAGCCTAGGCCGAGTCACATCGGCAGGCGTGCTCGGAAATGGATCATCGGCTCCACAACCCCTCGACTGCGACAACAACGCAGGCATAGCCAAAACTGTATAACAATGAGCTCGAAACCAACAACCAATCAATGCAGTAACTCTAGAAATGAAAGTTGTATAAAGCAAGTTTTACTAGAGTATAGTTTTACAAACAGAGGTCACATGATCCAACATTACATCAGACAACGGAAGACAAATTATGTTACTAATAAATAATAACCAAAAAGGCCTAAGAGGCTGCAACATAAGGCGACGTCCCAACCCATAGATTTCAGGCTGCTACCTGGAAACCCCAAACTACTCGTCGATGTCCACGTTGGAATCACCACCACTGGAGTAAGAACTTCACCCGAACCAAAGTTAAGAAAACCTGTGTACGGGAGGTACTCAACAAGACTTAGTTAACCTATTATATATCTGATATCTTCAGAAAGGGTTTTATGAAGGCTATTTTGCGTAAAGCAATCTTTGTTTCCCAAATCGAGGAAGAATATCACGTCTCATGGAGTATTTTCAAAACAGATGAGGAAACTAGTCAACTACTAAAATCATCATTGTTTTTATTCCACCAATAGCATTTCCCAGCACCTCACATGCTACAAGGATCACCCCTCTCGGCATCTCCGAGGAGGAACCCTTCATCCATTGTTAACAAGTTTTAGACATTCCGTTCAAGTTATCTATGATCACAGAATCCGTTGCCAAGTTGTCCGTAACTGTGGACACGACTTCTCGAGGAGATTTATCCCTGCAGGGGGTACACTTTGCCCACATGTACCATCCGACTCTTAATGCCACACGTACGCTCTTCCTAGGAGCGCGGAAGAGGGTGGTTGACCACGACCTTTACCTTGCTCAACCCTATCCATTAGTCAACCCAAACAGGGCCACCCCGTCAACAGGGAGTTGGCCACCTCCTGACGACACATGTTCTGTGAGTCGGGATCAAGATCCGTGTATGTCCATCACTTGTCCCGGTCACGCCCTAAGTTTTCTCCAAATCGTTTTCTGACTCACACGCATATGGAAAGATCAAACTACATGACTCATGGATGTGGCCAAACAAGTTAGTTGGTCGAGCGCGACCTGTTAGGCCCCGTGTGTGGTTGCACGCTCAGTCTTGGCTTCGAAGGCGAGAACTCGCTCCTAGGGGCATGAACAGGACAAAACGCCACAACCATAGTGGCCTCACATCCATGCCGTTATTAGAAGTTATAAAAGATAATCCAAATCACAACAACCTAACATAATAGATTCACGTATTGACCAGATTCATCAACCGGATGGATCAGATCACAACTAGGCATGGCTAAGCAAGACTCACAGACTTTAACGAAGCGCGCACAAACAAACCTATGGCTGCTAGGAGCAGTGCATCAGAATATTTAGGCGATGCAACAAGTATAGCAGAACTCTATCTAAGGACCATAAATACTTTGAACCGCATGCAATATACGAGATTCAAAACACATTGAAACCATATATGAGCAGATAAGAGGTTATGCTTGCCATGGTTATAAGAAAAACAATAGATATATCTTCTGGAATAAGTGCTTGACTTGTCGGTTAAGATCAAATATTCGCCATTGGAGTTGTTGATCTTCACTTTGGGATCGCATTCTACCGATAAGAAGAAAACACCGGAACATGAACAACAATCAACACATCGCATCGATGCAATGCACAATATGTATGCATGAGCAAGTTAATGCACTGAAATAAAGCCCTAAACATGTTCGATGGGTTGCTAGGGTTCATATGGCAGTTATGAAATTTTTACTGAAATTAGCCCCGAAATGGACCTTAGAGGGCACTTCGGGCAATTCGGACAGTGAGTCTAATTTTAATTACTCAATGGGTTTTAAAACATCATAACTAGGTTGCATTTGTCATTTGAGCATTTTGGTATATAACTTGCAATTTTCTGAATTTATTGAATAAAAACTTATTTTCTCCATTTTTAAATGAATTAAATCAAATTCAAATAATGCCCAAAATTGAAGTTTGTCAAACATGTTTGAAAATCACATAAACATGTATGGTATATTTTTCTGAACATTTTGGTATCTTATTTGTATTTTTCTGCTAAACACAAATAAATATATTAATTTTCCAAAATTAAATGATTTTCTGGAATAATTGGACACATGTCAGTTTATTTTCTTTTTATTTAAATTTTTTCCAAAAAGAAAGAGCTGTCCGATGATGACGTCATGCTGACGTCATGGTGACATCAGCGGATGACCGGATCTCCACTGCCGTGGTCGCCGGCGGCGATTCCCGGCGCCCCAGCACGCGCGGGTAGGTGCGCTGGGTTCGTCTCGTTGAGGCGGACCCATTTGTGGCGGCGCCACCCTCTATAGGCCATCGGAGCGACGACGGCGACGGTTGCCACGACGAGTAACGACGGCGACGTACTAGAGGGGGAGGAGGGCAACGGAGAGCAATGTCGTGCTCCAAAGCTTACCACGAACGCGGTGGAAGGCTCGGGGAGGCGAGATGGGGTTGGAGGCGGCCAGAATCGGGCTCGGTGACGGTGGCCGGAGACGAGGAAGAAAAGCCCGATTCGCACAATTGAGGCCATATCGACAAGCATAGCTCGATGGGGAGATAGAGGAGGGCCTCGCGAAACTCTTGGCATGCTTCAATGATCATGGGACAACGCGTAGCGGTGGCGCAACCCGGCGGTCGAAGAGCTAGGGTTTCGGACAGGAAGGAGTTACAGAGAGCGAGAGAGAGCGGGGCGAGGAGGAATGAGGAGAGGGTGATGCATATGGCTCTCCGTGGCCTTATCCCCGCGCAAAAGGTAATCAGGAGGTGGGACGCGATAACGTCGGCGACCAGCCCTCCTTCTGGCAGGAGGAGGAAGACAATATAACAGGAAATTTTGCGACCCCCCCCCCCCCCCCCCGAAAGAAAAGGAAACTATAGGAAGGTCCTTCTGTTTATAAAAACTGAGAGGAAAACTATGTTTTCAGGACCTTTTTAGAAACAGTAAAAATTTGCAAAAATTATATTTGGAAACCTTGTCAAAAATGCAACCTCACCATGTTTTGCTTTGGTGAAATTAAAATATTTTCCAGTTAAATTTTTTGAAAACAGTTTTAGGTGCCTTTTATGGATTTTTCTCAATTTTAAAGTTCAAACATGATTCAATTTTGTTTCATGAATGTATGAGATGCCAACAACACACCACACCACTTTATTCACAAAGTTGGTGTCACACCCCAGATTTCGGACCACATGTAATATAGTGAGAGAAGCCATTACTGTGGTCCAACAAAAACTGTTTAATGCACTTGTGTAATCCAACATTATGTAATTAACTATGAGTATCTATGCAATGCAAGCAAGCTTTTATTTAAAATCAATTATCAATTTTTCCTGATGTTTCTTATTGTTTCTGTGATGTTTTACATATGATGTTTTGGAAATTTTTTAACCCAAGGGTTGAATCAATGTTGCTTTCAACCAATAAATATTATTTAGCTTTGTTTGAATCAAGAAAACAAAATGGAAAAAGAATATTTGGATGTTTTCCTTTGAGTTTTCTATTTAAGCTTGTTCCTGAAAAACTAGCCAAGTAGCTATATTTAACACATGTTATCAATATGTTAGGTAATCACATTTTATGTTTTCTTGGCATGAATGTGTTATGTGATATATGGATTACAAATATGTAAGCTTGGTTTGGATTTTGGAATGAGAAAACAATCAAATGCTTGATGGTTTTTGTGGAAGAAAAATAAGACGGAAAAATGGAATTTTTGAAAACAGAGAAAAACAGAAAGTAGTTGTTTTCCCACCTTGTTTTCAGTGCTTTTAAAAAATTCAAATTTGTTTTCAATTGATGTTTATGAAAGCACAAATCATGTTTAACAACCCCATACTTTGTTTTTTTTTTGGAAAAGATTCGATCCTTGAAAACAGATGATACTTTTTGCTCATTTTATCTGTTTTGACACTTAGCCAAATTGACTAAGTCATTTTTCTGAAAAATCTGAATTTGCTGAATCTGTGAGATTGACACTACTTTGATTTCTTGTATCTTTTAATTAAGTGAAAGTTAGGCAGTGCCACTTGTTTCTTCTAGAAGCCCTAGCATTCCTCAACGTTTACCTAGCTTTGGATCCTTTTGAGTTTGACCAGAGAAGAAATGAGAGACGTGGGAACAGAGCGAGGAAGAGAGGCGACCGACATGGGTGGACTACAGAGCGCCACTATGCGCGTAGACTATCACCATGTCCGTTTCTTTTCACCTCACCCCTCGACGCTCGACGAGAAGAACACGACCCCGCACCCCCTGGATACCCCAAGGGCCAAATGACACGGCATGGGCGCTCGGGAGCACGCCCTGAGCTCGCCACGGCCATGCCGTGGGCTCCCACGTGCGCACGAACTTGGCGCCGTGGCTATAAAGCCACGGACACTCCTTCACTGCGCCACCCCACTCGCCTCACTCCACTCCACCTCACTGATACACACCGCGCACGCCCCGAGCTCTCTGTGAGCCCAGCGAGCTCGAAAACCGCCGCCGGCCACCGCGGAGGGGAAGTAGAGGTGGGGCACGGCCCGTGCACTTCCGCCCCTATTTTTCACCTCTAACATGTTTGCCTCTCGCCGTAGACCCACCCTGACGCATCCACTTGACCGCTTGTTTGCAGGAGAGCCAAGGACCTCGCCGGATCCGCCGCGGACTCGCAGTTGTGCGCCGCCGTTTGGAGCTCTCACGACCCTCTGCGACTGCGCCCCTGCACCGCATTGACCACGCGTGACCTCCCCGACCCGTCTCCACTACCGCACGAGCCCCCTAGGTGAGCTAATCGCCGAGCTCGCCGCCGACCGTGTCTCCGTCGCGTTTCGAGACAGAGAGAGGAGGGAGATGAGAGCGAGCCGTTGATCTCGTGATCAACGGCCATGCTTGAATCGTGAAACGGTACACGCCTTCGCGCGCGCGTTTGCGTGTTGGGCCGCGCGCAGAGGAGAAACCCAGCCCCACGCTTTGTTTTTATTTTTCATTTTAGGAAATAACAGAAACAGGTAGTTTACTTTAATCCTGTGAAAAATAGCAAGCATGAGAAATAAAATCCACCAAAATTCCTAGAGACAGATATACATTTTCTTAAACAGATGCAACTTGTAGATATAGTTTTGGAGCATTATTTTGACTGTAGTAATTGTTTTGCCACACACTGTCTGTTAGAGTAAATTGTGTATAACTTTTTGTATGTGTGTTCAAATTGAGCAAACAAAATTTCTTTGAGTAGCTAATGTGTAGATCTACCTGTAGAACTTAATCTCACATCAAGGGGAGTTACCATTTGGAAATGCCATCCATTTTGGTGTTTGTCCAGTAGCAGTTTCTAGGATTTTTAGAGGGAGTTTAATAATGAATTTTGATGTGATCCAATTGGATGAGTTTGTGTATGATTAGATCTATGTTATCCTAGCTTTGTGTAATTTTCAGAGCTCTAGATTATTTTGGCATGCATATTTAGATACAACACCTTTTCTGTTAGAAATAGATCTTGTGTATTTAGTTTAGAATAATTGCTTGCTAGCTGAAATATTGTTTTCTAGCATGTTTAGATGATTTTCTTGCTGTTAGAATGTTTTTTACTTACAGTACTAGTATGTTAGAAAGTGTGTGCATGTTTGGGAAAACAAATAGAAATAGGATTTGTCTAGTATTGTTTTTCTAGTCTTTTATTTAATAGATCTTGTGAGAAAAGTATAGATAGATTTATTACCTAAGTTTTTAGTGTTGTTTAGTTGAGTCCAGTACCATTTTGGTACTGTTTATGAGTTGTTTTCACCTCTGTTAGTTTGCACTTGAGTTCATAGAGAAGCATGAATA
This sequence comes from Alopecurus myosuroides, assembly GCA_028641055.1. Lineage (NCBI taxonomy): Eukaryota > Viridiplantae > Streptophyta > Magnoliopsida > Poales > Poaceae > Alopecurus > Alopecurus myosuroides. The sequence goes on from CM054062.1 coordinate 95,838,655, forward strand.
GCATTGTTTGTTTATTTAGTCATATTGTTGTTTTTCACTAGTATGTGTACCTTGTATTTGTGTTTGGTGGAAAAATTGTTTTCCACAAGTTTAACTAGAGGCATTGGGACCTCTTTAATGTCTTGAAAAACCCAGTGGAACACCCACTGGTTCTATTTCATTTTGGGTGAGAAATAACATTTCTCTACCATAGTAGTGATAGTGATATTATTGTTATTTTTGTGTGTGCTTGAGAAGTGTTATGTTTGCAAACTTGAGTGTTGTTTTGTTTTGTGAGTGCTTGTTGTATGTATTACTTAGAACCATTGTTTGCCTTAGATTGGTTCTGATCGTGTGTCCTTTATTTTATTTTGCGACGATAGAAAACGAGGAAGAAGTAGTGGGTGGCGGACGTCATTACTACCACTCCTGTTGTTACCAAGACCAAGAGCCAAGCCAGTACCAAGGCAAGACATACTAAATCTTGATGTTATACTACTTATCATTATCTATCATGCATGTTTTACTTCTGAAGTTTTTACAAAAAGGTGTTTCCCAAAACTATTTTTGAGCGGCTATTATTACTACTAATATTATATATATATATCTATCACATTGCCATTAGTCAAACTTGGTGTTACCAAGACTTTAGTCACCATATGGTATATAAATACCACCAAAGATAATAATCTTGAGTCCCTAAGTGGACACTTTAAAAATGTGCTTTTGCAAACAAATACTTTATAAAAGTCCACGCTGGAAAGGCGGGACCTTATTCACCGGGGGAGAGACAAAGAGGATGTTTTCAAAATGGTTTACAAAAGACACATAACCTAGTCTTCGCTGGACAACCAAGACGTACTGCCACTCTACCTCAACATGGGTATGAGGCCTACCTAGATACTTGTTCTTGTTAGTGTGTGTTCTATCCCAAGATGCTATAGAGCGGATGATGCTCTGAACCGAAGTGTCGCCAGGAGGGAGAAACGGGACATACACAGTGTGCGATTAATTTTCCCTCCGGATGAGACAGTTGGGTCTCCTGCCGTGGCAATGTGTGACAAGGTGCCTGGGAGAATAAACCCAGTTGAACGGATAGCCATATACTAGATTGACCAGAGTTGACAGTTAGAATCATTTATCTGATGCTTGCATATCGCTTTGTCGATCCATGGGTGGTTCATGGAAGATTATTGGATCTTGTGAATTGTGTACACCTCTGCAGAGTAAAACTATTCTGAATAGCCGAGCCCTCGGATATGGGCAGTTGAATGGCCATGTAGCTAGCATTGTGTCAATTTTCAAAAAGGTTGTTTTTTTGGAGAAAAAGGATTTTGTACCATGGAGGTACTGATGAAGAAAAGCTGGAGTTGTCTACAAGAAGTTTTGCAAAGAGAAAACCTTCTTTTATACAACAAGTTTTATAAAACCTCTTGTACATGCGATATCTACAAGAGAAAGAAAACTATATTATTTTCTTTTGAAGTATCTTCTTCAACAAATGTATAGAGATGTTAAAGCAACCATGATGTTATATTACATACACCATGGGTAGTGAACCCTATGTATAGCCTACCTATCCACCATATAAGCATACTTGCATTATGTAAGTTTATAAAGGATGTCTTGCAGAGTACATTCAAATGTACTCATATTGGTTTCGTCCCTGACTATTTACTTGGTCAGACTTTGAGGAACCACCGAACGAGGAGGAGTACGAGGAGGAGTACTTTACTGATGACTATGTGAATTAGGCCCGTCTCTCGGTCAGCAGCCTGTTGGTTAAGGCGTGACATGGGCTATCTACGTTATGTGTTTTGCTAAGTTTCCGCTGCATGGTTTTGAGACATTTGCCTGCCCTGCGTGGCAGTTGTTAAGACTTGGTCATGTGACCATTGCTTGTAGGGGAAACACCCTTAAGTTTGGGCTTATTTTTAGGTATATAGGTAGGTCCAGATTAACTAGGAGTATCATCAAAACGGTGTTTCTGAGTGATTGATATATTATATATCAAAGAGAATTTATAACGAGGGCTCTGGATGTCCCGGAGTGATAGAAACAGTTTCTAATAGGAAGAAGGTTGTCCGATCTTCTGATGAGATATATACGCCGATTTGGGGTGGATTTCGACCTTGGAGATCCGACTACTACGCACATGTACGCAACACCAATCCAATCGCTAAACCAATCTCCGGGAGTTAGCAATCCAGCATAAGCACAATCAGCCTGACCAAAACGTCTAGTTCTAGCTGCAATCGAGGAACAAGTAATAACCAATATTGCATCGTGCATAAATGACGAAGGTTACTGATAGGTGGGATTCCGTAAACGGTCTGGATCAGGCCGTTGAGCAATAATCGAGTACACGAAGTTGCAGCCATTGGGTAGACAAACTTTTCACAAAACAAAATCCGAGTCTAAAATGAGACCTATGTAGGGTATATATGGAGGACAGGCTTGGGTGGCGGACAATAAGGTGGAAGAACCCCCTAGAGACCAAAAAACTCAACCCTAATTCTTATAATGCCCATAGGCCCAATTAGAGGTGGTGTAGCACCGTTTTCCTGGAACTCTAGCCCAGTTTCAGCTACAGGGTCTGACTCCTTTGGCCATACCTTTCCGCTCGGGACGAATTTTGAGGTGAGACCAATTTTGAGGGAAAGTGCACGAGACAAGATTTCCACCAAAAAAAGATTTGACCAATTTGGAGTCCGTATGGAAAAGTTATAACCTTCTGAATATAGGTATATTTATGAAGTCCCAATCTGCGTCCAGAATGTGGAAAAGTGGGACTCTAATTGCTCTTCGCCCAAAGGTGACTTGGGAGAACTCCTTGAACAGCATATAATCATGTCGCTTTGTTGTCCCCTCATTTCTTGATCAATTGTATAGAAATTATTGATATTCTCGGTCGTATCCAGCCTTCTCATGTCCTCATCAGTTTCTATTACTGCCAGATTTTATTCCGGAGTTGTTATGAAAGAGAAAATGAGGTTGCACACTTTATGGGGAAAATTTAGGGGGCATCAGATGTCCCTGGGTGTCGGAAATATATTTCTGACATTGTTAGATAATATCGATGCTTTTATCTATAGGGGTTAAGTGGTTCCGGAGAAGTTTCAGGGACTTTCCATATAAGAGGGGGAGTACCGGGAGGGAGCAGATTTCCCCCTCATGGACAAACCCTAATTTTGGGGGCTGCCAGGTGGGCCCCAATGGATGCACAAAATGGTACTCATCATCCTGGTATTTTCTCTGATTTTATTGGATGGAAAAAGAGAAAAGAAAAATGGAGGAGTGGGAGGTGGACTCCACCTCACCAATCCGAGTTTGGGCTAGGAGGGTGGTGTGGCCACCTCTTGGTGGTGCGGCCAAGTCCTCCTAGCTCAAATAAGACTCCCATCCCTTTTGGAAAGTCTCTTCTCTTCTCCCACTATATAAAGCACTCCAAGGCTCCAAGCAAAACACACAATTGGCTCTAAAGCCTATCTCTCTTTATCAATAAGAATTATAGGAATAATTAGAGCCCTTCTAATTGAATTTGAGCTTCCTCTAATTGAATTAGAGATTCTTCTAATTGGGTTTTGTGGTGTTCCTCTTTCGACTAGACCTAGCTTCTAATTACTCTCTCTCATGTGTTGATAACTCCACCTTCATATACACATGCATCGTCAAGTCCTGGATGCCGAAGCGCTAGAGAATTGGCCCTGACGTATGTGTGCATACTCTCACAAGGGTAACACGTGAGAACCTCACTCTACTAGAGCAAGGTGTTGGATACGGGGAGTAGGTAACATTCTCACCCACAGGCTTGTGCTTGAGGATCTTCTATAGGCTTTATCAACATTTACATCAACACCTCTTCTGCTACTATGGTGTGTGGTACACGATCTGAGGAACTAGATCTTGAAATTTATATTCACTTGTATCTGCATAGGAAAGTATTGGTTGTTGCATAGAAAGTTTGGCAAAATTTCGAAATTCGTGTTGCGCAACCAAACACTTATTGTTGGGTGTATGACCAAAAGGCAATAATATTTATACACTTGTTACATAATTATGATTCATATTGTTATTCTCTAACTGACATGGCTCCTGAATATGAGATTCAGAGGAAAAATCACTCTCATGTGTAGTACCATGAACACATAAACAAACCCTAGTCTTTCCTTTTACGACTAATTCATTGGATGTTTGATGACTATGTTTTCCTGGTCATGGACATTTTTTTATGTCAACATCAATGAATAGCATATTGTTGGAAGGGAACAATATGGCTGGGTATTCCCTAAGTATTTTGATATGCTAAGATATGCCACTAAGACATTTTTGTCCTTAGAATCATATCACAACATAGTTATATTACAATGCATCCTTTGACCATGAGGTTGTCGGGATAGTATATTCTAGAGCTTTTACTTTGGTTCTATCAAGAGTCACACCGTAAACTGGGTGAACATAAAGGTAGCTACTGGGCAATTCTAAAGGAGTATATTACCTCGATGTTCTGAGATGGGAATTACTCTTTCGTAGAAAGAGAGATACTTACCTGGGCCCACCCGGTATTCTTGATATCCATAAGTTCTGCAGACAATGCATGATAATGATACATCATGTGGGATATCATAATACAGTAACGAGAAACAGGAAACTTACCAGATAAGATAATACAAAGGTATAAGTGAATGAGAGATTATTTCACGACAATACCGGAATAAATAGTCTCATGTAAGTTCGGTATCGTGAGTAATGTGGGATTTGTATAATAACCAACATGTCCATAAGTTTATTCATATAGTATGTGGGAGTCAATATGGGTGTCCACAACTCCGCGATTCATTATTGAAAAGGAAAGAGTTTCCAGTTTCATGTCCGCACACTATCGAACCTGTAGGGGAAACACACTTAAGTTTGGGCTTATTTTTGGGTATATCTGTAAGTCCAGATTAACCAGGAGTATCATCAAAATGGTGTTTCTGAGTGATTGATATATTTTATATATCAAAGAGAATTTATAACGAGGCAATTGGATGTCCCGGAGTGATAGAAACAATTTTTGATAGGGGGAAGGTAGTCCGATCTTTCAATGAGATAGATACATCAATTTGGGGTAGATTTCGACCTTGGAGATCCGACTACTACACACACGTATGCAGCGCCAATGCAATCGCTAAACCAATCTCCGAGAGTTAGAAATCCAGCATAAGCACAATCAGTCTGACCAAAAGGTCTAGTTCTAGCTGCAATCCAGGAACAAGTAAGGACCAATATTGCATCGCAGATAAAAGATGAAGGTTATTGATAGGTGGGATTCCGTAAACGGTCTGGATCAGGCTGTTGAGCAATAATCGAATACACGAAGTTGCAGCCATTGGCTAGACAAACATTTCACTAAACAAAATCCGAGTCTAAACTAAGACCTATGGAGGGTATATGTGGAGGAGAGGCTTTGGTGGCGGACAAGGAGGTGGAAGCACGCCCCAAGAGACCAAAAACGCAACCTTAATTCTTATAATTACCATAGGCCCAATTAGAGGTGGCGTAGCATCGTTTTCGTGGAATTCTTTCCCAGTTTCAGCTACAGGGTCGGACTCCTTTGGTCATACCTTTCCGCTCGAGACGAATTTTTAGGTGAGATAAATTTTGCTAGAAAGTGCACGAGACAAGATTTCTAGCAAAAAAAGATTCGACGAATTTGAGTCCGTATGGAAAAGTTATAGCCTTCTTAAATTAGGTATATTTATGAAGTCCCAATCTGCGTCCAGAACATGGAGAAGTGGGACTCTAATTGCTCTTTGACCAAAGGTGACTTGGGAGAACTCCTTGAACAACATATAATCATGTCTCTTTGTTGTGCCCTCATTTCTTGATCAATTGTATAGAAATTATTGATATTATTGGTCATATCTGGGATTCTCATGTCCTCATCAGTTTCTATTACTGCCAGATTTTATTCCGGAGTTGTCATGAAAGAGAAAGTGAGGCTGCACTCTTTATAGAGAAAATTTAAGGGGCATGATATGTCCCTGGGTGTCAGAAATATATTTCTGACATTGTTAGATAATATCGATGATTTTATCTATAGGGGTTAAGTGGTTCCGGAGAAGTTTCAGAGACTTTCCATATAAGAGGGGGAGTACCGGGAGGGAGAAGATTTCCACCTCATGGACAAACCCTAATTTTGGGGGATTCCATGTGGGCCCCAATGGATGCACAAAATGGTACTCATCGTCCCGGTATTTTCTCTGATTTTATTGGATGGAAAAAGAGAAAAGAAAAAGGGAGGAGTGGGAGGTGGACTCCACCTCACCAATCCGAGTTGGGTTAGGAGGGTGGTGTGGCCACCTCTTGGTGGTGCGGCCAAGTCCTCCTAGCTCAACTAAGACTCCGACCCCTTTTGGAAAGTATCTCCTCTCCTCCCATTATATAAGCACCCCAAGTCTCCAAGCAAAACACACAATTGGCTCGAAATCCTATCTCTCTTTCTCAATAAGAATTATAGGAATAATTAGAGCCCTTCTAATTGAATTTGAGCTTCCTCTAATTTAATTAGAGATTCTTCTAATTGGGTTTTGAGGTGTTCTTCTTTCGACTAGACCTAGCTTCTAATTACTCTCTCTCTCATGTGTTGATAACCCCACCTTCATATACACCTGCGTCGTCAAGTCCTGGATGACGAAGCGCTAGAGAATTGGCCCCGACGTATGTGTGCATACTCCGAGAGGAGTAACACGTGAGAACCTCACTCTACTGGATCAAGGTGTTGGATACGGAGAGTCGGCAACATTCTCACCCACATGCTTCTTCTTGAGGATCTTCTATAGGCTTTATCAACATTGTCATTGACACCTCTTCCAATACTATGGTGTGTGGTACACGATCTGAGGAACTAGATCTTGGAATTTATATTCACTTGTATCTGTATAGCAAGGTCTTGGTTGTTGCATAGAAAGTTTGGCGAAATTTCTAAATTCGCGTTGCGCAACCAAACACTTATTGTTGGTGTATGACCAAAAGGCAATAATATTTATACACTAGTTACATAATTATGATTCATATTACTATGCTATAACTGACATAGTTCCTGAATGTGAGATTCAGAGGAAAACTCATGCTCACGTGTAGTAACATGAATAGTCTTGCTTTTTACGACTAATTCATTGGATGTTTGATGACTATGTTTTCCTGGTCATGGACATTGTTTTGTTCAACATCAATGAATAGCATATTGTTGGAAGGGAAAATATGGCTGGGTATTCCCTAAGTAGATTGCTATGCTAAGAGATTCCACTAAGATATCTTTGTCCTTAGAATCATATCACAACATGGTTATTTCACAATGCATCCTTTGACCATGAGCTTATCTTGATAATATATTATGAAGGTTTTACTTTGGTGCTATCAAGGGCCAGACCGTAAACTGGGTGAACATAAAGGTAGTTACTGGGAAATTCTAAAGGAGTATGTTATCTCGATGTTCTTAGATGGGAATCACTCCTCTGTAAAAAGAGAGATACACACCTGAGCCCACTCAGTATTCTTGATATCCAAAAGTTCTGCAGACAATGCATGATGATGATACATCATGTGGGATATCATAATATGTTAACGAGAAATAGGAAACATAACGGGTAACGAGACGATACAAAGGTGTTTGTGAACCATAGATTGTTTCACAGGCAATACTGAAATCAATAGTATCAGGTAAGTTCGGTATCGTGAGTAATAGGAGATTTGTATAATAACCAGCAGGTTTAGTAGTTCATTCGTATAGTTTGTGGGAGTCAATATGATTTTCCACGTCCCCGCTATTGATTATTGAAAAAGAAAGAGTTTCCCGTTTCATCCCCACACACTATCGAACCTGTAGAGGAAACACACTTAACTTTGGGCATATTTTTGTGTATATTGGTAGGTCTGGATCAACTAGGAGTATCACCAGAATCTGCGAAATAGATATATTTTATATATAAGAGAGAATGCACAACAAGGGCATGAGATGTCCCGGAGTCATAGAATTGGATGTACAAAATATGATTTGTTTGATGTAATTAAGAATACTCCTATGATTCAATTCATGACTATTCCCCGCACGAAAGATACATTTAATTACCCAATAATGATAGGAAATTCATTTTTCTCTTGAAATATGGTACAATTGAATCCACCTTTATTGAAAAAGAAGTGAATAGGATGTGTGCACATAGAATTTTCCTACTGAAAGTGAATAGATACCATAAATTGCTTCACTCTAATCTTTGTTGTTATCTCAGCGTCAGGGCTTTGCAATCAGTTCCCATATTTCTATTACATTGTGCGGCATCAAATGTTATTGTCATCGATGTGATGTCTCAAACACTACTCAACATTAGTTTTTGGTGCACATTACTGTGAGATAAATGGTTGCATGGCTGAACCTTGTAGAGAAATTGATGGGAGTTTCGCTTACTGAGGAGGTGGATACTTTTAAGTGGGCACTGTCAACTTATTTTCTGTTAAATCTATGTGTAGGGTTTTATTAGTAAACATACTAGGTATCTTCAGAAATGCCTATGAAAACTTAAAATACCGCTAAAAATAAAGATATTTCTGTCGTTCCTTCATAGTAAGGTTTAGAATCAAGGATATTTTTGCAAAGATACGATGGAAAAAGTGCAGGAAATGCATTTTCTGTGATTTGGAGGAGGCATCTGGGCATTTATTTATCTCTTGTCCCATTGCATGTTTAATTTTGAGAGTAGTCCACTTCACCTTTAATACACCGCTATGATCAATGTAACTAATATGTTTGATAATTGGTTTAATGAAATTGATAAGAAAACTAAAACTCGAATTCATAATGGGGTTTGTACTTTAGTTTCTTCTTTGTGGAATTTCCGAAATTATGCGGTGTTTAACAATGTTTGAGGGCACACTTTTTGCAGGTTATCCATGATGCTACCTACTGCATCCACATGTGGGCCTTTCTTCTTCTAGTGGAGCTACGAGGGCATATGTACTTTGAATGCAACCGACTAATAGCGGTCGTACGGGTTATCTTCAACCAGGGTAACTAACGGGATTTTAATCTACACTTAATAATAAAGGCATTAAGCTTTCTGTCGTCCATCCTTTTTATTTCCGATTTTACCCCTAAAGTTGAACGCAAATTATCCACCGCTGCCCAAGGAGGTCGAGTGGATAGTGTTGCGCCGGCCGTGGAGTGATCCACCGCACATTTGAGATTGGAGGAGGAAAGAGGGGTTGATCATGATGAGGGCGGAGTGTTCCCAATGCACGCATACTCGGAGATCATCGGCCGTTGCTGGAGCAAGGAGGAGCTCGAGGCGGAGAATTTTCTGCCGACGTTGGCAACTGGAGCAGGGTCTGCGGGTGGAGGGTGGCGTCACGTGCGGGTCCCTTGGTGTCCTCGAGCAGGAAAAGGAGATGAGGCGCGGCTGAAGCTCGAGCAACCGCAGGAGTAGGGGGTCTACTGGCCATGGTGACTGAGATGGAGGAGGAGAGGTCCGAGGGAGAAGGGTGATTGGGAGCACTAGGAGGAGACAGAGAGAGCGGCGCCGGATGGTTGGGGTGCTCGCCATCCATCACCGTCGCCAGCGGGGAGTAAGGAGGGAGGTGATGGGGTCTGGGAGGCGTCGTATGCATGTCTTTCCTGTGCGGGTATCTTGCATGTGTTGCATGTAGCCTCTCCTAGGACTGTCCGGCTAGGCTGCTCCGTCTCTCACTCTAGAACCTTTTTCTTTCTTTTTGAGTTAATTTGATAAAACGGTTTCAAAAACGGAGGGAGTGCGTTGAAAAAAAACATTTATGATAAGTTAAGCAAAAAAAAGTAGAGTTTATAAAAATAATTTTGATGGAGAAAAATATGTGACATGATGCATGATGTCATGGGCGAACACGTTTGTTACAAAACTGATAAGGATTTCGAATCTTTCCGACTGGGAGTCACCATCGGGCTCGGTCGGGAGTCGTGCTTGGTCTTGATAGAGACTCGTGCTCCGACTGGGAGTCACACTGGGTCTCGGTCGGAAGTCCATGTGCTCCAACTCTGGGTTTCAGTCGAGAGTCGCTTCGGAGATATTCTTGCTGCTGAAGGTATAATAACTGAGAAAATAGACGGCGACAAAAGAAAATAAGCCATCATGTATGTTATATACTTAGAGTTGTACGCATTGGCAACATGCTCACGTTTTCTTTCCAGTTGCAACGCACGGACATGTTTAGTAGTAGATTACAAGAAGCATTGTTGTTTTGTATTATCTATTTTCGGCCGGTTGATTCATGTTGCAACCTTGACTATTTTTGAGATGTAAACTTTAAATTTGTGTACTTTGCAATGAAATTATGGCTGCATGCATTGTTCGATGATGAGGCCATGGTATGCCCTGTTTTCTGAAGAAAAAAATATCTTTGCCTTAAATATAAAATTTTCCATGGATTCGTCCCAAGCTTAAAGCCTATATAAAGTTTTTGAGTTCTAGCGAAAATCTAAGTAAAAGACTAATGCAAAACCAATGAGGCGGATCTTTTGTCTCAACAAAAATGATTTGGTACAGACTTAGGGTGACTTCTTTTAAGTTTCTGCTTATGCAGAAACCAGTTTCCGAATTGTGGTGGGTAGAAACTGTTGTGGAGAGAAACTCTAGAAACTCCTCAGGAGACTTCTTTTTGGATTCTACAGATTTGGCTTATTTGTTAGGTTCGGTTGTGATATGTCCGATATACCCCCGAATTTGATATGTCCACTTAATAAACGGATATGTATGTATCATACGCTATGTTTAAATAGAAAATGAGCTAGATATTAAAATAAGATAGTATGAAATGGTCTAGTTATTTCGGAGTTACAATAAAAATAGATTCATTTATCCAGTACATGCCAAAATAATAGAAATATTATAGTGATTTTGGAATAACAATAAAAATAAATGATCAAGCTACTATTGCTTCGGCGATGCTCTGTCGTAGTGCACCCATGATGGTATCAGATGAAGAGGGGGCAGATCCAGCAGTCCAAGATACGCTATCCTCGTGAACATATGGGCATCGCTCGAAGCTATGGAAATGTTGATCATACAAATTACTGTCACGGATGAAGTTATGCAAACACATGCATGCAGTGATGATATTCGTTTGCGTGAGAGCCTCGTGGAAATGTTATATTCCAAGAAGAATGCGCCACTTCATCTTCAAAACGCCGAATGTTCTTTCAATAGCATTTCGAAGACATGAATGAAGATGGTTGAATCTCTCCATCATATTTCTTGGGGGTGCCCCTTGGAAATCAGGAACATGATAACGCTGGTTTTTGAATGGAGCGAGATAACCAACTTTGTTAGGATATCCAGAGTCAACAAGATAATATTTTCCTGCAAGTAGCAAATAGATCAGAACATAGCACAAAATATTTATGAGCAAATACATATGTGAAGATATTACCTTCGGGAGGGTGTGGATAATTGTCGAAATGGGGCTGAGCATCAGTCCATACACGTGTGTCATGAACAGATCCAGCCCATCCAGCAACAACAAATGTAAACCTCATGTCAAAATCACATATTGCCATCACATTCTGACTTGTGTAACCTTTCCTGTTAGTGTATTTTACTTTACTTTTCTTGGTAACCACGACATGAATATGTGTTCCATCAATTGCTCTAATGGCATCTTTAAAATGAGGCCAGAATCTAGATTGTTGCAGTTTCTCATGAACTTCGGTGAAAGTAGGACCATTAGGTCTAATATAATCACCCGCCATACGGTCTACACAGTTAACACATGATGGAGCTTGTTGCTGATGGTAGAAACACTACGCTCAAAACGATCTGCAACTTGACTATTGGACGCAGATGTGCCCACCATATACAGAAATAGAGCAAGTGACTCTATACTTGACATCTGTGTAGGGTGGACTCGAGGCCATACTTATCAACAAGAATGCCATGCAACATTGTAAAAACTGACCTCCTCATTCTAAAACACTTGTAGAATTTTTTTGGATCCTTCATCCTCTCCTGAACCCACTATATCCCTGTGAACAATGGCAATCTTCTAGCCGCATAAGGAACCTTCTCATTTTCAGCAGCATATGCCGCAAGCAGAACACACATGTCAAACTCCTCATCCGAATCATCATGTGCGAAAATCATCTGTAATCGAATAAGTAAACATTCATAAGAAATAAGTTCATGACACATACAAATTGTAACAAAATGTCATAGTTCATCACACATCAAGGTTCTAAGAAAAATAACATAGTTCAAGACACATTCAGGTTCTAAGCAAAATAACATAGTACATCACACATTCAGCTTCTAAGCAAATAACATAGTTCATCAAACATCAAGGTTCTAAGCAAGTAACACAGATCCTCCACCAAACTACTTCTTCGACTTGTATTCCGCCATGTCATCTTAATCCACTCAATCCCTACCCAAAACAGATGCGTATTGACACAATCCCTTCCAAACAGTGTATTCTTTTTTGAGTGTTTCCCACCTATTTTTCATTTGTCTCTGATCATAGTTTCTCTTCGTGCGCTCATTGAACTTCTTAACCAAATTTTCATAACCAAGTCTAGTCAAAATTTGCACTGAACGATTGTTTGCAAGCACCTCTTCAATGCACACATCAAGAAATACGCGATGCGCTACCGCATCCGAATATGCTTTCAAATGTGTAGGCTTCACAATCTAGATGCACAAACAACATAATTATCGACCATCTCAATCAAGCAAGCATCATCCGCTGTACAAAATCTAGATGAATTTTGTAAAGAGAATTTGCATACATATAGCAAGCATCATACGCACACATACAATAGCATACACCAGCATCCTAAATACAGCAAGCACTACCTCGGGCAAAAAAAAATTCATACAGCAGCATACAACACCATCAAGCAGCATACAACAAGCACTAGCTCGGCCAAAAAAAAATCACACGCACCCGTACAGCAGCATACATCAGCATACATCATACGGCAAGCACTAGCTCGGGCAAAAAAAAAAAAATCATACACACTCATACAGCAGCATACATCAGCCAAAATTCTTCATACGGGCATCACGCATACAGCAGCATCACGCAGCATCACACACCAACAAAATTCATACGGGAGGGGATCGTACCTGGGCAGCTGAGGTCGACATGGCCGGCTTGGGCTCGGGCTCCTCGCAGGTTGGTGGAGAGGTGGAGCTCGGGCTCCGCGCAGGTTGGTGGAGAGGATGAGCTCCGGCGGCGCGGGGCAGGCGACTGGCGGTGGGATCTGGGGCGTCGCGGGGCGGGGTAGGCGACTGGCGGCGGGATCCGGGGACGCGCGGATGCGGGTGGCGGCGATGCGGGATCCGGGGAGGCGCTTGCCGCGGTACCCGGCGCGTGGCGTCGACGCGCCGCCGGCCGCCTGGAGGAGATGCGGGGGCGCTGGGTCTCAGGGGTCGGGGGAGACGCGAACGTCCGCTCGATGTTTTTTTTTCTGTTCGCTGTGTTGACTGTTCGGGAGAAGGGTGACTGCGGTGGCAATCGTCCGTAATTTTTCAGAAGGACATGTCTGTTTTCGAGTACCCATTCGTGAGCGAGTTCAGAAACTGCTCCCGAGCAGATTTTCTTCGTACGTGCAAAGTGGGTTTCTCGGTGGCTAGAAACTGGGTAGAATTTGGAGACTTTTTTCGAGTTTTTGCTTATTTAGACCCAGAAACTGCCCATAAACTTAAAAGAAGTGTCCCTTAGCTATGTTGTTCTGTTACTTTGTACACACCTCGACTGATAATGCAAAACAATTTCAGAGAGACATGCATACCGACTGAGGCGTGAAAGCCAATCTGTTGCAAAACGGTTTCGCTTTCTGGGAAGATGAATCTTGATTCAACTCATTGGGTGTGTTTTGCGTAAAGTGCAGCTTGTGCAGGAAAGCATATGATGGACTTATGGAGGATCCGACTGCATTGTTTTGTGTTCTTGATCCAACCTAAAAGATTATCTTCGAGTTTCTTATCATGGCAGCTGTTGGCCATATGTACCTGCACTGGCTGGCTGCCTCACTCGATACACCGAATTAGACTGCTTGATTTGTCCCCCCACCCCACAAGCTTCAGCTGAGTACTATTTTTATATGTAGCAAATACGACTGAGTCTGATAGAAACTTTCTTATACTCCTTCCGTCTCACATTAATTATCTCAAAGTTAGACAAAAATAGACGTATGTTGTCTAACTTTGTGATAATTATTATGAGACGATACATCCACATTTGTCCAGTTTTGAGATAATTAATATAAGACGGAGGGAGATATACATCCACTTTTGTCCAACTTTAAAATAATTAATACGAGACAGAGGGAGTAGATAGAATGTAGGTACATCCAAAATTTGGTAAATCTTGTTCTATACTCGCATAGATTTTTTCGAATAGACGTCGAAGTGCTATCGTACAACTAGGGAATGCATCAACCGATATATTCATGTCACGGGAGCTCAAAAGAATAACCGGTTCACGCATCAAATCGGATGATATTTATTACTACCTCCGATCCTAATTAAGTGTCGGAGCTTGTACCACATATTTATACTTAGTTAGGCCATTTTTCTTGTCACTTTTTATGAATCGGAGGGAGTACTACGAAATGTCCAGCCAAGTCGCTCTTAATTCTCGGACAATATCCAAAATTTGAAGTTCAAATCCGACGTGCGTGTTCCCTGCAAAAAAAAAAAAACAACAACAAAAAAAAAAGACCAGTGTAACAAAAAGGAATAATGTTGGCACTGGCCGTTATTTTCTATCCTCTCACCTCCACCCACACAGAGCCGCAGGCGAACATGTCTAACTTATAGTACTACATATAATATCCTATTTTGAATTATGCTCCTATCGGGAAGGCCTCCGACGTATCGAAATATTCCACACGTCAAGTAGCCAGCTACTAGTGGAGGAGCTGGCGATGGCGAGAGCAACGGCGCATGCAGTGCAGAGGCCGATCGATCATCAGGTGCCCACCTCAAAAAGAGCAAGTTCAACCACGGGATCGGTCTCTGATGCATCTCCGGCCGGCCATATGCTTATGGCTCAAAAGGAGCAGAGGCCCACCCACCAAAAGCAGAAGGAAAAGAATTAGAATTTTCACGGCGATGGACGACGGTGACGACCACCACCACTAGCAGCATGATCACGGTTGCGTCTTCCGGCAGCTCGGAGCACCCGCGAGGACGCATCTCCCCCGTCCCGTTCCACCACGGCATCGGGCACGGCGCCAACCAACGGCCACCGCTTTACAGCGAGCGGCGCCATGTCAGCCGAGGGGCCGTGCTGGCTTGTCAATGGCGGAGTGGCCGGAGCAAGATGCGTTGTCCGGTACCTGGCGGCCAGGCGCGCAAGGATTCGATACCCGTCGAGCTTGCTTGTCACCTTCTCAATGGGTCGTGTCGCCCTCCATCGCTGCCTCATTCTCTCATTGCCATGCATCGTGGCATGTCCAGTTTTTCCCTTCCCGACGTGTTGGCAGGCCTAAAAGAGCATGAGCTACTTGTGTATTTTTCTTTTCTTTCTTTATTATGCTTCGCCCTAAGCTATGCTCAGAGCTAGTCTACATGTGTCTCTAAATTACCCCTTTGTTCCCACGACATAAAACGTTTTGGCAAAGCTTTTAGCATTATCTTTCGCACGGGCATAAAAAAAATAGTAAAGACCAATCAGGACTAGCCCTTCGTGATATATTTTATTTTTATTTTTACAGAAGAAATTATCTTTGTGATAATATCTGAAAATTCGTCCCTGATATGGGGATTGAACTCTGGTCGCTAGTTGAGTCAGCACTACATCAATCAACCACTGGGCCTATGCCCCGTTCTTACTGTGTCAATTAAAAATGCTAGCTGTGGGAGGTTGCTCGTTTGGATACTAGGTCTAGTAGACCGATCTCGGCCTCACAGGGGATTGCTGAAAGCATCCCACAAATTGAAAACACAGGAACAACACAACACATGAATATGGCAAGTTTGCCAATGCAAAACAGAGTATTATGAAAGACAAAAGAAAAGTGTAGAAACACAACAAATCGGGTTTAGGCTACGTGACCGAATCTTAGGAATCTTAGGAAGAGGTTGAGTGAACTGGATGTTCAAATTCCTATAAAATTGAGGGACACAAGTGTAATGCATAAGAATTTGGATAGTACAACGTACCTATGGTCCAAAAACATTTTTACAAGAAACCTAAGAGCGTGTGCAGCGTGCTGTTTTGAGCCATAGCTAAGAGAATCTTTTTGTCCTAAACATATGTCTAAACACTAGAAAGGATGAGTCTAGTACCTGACTCAAGTCTAACAAAATAAGATATGCTCCAGCGTTTAGCACACACATGGATCCCATCAAACAGAATAAAAATTAACAATAAAAGATGTTTATCATCCACCGACGAGTGGGACCGTCTACCATTTGATTCCTTTAGACATATGTCTAGTACTAGACTCGGTGTCTAAGAAAAGTTAGACAAATTGATTTCTTAGAATGAGTCTAGCCATTCTCACCTTGTACATGCTCTAAATTCTTACGACCTAGCCATTGTATGTGCTAATAAGGTTGTCTACTTTTGTGTTTTGTAGAAAGTAAAGCCATGAAGAAGACTTTATCCGGGGATCAGTGAATTTACTAAATTAGTCTTTGGATAGAATGCTTTAAATAGTGCGCATTTTTCTTCCCCGGGTACTACCTCCAAAGATGTCTAAATTCATTCCTTTGACGCTCACCAAGTAGGGAAAGAAGAACGTTACTTATTATTTTATTTTATTTACCATTTGTGGGTTAGAACGTGCTTGACGACGGTAATGAATTCCTTAGGTCAGGAGAGTTGGGACCGGTCCTAGAGAGCCAAAATTAAATGATTTTAACATAGTGCCCACACTGGAATTATCATCCTCTTAACGCTTTAATTAAGCAACACCCATGAAAAAGAATTTATCAGGTGTTAGTTGTTTTTGGATATAAAGATCAAGTGTCAGTTATATTCCTGGAAAAAAATTCTCTCAAAAGTGGAACATTGGTGATGAAAAATATGCCATGCAGGTAGAGTTCTCCCCCAGTCACCGCCTTCAAAAGGTTTTCAAATTAATTCCGTCGTCGCACTCCAGCTACTAAGGACAAGGAAAGATTATTGATCATCAACTTGGGTAAATCTCAAAAGATATACCTGTGTCGACGGGATCCGCATGGCATGCCCTCACAATTTTACGCATTTGTTCGCTATATATTCCTAGATTGATCACGCATCCGCGGAGCAGCAGTGTCATTTTCCCTTGTAGCTGTTGGAATTATATTCGAGCTAATCCCATCTGCATTTCAAAATGCTTGCGCCCCAAAGTAGTGAAGTAAACGAGACAACTCCATACCCATGCAGTTGAAGGAACATTTTTTTCGGATTGAGGTTAGGACCACCATGGAGATGGCACTGCTGGAACCCTATTAGGGTATTCGATCATGGCATTGACGCACACTCGAGCTTGCTTCTCTCCAAGCAACAATGAGCAACCGTTCCTTTTTCTACCTATGTAGGGTCCATGCCTGATTAACCTCATCTCAAGAAAATCAGCATATTTTGTGCAAGATATATCTGTTGGCCCCTAACTTCAGAATCATTCCGATGAAACAAACTTATATATCTGGCGGTGCCGCATCGAGCGGATAGCGTGTGGACCCAGTCGATTAGAATGTTTTTCTGCCGGTTCTATCTAATTTCATTCTTTTTTCCAGGGAAATCCCTGCCTCTGCACCGATTGGTGCACATAGCCAAATATTATTGCAAAGTATCAGTTAATTCTTCATTGAGTCAGAAAAAGAGAGAACCATAATAGGATTATAATAAACACTTATGCACTGCTAATCCTAATATCAGGCCGCGTGCTAGCATTTTCAGATGGTTGCACTTAGACTAATTAAGTGTATTTCACGTTGTAGTGAGAACCATGTAGTGATCCAGTGGGTAGAATATGGATGACCTGCATCTGCATTTGGTAGTATGTGCCTAGTAACCCGGCGCTTCTGCTAGCGACGCTGCATGCAAGGAATATACTACAACCGTGCAACGTGGTTGACGCACTACCCCGTGTGGTGACCACCCTCGATTTAGACGTGTTCCGACGGAATTCATATGTGTCAAACTGAAATTAGCTTAGTTCTTCCGAGCTTCGACTGGACAAAATTGGTTACCAAGAACAGTCCCGATCGATCTTCCCCGAAAAAAAAAATTAAGGTACTGTAGTACACAAGATAATTACAACGACCAACTTTACGTTAGAAAAACAACGGAAGATGTTGCGAGATTGGGCACGCGTGCAAGAACGGTTGATCATCTCTGTGTTCAAATTCTTTCCGATCACCCCACGCTGCCCTGATGGTGTAGTAGTATTTTACAACACATACACGTGTGAGATTTCAGGGCGTGTGGTGGCCGGCCACAAGTCAACATGACACTACTATTGCTAGACAAAATGAAAAGGAAAAGACTTGTTGTTGACGGGAAGCTCAAATACGTTCCATCATTACTCTATATATAAGGAAAATCGAGAGACCAATCGAGCTTTGTGGTGGAAGTCAACTTGGCGGTTGACCAACGAGATACATACTCGATCCTACTTGCATGACATGGAGAATACAACACTGCGCACTAATTTACTGTGCAGGATTAAACCCATGGCCTTCGGCTTGCCTTAAAGGCCAGGGTATATACATTGTTCAAAGTCAACGACCACACATAATTACATACATTGATCAAAGGGAAATTAAAGAGCTTTGGCAAAACAAAAAAAGTTTGATTGTGAACTGTGGGTAAATGTACAACTACACTCGAGAGTGTATTTGAACTGGTCGATCGGTTGTGTCTACGAAAAAATATAACTTGGTCATCTTGTGTCTATGGAAAAATATAACTTTCATCTGAAAGACGAGACTCTGAAGGATTTTCTCTATCTCTTTTCAAAGAAAAATATTTCCAAAACTCGTTCATAAATGGGATTTTGGACACACGATGTACCCCATTTTATGTTCAGTGATGCTAGCCCCATGGACTCCAGTAAAAACCGCTTAATCATATACTATTTGACTTACCAAGATTTGCAAAGTAGGATAAAATGAGTTTTTCATATACTTTAACTTGGTAAAAAATGGCTTTACGCAAATAAAGTGTAAGCCTTAAGCCTTGCATGTAGAAATAGGATAATTCCCTTCTTTTTTATCTAACTTGGGAGTACATGTCATATAGGGGCAAAACCGGATCGGATGCCGATTGGATAGTGTTGTTCCCATATCTTTTTTTATATTTTTAAAACAAATATGAATATAAATACGGATGTTGTCGAATACAAATGCGGATACAATGTTTTGTCAATGGAAAAAACGAATAAAAAAAATAACAGACTCGTGTCTTATAATGACTCAACTATATAAAGATACATAGATAAATAGAGTGATATAATACACAATAGTTTAAAGTTCAATCGCAGAAAAAAAATTGACTACTTTGTTAGATTTTTTAGGTTGGGTAATTGGCATATCGGGTTAGAATCATTGAAATTGGTATGAATATATCCATTTCCATATCCATGTTTTCTTAAGAATTCAATATCACATGTGTATTTGTAAAACGAATCCGTATATTTAAAACGAATCCGTATATTTACTATATCCATTTTCATTTCATCCAAATTTGGATATTATCACATCCATTTTCAATTTATCGAATAGGAATATCGGATTATTAGGGCTCCTTTGATTTATAGGATAGGAAAAACATAGAAATGGTAATTCTATAGGATTGGAATGGCATGTCAACTTGAATCCTATGGGAAGAGTGATTCTCTTTGATTGTGTAAAGGAATTTTTCCATGAGGTTGGACCTCATGTTAGTTTCCTATAGGAATTTGCACTACAAGATTCCTATGAGAATATTTCCTATAGGATGCAATCCTATGAATCAAACTAGCTCTAAAGGAAAATTTCCTATAGGAATGTATCATACAAAAATCCTACGCTATTCCTTTGAATCAAAGAGGCCCTTAGGATTATCCAGTCCCAGTTCCCGCACCTAGGATCATGTACATAGAACGGAGCCCAAGGAAATATGGGATCTAGGGACACGAGTCTACACTCAACCAGCATGTAGAATTGATGGGACTCTAAGTTGTCTCGTTTGATTTTCCGTTGTAAATTTGAGTGAGCCTTTGGCAATACAAGTTGTAATAAAATATACTGGCGATTATACGTTTTTAAGTGATTTCTCATTGTATTTTTTGTTCTAACTAATCAATTGATTCAGGTGCTAGCATGGTTAAACACAGAGACTTTGGATCCTAACAGATCTAGGCTCATTAAACTGGAGAAACGTGATTTGATTGGGATGGAGGGAAACATGTCGAGAGATTGTACCCCTCCCCCGTCGGCAGTAACCATGCAGACCTTCCCGGTGGCAGTGAGAGGATGGGCAAGAGGGTGGCAGCAAAACTTAAGGGTGGCACAAAGGCTTTCGAAGTCGCTCGAGTAGCGACCCGGGAGGCAGCGGTAGCTAGAGTTTACAAAATTAATCCTTTCATCTAACAAAGTACGTAAATGTTTTATTTTCAGCAAAAGGCAGCATTGCTCAACTCTTTACCCTTGTACGCATAAAATGCTAACTTATAAGTCTCTGGTAAAGGACGTACTTTGATCTATATTTTCCTCATTTTTAAAGATAATTCGCTTGTTGTGACTTCAACAACTTCTGTTGGGGAGAGACAGAAGAATCTGCCGGCTATTTATATGAATAGATTCATTACGGAGGTCCTGAAGTGCCTATATTTACAAAGAAAAGGGGCAATTATTTTTTACCTTCTTAAACATTACTTCTTTCTTGCATTTGTACACATATAGACGTATGTTTTTATTATATATGGAGTACAAACTATCAGAACTTTGGATAATGTGACATTAAATGTACTTACCATTTAATACAGGTAAGCAATTTACAATCGGATTAAGGACCATATTTTGGCACGTCTTTTCCTCTCCCCCTACTATCTCCATAGCCCATTGAGAGTCGTCCCCCTTCTCCTGACGCTCCCTCGTCTCTTTTCCGGCTGCCGGCCGCAAGGGATGTGGTAGGGCGGGTTGTGCAGTTTGTACAGAGTAGCCTAGGTCATGTCTTCGGCGTGCTTCCAGTAGTTGGCTATATGGTAGTAGAAGTAGGGAGGACACTCATTCTTTTGAGCCAGATCTAGTGCTACCCGGTGAAAGAGCATGGTGCCCCCATATGTGGTTTTGGTAATTAGTGACAATCCTTATGTACTAATGTTTGCATTGAGATATTCTTATTGGTTTCTCCATAGGCATCACTTGAACTTTGTGTGTTGGATTCAAGGTTGGATGCCATGAAGATCATTGATTATAATGGACATATTCGATATGATCAAGAATATATATGGTCGTGATATTATTGAGCATATTGCAAGTATGTCTTGAAGAAATAGTTTGTGTGAACATTCATGTTTACCTTATAGACATCATCATTATTAAGAAAGAGCGAAGATACATGTTTGATCAAGTCTAAGAGTAAAGAATGGATTCAAGATTGATCAACACACGAAGGTAAATGATGTACCAAGTGATATCTTGTGCAGTTTTCTCTAAACCCTAGAAGTTCCAGCTGCTGGGGCGGAAGTACCGCCACTCCCCGGAGCGGTAGTATCGGTTCCAGTATCAGGGTCTCCCAGAACTAGCCAGCCACGGGATAGATGCCTCCTGGAGTTCACCCGACACTTACCCGGAATTAGGCCGATAGTACCGCACGCTCGGTGCTACGTGCTTCCTCCCGAAAGTACCGTCCATGCGGGTTTTATGTGGTTTCATAGCATAACTTTTTGAATTACCTGATGATGCATGGGTATGTGGAGTTTCTATATGGGGTTACGTATCTTCCTATGAGCTTGCATCAAGATAGAGATTCCATATAACCCCATGGAGGATGACATCAAGTGGTGATCTCCATCAAGATAATGGTCAAGTGAAGATGTCTATATAAGAATAGTTTATGGGGGAGCAATCTACCAGTCTTCACCAAGCGAAGCGCAATCAATAAAGATGGTTCTAATTTAGATGATCAAGATCATTATCATCTAGCTCAAGTTGAATTCACAATGAAAAGGTATGATCATGATATGGTTTCTATTTTACCAGTCTCATGATGTTAGTTGGGAGACCGGGCTATAGGATAGAGAATTGTTCTATCAAGAAAGGATCTCGATTGTGTAACTTGATCGTATCATTCGTAGAGAGCTTACAACTTTGCATACTTGGCATCATATTTCTTAGTTCTTAATTAGCTTTTATATTTGTGGGTTTTTTGCTTGTCGTGTTCTTCATGACAAATCCAAGTTAATAAAAACAGATTTCTTATAAAAAACTTATTGCATTTTTATATTGAAGGTTTTGCCGGTTTCTCTTTTATAGAGAGGTCTAATATTTCTCCATTTGGTTTATCCTCCATTGTACTATGATGTTTCTTTCCATCATCTTGTAGATCTTTTTTTTATTCGAACGAACCAAAAATCATCAAAAACATAGTCCATATGCTTAAGATATGATCGTTTTTGTATCGATATTTCTAAAATTCTACAAGGGCGGAAGTACCGACCCTACTTCCTACTCCAGCTCCATTTGGGCTGCCAAGATGTAGAAACTAGGTTCTTGGGACCTGAAAGTTTTTCCTTAGATTCTGGTAGTACTGGCACTACGCAAATCTGTGCATAATCGATTGATTTTCGGGGAACATATTAAAGGGGTCTTATTCCCCCAATGGTTTCCTAACCTTTCTAGCAAGTTGGGAACTCCATTTTTGACCTTCACAAGCTTTCTATCTCCCACTCCCTACAATGGTTCTTTCTCCCACTTGAGAGAAAAGAGAGAGGAGATCTAGATCTATAATCTCCACCAATCAATCTCTCCTCTTAGTGAAGGGAACTTATTGGATCTTGATCTTGCGATGTATTTATTGATTTTCTTGTTCTTCCTAACTTCTTACTCAATATCATTAGTTGATTTGGTGTGATTTGTAAGTGAAGAAGTTTGACCACTTTGTGTGTTCTTGCCATCACATTAGGTGCATCTGTTTGAGTTCTCCACGGGATTCGTGGAAGTGAAGTTTGAAAAACTTGTTACTCCTGGGTGCGTTGTGCACCCTAGACGGTTGGTGCTTGGAGATTTACCTTGGTGCAAGAAGCTCACGAAGTTTGTTTGGAGGATCCAATTAAGTTGTGGAGTGTGTTGCACCTAAAGCGCATCACACGAACATATCCTCATCTACCCGAGGTACCGGGGGAGATACTCTGCAACTTGCCCCATGGGAGGCCGACTTCCAGTGCAATACACAAGACAACAAGCTAGATCTTTTGAAACCATACGCCCCAGTTCTTCCCTTCGGAGGAAGTTGACGACAATTTGCTGAGCTAAGCTAGATTTGACAACTCTCAGCTTGGTTTTCGATATTCGATGCACTCATGCGAAGTCACCGAATTGAGGAAGCAAGAGCAAGGGTTTGAGGAAAAAAAGTAGGATGTATTGATATGTGTCAATTTTTTGCTTAATTTCAATCATCCATCACCTCTCACATATATATGAGGCGGCTGCACTTATTCTACAATTTTTGGACTTCTACAAGGATTACAACTTATATTCCAAGTCGAACTCTAAGTCTAATCAAGGAAAATTACAAGCCGGTTTAGTACTGGACCCGGACCCAAGTGTCCGTCTGTGACCCATCTAGGATCGCCTGTCCTTCCCTGCTAGTTTCGGACTTGCTTCATCTCATGCTAAATCTGTCTTCATTCTTGGGCTTCTAGGTATTAGTCACTCCCACATTTGGCTTGTCCTATCACAGTTTTTAGAATCTTCAGGAATCGCGTTACTCCCATGCTTTGTCCAACACATGCAACCCATCTAGGATCGCCTGTCCTTCCCTTGTCCACTTTGTCCAACACATGCAAGTGTCTAAACGTGCCATTTATGCATCTTGCGCCCCTCCTTATATAGGGAGTGGAAGTGGGATTCACAACACTGGTGGCCCATTCGCTAAAAGCCCTATTCTAGTTTGTGTGAGTCCAACTCACTAACCTGTCTGTGTTCGATTCGGGTCCAAACCCAAAACCACTTGCTTCCGCTTTAAGTGTGTGTGACCCCGTAGGCTCATGAAAACTTGGACATGATTGGAGTCCGACTCCCAATCTATCAATCGGTAGTGGCTCCTAGCAGAATGAGCCGACTCCCAAGTTCCATAGAGTAATGATGACATTACTTTCAATGCGACTTAAGTATGAGTCTCTTTTTCCTCACGATATACCTCGTCGAGCTATCGGAGAATTACCGTCATCTTTTTAATACCTCAAGTCTCTTCTCGATTCGTGATATACGATTCATCTGACTAACTCTTGGTCGATCGCCCTAGTTAACACTTAACCGAGTCGCTCATGGCCATGCTTTCCGAATCATATCATCCGAGAGGGCTTAGAGAATATGTCTCCAATTTGAGGGGCAAAATCCTATCTTGGTTATCCACATCACGCAGCTTGATTCTCAGCCGACCTGAACTCTGCCTTTTTAACTGCCCTGTGATGGAATAACGTTTGACGAATCTAAGTCGGTTGATCCATAGCTCGGATTGTGCAATAACCTCAGATATAAATATTACATAGATTGAGATATACAAATGATGACTTACTTGTTGTATATTAATATGGGCCAGTCTAACTCACTAAACTATTTAGTCGAGTCCATGTAAGTCGGAATTGCATCACCATGCCCATGACAAGTGGAACCTAGTCATCAACTGACTTTCATATTAGTCTAAGTTGTGTGTTGAGCACAACCTCAACGACTAAGGACAATCTAGTATGAACAACATGTATATACATAGTTTGACAACCGAATCACATAGCAAAGATACATATCAGATGTTCATACAAGGACGACATATTAAATTTATGAATACATTGTGAATTACTGCTGGTCTACACTCCCGAATTTAAAAAAACATTCTCTACGTAGTATGCTAAGATCACTATGCAGAGTCATGCCCATACATGCGAGGATCTTGAAAACAACTCACCGGACAACGGAATCGATGTAGTTGTAGAAGAATTCTAAACAATTGTAGATCCTTACAACCAGGCCTAGTTGCAAGATTGTCGCTAAGTCTTCCCTCCCGAGAATCACACGTGTAATACCTCTTATTGTGTGCACGCGTACGCTCGTATCAACCCGTCAGCGCTCCGCGGTCCAGGATTCGACACCAACAAAGAGAGACAGCCTTCCGGCGTTGCTAGTTGGTAGCTCTAATCAACTGTGATTGGAGCTATTATGAAACTGGAAGTTCTCAACACATGAGAGAGAAAATAATTAGATCCAGGTCTAATCGGGAGAGTATAACTCAAAACCCAATTAGAAGAGACTCTAATCCAAATAGAGGCTCTAATTTAATTACAGATTCTCTAATTGGAGGCTCTAATTCTAGATGCCCTCTAATTAGATCTATAATTCTATGAGCGAGAGAGAGAAGGCCAAAAGGTTCAATTGATGTGTTCTCCAAAGAGCAGGGTGTGGGGATTATATAGATGGAGCTAGGAGGGAACCTGCCAAAGGAGGGAGGTCGGTTTCCCCCTCCCTTTGCTTGGCCGCACCACCCTCCTAGGAGGACTCGGATCCCTGCACCTATTTTTTCGTTTTCTTTTCTTTTTCTTTGTTTCTATCATTTAGTTATCCAATAAATTCAGGAAAAAACATTTATGGAATCCCTTGTGCACTTTGTGAGACCATGGGCCCCACCTGGCAATCCCTAAAATTAGGTTTTGCCCATAGGGGGCAATCTGTCCCCCTCGGCACTTCTTCCATATAAGGAAAGTCCCCGTGAACTTTTCGGGAACCCCGTTACCCCTATAGATAAATTCATCGATATATTATCAAATGATGTTAGAAACACATTTCTAACACCTTGGGACATCTCATGCGCTCCGTAACTTCTCATATAAATTATGCCTAGCACCGGCATAATTTCTCTCCTATAGTAACTTCCCCGAAACACAATCCGATTGACACCAGACTTGCTTCTGTGATATTGTAACAACATCGAACATTAATAAAACCAATGAAAACATATTATTTATCTCAATAAAAGGTTGGAACGTCTTAACCATTTGACATGTAAAGGCTCAATACCACACAGTCATGTTCGGGCACTTTTCGAACAATAACCAACATCGGGACCGTGGACATCAATGATGGCTCCTGTGTTCCCCAAGAATGAGGGAACCTTATAAATTACTCATTTAACTTATTCCCTTAACTTCATGATACCAACGATATCGCGAGGTGAGACTATGTGATCTAGTCTGATCAAACTCTTTGATCATAACACATATAAATCGTTTACTCATATCGTTCTCTTTTCTCATCCATATCCCCGATGACCCTGTGATAAATCACACTTTGTCTGGCAGACGATATGTCATTGGTGATACTGAGAGGGCCCAAAGAATGTATCTCTCTATCGTCTAGAGGAGTTAAGTACTAGTCTTGAACGATCTTAGTTCTATTACACTTTGTAGGTCATACCCAGATATCACTGTTATAGTCCCTAGTTACGGCAAGACGATTGATGATATCCAAAGTATAACTTTCGATCATGCGGTCACTAGATATTCTCATAGTATATGAATTATAGTCAATATTAACTTTATATGCATTTTATAAAACATATGGTGATTGTCTAGTCTCTTTTAGCAACAACATACACTTGGGCCGGTTCAGTGCTATTGTTACCCTAACAATAAACTCTCATGTTTTGCTAGACTTTCTAAGTCCATGATCGGGAAAATTTGATCGTCTCACAAAATACAAGCTAATATTAGAGAAAAGATTAGGAACTCTTGTTTGTTATGTCTTCGCACCCGCAGAAAGATTTTCCTTTGAAAACTCACTTTTCAAGTGCTATAGCGGTTGTAGCATGATGACATAAACTTAATTCTGCACTTGGAGATAGAATAATAACCGAATATTATTGTCTCTAGGGCATACGTCCAACAGTCTCTCACTTGCACTATAGTCAATTAATACTCCAGTTAGTATGATGAAATAACACCTATGGAATTCCGGTGGTGCTCACACTACGCATGTGGTACCTTAGACTTCTGTCTTTCACCTTTTGATTTAATCAACTTGTAATAAACTTGTGTTTGGATTTATTAGGAATTGGATTTTGTGTGAACCTGGTTCCGTGACAATAATAATAATTCAAGTGTCTCCGAATGAATTATTATATCATCGTTTGAAACCTCACTAATTCGAATGACTTTTATCCAATAACTTGCAACCCATAATGTCTAACATTTTGTTGCAACTATCCACAAAAATATTTCAGAGTCCACTCATAATACTCTAATGTTTATAATTATACAACATAAAATATTATCAATTGAAGAATCATAATGTGAGTTAAAATCAATTAAGATTTTGATTTTGTAATTCCACTACAAATACATATGTGAATACTCAAAATATTATTTGTAGCTATATAAAATTCTACTGAGTTGTTTTCACTTTGTAATATTACTGTGAGAAAGTTCTCACCATAGTATTTCTTGGTTTTATTACAAACAATTAACTTCATAAAAAATTCTTTAATTTTTTTCTCTTTTATAGTGGATTGACAAAAACAGTTTTAGTCAATGAAATTCCATCGGTTCTTGTGTGCTAATCCTTTTAATGACTATGAGATTGGTCAAATCACAAAATATATGTATGTTTTTCTCGTGTTGTCTAGGTTCCTTGGCTTGTGCAATAGAACCATTGTTGTCACAATATATACGTCCAGCGGATTGGACGTGCCCTGAACCACACCAAGATCTATTCAATAGTTCCTGATCTAAATGACTTCCTTTGTTGCCTCCGGGCGGCAATATACTCATCCTCTGTCGTAGATGTTGTATCTTGCTTGGAACTCTTCTAGCTCACAACCCCTCCATTCATCACGAACACGTATCCACGTTGCAAGTGAGAATCATATGAATCAGTAAGATAACTCACATCCGTGTAACCCTTTACAGTGAGTTCATTCTCACCTCCATAAACTAGGAACATGTCCTTAGTCATTCTCATGTACTTAAGGGTGTTTTTCACCGTTGCCTAGTGGGTTTCTCCAGGGTCAGCCTAGTATCTGCTCGTTACACTCTGAGCATAGGAAATATTCGGCCCAGTACAAATCACGGCATACATGATGGATCCGACTCCTGATGCATATGAGATCACACTCATCCAACTTCGCTCATCAGTTGTCGAAGGACATTGAGTCTTGCTAAGCTTTACACTATGGGACATCGGTAAGAACCCCTGATAATTCGAAAACATATCTCCTTTTCCGAACACTTTTCTTATTGTTTTCCTCTAAACTTGAGTGTTTTGAATACAACTAACACGGACTAACGCTGTTTTTAGAAGAATTACTTTGGTGTCTTGTTTTTGTGCAGAAAAACCAACTTTCCGGAAAATGCCCAGAAAAGAGCCCATTGATGTTTTCACCCCAAAAGACCCCGTGAGCCAGAAGGGGGCCAGGAGAGGGGCCATAGGGTGGCCACACCCCCTGGCGCGGGTCCCCCCTGGCCATGCCAGCATAGGGTCTAGGCCTCCCAGGACCCCCTCGGACTCCCCTTTCGACTAGCCTCCAACCCTAAAACCCAAGGGGTTTCGTCATATTCCACAGAAACACAACAGAGCGCTGCCGCCGTCCCGAACCTCGATTCGGGGATCAGAAGTTCCTGTTCTGGCGCCCTGCCGGGACGTGGAAGTGGAGGAGATCATCGCCATCGTCATCACCAATGCCTCTCCATCGACCATCCATGTTTCCCCATCCATGTGTGAGTAATTCCCCCTGTAGGCTAAAGGGGGTGGCAGGGATTGGATGAGATCGTTCATGTAATAATGCCGTGATAGTTAGGGCATAGTGCCTAGTATCCTCTATTAGTGCTATTGACATTGTTGCAACTTGTTATGCTTAATGCTTTCCACTTTAGGCCCGAGTGCCATGATCTCAGATATGAACATGTTATTGAATCACGATGATAATTATTGTTTCTTGATCATACCTACAAGTTGTTTACACATATCATTGTACGGAACCCGAGGACCCGAAGTGACAGAAATTGGGACAATCGGAGGGGATGGCTGCAATGTGAGGATCACATGTGTTCATGGAGTGTTAATGCTTTGCTCTGGTGCTTTATTAAAAGGGGCACCTTAATTACCAGTAGTTCCCTTGAAGCCCCGTTGAAAACGGGCTGGTAGGACAAAAGATGTTGTGCAAGTTCTCATTGCGAGCACGTACGACTATTTAAGAAACACATGCCTATGGTTACTTAGTGCTTGGATGCTTTATCATATTTATCTGCAATTCCCATGACATGATCATTATTTGGACTTTCTTATCCATGCAACGCCCATTCATCCATCCCTATGCCTACAATATTTAATCCCGCTGTTTACTTCAAACACTACTGCTGCTACTGTTTTCATTCCAGTGCTGCTATTATTTCACTACTGCTGCTACTATAAAACTGTTACTACTGATACACCACTTCGAACAAAAGTACTTTGAGGTGCAGGTGAATTAACAACTCACTTGTTAAGGCTCGCAAATATTCTTTGGCTTCCCTTGTGTCAAATCAATAAATTTGGGTTTTACTTCCCTCGAAGACAGTTGCGATCCCCTATACTTGTGGGTTATCAAGACTATTTTCTGGCTCCGTTGCTGGGGAGCATAGCTTTATTTGCAAGCTCACCGGAGAGTATTATTATCTACTGCCATCGTTCATCATGGGTAAGACTCGTGATGGAAAGTTTCCTATATTACCATCCACTACAAGAAGAGGTACAACTCTGAACACCTCTGTTGCTCTTGATTCACCATATGTTATGAGTAGGCTGCTTACACCACCACATGCTACACATGCTACTTCTGCTGAATCTGAAAATACTTCTGATACTTTTGATGATGCTTCTACTGTGCTTGATGAGAGTGGTTATGTCGGTCCTTTCTTAGATCCTACTATTGCTAAAGCTAAAAAATATTGCAAACACTGAAACTCCTGATAAAAATCTTGTTACTCCTGATGTTTCACCTGAGCCTATCGAGAATCGTAGTGATGATTTAGATGATGCCTATGTTGATCTTAATGATGATCTTATTGATGAAATATATACTATGAAGGATGAGGATGTTGTTATGAGACTTATTGAAAGTCGTGATGTTAAATATAAGTTATCTCCTGATGCTAAGTTTGCCACTTCTCCCATTAATATTAGGGACAATAATTATGATTTCCCTCTTGATTTATCTTATATATCTATTGTTGAGAAAGAACCTTTTTGTGGTACTGAAAATGAAAGTGCTATGAAACATATGAATGAGCTCTCCTCTTTGAGTAGTTTGTTCTCTGATGATATTAAGAAACGTAGCTACTTTGTTGCGAAAATATTCCCTTTCTCATTGAAAGATGAAGCTAAAACTTGGTTTAGCAATTTCTCCCCTGGATCTATTGATAGTCCTATTGGTTTTGTTAATATTTTCTTTCAGAAATATTTTCCTGCTAGTGCTCAACATGCTGCTTTACAAAATATATTTAATTTCAAGCAATTGGAATGAGAGAAATTGCCTGTATCTTGGGCAAGGTTATGTTCTTTAGTTAGAGCTACACCTGGGCATAAGCTACAAGATAATAAAATTCTTGATATATTCTATAATGGACTAACTGTTGAATCTAGGACATACCTGGATAGTTGTGCTGGTTGTGTTTTCAGGCAAAGAACTCCAGAAGAAGCTGAGGAATTACTGTCTAAAATAAGCCAAAATCATGATGATTGGACTATGGTTGAGCCTGAGCCGACTCCCACTCCAGTACCTACACCAACACCAACACCCAAGAAGAGGGAAATGATTGAATTAAATGATGAAGTGATGAGAGAAGCCAAGAAATCTCTTAAAGAGAGGGGTATTAAATCTGAAGATGTGAAGAATCTTCCACCTATAGAAGAATTATGTAAGCCAATCCCCCACTCACCCACTATTGAGGTACACTCTCTTCAATATTTAGAGATATTCCCTATAGCAAACCTCCTGATCAATGTCTAGATGAATTTGATAATTATGTTATCAAGCAAGATAATTTTAATAAGAGAGTGCAAAACCACATAATGGAAAACTCTAGAGCTATTGATAATTTGCATGGTATTATAGAAAGAACCTCTAATGATGTTAAAATGCTTGTTAAACATTTTCAAATGGTTCAAACTCAAATAGATCAACTTGCTAAAGTGCAAAAAGATTTGCTAGTTAATGCTTCTAAAGAAAAACATGCTTATGAAATAAGAACTAGAAGTGGTATTGCTACACAAGATCCTTTATATCCTGAGGGACATCCTAAATGAATTGAACAATATTCTCATCAAACTAATGATAATGTTATTCGTACTAAGAAGAAAAAGAAGAAGAAACATAAAACTGATGTAGAATCCTCTGAACCTGCTAAAGATCCTAATAGTATATCTATCTCTGTTGCTGAAACTGAAAGCGGTAATGAAAAGAATGATGCTTCTGATAAAGAAGAATCTGTAGCTGAACCTGAAAATCAAACTAAAACTGCAAAGTATACTAAGGAAGATTTCATTGCTAATAAACATGGTAATGAGAGAGAACCTTGGGTACAAAAACCAATGCCTTTCCCTGGTAAGAAACACAAATCTAAGGAAGAAGAACACTATAACAAGTTTTGTGAATGGATGAAACCTTTGTTCTTGCAAATTCCTTTAACTGATGCTATTAAATTGCCTCCTTATGCAAAATATATGAAAGATATTGTCTCTAACAAAAGAAAGATTCCTAATGAGGAAATTTCCACTATGCTTGCTAATTACTCTTTAAATGGCAAGGTTCCTGAGAAGCTTGGAGATCCTGGTGTACCTACTATTCCCTGTTCTATTGAAAATAATTATGTTAGAACTGATTTATGTGATTTGGGAGTTGGAGTTAGTGTCATGCATTTTACTCTCTATAAAAGACTCCTCCTAGAAAAATTGATACCAACTGATATATCTTTGCAAATGGCTGATAAGTCTACTGCCATTCCTGTGGGTATATGTGAGGATGTTCTTGTTCAAGTTGCTAATAATTGTCTGATATTAATTGAGTTTGTTGTGTTGGAAATGCCTGAAGATGATAATATGTCTATTATTCTTGGCGGACCTTTTCTTAATACTGCAGGGGCTGTTATTGATTGCAATCAAGGAAAAGTTACTTTTAATGTTAATGATAAAGATCACATTGTTTATTTTCCCAAGAAGATTGATAGAAAATATGGTCTAAATTCCATTGAAAATGTTGAGACCATCAAGATTGGAGAATTTTATTGTCCTATTCCAAAGCCACCCAAAGAATATGAAATCATTATTATTAGGACTATGTCTATCAAGGTTGAGGTAACATGAGTATTTAGTGATAAACAAAGTTTTGTTTCATAGAGAATTATTTTGGTAGCAAGACTTGATCACCCTTGTTAACAAAATGATTTTAAATGAAATGGGCAATGTTTTCACCTTCCCATTTATATTTTCACCATGTTTACTTCTGTTATCACATTGCTACTTGAGTGCAATCATGTTTTCCACCATCCTTATGCATGTTTTCCTGATGTTTTCACTCTGATTATTGAGGTTATGCATGTTTTCACCACCCATACTTTTGTTTTCACCACTACCACCTTTGTTTTCTTTGGATATTCTTTCATTAGAGTGTCATAGAACCTCGGTAGTACTGGTTTTGGTTTTGTTTTCCACATTTTCACTTTCGTTTTCCCGGTTTTTTTAATTATTAAAATTCTGGAAATACCTCAAAAATACAGTTTCTCGAAAAATTCCAGAAAAATTATAATAATTTTTTACGTCAAAAATGAGGCAGAAAGCCACCTGGGAGACCCCAGGGGGACCCACCAGGCAGGCACACCCCAGGGTGGCGCCAGCACATGGTGTGGGGCCCCCTGGCCCTCAACTTACTCTCTCACCTACCAAACTAAAAACATTTCCTGGATCTCGTGTTCTTGGTGTTCTTCCTCTGGATTTTCGATCTCCTTCTTCAGCCCATCATTTGTGCTGATTTTGTGTGTGTTTGATCTCCGGCATGTGACTCCTCCGTTGATCCAAGTAGAATTTTGTTTAGTGAAGTATTTCTTGAGTATTTTTCCATAGTAGGTGACAGCTTATGTGAGTTTGCATGCTTGATTTGAGTAGAAATATGTAGTTTTGATGTATGTTTAGCTCTCATATAAGTCCCTATGGTAGTTTCCACCTTATAGTTGCTTGAAATTAATTTTTGTGATGATTGTTACAAAATTTCAGAGATGGAGCACAATGCCTATCAACTAAACCAGCATGAGTTGGAGGTGCATGAGGTCATGCTCATGCACCACGAAGAGAGGGTGTTCCCATCGATCTATCCGTGTCGGGAATTTATGAAAGTTACATGAATTCTGCAGGATTTTAACACTCTAGTGCACAATGCAGGTTTTAGAGCGTTTCATTGAGGATGAGCCTATCCAATATGTGAAACTAACTATGTCTGTGGTGCAGGATTTTCGTTTTAAATGGTCTCCAACTAACCCAATGGTACACTATAAAATTTATAACAAAGTTGCGAGCCTGCCTTTTAGTGTTTTCTCTGCAGCTATTAAGGTACCCGAGTGGGGGTGCTATGAGAAGATAAGTGGGCAGCCCAAACCACTACTGGATTTATGTGGAGAGATTTGCGAAAGCAGAAGCTTCACAGGGAGAGTGGTAAAATTCATGAAATTCAACTCCCTAGCATTCGATACTTTGCCTACTTCATTTCCAAATGTGTATTAGCTAGGAAAACTGCCACCAAGTTATCTGTTTGTGATTTGGCGTTTATTACTGCTGCTTTGAGACACGATAGATCTTATAACTTTGGCGCTTTGATTGCTTACCGTTTCTCACATAACCGTGAGAAGGGCGGAGTTTGTGGAGGTATTATTGCCTCGCGCTTGTTAGCTTTGCATGGTTTGGAGCCACACCCTCTAGACTTTCAGTTTCCTATAGAGAGGCTTAATCTTGTTTCCATTGTTCAACATCAGTTTCTTTATACCCATGCTCACTTACATAATTTATCTTTTGAATTAACTTTCTCCAAACGATCCGGGTGGAGAGTTGTTAAAACTGTTAGGAAAGTACTTTTGCCTGTGCCTCTTTTGTTTGATCTTAATAACATGCAAGGATGGGAGCTTTCTAAGAGTGAGCTGGACACATACCTTGAGCATCACCCCCAGCAAGGGGAGGATGCCGACGAGGGGGACGATGGTGATTTCGTCCAGCCCTACGACGCCACGGGGATTCCACACCAACACCCCAGTTATGACTATGCGACGACTGCTTCATCTTCTTCTTATGCGCCCGAGTACGACCACGCGAGGGATGACCCACCGCAGTGGGGATATTTCCCGCGCTTTGATTGATCTCCACTTAGGCCAAAATCCTAAACTTGAGGGGAGGCATACCGATATCACACTCATTTATATATCATGTTCGGACGTTTCTTTGTATATCCATGTTTTCTCTTTGTTCTTTCATTTGTTTTCGTTTCTTTCTCTTCTTTTGTTTTTATTGTTTTGTTCTTGTTTTCCAAAACACAAAAGGACCAAATATATTTCTGTTGTTTCTCTTTGTTTGCTTCTTTTGTTTCTTTATTTGGTCTGCTTTATCTTTTAGTTGCAGTTTAATTTTTGAAAACCCAAAAATATTTTGCTTTGTTTGCTTGTTCTCTTTGTGTTTTAATTGAAAACCCCAAAAATATTTGTTATTCTTCTTTGGTTTTGTGAAGTTTGTTGCAGAGTTCAACAGTCGTCCGTGACTCTATTGGAGCTTGGTTTTCATTATATATTATTCGAGCCACAAGTGAAGAGCAATAATGATGATATACGACAATTCAAGTTGTGGTGAGAGGCTGGTATGAACTCTATTTGCTTTCATTTTTGTATATATATCCATCTATGTGAGCATGCTTAGTTTGTTCGTATAAGATATATGTAACTTAATGGTTGCTTAATAGTTCGTGCTCTCTCATGTTTTGTTCCAATTTATTAATAGTAAATGACTTGTCATATAAATATTTGTTCGCATTGTTCTATTCATAGAAGGACATGATATTGTGGTAGCCTCCTCTGACTGTTTCATTTGAATCGACTTGGCACATGCTCACACATGCTAAGACTGAAAACAAGAAGTCAATAAGCATCGATGATTTATTTTTCCTCAGAGTTCTAGTATCAATTTTATGCCTCAGTTAATTTTACTTTTTCGCAAACATGATTATGATAGTTGTTGCTCTCTTGGTTGTCGCTCCCTGTGTATTTTCTAACCTTCACCTGTACTGAGTATGAGCTCTACTCGTGCATCCAACTCCCAAAAACCGAAGTTTGCCAAATGTGTCCACCGTACCTACCTATATGTGTTATTTAACCGCCACTCCAAGTAAATTGCTCATGTGCTACCTTTAAAACCTGCTAAAAATTACTCCTGTTTTGTGCCACTGTTTTAGCTCATGAGGACGTAAATAGAGAATCTTTATCTCACTTGTTGATTTGATTTCACACCCTGAACTAGTGGCTTCATCCGCTTATCCAAATAATAGAAGAGCTGGCAGCGGGGTGCGCAGGCCCAAATTAATACACACAAATTCTCTTCACTCTTTTTGCTCCTGATTTATCAGTCAAAGCATAATTGTGTAAACAAAAGAGAAATAGGGATGACCTTCTACCCAGATGCGTCCTTCACATGGGAGCCGCTCTTGTGAATCCAGTTGACTTGTGACGTACTGTATTGTCTATTTACCATTCGTTTACATAAGCATACACCTGTCTCAAAATGTTTTCAATACCTCTGTTTGATAAAATAAAAAGCTCTAGCACATGAGTGATCCATGCTCCCCTCTGCGAAGGGACTTTCTTTTATTTTTATGTTGAGTCTCCGCCATATTCTTTGAGCACTTTCTTGAGAGCACAATGGTCATTCTTAGTATGATGTGTTTGTCCCAAAGTACGGTTGATTATGGTATAACTTTGATACTTGTATCTTTGATATCTTTACTTCCAGTCTTCCCTTGAACTTCAGAGGTGCCCTGGCATTTATGTTTTGCCCCACATTTAAGGGCAAGCGAGATACCACTTTACTAGATCCTATTATGAATACTTCAATCTTGCAAATATTTATGCTTCATGTTGTTTATTATTAACATGTTGTTATCTCTTCATGGTTTGCATAGCTATTAAGTGACAGTATCTTGCATGTATCTTATCATAAGCATAATTAAGTATTTGATCACATAGTGAATATATTTACATCATATGAAACAAATGTGTTCGTAAAAGTCTTTTATCGCACTCAGTTGTCACTGAATTGCTTGAGGACAAGCAATAAGCTAAGCTTGGGGGGAGTTGATACGTTAAAAATGTATCTCCTTTTCCGAACACTTTTCTTATTGTTTTCCTCTAAACTTGTGTGTTTTGAATACAATTAACACGGACTAACGTTGTTTTCAGCAGATTTACTTTGGTGTCTTGTTTTTGTGCAGAAAAATCAACTTTTGGGAAAATGCCCAGAAAAAAGCCCATTGATGTTTTCACCCCGGAAGACCCCGGGAGCCAGAAGGGGGCCAGGAGAGGGGCCACAGGGTGGCCACACCCCCTGTCGCGGGTCCCCCTGGCCGCGCCAGCATAGGGTGTGGGCCCCCAGGACCCCCCTTGGACCCCCCTTTCGACTACAAGTAGCCTCCAACCCTAAAACCCGAGGGGGTTCGTCATATTCCACAGAAACACAACAGAGCGGCGCCGCCATCCCGAACCTCGATTCGGGGATCAGAAGTTCCTGTTATGGCGCCCCGCTGGGACAGGGAAGTGGAGGAGATCATCCCCATCGTCATCATCAACGCCTATCCATCGACCATCCATGTTTCCCCCATCCATGTGTGAGTAATTCCACCGTTGTAGGATGAAGGGGATGGTAGGGATTGGATGAGACCATTCATGTAATAATGTCGTGATTGTTAGGGCATAGTGCCTAGTATCCTCAATTAGTGCTATTGACATTGTTGCAACTTGTTATGCTTAATGCTTGCCACTTTGGGCCCGAGTGCCGTGATCTCAGATCTGAACATGTTATTGAATCATGATGATAATTATCGTTTCTTGATCATACCTGCAAGTTGTTTACACATTTCGTTGTCTGGAACCCGATGCCCCTAAGTGACAGAAATTGGGACAACCAGAGGAAATGGCTGCAATGTGAGGATCACATGTGGTCACGGAGTGTTAATGCTTTGCTCCGGTGCTTTATTAAAATGAGCACTTTAATTACCAGTAGTTCCCTTGAGGCCTCGCTGAAAACGGGCTGGTAGGACAAAAGATGTTGTGCAAGTTCTCATTGCGAGCACATACGACTATTCATGGAACACATGCCTATGGTTACTTAGTGCTTGGATGCTTTATCATATTTATCTGCAATGCCCATGACATGATCATTATTTGGACTTTATTATCCATGCAACGCCCGTTCATCCATCCCTGTGCCTACAGTATTTAATCCCGCTGTTTACTTCAAACACTACCGCTGCTACTGTTTTCATTCCACTTCTCCTATTATTGCACTACTGCTGCTACTATAAAACTGTTACTACTGATAAACCACTGTGAACAAAAGTACTTTCAGGTGCAGGTGAATTGATAACTCACTTGGTAAGGCTCACAAATATTCTTTGGCTCGCCTTGTGTCGAATCAATAAATTTGGGTTTTACTTCCCTCGAAGACTGTTGCGATCCCCTATACTTATGGGTCATCACACTACCAAATTCCGCGTGGTCTGTGACGTTTCAATATCGTTGCGGATGGGCTCCAAACCGTCACTTCTGGCAATCCGCGACGGTTTGCTCGACGGAGTGAGAACGTCCCTGGTCGACTGCCACGGACGATTCTGCGACGTTAATTTGAACGGGAGAATGTTGAGGATATCCGCAACATTCAGAAAATTGTCACGAGCATCTGGGTCGTCCGGTCCCGGCCCATTAAGTGGCAACGTTGTTTTTCGTCACTGTCGGCTGACACGTGGCAAAGGATTAACTGGCGGCCGTTAGCGTAATCCGCTGACGTCACAGTACAGGAAGCTTACGTCATTACGGTCGCAACGTTTTTTTCCGTCAAAAATAGATTCTGTTGAGGCCCCGTTTATGACATCACCAATCCGTTCATAACGTCATAACCGCCGATCCCGTTCACGACGATTTTTTATGTCGCGGCCTCGACCAATCATGTGAAACTATGTGGACGCCATCTGCAACAAACTTGCTAGCGTCGTGGTATGAGATGACGCAATGAGATGACGCCACGTGGAACAATCGTACGCCGCTGCGTGTTTTTTTTGGGCGACGATCTCCGGTCGTCGCGGGCTACGCGGTGACGGATTTGTTTTCCGTCCCAAAACGACGCCACGTGGACCAAGTGCGTGGTATCACGTGGCGCCTTTTCCGCGACGTTTCTGTTTCGTTGTGGAACTACCCAGTCATAAACCGACAAGTGGACCATGGGTACGGTGCCACGTGGCACCTTTTTCGCGACGTTTTTATTTTTGTTGTGGAACTGTCCAACCGTAAAACGACACGTGGGCATGGAATACGGCACCTAATCCGGGTCTGTTTTTACGTTACGATACTATGACGTTTTTTTTCGTGCGAGATGGGTGCTTAAATCATCGTTCGAATTGACCTTTCCATGTTCCATATGCAGAAAAGCAAACCACATGGCAGACATCAAATACAGAAATTGCAACAATAGTGGTTTATTTTACAGAAAAGCAAACCAACATACAGAGATTCAGCTTTCAGCAACACGACCATAGTTTCTATTACAACATATGCGCTGAGCTAACTCCTCAAGCAGGGCAACTCCTTCCTGTTGGCACGTTTTTAGCTCCTGTTGTTCCTTCCGCATTTTTTCCATTTCAAATGCAAGCCGGAGCCTCATTCGCTCAGATTCTGCATTCGCCGCCCTCAAATCAGCAATTGTGCTGCGCATATTGGTATGCTTCCCTCTCTCAACATCAGTTTGCACTTGGT
The DNA here is from genome assembly GCA_028641055.1 of Alopecurus myosuroides. Taxonomy (NCBI): domain Eukaryota; kingdom Viridiplantae; phylum Streptophyta; class Magnoliopsida; order Poales; family Poaceae; genus Alopecurus; species Alopecurus myosuroides. Next base: position 95,877,851 of record CM054062.1, read on the forward strand.
GTTCAGACTTTGAAATACTTGTTTCCAGACGAGATTTCTTCGACAAAGTATGCTTTCCACGATCCAGCATGACACCTAAAGTACCATCCTCATCCTCTGAAGCTGGTGTCGACATCATCCTTTTCTTGCTTGCCTATCAAGCATGCAAAGAAAATAGATGTAAGTATGTACAGAAAACAGATGAAACTATCAGGTGACCAGCAATGTACAGAAAATAGATGAAACTAACAGATGGCCAGCAATGTACAGAAACTATTTGAAAAATAGCAGATGACAATCAAACAAGCGTGTCTGCAATGATAAATGACCTAGCAGATGTCAAGCATGTCAGGAGCATAGATGGAAACCATGTTAAAATGACAACCACAACCTTAATTAGCTTGCCAAAACGTCTTATGGTATGGAATAGATGAAGTAGCGCAAAATATATGACACGATAGTAATCAAACTGTTCAACACAAGATAAGTAAGATGTTCCCTAGTTGTTGTTTTTTAAACTAAAGGTTTTTTTATTACTTAAAGAGTTTTAAGCATTACACCCTAATTGTTGTGATATCATGGAAGAATGTTGAGCTGCCGAATTAGGGAATAACCTGCAACTCATTGTCCTCACTGAATAGGGATTGACATGACCAGTCTCCTTCACTGGAATCTGATTCCTCCTCATCATCATCCTCAGGATTGTACTCAGATCCAGAGTCTTCCTTCTTGATCTTTTTGGGTGCGAATACAATAGGACATGAACGAATACTTGCTAAAGACTTTACACCCAGTTGATGTATCCTTGCGCTGTTTGCCATGATAGTTCTGGCACACTCTTCTTCCATGGGGTGTAGTGGTGAATCCTAACATGAATAAATAACTCAAAGTAAGCTCCAAATATAAACACTTGGTAAGAACCTAATACATCATCAAAAATTAAGGTACTCATCCTGTAAGAACAGTCCAGTGTAAGTAATATAAATTTTGATCGTAGATTCGTAACTAAGACTGATAGGATCATAAGCAAAGTGAGCTTAAACCTAATAGTATACATGCTGGAAATAAGCAAACTTTTACGGTAGGAAAACAAAGCTGGATACTTCTATTTTTTTGCAAGATTAGCAAGAAGGTCCCCCTAACGATTTCCATTAAAAGAAAACCATGCAGTCTTTTCTACTACGAAAGCAAATAATTAAAAAAAAGGAGCATCAGGAGGGCAACACACCCATTTCTGCTACATATTTGTCAGAATTAACACATGGACAAGCCTCTATTTACCACTATACAAAGTTATAAATGCAAAGCCAATAACAAAGACGGATATAAGGAACCATCAATCATACAACTAAACAACGAAACAGTTTAGAGAGATTTATTACATCAGACATTAGCAGGATAATTAAGAAGTATCGATCAAACAATTTAGAGAGATTAATTGCATCGAACATAAGAAGAATCAAGCATACAATTAAACAGACAACTAATTCAGAAAGATTAATTGCATCGAACATATGAAGAACCATCAATCTTACTGCGTTTCTCACCTTCAACCTTTACCCGTCTCGGCGTGGTTGCACACATTGACGGTGACGTTGTGGCGAGGTTGGAGACGAGGTGGCAGATCTGAACGTACGGAGAGGTTAATGGCGAGGTGGCACACTAGCGAGCACACGAAGACGAGGTTGGAGATGAGGTGACAGATCTGGACGTACAACGAGGTTAATGGCGAGGTGGCACACCAGCGAGAACACGAAGGCGAGGTTGGTGACGATGTGGCAGACCGGTGAGCACGATGGTGAGGTGGCACACAACGGAGCACACGACGGCGAGGTTGGTGACGATGTGGCAGACCGGTGAGCACGACGGCGAGGTGGCACACCAGGGAGCACACGACGACGAGGTTGGTGACGATGTGGCAGACCGGTGAGCATGACGGCGAGGTGGTGGTCCTGGACGGTGACCTGGGCGGGGTGGGGGATCTCGACGGCGACGTCGGAGATCTGGTAAGAGCTATACGGCGATGTGTAAGAGGGGTGGGATCTGGTCTCGGAGGACGGGGACTGGAGGCGAGAAGGGGGAGTAGTCGATTCTTTGGGCGAGGGCCGAGGGGATAAGGGAGAGTTTCAAAATGATTACAGAAATGCCCTCCGCGATAAAGTTAGACCGTTGTGTGCGGGAGGGCTGAGAAGTAATATTCTTGCGCGAAAATTTTTTAGTGGGTTGTCCTGGCGCCAAATTTTCGGAGGGACGCGAAATTTTGCTGGAAGTGCGGGAAACTATGCTAGCCGTCGGATGCTGATGGGTGGCTCAAACAAATTGACCATTTATGCAATAATTTACTAAAGTGACCTGATGGGTGGCTTAAACAAATTGACCATTTATGCAATAATTTACTAAAGGGACCTTGTAAGGAAATAAAGAAGTATTATGAAATAATTTTGGAGTTGAGGTCGTCGGGCATAAAACGCGTTAGAATATGCAGAACGGTTCTATGTGAAACCAACAGTAACTAAAGAACTACAGATAACTGAGTACTTGCAACACAACACATACTATTAACTTAATTATAGAGTAGCAAAACACAATCACAGCACACATAGACGTGTCGACAAGTAAAACACGATGAGTCGACGACGTAGCAGGTTACACATATGCTTTATAAGAACACTAGTTGCCGCGATGAATGACACAAACAACCGGACGCACCAGTGGGACGGACTCGTTCCAGAGGAGCAAAGGGTTAACCTGGACGCAGCACACCAGGGTGTCGTTCAGCCAGTAGAGGCCGCCGTGCAGATTTGCTCCCGAGCCATGCTCCCAAAGCCTGGCGTAGACCCGGCCGCCATCCTTGCCGTGGTCGATGATGAACATCCGCCGATCGGCGTACTTTGCGCCAAGCACGATGTGCGCGGCGCTCCAAGCAGAGATATTTCCACCAGCGGTGAAGAAATGCACCACGTCGGAGAGGCCATAGCCGCCGGGGCGGACGTACTCCACTTGGTGTGCGTCCTCGAGCGGTTCCTCCCCGATCAGCTCGATGGTCGTTCAGGCCATGGCGCGCGCAGAGAGCACAAAACTGACCTAGGTCTTGTGTTTTGCACAAGCTATCTATTCGAGGAGTGCGTTTTGCAGAGGCCCTCCAAATGCACCGATCGGGTAATATAGCGGCGGGGAGAGGCCGGCCGGCGTATCACCAAACAACATTAATTGGTGCCGAGGCCGCCCTTTACCATTGAATTTGCTGTCCAGGCGCAGCGATGACAACGAGCACACACAAACGGCCGGCGCCGACTTCGACCTAGCAGTCCACATCTAGCCGTTTATGTGTGCAACAGCAGAAGCGAGGCATGGGCATGCATGCACATGGCCGGGCACGCGCGTAGGCACGCATTAAGATCAAGACACGACGGGTCACGCAGGCACAACACGCAGCGCACGGAGGCAAAGAGTGCACGTCTCGCGCGGCATGCAGCTAGCTCGCCCAAAGTTTGCAGGCATGGCGTGCAAAAGCTAGCTAGCCCCAAAGCAGGCTCAGCACGCATGTAGACAGAACTATAGCGACGTCCCGTCTTTCCCATGCACTTAGACATGAAATTTTAAGGGGCCGAGCATCTCTCTTCCTGCACTCCTAAAGTCCACTCCTCCATTAGCTTCTCTCGGCCTCCACTATGCACCAACGCTGACGCGACGCGGCCGGACAACGAGCTGCGGGTGCCCACGCGCCTCCGTCTGACGATAATCTGCTGACGGAGGAGGACGCGCACGCACTTATCCGCACGAACACTCCCGTGCCGGCTGCTTTACGCCTCCCGGAAGGTTGGACGACCAATACCATCTTCGTCCCGGTGGCGCCGCGTCTCTCCGGCCAGGCACAGGTTGAATACATCAACCAGTGCTACGATAACATTCCATGGCAGACGAGGCATCATGACCCCCAGGACGCCATGTCTTCGTTGTACTGGGACGAGAAAGTGGAGCTGGAGTACTTAGGGCGGCTCCACTCCTACATCATCGACAGCAGCGTGCATTCCAGCGACACGGAGTGTTCCGACGAGGAGGAGGAGGAAAAGGACTCGCCCGAGACAGAGTGGCGCCCCTTGGTCTCTCCGGAACCTGCCGCCCGCCAGCAAACGCCTTCTTCCTCCCATGTAACTGCCCCATTTGCAGCTGGGCACTTGCACAGCCGGGAACCTTCCCGAACTGCGGGTCCGAGGAGTGCCACCATCTAGTTTAGGCTTTTATTGACTGTAATTATTATTATCTTAATTAAGCTCCCTTCAGTGTGAATGTATTATCTTTATTTTGACTCAAGTTTGATTGAAACTCCCTAAATTTTGGCTCCGAATTGTATATTTAGTTTACATGTGGTAGGCTTCTCATGCTCAAAGTCAACTTTTTCGTCTACCCCTTCCACCGGCGTCGGAAGGGGGTGTACCAATGGGATATTTTGTTTCGTTGTGTTAGGGTAGGCCAAAGGTACATGGATAACTAGTTCTGATAAGACATTCGCTCAGATTCGTCTGAAGGGGGAGTTTCGAGATGTAGTGGAAAAACCCTTCCTTTGTACAAGTGATGTCGGTGAAACTGGTCACACCTCTTATTAGGATCATGGATCTCTCTCCGCCTCCAAACACACTTGTATAGACATGACCCCATCTAGGTTTTGTAGGGATTCCTATGCCCCGGAGCCCCCGCTTCAACGAAACTCTGGCATGTTGACCGAAAAGTCAACTTGTTCGTCTACCCTTTCCACCGGCATCGGAAGGGGATGTTCTAATGGAATATTTTGTTTGGTCGTGTTAGGGTAGGCTAAAGGTAGAAGGAAAACTAATAACTACCACATGTTCTCATAGTATTCCCTCGGGTTCGTTCGAAGTGGGAGTTTCAAGCTCTAAATAGTCCTAGAACCTGCGAGAGAGAATCTGACGCCGGTGAAGCCCTAACACAAAGAGTGAGGGAAACTTGGGCATCCAAGGACCATTCCACACTCTAACACACATGGTATGTCAAACCCTTGGTTTGGGTGGGATTCAGACGCTCTGGAACCCCTCTCCGGAAAAACCCTAGGGCTGTAGGAGAAAAAGATGAATCAGTCGTTCTGTCCCCTCTACGTGAGCCGGAAGGGGATAGCAAAGTGGAACTGATTGCTTGGTTTTGTTAGGTTAGGCCCAAGGAACACCCAAGGAAATGGTAGGGCCCACCTCTTGGCAAGATTCCCCCCGTTCGGTCGGATCCGGGAGTTTCGGGCTCTGAGTAGTCCTAGAACCCGAGAGAGAGAATCTGACGCCGGTGAAGCCCTAAGACAAAGAGTGAGGGAATCTTGTGCATCCAAGACTCATTCCACACTCTAACAAAAATGTTATGTTATACCATAGGCTTGGGTGGGATTAACACGCTCCGGATCTCCTCTCCGGAGAAACCCTAGGCCCGTTGGAGAAAAGGACGGAACTACCAATTTAGCCCATCTACGTGAGCTGGATGGGGATAGCAAAGCGGAACTAATTGTTTGGTTCTGTTAGGTTAATTAGGCCCAAGGAACACCCAAGACAATGTTAGGGACCACCTCTTGGTAAGATTCCCCCCGTTCTGTCAGATCCAGGAGTTTCGGGCTATGAGTAGTAGCCCCTAGAACCCGCGAGAGTTCGAGAATCTGACGCCGATGAAGCCCTAGCATAAAGAGTGAGGCAATCTTGGGCATCCAAGACCCATTCCACACTCTAACATACATGTTATGTGATACCCTAGGCTTGGGTGGGATTAAGACGCTCTGTAGATCCTCTCCGAAGAAACCCTAGGCCCGTTGGAGAAAAGGAAGGAACTGCCGATCTAGCCCCTCTACGTGAGCCGGAATGGGGTAGCAAAGTGGAACTAATTGCTTGGTTGTGTTAGGTTAGGCCCAAGGAACACCCATGGTAGGGCCCACCTATTGGAAATATCCCCCCCCCCGTTCCTTGGTTTCACGCTCTGAGTAGTCCTCGAACCCATTAGAGAGAATCTGACGTCGGTGAAGCCCTAACACAAAGAGTGAGGGGATCTTAGGAATCCAAGGAACATGCCACAATATAACACACGTGGTATGGCAAACCCTTTGTTTGGGTGGTATTCAGACGCTCCGGAACCCCTCTCCGGAGAAACCCTAGCCCTGCTAGGGAAAAAGACGGAACTGCTGTTCTCGCCCCTTTACGTGAGCCGGAAGGGGGTAGAAAAGTGGAACTAATTGCTCAGTTGTGTTAGGTTAGGCCCAAGGAACACCCAATACAATGGTAGGGCCCACCTCTAGGCAAGATTTCTCCCGTTCTCCATCAGATCCGGGAGTTTCGTGCTATATGAGTAGTCCTGGAACCCACGAGACAGAATCCGACGCCGGTTAAGCCATAACACAGAGAGTGAGGGAATATTGGGAATACATGACCCATGACACACTCTAACACACATGGTATGGCATATGCTAGGCTTGGGTGGGATTCAGACGCTCCGTGGTCGTCTCTGGAGAAACCCTAGGCCCGCTGGAAAAAAGGACGAAACTGTCGTTCTGGACCCTCTACGTGAGCCAAAATTGGGTAGAAAGGTGTAAAAAATTGCTTGGTTGTGTTTGTTTAGGACCAAGAAACAACCAAGACAATGGTAGGGGCCATCTCTTGGCAAGATCCCCCCGTTCCGTCAGATCCGGGAGTTTCGGTCCATGAGTATAGTCCTACAACAACTAGAGAGAATCTGACGTCGGTGAAACCCTAACACAAAGAGTGAGGGAATATTTTGCATAAAAGACCCATTCCACACTCTAAAAAACATGTTATGTTATACCCTAGGCTTGGGTGGGATTAAGACGCCCTGGAGCTCCTCTCCAGAGAAACCCTAGGCCCGTTGGAGAAAAGGACGGAACTACCGACCTGGCCCCTCTTCGTGGGCCGGAAGGGGGTAGAAAAGCGGAACTAATTGCTTGGTTATGTTAGGTTAGGCCCAACTAACACCCAAGATGGTGGTAGGGCCCTCCTCTTGGCAATATTCCCCCCGTTCCGTCAGATCCGGAAGTTTCGGGCTATGAGTAGCCCTGGAACCCGCGAGAGAGAATCTAACGCCGGTGAAGCCCTAACACAAAGAGTGAGGGGATCTTGGGAATCCAAGACCCATGCCACACTCTAAAAAACATGTTATGTGATACCCTAGGCTTGGGTGGGATTAAGACGCTTCGGAGCTCCTCTCCGGAGAAACCCTAGGCCCGTTGGAGAAAAGGACGGAACTACCGGTCTAGCCCCCTCTACGTGAGCCGGAAGGGGGTAGAAAAGTGGAACCAATTGTTTGGTTGTGTTAGGTTAGTCCCAAGGAACACCCAAGACAATGTAGGTCTCACCTCTTGGCAAGATTCCTCCCGTTCCGCCAGATCCGGGAGTTTCGTGCTTTGAGTAGCCCTAGAACCCGCGAGCGAGAATCCGACGCTAGTGAAGCCATAACACAAAAATTGAGGCAATATTGGGCATCAAAGACACATGCCACACTATAAGACAAATGGTATGGAATACCCTAGGCTTGGGTGGGATTCAGATGCTCTGAAGCTCCTCTCCGGAGATACCCTAGGGCCGCTGAAGAAAAGGACGGAATCGTCGTTATAGACCCTCTACGTAAGACGGGAAGGGGTAGCATAATGGAACTAATTGCTTGGGTTTGTTATGTTAGGCCCAAAGAACACCCAAGATAATGGTAGGGCCCACATCTTGGAAATATTCCCCCTGTCCAGTCAGATCCGAGAGTTTCGGGCTTTTAGTATCCTAGAACCCTGCGAGAGAGAATCTGACGCCGGCGAAGCCCTAACACAAAGAGTGAAGGAATCTTGGGCATCCAAGGCGCTTTCCACACTCTAACACAATGTTATGGAAAACCCTTGGTTTGGGTAGGATTCAGACGCTCTGGAACCCCTCTCCGGAAAAACCCTAGGCCTGCTGGAGAAAAAGATGAATCTGTCGTTCTGGCCCCTCTACATGAGCCGGAAGGGTATAGCAAAGTGGAACTGATTGCTTGGTTTTATTAGATTAGGCCCAAGGAACACCCAATAAAATGGTATTGCCCACCTCTTGGAAAGATTCTCCCCATTCCGTCGGATCCGGGAGTTTTGGGCTCTGAGTAGTCCTAGAACCCGAGAGAGAGAATCTGACGCCGGTGAAGCCCTAAGAGAAAGAGTGAGGGAATCTTGTGCATCCAAGACCCATGCCACACTCTAACAAACATGTTATGTTATACCATAGGATTGGGTGGGATTAACACGCTCCGGAGCTCCTCTCCGGAGAAACCCTAGGCCCGTTGGAGCAAAGGACGGAACTGCCGATTTAACCCCTCTACGTGAGCCGGATGGGGGTAGCAAAGCGGAACTAATTGTTTGGTTCCGATAGGTTAATTAGGCCCAAGGAACACCCAAGACAATGGTAGGGCCCACCTCTTGGCAAGATTCTCCCAGTTCCGTCAGATCCAGGAGTTTCGGGCTATGAGTAGTAGCCCCTAGAACCCTCGAGAGATCGAGAATCTGACGCCGATGAAGCCCTAACACAAAGAGTGAGGGAATCTTGGGCATCCAAGACCCATGCCACACTCTAACAAACGTGTTATGTGGTACCCTAGGATTGGGTGGGATTAATACGCTCTGTAGATCCTCTCCGGAGAAACCCTAGGCCCGTTGGAGAAAAGGACGGAACTGCCGATCTAGCCCCTCTACGTGAGCCGGAAGGGGGTACCAAAGTGTAACTAATTGCTTGGTTGTGTTAGGTTAGTCCCAAGGAACACCCAAGAAAATGGTAGGGCCCACCTATTGGAAAGATCCCCCCGTTCCTTGAGATCCGGGAGTTTCGGGCTCTGGGTAGTCCTCGAACCCATTAGAGAGAATCTGGCGTCTGTGAAGCCCTAACACAAAGAGTGAGGGGATCTTAGGAATCCAAGGCACGTGCAACAATATAACACACGTGGTATGGAAAAACCTTGGTTTGGGTCATATTCATACGCTCCGGAACCCCTCTCCGGAGAAACCCTAGCCCCGCTAAAAAGATGGAACTGTTGTTCTCGCCCCTCTACGTGAGCAGGAAGGGGGTAGCAAAGTGGAACTAATTGCTCGGTTGTGTTAGGTTAGTACCAAGGAACACCCAAGACAATGGTAGGGACCACCTCTAGGCAAGATTCCCCCCGTTCTTCGTCAGATCCGGGAGTTTGGGGCTATATGAGTAGTCCTCAAACCCACGAGAGAGAATCCGACGTCGGTGAAGCCATAACACAGAGAGTGAGGTAATATTGGGAATCCAGGACCCATGCCACACTCTAACACACATGGTATGGCATACGCTAGGCTTGGGTGGGATTCAGACGCTCCGGGGCTCCTCTCCGGAGAAACCCTAGGCCCGCTGGAAAAAAAGGACGGAACTGTCGTTCTGGACCCTCTACGTGAGCCGAAATTGGGTAGAAAGGTGTAAAAAATTGCTTGGTTGTGTTGGTTTAGGCCCAAGTAACAACCAATACAATGGTAGGGGACACCTCTTGGCAAGATCCCCCCGTTCCGTCAGATCCGGGAGTTTCGGTCCGTGAGTAGTCCTGCAACAACTAGAGAGAATCTGACGCGGGTGAAACCCTAACACAAAGAGTGAGGGAATCTTTTGCATACAAGATCCATTCCACACTCTAAAAAAACATGTTACGTGATACCCTAGGCTTGGGTGGGATTAAGACGCTCCGGAGCTCCCCTCCGGAGAAACCCTAGGCCCGTTAGAGAAAAGAACGGAACTACTGACCTAGCCCCTCTACGTGAGCCGAAAGGGGGTAGAAAAGCGGAACTAATTGCTTGGTTATGTTAGGTTAGGACTAACTAACACCAAAGACAATGGTAGGGAGCACCTCTTTGCAATATTCCCCCGTTCCGTCAGATCTGGAAGTTTCAGGCTATGAGTAGCCCTAGAACCCGCGAGAGAGAATCTAACACCGGTGAATCCCTAACACAAAGAGTGAGGGGATGTTGGGCATCCAAGACCCATGCCACACTCTAAAAAACATGTTATGTGATACCCTAGGCTTGGGTGGGATTAAGACGCTTCGGAGCTCCTCTCCGGAGAAACCCTAGGCCCGTTGGAGAAAAGGACGGAACTACCGGTCTAGCCCCCTCTACGTGAGCCGGAAGGGGGTAGCAAAGTGGAACCAATTGTTTGGTTGTGTTAGGTTAGTCCCAAGGAACATCCAAGACAGTGTAGGTACCACCTCTTGGAAATATTCCCCCCCCCCATTCTGCCAGATCCGGGAGTTTCGTGATTTGAGTAGCCCTAGAACCCGCGAGCGAGAATCCGACGCTAGTGAAGCCATAACACAAATATTGAGGCAATATTGGGCATATAATACACATGCCACACTATAAGACACATGGTATGGAATACCCTAGGCTTGGGTGGGATTCAGACGCTCTGAAGCTCCTCTCAGGAGATACCCTAGGGCCGCTAAAGAAAATGACGGAATTGTCGTTATAGACCCTCTACGTGAGAAGGAAAGGGGTAGCAAAGTGGAACTAATTGCTTGGTTCTGTTAGGTTAGGCCCAAAGAACACCCAAGACAATGGTAGATCCCACATCTTGGAAATATTCCCCCCGTCCAGTCAGATCCGAGAGTTTCGGGCTCTCAGTATCCTGGAACCCATTAGAGAGAATCTAACGTCGGTGAAGCCCTAGCACAAAGAGTGAGGGAATCTTGGGCATCCAAGGTGCATGCCACACTCTAAGACACATGGTATGGAAAACCCTTGGTTTGGGTCGGATTCAGACGCTCTGGAACCCCTCTCCGGAGAAACCCTAGGCCCATTGGAGAAAAGGACAGAACTGTCGTTATGGCCCCTCTACGTGAGCCGGAAGGGGGTAGCAAAGTGGAAATGATTGATTGGTTGTGTTAGGTTAGCACCAAGAAACACCCTATAAAATTTTAGGGCCCAACTATTGGCAACATCCCCCTCCCCCGTTCTCCGTCAGATCCGGGAGTTTCGGGCTATGAGTAGTCTTGGAACCCACGAGATAGAATCCGACGCCGGTGAAGCCATAACACAGAGAGTGACGGAATATTGGGAATCCAAGACCCATGCCACACTCTAACACACATGGTATGGAAAACCCTTGGTTTGGGTCGGATTCAGACCCTCTGGAACCCCTCTCCGGAGAAACCCTAGGCCCATTGGAGAAAAGGACAGAACTGTCGTTATGGCCCCTCTACGTGAGTCGGAAGGGGTAGCAAAGTGGAAATGATTGATTGGTTGTGTTAGGTTAGCACCAAGAAACACCCTAGAAAATGGTTGGGCCCACCTATTGGCAACATCCCCCCCCCCGTTCTCCGTCAGATCCGTGAGTTTCGGGCTATGAGTAGTCTTGGAACCCACGAGATAGAATCCGACGCCGGTGAAGCCATAACACAGAGAGTGACGGAATATTGGGAATCCAAGACCCATGCCACACTCTAACACACATGGTATGGAATACCCTAGGCTTGGGTGGGATTCAGACGCTCTGGAGCTCTTCTCTGGAGAAACCCTAGGCCCGCTGGAAAAAGGACGGAACTGTCGTTCTGGACTCTCTATGTGAGCCGGAAGGGGGGGTAGAAAAAGGGTAACTAATTGCTTGGTTATGTTGGGTTAGGCCCAAGGTAACAACCAATACAATGGTAGGGCCCACCTCTTGGCAAGATCCGGCCCCCCGTTCCGTCAGATCTGGGAGTTTCGGTCCCTGAGTAGTCATGCAATAACTAGAGAGAATCTCACGCCGGTGAAGCCCTAACACAAAGAGTGAGGAAATATTGGGCCTCCAGGACCCATGCATGCCACACTCTAACACACATGGTATGGCATACCCTAGGCTTGGGTGGGATTCAGACGCTCCGGAGCTCCTCTCCGGAGAAACCCTAGCCCCGCTGGAAAAAAGGACGGAACTGTCGTTCTGGACCCTCTACGTGAGCCGGAAGGGGGTAGCAATGTGGAACTAATTGCTTGGTTGTGTTGGTTTAGTACTAAGGAACAACCAAGAGAATTGTACGGCCCACCTCTTGGCAAGATCCCCCTGTTCCGTCAGATCCAGGAGTTTTGGTCCCTGAGTAGTCATGCAACGACTAGAGAGATCGAATCTCACACCGATGAAGCCCTAGCACAAAGAGTGAGGGAATATTGTGCATCCAAGAACCATTCCACACTGTAACAAACATGTTATGTGATACCCTAGTCTTGGGTGGGATTAAGACGCTCCGGAGCTCCTCTCCGGAGATACCTAGGCCCGTTGGAGAAAAGGACGGAACTACTGATCTAGCCCCTCTACGTGAGCCGGAAGGGGGTAGCGAAGTGGAACTAATTGCTTGAATGTGTTAGGTTAGGCCCAAGGAACACCCAAGACAATGTTAGATCCCACCTCTTGGCAAGATTCCCCCGTTCTCCATCAGATCCGGGAGTTTCGAGCTATGAGTACTCCTAGAACCCGCGAGAGAAAATCCGACGCCGGTGAAGCCATAACATAGAGAGTGAGGGAATACTGGGAATCCAAGAACCATGCCAGACTCCAACACACATGCTATGGCATACCCTATGGTTGGTTGGGATTCAGACGCTCCAGAGCTTCTCTCCGGAGAAACCCTAGGCTCGTTGGAGAAAAAAGGGCGGAACTGTTGTTCTAGACCCTCTACGTACGTGAGCCGGAAGGGGGTAGCAAAGTGGAACTAATTGCTCGGTTGCATTAGTTTAGGCCCAAGGAACAACCAAGACAATGGTAGGTCCCACCTATTGGGAAGATTCCCTCCGTTCCGTCAGATCCGGGAGTTTCGGGCTGTTTGTAGTCCTCGAACCCACTAGAGTGAATCCGACGCCGGTGAAGCCATAACACAGAGAGTGAGAGAATATTGGACATCCAGGACCCATGCCACACTCTAACACATGGTACGTCATACCCTAGGCTTGGGTGGGATTCATACGCTCCGGAGCTCCTCTCCGGAGAAACCCTAGGCCCGCTGGAAAAAAGGACGGAACTGCCATTATGGAACCTCTACGTGAGCCGAAAGGGGGTAGAAAAGTGGAACTAATTGCTTAGTTGTGTTGGTTTAGTACTAAGGAACAACCAAGACAATGGTAGGGCCCACCTCTTGGCAAGATCCCCCCCGTTCCGTTGGATCTGGGAGTTTCGTTCATGCAACAACTAGAGAGAATCTCACGCCAGTGAATCCCTAACACAAAGAGTGAGGGAATATTGTGCATACAAGACCCATTCCACCTTCTAACAAACATTTTATGTTATACCCTAGTCTTGGGTGGGATTAAGACGATCTGGAGCTCCTCTCCGGAGAAACCCTAGCCCCCCTGGAGAAAATGACGGAATTGCCGATCTGGCTCCTCTATATGAGCCGGAAGGGGGTAGCAAAGTGGAACTAGTTGCTTGGTTTTGTTAGGTTAGGCCCAAGGGAACACCCAAGACTATGGTAGGGACCAACACTTGGCAATATTCCCCCCCGTTCCGTCAGATCCGGGAGTTTCGGGCTCTGAGTATATATAGCCCTGGAACCCGCGAGAGAGAATCCGACGCCAGTGAAGCCATAACACAAAGATTGAGGAAATATTGGTCATCGAAGACACATGCCACACTATAATACACATGGTATGTGATACCCTAGGCCTGGGTGGGATTAAGACACACTGGAGCTCCTCTCCATAGAAACCCTAGCCCCTGGAGAAAAAGGACGAAACTGCCGATCTGGCCCCTCTCTACATGAGCCGGAAGGGGGTAGCAAAGAGGAACTAATTGTTTGGTTCTGTTAGGTTAGGCCCAAGGAACACCCAAGACTATGGTAGGGCCCACCTATTGGCAAGATTCCCCCCGTTCCGTCAGATTCGGGAGTTTCGGGCTCTGAGTAGCCCTGGAACCGGCGAGAGAGAATCCGACGCCGGTGAAGCCCTAACACAAAGAGTGTGGGAATCTTCGGCATCCAAGACCCATGCCACGCTCCAACAAACATGTTATGTGATACCCTAGGATTAGGTGGGATTAAGACGCACCGGAGCTCCTCTTCAGAGAAACCCTAGGTCCGTTGGAGAAAAGGACGGAACTGCTGTTCTGGACCCTCTACGTGAGCCGGAAGGGGGTAGCAAAGTGGAACTAATTGCTCGGTTGTGTTAGGTTAGGCCCAAGGAACAACCAAGACAATGGTAGGGCCCACCTATTGGAAAGATTCCCTCCGTTCCGTCAGATCCGGGAGTTTCGGGCTGTGCGTAGTCCTTGAACCCACGAGAGAGAATCCGACGCCGGTGAAGCCATAACAAAAAGAGTGAGGGAATATTGGGGATCCAGGACCCATGCCACACTCTAACACACATGGTATGGCATACAATAGGTTTGGGTGGGATTAAGACGCTCTGGAGCTCCTCTCCGGAGAAACCCTAGGCCCGTTAAAAAAAGGACGGAACTGCCATTCTGGACCTTCTACGTGAGCCGAAAGGGGGTAGCAAACTGTAACTAATTTCTTGGTTTTATTTTTTTAGGCCCAAGGAACACCCAATATAATGGTAGGGCCCACCTCTTAGCAAGATCCCCCCTTCTCCATCACATCCAGGAGTTTTGGTCCGTGAGTTGTCCTGCAACAACTAGAGAGAATCTAACGCCGGTGAATCCCTAACACAAAGAGTGAGGGAATCTTGGGCTTCCCAGACCCATGCCACACACTCTAACAAACATGTTACGTGATACCTTAGGCTTGGGTGGGATTAAGACGCTCTAGAGCTCCTCTCCGGAGAAATCCTAGGCCCGTCGGAGAAAAGGACGGAACTGCCGATCTGGCCCCTCTACGTGAGCCGGAAAGGGGTAGCAAAGTGGACCTAATTGGTTGGTTGTGTTAGGTTAGGCCCAAGGAACACCCAAGAAAACGTTGGGTCCCACCTCTTGGCAAGATTCGTCAGTTCCGTCAGATCCAGGTGTTTCGGGCTCTGAGTAGCGCCTTGGAACCCGCGAGAGAGAATCCGACGTCGGTGAAGCCATAACACAGAGAGTGAGGTAATATTGGGCATCCAAGACCCATGAAACACTCTAAGAAACATTATATGGCATACCCCAGGTTTGTGTGGGATTCACACGCTCCGGAGCCTCTCTCCGGAGAAACCCTAGGCCCGCTGAAGAAAAGGCCGGAACTGTCGATTTGGACCCATCTATGAGCCGGAAAGGTGGTAGAAAAGTGGAACTAATTGCTTGGTTGTGTTCGATTAGGCCCAAGGAACACCCAAGACAATGGTAGGGCCCACCTATTGGCGACATTCCCCCCGTTCCTTCAGAACCCGGATTTTCGGGCTCTGAGTAGTCCTAGAACCCATTAGAGAGAATCTGACGCCGGTGAGCCCTAACACAAAGAGTGAGGGAATATTTGGCATCCAAGCTCATGTCACTCTCTAACACACATGGTATGTCAAACCCTTATTTTGGGTGGGATTCAGACGGTCCGGAGTTGTTATAGTATTCCCTCGGGATCGTCCGAAGGGGGAGGGGTTGAGGTGTACATATAGATCCTTCCTGCATATATAGCAAGCGATGCGGGTGAAACCGATCACACCTCGGGTTTGGATCTTGTCTCTCTTCACCTCCTAGCACACTTGTATGGACATGATTTTACTCCATATAGGCTTAGGAAGCATTCCTACTCCGGAGCCCCCTCTTCAACGAAACTCTGGCATGTGTTGACCAAAACTTTCCGTTTACCCCTTCAACTGGCATCGGAAAGGGGGTTGACCAATGGATTTATTTCCTCACTTTGTTGGGGCATGCCGTACATACATAGAAAACCAAAATCTAGCACATGTTAAAACAAGAATTGGAGCCCCTAGTGCAGATTTTGTGTTGAAAAAAGGGTCAAATTGAGACTAAAACAGGATTGAACCCCAAATTCCCCATTTTCTCATTTGCCCAGCTAGCAAACTGAAACAGGATCGAACCCCAAATTCCCCATTTGCTCATCTGCCCAGCTCGCGGACTGAAACAAGATCGAACCCCAAATTCCCCACTCTTCCCCACAGAATCCATAGATCGCGCGCGGCTATTTGTTGTCTCCTTCGTTGATGGCTGCCCGCCGCATGTTCCCGGAGGAGATGTTCCGGACTGGGGATCCTGCACTAAGGCCGACTCAAGGCCGTTGCGTGCTCGCCCGCTCGCGTGCAATGGAGAAGCACGAGGAGAAGTGGCATGGTCGCGCGCTCGAGGTCACCGTGGGAGGGCGTCGCCCTCCTTTGTCGCCTGAGGAAGTCCTGATTGTGCTGGTCGCGCAATGCGCAGTCACCCGTAGGTAGATGAAGGTGGATGTTAGCGCGCCTCCGGTGGACTTTCTCATTCGATTCCGTTCCGAGGTGGACTGCACCGCCGTGTTACATCGGTCCCGATGCGTCGTCGTCGGTGGAGCGCTGCTCACATTTATTCGCTGGTGCCGTGGTAGCGGCGCCGAGCGAGCTGAGCTATCGTATCTGACGAAGCTCACCATCGAGCGGTTCCCTCGGGAGGCATGGAAGCCCGTTGCGGTGGAGCAGTTCGTCAACCATCATGGCGGTGATCTGGTGCAGATGCATGTCCCGGTGGACAGCTAGTTCCTGTCGGTGGAGGCCTAGATGAAGCAGCCGAGCGCAGCCCCGAAGACCTACATTGTGGAGGTGCAAGAGCCGTACATGCCGGCCAAAATGCGCACCCCGACCTCGATGAGGACATTGTAGCACACTGTCCTCATCCGTGTCTCGGACGTCGTGGACCCTGGCCCAGTCGTCTCAGACACTCCACTGTGGGACGACGACAAGGTCGTCACCACACGCACGCACCAGTTCCTATTCTTCGGTGGGTGTGTGGATGGCAGTGGCCCTCCTCGGGTGAGGGACGGTGGCCACTGTTTCGGTGGGCACAACGGCAACGGATCTGCCGGAGGAGAATGATCTGCTGATTGAAGAAGATTGAGCTGTTGTTTGAACTGCTATCTCAAGATATCATTTGGCTTATGTTGCAGCTGCTATCTGTTGGGAGTCTGAATTGTTTGTTGTATCGTGCATCTCTAGTCAGTTAGAAAATGTTTGACTTATGTTGCGACTATTATCTGTTGTAATATGTCAGTTTGATCTCTAGTCAGTTTGAAAATGTTTGACTTATGTTGCGACTATTATCTGTTGTACTATGCCAGTTTGATCTCTAGTCAGTTTGAAAATGTTTGACTTATGTTACGACTATTATCTGTTTTAATATGTCAGTTTGATCTCTAGTCAGTTTGAAAATGTTTGAGTTTGTTGTTGAATTTGAGTTGAATCTAAGGCTCCTAATGTTTGACCAATTAATGTTAATTCATGCCAAAAAAAAACCCAGCAGCAATGTATTTCATCTATAAATCATGGAAACAAATTCCAGGTGCTACATATTTCACAAAATTACATTAATATGTAAAACAAACATATTTTTCGCGCACACAAACCAGAACACGACTAAGAACACTTATTATCAAGCGCTAAAAACACTTAAACAACTACTTACTGCGTATCCTTTTGCTCGTGCCCTCGTTGCCACGGCGGCGGCGTGAAGCTTTACCTTCGCTCTTGCACCAGGGGCGAATCTTCTCCAGCCATGTTGGACATAAAATGTTTTTTATGTCTTGGATCCTTCTGTATAACTCGTAGCTGACATACCCATCCACCGCTGCATAGTTGCGGCTTGTTGGAATCATCTCCCATTCCCAATAATGGTGCAGGTATGAATCGAATCCAGACTTCATCTCGAGGTACCAACTGTCTACGATATTTCCTGCTAGAGTATCCGTTCCAATTTTGGGTACCCAGAATTCCAACTAGATGTCATGGTGGTACTCTAGTGGCAGAAAGAAGCCTGATTGGGCAAGAGCATTCTTGTCGCCCGTCGTGTCCACGCTTGCGAACGTGATCTTCTTTGTTGAAAAGAAGTCTTGCAGCAACTTGCGTCCATGACCTATCTGCGGTGACCTGCACCAGTGGTACACGAGGACGTGGTTGCGCATGGAGATTTGGAAGACGACAACGACATGGGGTTTGTAAGCATGGCTACGTGTGTACTCAAGGTCGAAGCCCAAAAACTTGTGCTTTTCAGGTTGAAGCCATTGCTCGAAATTGGCCAGGGCAGTCTCCAAGGCATGTTCCTCGTTGGTGTAAATCACATCCAGCATGTTGCCGCTGTGGACAGGGAGGCTGATAACCTTCGTGGTTGGTCGGCGATCGTCCATGGCAAGTCTCCGCCGTGGGCTTGGAAGAAGAGTCGGGAAAGATGAAGTCTGGATTCGATGGGTTTGGAAGAAGAGTCGGGGAAGATGATGAACGGAAGGAGCGCAAATGGCAACTGCAAATGGCAACCGCCTAAATATCAAAGGCGTGTGTGGAACGAAGGTGTGTGAAACCAAACGACTAGATGAACGAACGGGAAACTAATGGCAACTGAAAACGAGGCAGAGTGCATATACACGTTCGTCACCATGTGGAACGAAGGTGTGTGAACCCAAACGAGTAGATGAACGAACGGGAAACTAATGGCAACTCAAAACGAGGCAGAGTGCATATACACGTTCGTCACCGTGGGTGGCCGTTTGACCTCCCTCGCAAATGACCGTTGTGTTCGCAGGAAGAGAGCAAGTCGTTGGCTCGGTTTGGCTGAATTTGTTCGACTGATAGGTGGCCTTGACTCGTTGTGGCCCCGTTTGACAGTGACTAAATGTCACATCACTCTGTGTTTGACAAAGTCAGCCCACGGGAGAGCCATGCAGAGATTGGTATATGCAAGTTAGGAATTAGCTATACATGATTTTGATGGCATTTTGTCTATCTGCAAGTTCTATTGTCCATTAACTAGGAATTAGCTATACATGATTCGAATGTGGGCATAAATTCTAGGCTTGTTATTACATATTATGTCCATTAACTAACTGCATATATGTGGTACCATTTATGTTCTGCTTAAATTTTTGTAGGCTATTTAAGCAAAGATTGATGTCATTAGTTTATCAATGGCATGTTTATTTGATTTAAACTAGTGTTAGTACATGCATTTTAAAAATGACCGAGAATTGGAGTGTGGTGCTAACGTTTGTTTCATTTCTAATTTGAAGCATTCCGATGACGGCGTATCATCTGACAAGGAGTCCCGCGATGCTAAGAGCAGACATGTTCTTAGGAAGCTGCAGAATGGGCAGATTAGGTACCGTCATCGCGCCGGCATGCTGTTCTGCCCTTCTGCTGCAGGAACATTGACACGAGCATCGTCAGCATGATCCAGCATGCCAGCGGCATTGGACGTGGCTCGAAAAACCGCGTGCCCGCTGTTAGGGCCAAACACGCTGCTTACGGTGTGTTCCTAAAGAAGTTGCTCGCGCGCAATATCCGCTTAGGGCTCACGCATCCCCATCTGAACCCCAATCACCAGGACAAGAATCCTTGGAGGAGCAAGTAATGCCGTCGCTTGTGTCGAATGCATGAACTTAATTTGAATAGTTGTGCTACTAGCTAATGTTCTGGTTTGGAAAAGTAGTATATGTAAGAACTTTATTAGTATTGTGGAATGTAACACCCGAGGGATTTTCCCCCCAACTAGAATTGTTTGCTTTCCTTTCTCATGGCATTGCATCACATGCATCATTTGCACTTTTGCTTGCAAACCAATTCAAAAACAAAACAAAAATTCAAACCAATTTAAATTTTCAAACAATACACCTTTGTTTTCAAATCAAATTGTTTCCATAAAAATTGAATTGAAATTAAAAATTGGCTTGGTTAATAAAATTCCTTTTATTAAAACCCTAATTTGAATTCCAAATTCAAATTCAAACAACAAATAAATATTTGAAATTTTGAAAAACAAAACTTGGTGCACTTGGGCATTCAATATGCTCAATGCAATAAAATTGTTTTCAAATTTTTTATAAAACCCTAAAACCCTTTCTTTCTCTCTTATCCCTTTGCTACAAAAAAAATAAAAGAAAGAAAAAGAATAATTAAAAAAAAACAGTGGGGAGGCAGGCCACAAAGGCCCACCTACAACCCACAGAGCAGCCCAGCCCACCTCCACTACCTTCTTCTCCGTACGACATGACACACGCACTGGAGAAAAGGCAGCAGCGCACCACCACAGCCACCACCTGCTCCCCCTTGCTTTCCCCCCTTAAAAGCCGCCCGAGGGAGCGCCCTGGAATCCTAGCCCCTCTCCCCTCCATCTCCTCGCCGCCGCCATCTCCCTCCTTATTCCTCCTATGTCCCCTCCTTCTCTGAAACTTTCTGAAACAGAGGGGGCACCTCCATGGCAGGCAGCTTGGAGGCCATGGCGCCATCGCCGTGGTCGTCGCCTCGACCCCCGGAGGCCGGGAATGGAACCCTGGTGCCCCCCTCCTTCTTTTCTCTAAAGAAACCGAGGCCGGAGGGCGACTCCATCGGCCACGCCGTCGCCGTTTTTCTTTCCGGCGAACTACTGTTGCCGTGTCCGTCTCCGTCAGGCCGAGGACCTCCCCGAGCTGCCGCCTCGCCTCCGAGCTCCTCGAGGTGAGCCGCCGCCTCCTGGACCTCTCCTCCCCCTCCCCTTTTCTCTGTGTGCCGCCATCGAGCCGCACGGTCGTGCCGCCCCGCGGTGGTGATCGCCGGTTTGTTTCCGTTGTCGCAGGAACACGTTCAGTGTTCAGTTTCGTCAGGTTAGGACGCGTTCATACACTTGATCCTCCATGTGCGCCCTGTTGTATCACCAACTCGCAACAGCAGCCCAGTGGCAGCCCATCCGATCCGCACCCCAGGAGGTCCCGAGTTCGATCCCTCCCCCGCACGGAATAAAACCCACCTTTTTCCACTTTTTTTCTTTCTGAAATCTTGTTCTGAAAAAAAAAACAGAATTGCAGTTTCAAATCTTAACTTGTAAATTCCACCAAATATTCATACATGCTCCAATTTTGGTGATTCAAATTTCTACAAACTCACAGTGAGGAGCACTTTCTGTTAATGTGAAAGTTGAAATATGTTTCTGTTAACAATTTTGCACTAAATAATTAACTACAAAAAATGCAACAAAAATTGGAAACTTTGGAAAATCATAACTTGAGTTATGTTCACCCAAATTGAGCAAACTTGAGCTCTAAAAATGTGTCTTAACAAACTCTACACAGTGGTATTTTATTTGGTCACAATTGAATTAAATTTGAACATGTTTCCTTCTGTTTACTAAAAGGGGCAGAATAAAAATGCCTATGAAAAATTGCATAATAAATTCAATAATGATCCAAAAATTATGTTTAATAGCTCAAAATGTTCAGTGAAACATTTTATACATGTTTTCAACCTTTTCAATACAATTTGTTTACTGTTTTTCCTAATTAAAAATTGGAGTAATAATTCAATACTTTAATTACACCTTTTAAATTGCAAAATTCATAACTTGGGCAATTCAAATCCATTTCCAACATGTAAAATATGTATTCCATGCAAAATTTAATAATCTGTCCAATTATAAACTTTGTTTCCTGTTTTGAATAATTAAAATTGTTTAAATAATTTAAATCTTGTTTAATTCATTTAAAATTGCTAAATTAATAACTTGGTCAAACTAAATTCTTTTTGAACATGTAAAATATGTTTTCCATCCCATTTTTTCATGAACTTTGCAAATATCAACTTTGTTTTCTGTTTTGAATAATTTAAATTGCTGAAAACAACTATTTCTTAATTAATGCATTTAAAATTGTCAATTTAATAACTTGCTCATCTAAAATCCAAATTCAACAAATGAAATATGTATTCCATCTAAAATTTTGTGTTCTTTCCAAATATAAATTTTGTTATCTATTTGAACATTTAAAATTGGTGAAAACAACAAATGTTTGTTTAAATCATTTAAAATGCCAAAGTTCACAACTTAATAAATAAAATTCCAAACTTGGTAAACAACATATCAAACTGAAGCTATTGTTGTTTTCTTATTGTTTTCATCATCCATGCATCATTCTAATCAACTTTCACATGATGGTTATTTGTAGATCATTTAATTCAACATTAATTCATGGGCTTTTCCATATGCAATCCAAATTGCATATGGGCCCATTTAAATATGTTTACCATGTCAACTAGTTTATCTTTGATGCATCCTTAAGCTTGTCATACATCCATATCTTGATCATGCTGGATCTTTTGCCGTAGAAGTAATTATTGCATCCGGTGTTTGTTCTAGTTCGTTGCTTCTTCTCGGATAGGAAGTTGAGATGATGTGAGCAACGACAAGTTCTTCGGATGTACCTCTACTTGCTGGATCTCAGGCAAGTATACTCACTTGCTACCTATGGCTGCCTTTCATCACTTGTTACCGATTCTTTCCGTTGTCTTTATGCTAGCCTTATGATTTCGTTGCTTGTGTTCCGATCCTATCACATGTCATCCTGCAGCCATGAATATAGCCTCACCCCCCCACACCTACAACCTTGTTGTTTGTTAGCCTGTGTCGTAGTATCATGCTTAGGTTTGTTTGTGCTCGAGTCTCGTCGTCATTTATCTTATCACCTGTTTAGTCGATAGTTGGGTTTCAATTCAATCAACAACATGTTAATGTTTTGGGTAATATTAATTTGATGATAAGGCACCGGCAGGAGGCCCGGCGTGGTTTTGAGGCCTGCTAGTGTCGAACTTAATTAGGAAAAGGGTCTTGTCCTCCGATCCATGATGAGCGCGCTAACCGCATGTGGGAAGCGAGTATGGGCGCCCCCCGCAACTTTGATTCGATTCGCATCTCGTCCAAATCGCCTCATTTAGTTCGGGTTTTCCATTTGCCGCATGCATATGCAGGTGCGAACCCTTGGTGCCAGGGTGGAACTTTTGTAGTCGGCATTTAGGGAGACACGTTCTTAGAGTGCTATGAGGGTCCCCTTTCCTTCGTGGGGCTTGATTAGCCGTGCGCTCAATTGCACGGGGTTCTTCGGGCTTGATGCGAAGAAGAGTTGGGTTGTGTTGAGTGCCTCGCTTGGTGGAAGTGCATTTCCATCTGGCGGGTCATTCTTACGTGTACGGCCAAATTGGTGCATCCCTGCAGGGTTAAATCTTCTCGAGAAGCCGTGTTGTCCGCAGTTATGGATGACTTGGTGAAAGTGCTGGCTAACAAGTACTCAGACAACTTACACTTAACGATGATAACTTGACTAGTAATATAGATTACCTCCACCATAAAAATGAATGTCACCTTAATCAACAGTGTGAGTTTCCTTGGGTTGCTTCCTTAGTAGGGGGTAACATTGGATGGGTATTGTTTGGTGAGTAGTTATAGTTGGTTTTGTCGCGCTATCTTATCCCTTTCTTTTAGCCGGATGTTGTAGCGCGTCTCTGTAGTTAGTTAGTGCAGCCCGCTGCCGCTTCTTTGCAATAATCCCTTCCTTCCGTTCTACCCAAAGTATTTGTATCTTGTGATGATTGTTTACGCTGGTATCTTGTGAGTATGGTTTATCCACTTGCCAGTACTTAATAGTACTGACCCACGAATCCTTTTCGTGGCTGCATATTCCACATTGTAGTCAACAGGTTTGAAGTCTGACGACGTTAGCTTGGGAATCCCTCCGGCTTGGCCTGGGCAGGGATTGGACGCCATCGGTTATCTTCAGGACTCTTAGTCCAATTTGTATCTTGTCCGTAGTCGGACACTATGTTGTTTCTTCCGCTGTCATTTGGATCTTTGTATTGTATCAGTTGTATCCTTGACTCGTTTGAGTCGTATTGTATATATCTTTTCGGTTGTTGTTGCGGAATATTGGTGAACTGTTGTAATGTTATCACAAGTGGCAACCTGGAATTGGTTATTATGCGGATTTGGGTGGAAATGCCGAAATCTGCATAGTGCCCGATCTCGGGGCGTCACATGGAAGAATTCCTCGTGTGTGTAAGAATTTCAGTACTATATATATAGTACTTCTATACGATGTTGCTTCAGCCGATCATGTTTTTAGGATGCCCATATATGATATAACTTAGTGATAAGTGGATGTGTCACGTCCATTTAGTACTCGATCATGCCCAATAAGCCAATCTTTATCGAAAACTCGTTGATCTGCTGGATCAATGGTTTTTAATTCTTCATTTAATTAGTAGAAAATAAAGAATTAATGGTAAGAATACAACCTTTTTCGTATTAGCAAAGATTTACATTTGAAAAACCTTCAATTTATGGGACAACATGCCACAATTGGAAGCTATAGCCCATTGTATCCTAATTAACACATAGACCCTCAATTTTAAAAAATTTACATCCAAACCTAACATCTGTGCGCCTAAATTACGACCGCTAACAGCCGCGCGCGCGCTAAAAAAGAAACAGTCTCACACGGGGTCCCACTCGTCAGCGTCATAGCCGCGCGCGCGCTAAATCTTCACCGAAACAGCCTCACACGGGGTCCTACTCGTCAGCGTCACAGGCCTCCGCGCTCCCTCGCCATTCTGAGCCACTTCCCCACTGAAAGGGATCACTCTACCCCCCTCCCAAAAAAAACCCAATGCCTCCACTTCGCCCACTGGGCGTCGGCTATTACGGCGGCGCCCTCCCTAGCTTCCCCGTCCTCACCGACGTCCTCAACCAATGACTGGTAAGTGCTGGTTGCCTCCCTTCCCTTCCTCAACCAAATGATTCGGTCTAGTTTAGATGGCGGCGGATCTAGGTTAGATGCAGGCGGATGTAGGTTAGATGCCGGCGGCCATCGTCGTTGACGTGTTTTAGGTCACCACCATCCATGGATTTAGCTCACGCTACCATCACAGGTATCTCGAAGATCGCTTCCCCCATCCAGATGGAGATCCACCTAAACAAGGCCTTGGAGCTCGCAAGGCCCCCTATTTTTCAAATCCCCAAGGTAAATACTAGCATATAAATTAGTATCTCCTTTCGCCTTCGTAGCTAATTGTTTGATTTTTCTTCTTTTCATATTTGGCTATAGCACTCTAGTCGAGGTTGTAGCTTCTGCACCATGTCTCCTTATCCTTATGAAACTCGTAACTGGATGGAGGCGCGTGGCATTCTGGTTAATGGAATTGGTAAAATTCCAACTCGGGAGGTAAATGTTCTACGATCTCATTAATTTGTTTTGTGCTTATTAGTATGATGCTACTTTTCTTGTTTTCCATTGCTAAACATCTGTATTTGATACATGTGACAATGATTAAACTGTGCACTCGATCTTGATGAGATCATCGAGCATTTTACCTAGTGTTGTGTACAACCACATTGGTTCTGCATCTTCCTTGGTAAAATGTTCGATGATCTCATTAATTTTGTTTTGTGCTTATTAGTATGAGGCTACTTTTCTTGTTTTTAGTTGCTAAACATCTGTGCTTTATTCGTGTGCCAATGATTAAACTGTGCACTCAATCTTGTTGATATCATCGAGAATTTTACCTAGTGTTGTGTACAACCACATTGGTTCTGCATCTTCATTGGTAAAATGTTCTACGATCTCATTAATTTTGTTTTGTGCCTATTAGTATGAGGCTACTTTTCTTGTTTTCCATTGCTAAACATCTGTGCTTGATACATGTGCCAAGGATTAAAGTGTGCACTCGATCTTGATGAGATCATCGAGCATTTACGTAGTGTTGTGTACAGCCACATTGGTTCTGCATCTTCCTTGGTAAGTGTTTGATGATCTCATTAATTTTGTTTTGTGCTTATTAGTATGAGGATATTTTTCTTGCTTTCCATTGCTTTTGGATCCATAGGAATGCCTTTTGGATCCATAGGAATGCTTTTGGATCCATAGGAATGCCTTTGGAATGTTTGATGATCCATAGGATTCTTTCCTAAGGAATGCCTTTGGATCAAAGGAAGGACACCTACAAAATTCCTATGGATTGTATTCGTACATCCAATTTCAGCACAGTCTAATCATCGGTTCCTCTATTTTGTAATCCTATGATCCAAAGAAGCCCTTATACGTGTGCCAATGATTAAACTGTCTCTGCCAATGATTAATATGCAGCAATGTGTCTAACAGTTTGGCTACTATAGAAAATAGCATGCAGAACAACTTCAGTCGTGCCTCATTTTACTATAGTAGGTAAATCTGTCAGAATTATTGCATGTCATTTGTATGTACCATGGTTGGCAATGAGGCTCACTATTACACTTTTATTTGTTTTGTTGCATGTGCCGATGATTAGACTGTGCTGATGGTTGGCCTTGTAGTCGATGATGTGCTAAATATGTATGATGCCTTTTTTTGTAGGGTTTGCGAACCTGTGGTTGTGGCTTCAGAATGGATGGATCAATGGGAGAAGTGATGTGGAACAATTGCATGTGCCTTTGGAGAGCATTGAGGACGCTGAAAAGTGACGTGGAACCTGTGGATGTGCCTTTGGAATGGATTGGTGACTAGGAAAAGTGACGTGGAACCTGTGGATGTGCCTTCGGAATGGGTGGATCAGTAGGAAAAAGTGACGTGAACCGTATCGATGAGAAACTATTTAGTTTATGATCTGCACCTGTTTAGATGCTGAGGTGCACCTATTGTGATGTGAACCCTATTGATGACATGAAACTATTTAGTTAATGATGTGAGCCTGTTGTGATGATGGCGGGTAACTTTTGTGATGCTGGTGTGAACTGGTGTTAATTCTAGTTATTATAAATCTCCTTGTTGTGATGATGGCGGGTAACCTTTGTGATGCTGGTGTGAACTGGTGAACTGACAGCTGGGCCTGTGCAAAAAAACGTTAGGAACAACCGAGAGAGAGCGCGGTCGTTGCCGGTCAAAGCAGTCAAACATGGCAGGATGTGTGGGTCCGATGAAAATTCGTGACGTTCTACATGACCAAGCCAGTTTCGTCGAAGGCAACTGGGCTCTTAGTGGGCTACTGGGCCGGAGACGAAAATCCGCGACGTAAAAGTAGCAAAAAGTCGGGCAAAACCAGTCTGCAGCGGACCAAACAAATACGTCGAGAGCAAACTCCACTTTTCAGCCATTCGCGACGGAAACGCTCGACGTTATCAAAATGTTTCGCTCAAAACGTTCCGGATCGCACAGAATTTGGTAGTGCCAACCCCTTCTTAGACGATTCCATGTTGAATTTCTTTAACACTTTGTTGAGATATGTACTATGACTCAATCCAATGAGCCTCCTTGATCTATCCATATAGATCTTAATTCCCATTATGTAAGTCGTCTCACCCAAATCCTTCATATTGAGAAACTCCTTTCTAATGATTCTTTGGTTTCTTACAACATCTTGACATCATTTTCAATCAGAAATACGTCGTCCACATATAAGATCCCACTAAACTGCTTGTATAGACAAGAATCATCACTCTTGATGAAGTCAAAAGATTTGACTACCTCATCAAAGTGAATGTTCCAACTCCGATATTCAGCCCATAAATGGATTTCTGAAGTTTTTATACCTTGTCAGCATTAGCCGGATCGACAAAACCTTCGGATTGTATCATATACACGTCCTCAGTTAAATTTTCATTGAGGAAAGTTGTCTTGACATCCATCTACCATATCTCATGGTCGAAATAGACTACTATAGGTAACATGATCCGACCTGATTTAATCATTGCTACGAGCGAGAAGGTCTTGTTGTAGTCAGCTTCTTTAACTTGTCTGAATCCTTTCATGACAAGCCGTGCTTTATAGACAAAAATATTTCCATCCATGTCAGTTTTGTTCTTAAAGGCCCATTTGCATACGCCGTCTGGCAGATCAACCAAGTTCCAAACTTGATTTTCATCCATGTACTTTAACTTGGATGTCATGTCTCCAAGCCACGACTCGGAATAAGATCCCACCATCGCTTCTGAATAAGTTGCCGGTTCATCACTGTCCAACAGTAATACATCACGGACCTTTTTCCGCCGGTGTAGTTACCACGATCGGCTCAACCCCCAAGGCCTTTTCCAACTCAAGTCTAACCAGCTCCTCTAAAATTTCTTCAAGTTGCATTGTGCTCCCACTGACTCCCCGATTGAGAAAATCTTTCTCAAGAAAGACATCGTTCCGAGAAACAAACACTTTGCCCTCTTCTTGGTTTTAGAATTAGTATCCTAAGTTTTGCCTTGGATACCCCATGAAAATACACTTATCCGACTTGGTCATGAGCTTGTTTGACTGAAGTCTCTTTACAAAATCTTCACAACCCCAAATCCTAAAAAAAAAAGACAAATTCGGCCTTCTGCCAGTCCACATCTCATGCGTTGTCTTGTCTAAAGATTATGATGGTACTTTGTTTACCGTAAATGCTGAAGTTTCCAGACAATAAATTGTTCCACAACTCTTTAGATGGTCATCAAACTCTTGGATCATGTACTCGCCTCCACTGTCCGATCATAGAAACTTCATTTTCTTGCCGAGCTGATTTTGTACCTCACTCTAGAATTCCTTGAAATTTTTGAAGGCTTCCGACTTATGTTTCTTTAAATAGATATATCCATACCTACTCAAATCATCAATGAAGGTAATGAAGTACTCATAACCACCTCTCTCTGTCGTGCTCATTGGGCCACATACGTCACTGTCTATTAGTCCAAATAAGTCAGATGCCCTTTCACAACTCCTTGCAAAAAAATTCTTGGTCATTTTGCGGAGTGGGCATGATTCGCATGTCTCGAACGATTCCAAGTCAAACAAAGTTAGAAGTCCATAATCATGGAGCTTCTTCATGCGCTTCCAACTTATAGGACCTAGTCGAAAGTGCCAAAAGTAATTCATATTAAGATGATTTGATTTCGACCTTTTCACATTTATGTTATAGACCTATTCACTATCAAGATTCAAAATAAATAACACGTCCTAGACGGGTGCAAAGCCGTGAAACATATCTTTCAAATATAAAGAACAACCATTATTCTTAATATTTGCCTCATAACATTATCTCGTTAAAAAAGAGGTGGAAATAATGTCTCGACTAAGAACTGGAACGTAATAACAATTATTGAGCTCCATTAAGAATCCTGAAGGTAAATGAATTCGCATCGGGCCGACTTCCAACACAGTGAATCTTGCCTTGTTGGCGACCTAAATATCAACCTTGCCTCTTGCCAGCCTCCTAGTTCTTACTAGTCCCTATAACGAGTTTCAGATGTGAGTCACTGATCCAGTATCATATACCCAAGAACTGTTAGGTGCATCACCAAGATAAATGTCTATAACATTGCAAAAAAGTGTACCTGAGTTGGAAGTTGAACCTCCACTCTTGGCTTTGTCGGTCAAGTACTTGCTTCAATTCCTCTTTCAGTGACCATCCTTCTTGCAATATAAGCAAGTGGATATGGCTGAAGTAGACAACTTAGTTCCCGAGGAAGCGCTTGGGACCGGGTCCTTAGCATTGTCTCGTGACTTAGCCTTTTTCTTTTTAGTCCAAGAACTCTTCTTGACCTCGGTCTATTCTGCACCATCAACACTTGACTGGCACCTTTCTTGAGATCAACCTCTGGCTGCTTGAGCATCCCATGTAATTCAGTGAGCTTCTTATCCATACTATGAATGTGGTAGTTCAAGATGAACAAACCATATGCACTAGGAAGAGAGTTCAAAATTATATCTATGGAGAACTCTTCGCCAACTGCGAAGCCTAGCCTCTCCATAGGCTGCACGTAGTTGATCATCTTGATCACGTGTAGAGTAAGTGGATCGCCGTCTTTGAGCCTACAACCTAGGAAATATCGAGAGACTCGATACCTCTTGGTCTTTGCCTTAGCCTAGAACATACTTTTGAGGCTTTCGATCGTATCGTAGGCCTCAACATCCTCGAACTGCTGCTGCAAGTCCGGTTCCATGTGTGCAGGCATAAGACATCTAATTTCCGTTGACTCATCTCTAGTGTTTATGGTAGGCATTCATGACAACGACTGTTGCCTCATCATAGGGCCCATCTGGAAGTGGATTGTCTAGAACATGGCCCTTCTTTTCATGTTTTAGAACTATTCTCATATTACAATACAAGTTGGTGAAATTAGTTCCATTAAGCTTATCTTTCTCTAGGATGGACTTCAACGCAAAACTGGACATCTGAGGGAGGTTGCTAGGTGCCAGTGATCTACAACAGAAAATATGCAAGATACTTAATACATGTATTCATAAAAGAGCATGCATATTAAACATTTAATACCTATGCTCACACTAGAACCAACACCCCTCCGATGGTTACTTAGTGATTCAGGATCCTAAATAAACAAGCCGGCTAGTGAGTGTTAGCATCCTGCGAGCCGTCAAGTGATGTAGGTAGGCAACACCTTGCCAATTGTATCTCATACGACTCTTATTAGTCGGGTGGCATCATATGCCCCGGCTCCCGACCTACCTTGCCCTGAACCCCACAAACATTGTGTTGGACCCGTCTAGATTACCAAGTGCTTATGCTGTAAGAGTCCAACTAAAACCCACCTAGTCGGAAAGAATTGGTAGCACCTCAATTTTATGAGCCAGTACCAAGAATGTCTGACTTGTGATGGTGCAGCACTGGTGGGACGACCAACTAGACCTTCTTTGATGGATTATATTCTACCAGCTATCTAATATAGGTAAAAACTGAGGCATGGCAATAACAAAAATAAAACAATTATAATGTGAAATGTTATGGCTCTCTCCATGGCGATCTCCATCTCCATAAAGCTTGTAAGTTGACTCGTGCCAACTCTTGTCACGTGCCACCTTACTCCATGTCGCCCACTTGTACATCGATTTGCATGACATCGGTTTCTCAAAATAGATACACTAGCTAGTAAATAAAAATTACATTGATAATCCGGCATGCAGGTCATTATACAATAAAATGGCAGCATATAGACTCCAACCGGCTGACAAAATATGTGATATAGATCACGTATGGATTATACACATCACATGCACATAAGTCATATCATTCACAACATCTTTCAAAAATAAGTTATGCATAGAAATGATACCTACCGGTGTTGTGACACTCGCAATGACATCTAAGGTGCTACGACAGAGCGAAGCTACCAGTTACACAACCAGATTTACATGTCACAGTCTACCCCGATGGCGGAAACCGACTAGTGGAGGTATGTTGTTCCACAACCTTAGCACTCACAGATTCTAGATCATCCATTAACCCCGAGTATGATTGATCCAATCAAGCTTCCACAAAACCGATCTATGTCATAGACCGACCACTAAAACAACAACTCGATTCAATCTAATGGCTACTGCATATCACATATGCACGATCAAGGGCCCATAACCCATAGGTCCTAGGATCGTAACATGGCTCTGATACCACTGAAGAGACGCATAGAGATAAACAAAAACTTTTCTACGCGATACTCCCAAGATCTAGCTCAGGTAGAAGGTCACGTGGATTACTACTAGACGCGCAGGTGTGGATTATCGATGAACCACGTCGATGCAGTGCAGTCGCACGATCCGATCCGGTCCAATCCAATCACTCGATGATTAAAGTGTTGAACGTACATCACCTCTGACGGTATCCACATGTGCGAGGAGAAACTCCGACGATGGACTGGTAGGTCCGGTACGGTAGCTGGACTGAATGGGGATAGGTTTTGCAACGCATGGAAGTGTCTATCCGTTCCCTTTGGGAATCGTGCACCCCTCCTTATATAGGGAGTGAAACTGAGCTTCACAACATTGTGGTCCATTCACTAAAGGCCCAATTCTGGTCTGTGCGGGTGAAAATCACTGACATGTCCGTGTTCGGTCTGGGTCCAACCCAAAAATACTTAATCCCGCTCTTAAGTGTGTGACCCCGCATGCTCATGGCGACTTCGACACGATTGGAGTCTGACTCCTAGAAGAACCTGCGGACTCCCAACTGCCATAGAGACATGATGACATACCTTTCAATGCAACTTATGTTTGAGTCCCTTTTGCCTTATGATATACTTTGTCGATCTATATGCGAATTACCGCCATCCCTTTAATAGCTCAACTCTCTTATCGATCCGTGATATATGATTCATCCGACTAACTCTTAGTCGATCGCCAAGGTTAACACTTAACTGAATTGCACATGGACATGCTTTCCAAATCATACCACCCGAGAGGGCGCTACAAATATCAAATCCCATCTTGGTTATCCACATCACGCAACTTGATTCTGAGCCGACCCGAACTCTGCGTTTGTGCCTTGTGACGGAACAACGTTTGACAGAACCTAAGTCAGTTGATTCACAACTCGGATTGTGCAATAACCTGAGGTGTAAGGATTATATTGATTGAGATATACAAATGATGACTTACTCACTGTATCTCAATATGGGTCAGGCTAACTCGCTAAACTATTTAGTCAAGTCCATGTAAGTCGGAATAGCATCACCATGCCCATGACAAGTGGAACCTAGTCATTAGCCGACTTTCACATTACTAGAAGTTGTGTGTCCAACACAACCTCAACGGCTAAGGAAAATCTAGTATGAACAACATGTATATATATAGTTCCACACCGGAATCACATATTCAATTATACATATTAGATGTTCATACAAGGACAACTTAATAAATTTATGAATACATTCGAAGTTACATAGTACTTGATTGCATCTAGAGCATTTTCCCAATAGAAGACACAACAGAACCACATTAAGGGCCACTATGGTGGAACCATGAGATGATGGACTTGGGAAAAGGGGATCCTCTTCAAAAATTGCTTTTGTCGTCCAACTCCAATCGCGACCGCGCACTATCCCCAATCTTCATATGAGAAAGGCATGCAAACGTAGTACCCTGCCTCCGAACGGGATATAACTGTATCATGAGTCGGTGTCGTCGCCATGGTTATCGTTTCTCCTATGGCATACACCATCTGCTCATATCTACAGGAGGCCACCACGCTATCCTTGTAGTCGTCACCAAAAATTTCTGGGGTCGTCGTCTCGTCCTAGATTTTGAGGTCCGCCGAGCATGGCGCCATATAGAACCACACACCACGCTAGGCTGGATCCCCCAGCAGCTGGAGGGCACAAGAGCCCACCACCATCGTCCTTCGAGGGGGTTTTAGAGCATCTCCAGCCACCCCGTAAGAGGCCGCCCAAGAGGCCTTTTTTCGCCGGCGCACAGTTTTCGCCTAGTCGCGTCCCCATGACCCCAACTAGCGCCGGTTGGGGACAAAAATAGCGTCAGCATACCTAGGACAAACTCGGCGCATTGGGGGGCTGCCGGGAAGCCGACGAAAGGGGAAAAGGTGCAAAAGAAATGCACAACCATTTTTCTCTCCTATGGCCCTGCCCTGTAAGCGATCCAGAACACCGTTGTCTTTGTTGCCACGTCTCCCACGCACATTAACGATGCCGGTTAGTCCAGTCGCCACACAACATGACGAAGCAGTCGAATAGGCCCACACAGCGGAGTTATGACGTTGCCGCTGTCGCATCTGCCCCTTTCCCGCCTGTCGGAGAAGCGTTCTGTCCCGGACGGGGTTGCTTCTAGAGGTTTGAACACTGGGGGCTAACCACGTTCTATCGTACCTCGAGAGGCCTCGAGAGGGGATCTCGCGAAGGTTAACAATGGAGACACAGAGATTTTTACCCAGGTCTAGGCCATTGTGATGCTGTAAAACCCTACTCCTGCTTGTTTGATGGATTGCACTGCGGTGACTACAGTACAAATACGAGCTCATGCTTGGATCAGACTACTTGGGTCATTCTATGGATATGGCTATGCATCTTCTGGGGGTGTTCTTCCGTGGATCCCTTCTACGAGGGCGACGGGGCCCTTCTTATGCCGGCGGCCGGGCCTCTTACCGCTCATTTGGCGGAAAGGGGTTCCCACAAGGTGCCAAAGTGAGGAGCAATCCGTACTCTGCGCCGCCTACACATTTTTGGTCGTCGAGGACAGCTCCACCGTCCATGATAGAGAGGTGGGGGCGCCGATGATGTTCCCTCCATCTTTTAGCGGTAGACCGTTCTCCTTGCACCAAAGAGGAAAGCCTCAGCCAAAGCTTTGCTGCGCGCAACGGTGCTCCACACTTTATACACGAGAATGTCAACTGTGGACAAAGTCGCTCTATCGCCCTGCGGCGCCTCCGTCGCCCGCGCAGAGGCTCAGACGTCACCCCCACATGGGTTGTCCCCCAACAGGCGGGGGTCCTTCCGAGGAGGAGCGTGGATGAAGCAGAGTCCTCCCCAATTATGTGTGGCGGTGCCGACAAGGAAGACTCCTCTCTAGAGGATTTTCCTTAGCGAGAATGAGTCTAGCGCGCCCATCTCTTGTGGTGAACCGGTATAGACTCCTTCCATACCGCGTGGGCTAGGCCAGCAGCGGACGGCCCAGGATACCCTGGTATCCGTAGGTCTGACAATAGCCCTCGGGCCAATGATGTGTGCGCATCAGGAGGAGGCAAAGGGGCTTGGGCCCTTAAGCTACGGGGCCAGCCGCGACACGTGGCGTGATGGTTCGTGGTAATTCCATGATCTCCCGCGCGTGGCAGAAACGACCCGTCGTAATGACTGCTCTGGTGGGGCACTGCGGATCAGTAATTATCTTGGCGTCTGGTCACGTCCCCCCTCGGGACGTGCCCTCCTTTTGCTTCGATGTACGACCAGTGAGTAGATGGAGCGGGGGCGGTGCCGTCCCCTGGCCCATGTATAAACGGGGGATGGGTTTCCCCCCTTTCGCTCAACGCCTTCTTCGTTCCTTTCCACTCACAGTTCTTCACCTTTAGAGAGAAAAAACAGAGGTGTCTCATGGCCCGCGGTGGGCGAGGTGGTCGAGGCGCACTGCTGGACTCAGACGCTGCTCCACGGCGCAGCGCGCCCTGGTGGCTGCCGATGAGCCAGAGGGATCTTCGGTTCGAGCAGGGGCGAGTGCTCGTGGCCAGCGTGGTTGTGGCGGCCGAGCTTTGCACGGTCGCGGTGTGATGGGGAATCCTCTCCCCCGCTGGGCGGAGGACACTCGTGGGCTAGCGCACGAGTTCCTGGTGTCCCTCTGTAGCCGCCTCCACAACCCCATGAGGCTCCCAGACTCCTTCATGAGGTCCATCGGCCGCAACCCGCCCTGTGGATTCTGGCTCCAGTTGGTGGGTTGCATCGATAGACCCTTGTGGGCTTCCACGGAGTTCTGCTTCGCAGGCCACCTATCGCTGTCGAGGGGGTGGAAAACCTTTGCTCGCGCCCAGAAGCTGGACGAGAGCCAGGTTCTCCATATTCACTTTGATGGAGGGGACATGCTCTTCAAGAAGGTCTTCGAGCGTTGTGGCGAGTGCGAGGAGTGATGCATCGAGGGTGGGAGCAGCGACGAGAGCGGCAATGATGATGAAGATGATGTTGCTGAAGAAGAGGACGAAGAAGATTTGTCGGGTGTCAAGGTGGAGGGCGATGAGTCAGACTCGGCGGAGGCCTGAGGGGCTTTGGGTGCCTTCACCCAGAGGGAAGTCCTGACGACCCTGATCTGTCAACCTTCGTCTAGACTCCTCTTCTTCCTCCTTCTCCTCGGAGCCTCCTTCCTCGTCCGACCATGTCTCGTAGCTGTGGCGAGACAGGTTCATCCGTGGTTGATTGCAACTTTTCCTTCTTTGATTTCCATGGTCGAGGAATAGCTCCCTCTAGGTTTTAGCCTCTTTTTGTCTTCGTGGCAGATCTGCAGCACATCTATGTACCCGAATGTATCTCATGCGTAAAATATGAAGGAAATGTGCTCGTTTTGCCTACTATTTTTGCAAGTGAATCTGCTGGAGAGTCAGTGAGGGAGAGTTTAGACTTAGCTCTGGAAGTTCGATGTCCTTCGCGTGGTGAGTTGTGCCTGTGAGCATCCTTGTAGTAGTCCCTTGTCGAGGTATCCTTTCCTTCCTTGTGGAAGTTCCTGCCTGGCTGCTTTGCGAGGCGGGCGTTTTTCTCTACAGTGAGCGAACGTGCGTGTCTGGTGCTCTTCTCGTGGATACCTCGGAAGGAAGTCAGTACAAGGACTTGGATGAGGTGTTGTGTACGGTAGCGACCCATTTAGATAGAGCTCTGCCACTTGGGTTTATTCTGATTGGCTCTCACCTATGCACGGGTACCGATCCCATCTCCCGCTCGCAAGGTGTCCTGGACAAGAAGTAACAGATGCGAGTTCCCGAAGAAAGAAAAGGGGCTTGCCGAGGCGACAAGTGTAGTTAGCAAAAAGTACCTTTACTGCTAGGGTGAGGCTCTACATTACAACGCTTGGGATGTCATGACCCTGCGGTCCCCCAAGAAGCACTTGACGTCACCGTGCAGACATGGGATCACATCGTCATGGGCTGATACTCGCGCGAGTTCAGGTGCAAAGTTTTGCCATGCTGCTTCTCACTTGTGTGGGTAGAGGTTCTCGCGGCCAGCGGCACGCCTTGTGTGATACCCCCTGAGACCGTCACGGAGAGAGGTCCTGGCGTCGTTTTTACCGTGGCATCACGGGCTCCCTTCGAGGGTGCGTCACCACGGCCTAGGAGAGGCACGTGGAGCGAGCAAGAGCTAAGGGTACAACTTCCGTAGGTGTTGGATGTTCCATGGGTTTAGCACATGCATGTCGTCTTCTATCTCCAGGCGAGCCGCCCGGGACACGCGATGTGCGTTACCCGGTATGGTCCCTCCCACGCGGGAGAGAGATTGTGCAAGCCTTCTCTATAGAGGATCCTCCTCAGGACCAGGTCGCCCACCTCCAGTGTGTGTGGCCTGATGTTGTTGTTGTGGTAGCGCCGGAGGCCTTGCTGGTACCGAGCCGCGCGGACGGCAGCTCGGGTTGTTGCCTCCTCGAGGAGCAGCAGGTCTTGGGCGTGGAGTTCCCCTTTCTTATTTTCATTGAAGGCCAAGGCTTAGGAAGATCCATGCTTGAGTTCAGCAGGGAGACCGGCCTCGGCCCCATAGACTAGGGAGAAAGGCGTTGCCCTCGTGGGCTTGGCTGCAGTGGTGCGGATGGACCACAGGATCGACGGGAGTTCGTCAATCCACTTCTTCCTGTGAGCCTTGAGCTTGTTGAAGCTCCTCGTCTTGAGGCCCTTGAGGACCTCGGCGTTGGCGCACTCTGCTTGTTCGTTGCTGCGCGGGTGCGCGACAGAGGCGGAGCAGATCTTGATGCCCAAGTTGGCGCAGTAGGACTTGAAGAGGCCGCCCGTGAATTGCGTCCCATTGTCGGTGATGATGCGATTGGGTACGCCAAAGCGGCAGACCAATCCCTTGATGAACTTCACTGCCGTCCTTGCCGGGATGTCCCGGACTGGTTCCACGTCTGCCCACTTGGTGAATTTGTCAATGGCGACATAGAGGTAGCGGTAGCCCCCGAGCGCTCGTGGGAATGGTCCCAGGATGTCCAGCCCCTAGACCACAAACGACCATGAGAGGGGGATTGTCTGCAATCCTTGCGTGGGCTGGTGCATCTGCTTGGCGTGGAACTGGCACGCCTCGCGAGTCTTGACTAGCTCGGTGGCATTCGTGAGGGCTGTAGGACAGTAGAAGCCGTAGCGGAAGGCCTTGCCGACAAGCGTGCGCGACGAAGAGTGGTGGCCGTAGTCTCCTTGGTGGATGTCCTTGAGGAGCTCCACGCCGTCGTCCGGGGGGACACACAGCAGTGCCACGCCATTGGGGCACCTTCGGTATAGCTTGTAGTCGATGACGCAATACATCTTGGCTCGGCGAGCGACACGCTCTGCATTTGTTTCATCTTCAGGGAGGTCGCCCTTCTGGATGTAGTCGATGGTGCTCTTATTCCAGCATGCTTCCTCGTGAGTGAAGGCAAGCACCAGGCGGTATCCCGAGGGAATCCCGCAGTCCGGTGTGCCTTGGGAGGGAATGCGTGGGAGCTCCTCCTCGAGGTGCTGGTGTCCTTGTGGCTCCTCATCATCGACTATGGGTATGATGGATGGTTTGTCGAGCCTCTCTTCAAAGACGCCTGGTGCATGTGCCCAGTTCCTTGATGCTCGCTTGGCGATGTCGTCTGCCTCTTTGTTTTCCCCTCGGGGGACATGCTGCAGTTCCATCCCGAGGAAACGCTTCTCGAACTTGCGGACCTCCTCGAAGTACAAGGCCATCTGCTTGTCCTTGGTTGTGTAACTCTTGTTGGATAAGTTCACTAGGAGTTAGGAGACTCGTTTGATGACGAGGCGTTTGACGCCTAGGGCTATGGTGGCCCTGATGCCGGCGAGGAGGCCTTCGTACTTGGAGATGTTGTTGGAGACTTTGGCCTTGTGGCCGAAGTGGAGCTGGACGGCCTGGTATATCTTATCTCCGGTTGGCGACGCCAACACGACGCCAACCCCCAAGCCCTTGGAGGAGAAGGCGCCGTCGAAGTGCATGGTCCATTCTCCAAGAGCCAGCTTGCCGGGGACGGCTGTCTCCTCTTCGGGGGTCTTCTTCTGGCCTTGGGTTGGTCCATTCTACATTGAACTCCGCCACAACCCCTCCTTTGATTGTCTTGGTCGTGAGGAACTGGAGCTCGAAATGTTGAAGCTT
Source organism: Alopecurus myosuroides (assembly GCA_028641055.1). Classification (NCBI taxonomy): domain Eukaryota; kingdom Viridiplantae; phylum Streptophyta; class Magnoliopsida; order Poales; family Poaceae; genus Alopecurus; species Alopecurus myosuroides. The sequence goes on from CM054062.1 coordinate 95,916,202, forward strand.
GACATCCCACTCAGCGACACGCCCCGTGGCGTTGGAATTGCGCAGAATTTGCTCGAGAGGGAATGCAGATACCACTGTGATGGGGTGTCCCTCGAAGTAACGGCGAAGCTTCCTCGAATCCACAAGGATCGCGTACAAGAGCTTCTGCTGGATGGGGTACCTCTCACGGGCATCTCGAAGCACGGTGCTAACAAAGTAGACAGGGTGTTCGACGAGAGCGGTTGGATAGGTCCCAGCAGTTAGTTGTCCTGACGCATTGGGGCTCTCCTGAGGCTACATGAGGGTGCCCTCTTTGTGGAGGTCTTGCCGTGCCGAGGGATCCTCCCGAGGAGAAGCGAGCGTGGGCTCCGGGTCGGGTAGGGCCGCTCTTTTCTTGCGAGCTGTCCTTTCCGCGACGAGAGTAGTGCTGACTGTGTGAGGAGTGGCCGCAAGGTACAGGCGCAGCGGCTCCCGCGGCCGCGGTGCGACCAGTATAGGAGGGCTTGCTAGATACCTCTTGAGCTCCTCAAATGCAGCAACTGCCTTGGTTGTCCATTTGAATGGACCCAGTCGCTTTAGGAGTTTAAAGAATGGTAGAGCCTTCTCGCCGAACCTGGAGATAAGGCGTCCCAGCGCGCCACGCATCCCGTGAGGCACTGCATATCCTTCATTCGCCGTGGAGGCTGCATTTCTTCGATAGCTCGAATCTTGTCTGGGTTGGCCACGATGCCCCGGTGGGACACCAGGAAGCCCAGCAGCTTCCCGCTGCGACCCCGAACACACATTTGTCTGGGTTGAGCATGATGTTGACCATGTAGAGGTTTTGGAAGGTCTCTGCGAGGTCGTCGATGAGCGTGTGCTCTTCGCGAGTCTTGACGATGATGTCGTCGACGTAGGCCTCCGCGTTCTTTTCTATTTGCGGCCCCAGGGCAATGCGCATGAACCGCTGGAAGGTAGCCCCTGCATTCTTCGGGCCAAAGGGCATGTAGACGTAGTAGAACACCCCACAAGGAGTCATGAAGGCGGTCTTCTCTTCGGGCTCCTTGGCCATCTTGATCTAGTGGTAGCCCAAGGATGCGTCCAGAAAGCAGAGGAGGTCACACCCGGTGGTGGAGTCCACTATCTGATCGATCCTCGGGAGAGGATATGGATTCTTGGGGCAGGCCTTGTTGAGGTCGGTGAAGTCCACGCAGAGCCGTCCTCCACCCGTGTTCTTGGAGACCACGATGGGGTTGGAGATCCACTCGGCGTGGATGATCTCGCGGATGATCTTGGTGTCCAGAAGCTTCTCCACTTCGCGAACGATGAATTCCTGCTTCTCCGGGCCTTGGCGACGGGGCTTTTGCTTGACCGGGTGTGTGCCCGGGCACACCGCTAGATGGTGCTCGATCACCTCCCTTGGTACACCGGGAATGTCGAACGTTGTTCGTGCGAACATGTCCATGTTTGCCCGAAAGAAGGTGACGAGTGTGCTTTCCTATTTGGGAGGCAACCCGGCTCCAATGGTGAGGGTAGGCCCCATTCCGTCGGGATTCATGGGGACCTTCTTCGTGGACGCTCTCTCCTGAGAGAGAAGCTGCTTTTTCTTTGGAGGCTCGACAGCGTCCCCGAGGCTGCCCTCGTCGATGGGGTGTGATGCTGCCGCCTCCTTGTAGGCATCCTCCATGGAGTGCACGACGTCCTTCGCGTCCTCGTGAACAGCGAGGGGCCCGCTGCTCCCAGGCATCTTGACCATGTTGTACGCGTGGTTGGTGATGGCCATGAACTTGGCCAAGGCGGAATAGCCGAAGATGGCGTTGTAGGCGAGCCCGATGTGGGCTACGTCAAAGTCGGTCTCCTCGGTGCGGTAGTTCTGGCATGTGCCGAACGTGACCGCCAGGCGCACCCGCCCCAAGGGAACCGTGGTGCCGCTGGTGGTGCCTGTGAAGGGCCTAGTCACTTTCAAGCGGTCGCGGGGACGCGCAACTTATCAAAGGTCTCGTGGGAGATGACGTTGAGGCCCGCGCCTGTGTCCACAAGCATCTTAGAGACAGCGACGATATTGATCGTGGGGGTGCAGACCAGGGGAAAGACACTCACGGAGCCGATGGCTAGGGATGGTCGGCGATGTCGAAGGAGATCTCTTGCTGTGACCACTTGAGGGGTCGCGGGGCTGGCCCGTCCCCCTGACGGGCGGCATTGACTTCCCGTCATGCTCCCTTGAGGTGTAGGCCGGAAAGCGGGGCGAGCGACCTGCCGAGGATGCATGCCGCGTGGCGGAATGACGAAGCCGTGTGGCACGCTTCCGCAGGGCTGGGACCGCTGCGTCCCACAGCGAAGCGCCAAAGAGTCACATGACCCTCGAGCTCTCCATGGGGAAGACGGTAGCCATGACGGAAGCACCGAAGGAACTGCACGTGCAGATCCTCCCACGTGCTTACGGAACTATTGGGGAGGTTCAGTAGCCACGCAAGAGGTGGGCCACGAAGCGCCAGGGGAAAGTACCTCATGAGGTACCTGTCGTATCCCCCGGCGGCCCTGACTCTCGCTTCGTACCTCCGCAGAAAGCCGAGGGACGAAGTGTCGCCGGCGTAGCGAGGCGGGAGACAAGGGCGGAACGCGGATGGCCACCTCGCCTCCCACAGGTCCCTAGAGAACGCGTAGCAGCACCCTGCTCGGGCGCTCGCCGGCCGCTCCGATAGCTAGGCAGCTCGGAGTCGGCGGTGGCGTTTCCCGAGTCGAAGGATGTCGTGCCAGGTGTCCGACGGGGATGAGTCTCGCATGCGCGAGACTCCGCGGTGGAGCTGGTGAGCTCCCAGGTGGTGGATAGCTCACCTGTTGCCACGGGCGTGGCTCCTGCTGCTCGAGTGAGCTAAGTGGTGGGTACCAACCGAGGATCGCCGGCGCCGGTGTTGGGCGGACATCGCCGCGGTCCCTGTGCTCTAGGCAGGGCTTCTGCGAGCATTGTCGACCATGCATGCGCACAGCCGATGGCTGCAAGGCGAGCGTCGCCTGCACAGGAGACTGTAGGGGTCGTGTCGGGTCCGCTAGGGACTCGTCGACAGGCGTCGTGTCACGTCTACGACGGGGCGTGGGAGAGCGAGACCGGCGGGCTCCGGTGCTGGAGAGGCTGGAGGCGAGGCCGCCGATGGTGGTCCACTTCCAGGACCGCGCCTTGTGGCCGGTCCTATCGGTGCGAGAGGTGACCATGATGACGGAGATGCGAGAAAACGCCTTAGCCCCCTACCTGGCGCGCAAAATGTCGGAGAAGGGTTCTGTCCCGGATGGGGTTGCTTCTAGAGGTTCGAACACTGATGGCTAACCACGTTCTGTCGTACCTTGAGAGCCCTCGAGAGGGGATCTTGTGAAGGTCAACAATGGAGACACGGAGAGTTTTACCTAGGTTCAGGCCACCGTGATGGTGTAAAACCCTACTCCTTTTTGTCTGATGGATTGCACTGCGGTGACTACAGTACAAACGCGAGCTCGTGCTCAGATCAGACTACTTGGGTCGTTCTATGGATATGGATATCTATCTTCTGGGGGTGTTCTTCCGGGGATACCTTCTACGAGGGCGAGGGAGCCCTTCTTATACCGGCGGTCGGGCCTCTTTCCCGCTCATTTGGCGGGAAATGGTTCCCACAAGGTGCCAAAGTGAGGAGCAACCCGTACTCTGAGCGGCCTATGCAGTCTTGGTCGCCGAGGACAGCTCCACCGTCCATTGCAGAGAGGTGGGGGCTCCGATGACGTTCCCTCCGTCTTGTAGCGGTAGACCGGTCTCCTTGCACCAAAGAGGGAAGCCTCGACCAAAGATTTGGCGCGCGCAGCGGTGCTCCATGCTTTTTACACGAGAATGGCAATTGTGGCCAAAGTCGCTATGTCGCCCTGCGGCGCCTTCGTCACCCACACAGGCTCGGATGTCACCCCCACATGAGCTATCCCCAACGGGCGGGGGTCCTTCCGAGGATGAGCGTGGATGAAGCAGGGCTCCTTCCCAATGATGTGTGGCGGTGCCGACGAGGAAGACTCCTCTCAAGAGGATTTTCCTTAGCGAGAATGAGTCTAGTGCGCACATCTCCTGTGGTGAACCGGTACAGACTCCTTCCATACCGCGTGGGCTGGGCCAGCAACGGACGGCCCATGATACCCTGGTATCCGTAGGTCTGACACCGCCTGCTGTCCGGTAACAAAAAACACCCATCCCAGCCCAGGCACACACTTCTCCCTCGCCATTCGCACCCACCTTCTCGCCAACCTACTTGGCCACAAATGATGGTTCACAGGTTCCCGGCCGCCAACGGCTTCGTTCGTCGCACGCTCCATCTGTGGGAGGCCCGGATGCTACACCGGGTGAACTACCACATGCCGCCCGACATGAGCGTGCCGAGGACATGGCGTCTCAGTGCAGGTGGTGTCCCTGTGCCTCCGCCGCCCACCGACCCCGAGCGGGCCACCAAGATCGAGGACATAAGGGAGGGCCTAACGGAGGCCGTGCAAAGCCAGCCACGCTGGGACCCAAGCAACGATGTCGCCTGGACAACATACTTCGAGGAGCGCCACGAACATCAGATGGCGGCGCTCCCAGCCGACGGACCGGTATTGGGGCGCAACAACGCCCAGGGCTGCCATATCTGGTGGATCAAGCCCGAGCGTGCTCTCCCCGCCCACATCAAGCGGCAGTTGAGCAGGCCCGCCCCTTCCCCCTCCCGTCTCCGCTAATGCTCGTCCTTGTCTTCCGTTCCTCTCGCCGTCGTCAAGCTCGAGTCAGAGGAAGAGTTGACGTGTCGCTGGACTCGGAGCATCGTCATCAACGAAAGGCGGGCTCCGTCGGCGAATGTCGTTGTCCTCTCTGACTGCGACGATGAGGAGGATTGCGTCCCTGTTTCTTCTTGTGTTAATGTATATATTACACTATCGCTAATCAGTCATTGCCAACTCATAATAAAAATAATTTCCTTTCTTGAGGCATATGGGAGCGTTCTTTCGTCCCCCTCTTGCTCCAAATGCAAAACTAACCATGGAGTAGAGAATTTTGGCTCCCGAGTTCCAGTGATCCCTTTATATATATATATATATATATATATATATATAATCATGTTTACTTGTTTAAAAGATTGTAAGAAAATTATGCATGAACTTAATGATCACTACAGGAATGGGCCGATATGCCGACGGCCAAATCCTATGCCGACGGCAATTTGTCGGGGCCGTCGGCATAGGCTTAGTGAGCAAATCCCAAATTGCGAAAAAAAAAAATTTGCTGTGCCGACGGCAATGCCGTCGGCCTTTTGTTTTTTTTTTTTTTTTTGAGCTACGCCGACGGCTGCCGTCGGCATCGACCCTAAGAGGGAATTCAGAATTGAAAAAAAAAAAATTGAGCTATGCCGACGGCAAAGCCGTCGGCATAGCCAAGCTCAAATTTTTTGTTTTTCGACTTAATCACCGTTTTGATCATAACTTTTGCGTTCCAACTCGGATTTTGACGTTATTTAGCTCGTTTCGAAGAGGAGAAATATATCTAAATTATCATGCATATTGTTAAAGCTAAATAATTAGATAAAAATCATAAGAAATAACGCAACTAACAGTAATGGGTTAACAGTTTCGTCTGAGAGGATTGTGGGGCGTCTGAATCCAACCAAAATCTAGGGGGACCTTAAAATCATGATGAAATAGGTATTTGTGTACCTAAAAATGATTTTTTCAAAAAATTATGAGCAAACTAGGAGGCACCTGTAGTTCAAATTTGACCCGTTTCCAGCTGAATCGGCAGAAACTTGTGTTCTTCAAAAGAGGTTGATGAAAACCTTTTCAGAGGAAAATAATTGGTTATTCGTGCATATAACATGGTCTAGTATATTCAAAAAATGCAGCTCCCAGGTTTTGCAACATATTTATGGTTGATGCTTCACAAAAAAAGCCATTTTTCACACTCGGAAGATGGAAAATGGTTTTTTTATTGAATGAAAAGGAAAACTTTCTTCGGGAACATTGTCCGTGCTTCCAATATGCATGTTTGTGTGGAATATGGGCATATTTAAACAAACTATGCCATGGATTTGGCCATTACACCCGTCATTTGGCCCGAAACCCTAGAATGTTCGTAGGAGATAGCTCATTTATGTGAACATATTTTCAACACAACTGTCGTATTTCAAGTTTATTATTTTTGGTGGATACTAGGACATATATAATGACACCACGCGAAGGTCTTGCATCATTTTGAGGTTTTTTAAATTTTCTGGAATTTTCTAAGTCGGTTTCGGGAAAAAGTCAAGACGGCGGGCATGACCGTTCGTATCTAGGGCTTGAATATTGAGAAACTCTTGGTGTATCTCTGATGAAATAGGTATTTGTGTACCTAAAAATGATTTTTTCAAAAAATTATGAGCAAACTAGGAGGCACCTGTAGTTCAAATTTGACCCGTTTCCAGCTGAATCGGCAGAAACTTGTGTTCTTCAAAAGAGGTTGATGAAAACCTTTTCAGAGGAAAATAATTGGTTATTCGTGCATATAACATGGTCTAGTATATTCAAAAAATGCAGCTCCCAGGTTTTGCAACATATTTATGGTTGATGCTTCACAAAAAAAGCCATTTTTCACACTCGGAAGATGGAAAATGGTTTTTTTATTGAATGAAAAGGAAAACTTTCTTCGGGAACATTGTCCGTGCTTCCAATATGCATGTTTGTGTGGAATATGGGCATATTTAAACAAACTATGCCATGGATTTGGCCATTACACCCGTCATTTGGCCCGAAACCCTAGAATGTTCGTAGGAGATAGCTCATTTATGTGAACATATTTTCAACACAACTGTCGTATTTCAAGTTTATTATTTTTGGTGGATACTAGGACATATATAATGACACCACGCGAAGGTCTTGCATCATTTTGAGGTTTTTTAAATTTTCTGGAATTTTCTAAGTCGGTTTCGGGAAAAAGTCAAGACGGCGGGCATGACCGTTCGTATCTAGGGCTTGAATATTGAGAAACTCTTGGTGTATCTCTGATGAAATAGGTATTTGTGTACCTAAAAATGATTTTTTCAAAAAATCATGAGCAAACTAGGAGGCACCTGTAGTTCAAATTTGACCCGTTTCCAGCTGAATCGGCAGAAACTTGTGTTCTTCAAAAGAGGTTGATGAAAACCTTTTCAGAGGAAAATAATTGGTTATTCGTGCATATAACATGGTCTAGTATATTCAAAAAATGCAGCTCCCAGGTTTTGCAACATATTTATGGTTGATGCTTCACAAAAAAAGCCATTTTTCACACTCGGAAGATGGAAAATGGTTTTTTTATTGAATGAAAAGGAAAACTTTCTTCGGGAACATTGTCCGTGCTTCCAATATGCATGTTTGTGTGGAATATGGGCATATTTAAACAAACTATGCCATGGATTTGGCCATTACACCCGTCATTTGGCCCGAAACCCTAAAATGTTCGTAGGAGATAGCTCATTTATGTGAACATATTTTCAACACAACTGTCGTATTCCAAGTTTATTATTTTTGGTGGATACTAGGACATATATAATGACACCACGCGAAGGTCTTGCATCATTTTGAGGTTTTTTAAATTTTCTGGAATTTTCTAAGTCGGTTTCGGGAAAAAGTCAAGACGGCGGGCATGACCGTTCGTATCTAGGGCTTGAATATTGAGAAACTCTTGGTGTATCTCTGATGAAATAGGTATTTGTGTACCTAAAAATGATTTTTTCAAAAAATCATGAGCAAACTAGGAGGCACCTGTAGTTCAAATTTGACCCGTTTCCAGCTGAATCGGCAGAAACTTGTGTTCTTCAAAAGAGGTTGATGAAAACCTTTTCAGAGGAAAATAATTGGTTATTCGTGCATATAACATGGTCTAGTATATTCAAAAAATGCAGCTCCCAGGTTTTGCAACATATTTATGGTTGATGCTTCACAAAAAAAGCCATTTTTCACACTCGGAAGATGGAAAATGGTTTTTTTATTGAATGAAAAGGAAAACTTTCTTCGGGAACATTGTCCGTGCTTCCAATATGCATGTTTGTGTGGAATATGGGCATATTTAAACAAACTATGCCATGGATTTGGCCATTACACCCGTCATTTGGCCTGTTTCCAGCTGAATCGGCAAAAACTGTCAAAATGGCCACCATGGCTATTCATCAAAAGAGTTTAATTTTTTTCTAAACTATCGATGTTTTTATTATATGGATGTCATATTTGAATTTCTCTAATTTTTCTAATCGATTTAGACATTTTATTTGTCAAATTTCGATTTACGGATTTAAAGATATAAATTATTGTATATTAAATAATTTATTCACAAAATAAAGTAATTTCTAACATTATATTGTTATTTAGTCAATAAATATAATTATATAATCATTGTTATTTGTTCAAATATATTTTAAAATTTATACAATAGAGAAGTTTAACATCATTCCCCACAGGTTAATATGATTGATATGATAGTAATATCAGTAAGTTCTCACATCTCATATGGAATCTAGTTTGGAAGGAACTCAAAGGTTAAGCGTGCTTGGGCTGGAGGAATTTCAGGATGGGTGACCGAATGGGAAGTTTGACTAAGTTAAGTATGTTGACTAGATTAATTGTGTAATTAGAGATTAGAGATTAAATATGTGGCTAAGTGAAAAATTCTGGAATAGAATGTCAAAAAAGTTCAAAAATTCGAATTTTGGAAATAGTGTGCCGACGGCTTTGCCGTCGGCATAGAGCTTAGTGTGCCGACGGCTTTGCCGTCGGCATAGCCTACGCCGACGGTTTTTTATGTGCCGACGGCCATTTGGCCATGTGCCGACGTGGGATGTGCCGACGGCAAGGTGCCGACGGCGGCCGTCGGCACAGGCTGTGCCGACGGCTTTTTAGCCTGTGCCGACGGCTTTTGGCCGTCGGCATATGCGGCGTTTCCTGTAGTGGATGTATCTGACAAACCTGTAAAATCTCAATTTGAATACACAAAAATAAAACGTATGGGTGTGAGCTTAGTGAACAAGGCATATTTTCAAACCTCCAAAATTTATCAGATTTTTTCAATATTTCGTATCTCTAAATTCAAAGAATTTGGCATTGTGATTTGCATGTTTGTAAGATACATCATTGACTACATCCCAAATTTTTTCCAGATATTTTTAAAACTTGTAGATATAATTTCCGGTTTATAAAATGAAGAGATCAGGGGAGCTCAGCAGACAAAGAGAGTTTTCGGGTAAAATGCTCAATTTCGACGACAAAAAATTCCTAAAAAATCTAAGGATAAATCTCAGAACAAGAAATCAGCTAAAAGGAACACCCAATTAAAGCCAGCTGTGACGCGTCCAGCTTTGCTCTTTATTCCCTTAAGAAGAAAAAGGGTATGCAAAGGTGATGATATTAATATACATCAGATCAAAATCTGTTGAATGATATTTCTTCGAGAACAACAAAAGAAATAAAAACTGTGAATGGGTATCTCTATCTTGTCTTTTTCTTTCCTGCTTTGTTAAGCTTAACAATCTTCTTGATGCTCCAAGGAGCAATGGGAGCCTCTTTAAGTGTAGATGGATCAACATATAATAACAAATTTAAATGTACTATGCATGCCTAATATTAACATAGGAACATTTTAGGTGTATGGCCTTCGTTAAGAGGGAATTGTTTGCTTTACACTTTAAGTCATGTATCATATTCCTTACAAAAAACATCTCTCTGGGCACTATAAAGTAATCACTTAAACATACTTAAATTAAGTAGAACAAACTTTACTTAGTTTGCCAAAAATATAAAAGATAGGTAGCTCGCTACAACAATTTCCACCCTTGTTTTTTTCTGGAAGATGCTTTTTACAGATGTTTTTATTTTGGGGAGAATGCTCATATTTTACATCGGAAATGTACAACCACATAATGAATTTCTTATTTATCAGAAGTTTCTTTATCCATGTGTATATTATTAAATTTAAGGAGCACATATACCCCAGAGCCATTATTTGGCTGCTCCCTTTCCTTGGGCCCTAACTTTGTGAAGAATATAATCAAATGTTGCATTGCTATACTAGCCACTAGAACCTACTGGGTCTTAGCTAATAAAACTTGTCCAGATATGTCATCTTATGATTAGTGCTAAAACGTAAAAATTGATTAGGAAGTATTCGTTCCTTTTAGAGAACAAATGTGCAGATGATCTATGCAAATTTTCATGGTGCTAGAGATGGTGAACCTAGAGAATATAGTTTCAGGAGTCGATTAATTAACATGCATTTGGGAGGAGAGCGTCAGGCTTTAGAAAGCAAAACAATTCTTACGAGAATTTCCTTCTGAAATACAAAGATAGCCGTAAAAGGCGCTATGGTTGTGTCATCGTGTGCATCTCTAGTTGTTGAAGAGGCCGGGAGTAATGTAAGCTTCATTTGTGTACAAAATATGCAAAGGCACGCTCAGAGGTTTCATGAGCCAAACTAGGATTTTTTTTTTTAATCATACAGGAGAACTGCATGGATTTCATTTAGATAGAAAAAAAAGATGGCTCGATCCAAGATGAGCGACAAGCCTAAGCAATCCAAAACAGGCAAATAGCAAAAAAAAAAATCACCAGTAAACGAACCATCCTTTGATGTTCCAATAATATGCTGTACTGAAAGTTCAAACCTGGAGTGCAAACCTAACTACTGGTTTGGATCATTGCAAGACAATTGCGTCTAGTTTACTATGAACTGTGAAACAATGCATACTTAAGGCTCATTATTGAGCTCTCTTGTCCCCACAACAAACACATGAAACTTCACATAGCTGATCAAATGGTGGGCCCTGAAATCCTGAAGAAAACCCATTGAACAACTCTGATAGCGAGGATAATGCTGCAAGAGCAAACACATTGACGAGATTCTGCAATTAACAATTTCAGTAGTACAGGCACTCTACATGGTGCAGGCTCACTGGCAGTGTCCACTTGAAAGGCTACCTTGTACCTATATGCTAATTGATCAAAGATGCTTCTGATCAATGATAAGGATATGTAGGGATAGATTAAGAATTCTCCGACATCAATGAGATGAAAAATATTATGGGGAGTTTTCGCTGGACCATTCTAAATGGCACGCCTACGTGTCCTTTTGGATCGTTACAGCATGCTGAAGAGGAGAGGAAGAAGGGTTTGTGAAGCCTCATTTTAAATGGCATGCTTAGTCACCAGTGTTAACTTCCTGCTGCATTCCCGAGCTTTTCTTTTGACTTCCTGCGTGGTGATGTGCATGTATATACTGGTATCCACCTAAAGGCCTCCATGTGTCACTATACTTGATATGCATGGATACCATTTCTTGTAGCTAACCTCTACAGCTTATAAGCAAACCGATCTTCTAGAGAAATTACTTATACCACCGCTTCCAGTTAACATTCATGTCATAAGTAAAGAAGCCTCTATCTGTTCTAACTTGTTCTTCCTGAAGAGGATATCAAACACCTGTCCTTGCAGGATAAGGTATAAATATTTTCAGAAAGCATATGATAAGTTGCTGTCCATTTCTGTGGCATGGCTGCAAGGCAATTCCTATTGCAGTATGGACTAATAAGCTAGTGACATTTGTACTTTCTGTTAGTCTTCTGTGAAGCAGTAGGGTCTTGAGAGCAGCAGGGCACTACCTTTAGTACTAGTAATAACCGTTTCAACCCTGGATAAGATTTGAGAACCATACAAGTGTCCACCTGAATAACATGACATCTGGAACACAGTGCATGCCTCTGTGGTACATATACAGTTGCAGGGTCAGATGGTGACTGTTACTGCTGAAGGGTTGTCGCAAAAGTTATTCTGTTTCTCTTTTTCATCTGATATGGTGCGGATTGACCTGTGTAACAGTTGTATTCAATCACTGGTTAGAAAGCCCAGATCCCAGACAATGCTAATTGGGCACTGCATTATTGAACCGATCCTGTTGCCACATACCTCGAATGAAAGGCACAAGCACTTTGACTATATTTTTGTAGCCACTGTTATGAATGCTGAGCACTGTTTGTTCCAGTGATCTTCTTATGACCACCTTGGTGATCACTATCTGCGTCTTTATTTTCCTTATCTGGTCATAATAATTCAGTCATGCATGACAAGCAGCATAAGATTAGGCTTGGGCGCGAGGTTCAAGGAGTCGGATAACTGGTCAATTGTGTCACTGTAGGAGCAAGTAGCAAGTCATCCATCTCTACTGCTCACACGATGTTGTAGGATAGGATGAGTATATGTGCAAGATTAGGCTTCTTGTGGAGAATTTCAGGCCATAGACTAATATAGGTTAGTTAGTCGCTGGTACCCAAAACTGCTTGCCTCATTTTCTTTTGCAGAGACTCCTGAATATGTGGCAAGTGGAGATGAAATTGGCGGTTCATGAAGATGTTCATGCAGAAAAAAATACCAACAGCAGCTCACAAGTTGTGAAATAAAAATACCATATGTAGGTCATAGTTTTGTAAGTTGGGAGGTGTTCAGTGTATAATTTTAATTTGTTAAGCTATCCAGAACCTCTCCCAGGTAGGATGCTGACTAGCTATATGATTTTCCTACTGCATTATTGGTCCCTAGATTATTGTATGGGAATTAATAAAGTATATTTGCTTCGGAAGTCCAAGCTTGGGTCTAAATCAAATACATGATGTACAGTCTGATTAATAAAAGGACACGATAAATTTCTAAAAAAATTGTCACTTCTCAGTTCTTACCTCCACTAAGTAGCTAGCATGCATATTAGAAGTTTATAGCTTCAGATATCATAGTTACAGAGATCATGACATATTCCCTAATGGGTATGGTATTTTCCATTTTATTCTAAGGGTGTACCAAGGTGGAATCATTTCTTCTACTCTCAGTTACTTGAATTTGTATTTCTAACCGTAGCCAATTTCTACATTCATCCAAATATATGCATTTATATTTGGGAATCACTATCAGCGGATTTTTTTTTTTTTTTTTTTTTTGCGAATGACTATAAGCTACTAAGAAACGGTTATTTCTCGGTCAGCATTGATAGCCGTCCGATCAAAATCTTCTCGCCCCTCTTGTGCTTGCATGAATTTCGATGCTTAGATCAGACTGTTCTTAGCGGTAACTTAGAAATAGTAATTTTTTAGTCGGCTGACCATAGAAAAACTGTATTTATTTTTCCCTTGTCTTATTAAATAAAACCTGATTTAAAAGACTAATTGTCTAACTTCCACCAGGAAATGGACTATTTCTGCAAAATTGATGCAAATTAAACTGGCTGTAATTATAGGAGTATGCAATAGTCGGATAAGCACACACTGATACTGCCAAATTCGGGGCAAGCAACAGTCTAGAGAATAACATATTTTTTGCCTAGTTCTGTAATCTTCTTTCAGAACTTATTTTAAACTTTAAGGCAAAACATCTTTCTCCTGATAGTCCATATCATCCGTATTTGTTTATAGAAGTCGTTCCAGTCCTCAAAATTAAACAACCATTTATTCATATGTTTTGTTGTACAAGTGATCGACCAAAAAGATAGAAGAACAGATTTTTGCAAGGATTTGAGAAAAAAAACAAGGGAATAAATAAGCAATGGTAGAAGAGACTTCACTATTAGGACACTGCTGTTGTTTTTGTTGTTGTCGTCCTTGTGTGTGTGTGTGTGTGTGTGTGTGTGTGTGTGTGTGTGTATGTGTGTGTGTGTGTGAGAGAGAGCATATGAAGTGGAGCATTTCTATTGTCCAGATTTGCCATCTTGGGTATCCCCCACAATAATGTCAAACTTTGTCTCCGCTGTTCCTACGAGGATTGATTGCAACCCTTTTAATAATGTCAAGAGAAGACTACATTGATGCATTCTATATATCTGACCAGGTGCATGAAACCACTTTATGGTTTTTGACAAAAACAACTCTTAATGTTGAAGAACGTTTGCTAAACTATAGCAATGGCAACACGCGTCTACAAATCAATTTACAGCTCCTAATAGTGAAGTCTCTTCTACCATTGCTTATCTCAATGTCCAGAATTCAGGGGATTCGGGCTCGTCACTTGGAGTCGTTCTCGCGGAGGGGGCTGCGGCATTACCGACACCGTTGGTCGAGCAGACGGTGATTACCACCAATGTTCCCGGAGGGGTCGATGTTGCGGCGGCTCCAACTGCTAAGAAGACTAGATGCTGGAAGTGCGAGGTGGATACGCACGCCACCAAGGACTGCAAGGTGGAGCACTACTGCTACATTTGTGATAACAATAAGCATCCACTGAAGAAATGTCCTACTCTCAAGGTTCCAAAGCCTTCGGTCTTTATTGCGGGGATCGGTCGAACACATACTATGTTCTCTCAATTTCCTGATAACCTATACAAGGATATGGGGGATTCGTCTGATCGGCACTGGTGACGGTGGTAGGCACTGCTGCGACAGCTAGGCAGGTGGAGACGACGGTTGCCCGGATGTGTTCTGTGGCTAGATGGAAGTGGGAGGCGATACCCTCTGGTGATAATCTTTTCAAAGTGGCCTTCCCGTCGGTGGCTGAACTGGACAAGTTTGATGGTATGGACTTCGGTGTTCCCTCACAGTCTACGCGGCTACTGTTTAGTAAGTGGAGGCAGCAGGAGATCGAGCCAGTGCTGGAGTTGTTTGAGACATGGGTACACGTGGAGGGGATGCCGCACTCGTTGAGACATTTTCTTGGGCTGTTGGCAGTCAGGACTCTTATTGGTATTACTCTCGATGTAGATCTTCTTACTCTAGGACGCAGAGGTGTCGTCAGACTCCGGTTGGCTCTGTCTGATGAGGATTTGTTTAATAAGGTGGACGAGATGGGGTCTTATGTCAGTACGGACGGAGTTTTGCGGAAAAAAGGGTATTCATTTACTTTTCGACCGGAGCCGGAGAACTTTGTTGCTGAGACTGATTGTGTGCCATTCATCGGGGACCATAAGGTGCACTCCGAGTCCAGGCAGTCTAGGACTAGTGGGGCGGAGGTTGCTGGTACTACGGAGGGTTTTGAGGAGTATGAGCAAGGACCTACGAGCATGGCTATTGATCAGCCTACTGCGGAAAGTGACGTGCATGTGCAGGCCTTGGAGATTCTAAAAAACTATGCTCTTACTCCTTTATCTCTGAGACGGAAGGGTGCAGCTACGCAGGAGGTTTCTTCTGAGAGGGCTCTGCAGTTGTTCTTGTCGGGGTCTTGCAGCCGCGCGACAGGTGCGAGCACATAGCCTTTGGAGTCCTCAGGTAGCTAGTCACGTCTTGCCGTGGACGTCGAGTCTCAAGTGTTGGTGACGCCGGATGCGGTGTTGCGGGGACCATGTGGAGCTGAGGAGGTGGTGGAGGCGATATGGGCAGGATTGGGCGACGCGCAGCTGCAGGTCACCGTCGAGTCAGCCGAGCTGGTGACTGGCGGGGCGACCTTATCTGTCGCTGGCGCGACAACTGGGCCGGGCGGTGGGCAGCTTGCTGCTGCTCGCGAGCTTGCGGCAGGACATGAGGTGGCGACCGAGCTTGCTGGGCCGGGCGGCGTGCAGCTATCTGCCGCCCGTGCACCCGCAATGGAGGATTCTGCTGGCCCGGGCGGCGTGCAGCTATATGCCGCCCGCGCACCGGTCAGGGAGGACGATGGATCCGCTGGGGGCAGGCCTTGGCTGAACCGTCCCAGCACGGGTCCCCGGCAGCTGCTGCTTCCCCGCCTGGTCGGCTACTGGGGCCGGACCGACCCACTGCGGCATCGACAGTGCCACCACGGGCGCTCGAGGATGATTTCGTCGGCGTGTTTCATGACGGAGGTGGGTCGGCCGCTATGTCGACTCTTGGGTCGGAGACTGCCTCGGTTACTTCAGGTGTCAGGGGGATATCTACATCACCATTGTCCCTCTCCGCCGCTGCTTTCGTGTCGTCTTCTACAACCACGAAAGAGTTGTGGCGCAGTGCGCGTCACATGGTGGCGCGAGACGGTTCTTCCTCGACCGACGAGGACGCCCTGACCAAGGCCATGCGCAGGAAGGTGGGCTTGTTCTCTACTCCACCTAGAGGTACGACAGTGATAAATAAGTCCTTTCTTTCTTTTTCAGATACCGTTATTTCGTCTACATTAGGCAATATTGGTGTTAAATTAGGAAGAAATGATGCTGAGATCACTTTGTCGACCAGTGCGATGAAGCATATGGAGTATGACCGTTTAACGGTTAAACCATGTGCTTCTCTGAAGGTGGACATACCTCACACGGATGATGATTTAGCGAATGCCTCTTCGGATTGACATCTTTTATCACATCTTGTCGGGGAGGTGACTCAGGTGGGTATGGATGAGGACGAACTCGGATCTCTCATTGATCTGTATGCATCCGGACGGAAATCCAAATCCGCCAAGCAGAAGAGGAAATATTCACCGCGATATTCAGCGAGA
This sequence comes from Alopecurus myosuroides, assembly GCA_028641055.1. Taxonomy (NCBI): domain Eukaryota; kingdom Viridiplantae; phylum Streptophyta; class Magnoliopsida; order Poales; family Poaceae; genus Alopecurus; species Alopecurus myosuroides. The sequence goes on from CM054062.1 coordinate 95,932,540, forward strand.
CCGCCTAAGAACCCAATTGTTTCCCGATGAATGGCTTATTCACTAATAGCAGAGGTCTTGGAGACTTGGCTAAACATTTGAATTTTGCTCAATACGTCAGGGATCGTAATTTGGAGTTCGTGGCTATCTCCGAATCAGGGAGGAGAGACTTTCCAGTGAGTGTGCTGAACCGCCTTTCGGGGGGTCTAGACTTCACTTGGCATTCTATTCCTCCACGTGGTCGATCGGGGGGCATTTTACTAGGCGTTAAATCAGATTCCATAGATGTGTTAGCGAGGTCGGATGGTGATTTTCATATAAAATTGCATCTCCGTAACCGCGTGGACAACTTCGTATGGAGTTTGGTTGCTGTATGGTGCTGCCCAGGAAGAGTTTAAGGAGGCTTTTCTTTGAGAGTTGATGAACCTGGCTAATGTTAATCCACACCCAATTTTAATTGGTGGTGATTTTAATATGCTAAGATTCCGACACGAGAAGAGTCGTGGACGGTTCGATGGTCACTGGCCTTTCTTGTTCAATGTTGTAATTGATAGCTTGGATTTGAGAGAGGTCTACATGACGGGTCGACAGTTCACTTGGGCAAACAGTTTTCCGGAGGCTACATACGAAAAACTAGACCGCGTGCTGATAGTACCGATTGGGAAGATAAGTTCCCATTGGTAACGGTGCGTGCTCTTGAGCGTATTGAGGTATTGTCGGACCATGATCCCCTCCTTCTCTCAACTGGAACAAAGAAACCTCATTCACAACCGCAATTTAAGTTTGAACTTGGTTGGTTACTACGTGATGGTTTTGATGAGCTAGTTAAGAGAATGTGGAGCAAAGCGGTCGTTGGTGATAACCCAATCCGGAGATGGAATAATAAATGTGCAATGTGTGTAAATATCTTCGTGGATGGGCTAGACATACGACTGGTATGCTCAAAAAAGAGAAAGAGCGTCTTTGTTCCATTATTGATGAGTAGGATCGGATCGCTGAGACAAGGTTGCTATCAACGCAAGAGATTGAACTTAAAAGTCAATCAAACGCAAAGATAGCACAAACGTTGCAAGAATAGGAACTCAAATGGTATCAAAGATCTAAGGCCCAATTTATTCTTGAAGGAGACTCGAACACTCGTTATTTTCATAATATCGCCAATGGCAGACACAGGAAATAACGAATTCACTCTCTCCATCGGGATGAAGGGCTGATTGAGGGACAAGAGTGTCTCAAGCCGTACATCACAAACTTCTAGAAAGGTCTGTTTGGGGCTCCTGAAGTAAGTAATATTACTATGGACGAGACCCGAACAGATGATATTCCCCAAGTTTCCAATAAGGAAAACGTCTTTCTTAATGCTCCCTTCTCGGAAGAGGAGATAAAGAAGACGATATTCCAAATGGAGCATAATAAGGCACCTGGCCCGGATGGTTGTCCCGCAGAGTTTTACGAGCATTTTTGGGAGGTTATTAAAGATGACCTCATCGAAATGTTTGGTTGCTTACAGAGTGGACACCTAGAGTTGTATCGTCTTAATTTTGGGGAAATCGTTTTGTTATCTAAGGTTTTGGAGGCTGAAAGGATATAACAGTATAGACCAATATGCCTTCTTAACGTTAGTTTCAAAATCTTTACAAAGGTTGCAACCGAATTCGGTGGCAGATCATGTGGTAAAACCTACGCAGACTGTATTTATGCAGGGTAGGAATATCCTTGATGGGGTCGTGATTTTACACGAAACCGTACATGAGATGCACTCGAAAAAATTAAATGGTGTAATTCTTAAAATAGAATTTGAAAAGGACTACGATAAGGTGAACTGGGAGTTTCTCCAACAAACTCTGGGAATGAAAAGATTCTCAGATGAGTGGTGTACTCTAGTTCGCAGTTTCGTGGAGGGAGGTAGTGTAGCTATCAAAGTCAATGACGATGTTGGCCGCTATTTCCAAACCAATAAAGGCTTAAGGCAAGGTGATCCACTATCGCCCATATTGTTTAATATTGTGGCAGACATGTTAGCAATCATGATTGACAGAGCTAAGGAAAGCGGTCATGTTGAGGGTGTAATTCCACATCTTGTTGATGGAGGATTATCTATTCTTTAGGATGCAGATGATACGATTCTTTTTATGGAACATTATTTGGAGAAAACAAAGAACCTTAAACTAATCCTTTCAGTGTTCGAGCAATTATCCGGATTAAAAATTAATTTCCATAAAAGTGAATTGTTCGGCTTTGGCGAGGTCCAGGATGCTGCTGCACAGTACGCCGAGCTTTTCGGCTGTGAGCAAGGTCAATTTCCTATACAGTATTTGGGTATACCAATACATTACAGGAGGTTGACTAATACAGAATGGGTCCACGTTGAAGAACGTTTGCAGAAGAGGCTCGCTAGCTGGAAAGAAAAATTGTTGTCACTAGGTGGAAGACTAGTACTCATTGACTCGGTACTAACAAATATGGTACTGTATATGATATGTTTCTTTCAGTTTCCTAAAGGAGTCTTGAAAAAACTGGATTATTTCGATCAAGATTTTTCTGGCAGGGTGACAGCGAGAAAAAAGAAGTATCAATTGGCCAGATGGGATGTAGTTTGTCGACCAAAAGATAGGGGGCTAGGTATTCATGACCTTCAAGTCAAGAACTCCGCTCTACTTGGTAAATGGTTGTTCAAACTATTAACTGTCGACAGTGTGTGGCAAACTCTACCTAAACGAAAATACATAGGTTCGAAAGCAACCTCACAGGTTATGTGGAAACCTGGTGATTCACACTTTTGGGCTGGACTCATGGCGAATAAAAACTTATTTTTTCGCTATGGGGTATTTAAGATTAAGGATGGATCGCAAATACGGTTCTGGGAGGACAAGTGGTTAGGAATTACCACACTTCGAGAACAGTATCCGGCACTATACACTATAGCGCGACATAAGGATGATACGCTGGCTACGGTCATACAAACATCACCTCCTAATGTTACGTTCAGACGAGATTTAATCGGGCCACGACTTGCTTCTTGGCAGACCCTGGTTAATAGGCTAACTATGGTTACTCTAACACAAGGCACCGATGAATTTTGTTGGAAGCTCGCTAAGGACGGTCTGTTCTCGGTGGAGTCCATGTATAGAGCTATGATCCAATCGGATACGCCAGTCGATATTTTTAAAAATGTATGGCGTTTCAAGGTGCCGCTAAAGATTATGGTCTTTGCGTGGTACCTTCGGAAGGGGGTCATACTTACTAAGGATAATCTTGTCAAACGTAATTGGCATGGGAGTTCTAAGTGTGTTTCTTGGTCTCATGATGAGACGATTAACCACTTATTCTTTGATTGCACTTTTGCTCGTTCTATATGGTCCGCTATTCAAATGGCTTCGAACCTTTATCAGCCCCCAGCAGTTGCGAATATATTCGGTAACTGGTTGAATGGGGTAGATAAACGGTTCAAGACTATTATTAGGGTAGGAGCGCTTGCCGTTATTTGGTCGCTCTGGTTTTGTAGAAATGGCAAGATATTCAACAATAAAAATTTCTCTCGTATGCAGGTTCTATTCAGATGCACATGTATTCTCCGTTCGTGGTCCACATTACAGCGGGGGGAGTTTCAAGACCTTTTTATGGAGGCGTGTGCACGGCTGGAGCAGGTGGCGAGGGATATTTTTATCCCACATGGATGTCCGTTTGATCTACGGATAGCAGCTCTATAGCATCGACAGTCTACGTCTTATGGATTTGTTTAGGCTTGTCGTAATTTCTTTTCAGTTTTGGATTTTGGCCGTGTGCATTATAATGATTCAGAGGCCGGGTGTAATGCTTAATTTTTAAGTAATAAAAGCCCTTTAGTAAAAAAAATCTCAATGCCACACTATGTTCAAGTTTTTTCTAGGAAAAATGACTTGCTGAGCTGACTTGCTCTTTTTTTGTATGGAGGTCAGGACATACCAGTGGACAAACTTCGACATGTAAATGAAGGCAGAAAGCTTTCCCAGAAATTAGAAAGTGGATGCAAATTCTAGTGGATCTTGCTGGCAAAGCAAAACACTTATGCCAAATCATAAGTCTTTCGTAGAGGAACTGCAACACGGAGGTCGCATTGCTGCAGTCAGAACTCGGATACATTCGATCCCAAACCATTGCACATTTGACTCCTTTACACCGGTGTCATTCAGTCATGTTATCATATGCTTTATCATAGACAAAATTGGATGGAATTCTCTTATCACCGCAGTAAATATGCTTTGCTTGTGCGGTAATGGTTCAGCTGTCTCTAAATGAATTATTTTGGCTAATAGGCTGATGGGTCAACTTGTACTGCGGCGTCCGTGTCGCCCGGGCCGATCCCGGAGCTGCTCCGCCGGCGAGGCTGGATGAAGAGGTGAAGGGGGCTTTCTCGTGGCTTTGTACAAAGTAGTTGTAGGTTAGGGCCTTTGGTAGTCGGCTTCTTGCCGGAGAACGGCCGTGTGCCGTGGGGATGTTCGCCACTGGCGTACCCGAGTTGCGCTGGTGTCTTCCAAGGGGAGATCTGTGCAGTGCGATGGGTTATCCATCCTCTGTTTACACGATTTCTTCTGGCATCCCTTCTAATAAGCTCGAGGGAGAGGATTGGGCAGATATTTTCCGGCGGGATATGTCTCTGCTTGATGCTGCTGCTGGGTGCGGAACTCCAAGGGGTGGAGCCGCAGGCGCCTCGGCGGGTGGCTTCGAGCTACTCCTTCAACAAGGACGAAGTTTGGATTCGAGGTCACTCCTTCATCTTTTTCCTGTCTCCTCCGGTGATCCGTGGCAGGCGTCGGAGTCTAGATGGCGGGCCTGCTTCTACAGGGGGGGGGGTGGCAGAGAGCTGTTCGGGTTCTCGTTGGTGCTTCGATGCTAGGTATCTCATCTGCTGCCATGGTGGTTGGGGGGAGATGCCAAGCTGAGGATTCCGGCGAGCTCATCGGGCAGTTGTGGAGTGTTGAAGCCCTCTTCTTCTCGAGCAATCTAGTGGCCATGTGTGGCCACGGGAATTGGCTGGTGTGCTCCAGCCCTTCTTCAACCTCCGATGAGAGGCCCTGTTTGGAATCGGCTGTTGATGAGGTGCGATCCGTCATCGTCGCAAGTGGTTCCGTCCCCGCGGTGGTGGTAGGCGACGGCAGGCTGGTTTCTTCCATTCGGCTCGGCAGTGGGGAAAGAGAAGGACTCGATTGCTTTCTTGTATCTTTCAGTTAGGTCCTTTTTTCCTTTTTCTGGGGACCTATGTGTCCCTTGTAAGTTTCCTTGTACACCCAATGTTTGTTTAGTTCGTGGCTTCTAGCGGGGGCGCTCCCGGTTCAAAAAAATGATGGGTCAACTTGTGTCACATTTATTGGTTTTCATTCAGATAGTTGGAACACGTGACAATGCACATGCAAAAAAGAGTAAAGAGATTCAGTTTTGAGTTTTAGATGTTCTTTTGTTTGATGATAAAAAAAACAATGTGACACAAGACATGACAGTACACAAAAATTAACGCTTTAAGCTTGAGATTGATTTTATTTACTGAAGTTTGGGATTATTTTTGTTTATTCTCAAACATATTTAAGGTGGTCCACATATTGTTTGAGAAATTATAGATCCATACCAATATAAAATTTTAAAATTTTGATCTGAGCCATCTGAAATCTTGAAACAGTTTTCATCCAATGATTGAAGACAAATTCTAAACCCCTTTAGTCACTCCTTTATGCTTTCAACTAAACATGCAATTCTATGATTGTTATAAGCGGGCGTACACAATTTGTTACCTCTAATATGTTTATTTAATATATAAAAAATGTTGTTCTTAAAAGGTGTGCAAAATTACACGCTGATTATAATTTTGTTCCACTTCAACGATATTAAATGTAAGAGCGTATGTCAAAAGAAATTTATTTATTCATGTCTCAATTATGTTTGCCGAGCGTGGTTTGCCCGTACACGGTTACAAATTATTTTCATCTCGGGAGCATTGAGCCTGCTCGCTCTCTTGCAGTATGTCACGGTGTGGACCTATGTTCGGGGTGTGCAGCTGGGCGCGGAGCGCGATAGGCTGAAATGGAGGTGGACGCCGGATGTCCAATACTCTTCCAAGTCATGTTATGAGGCTATGTTCCAGGGGCGGCTGTCTCTAACTCCTGGAAGCTGAACTGGAAATCCTAGGCGCCCCCAGGGTGAAGTTCTTTATCTGGTTAGCCTGCTTGGATAGATGCTGGACCGGCGAGAGGCTCGCCCGACGGGGCTTATCCCATCAGGCTAACTGTCCACTCTGTGACCAGGAGGTAGAGTTCATGTCTCATATTCTCACAGGTTGCTCGTTTTCGCGGATGATTTGGTAGGAGGTGCTCTCTTGGATTCGATCAACAGCTAGGACACCGGTTGTGGAGGACGATTTCGTGGAGTGGTGGCTGCAGGTGACCAAGACCACCCCCCGTCTGCTGCGTAAGGGCACCTCTTCGGTTATTATGCTCACGGCGTGGTGGATCTGGAAACAACGGAACGCAATCGTCTTCGACAACGCTCGTCCCTCCGTGCGCGCTCTGATGGGAACCATCAAGGCCGAGGCTCGTTCATGCGTGAGAGCGGGGGCTAGTGGCCTCGCGTTGGTACTCCCCTAGTGTAGTCCCTGGGTTGAGTTGTACGTGGGGTCGCCTGTCTCAAGGCTGGTACATAAACCCTCTCTTTCTATCAATGCATCAAACGCAAGGCGTTTGCGTTTTCGCGAAAAAAAAATCAGTCGTAGAGCCAGTTCCCAAACCTGATCTAACTTGTATTCTGCATAAAATTTAATTTCCAAATTATAGCCTGTGATCTGTGAGGTTGAGGCGCCGATGCATAGTACATGCATGACCCCAATAATAGAGTGACTAAATGATGGGGATAAGTCAAACCCAAAAAGGGTTTTATTACTTTCCAAAGTAGTGGAGTGCTGCAAATGCATGTTACCGGATTCTTTCTTCCCTTGAAAGAAATAATGCAGAGATTATGATAGCGATGGGGTCAAAGCATGAAATGTAATGTGTTTAAGAGATTATGTGGGGCTCCCTGAGATGAATGGCTAGCCTTTTTGCAACAAATAAAGTGACATAATAATAAGAGAAAATGTCTGTGCCGCAACGCTGAATAGAAGAGGTGGACAAGGATAAATGATGTATCATACTCACCGAAAGGAACATAACAGTGCGTTGAATTGATAACAGATTGCCCACATTTTCTCTCAACACGGCTGGAATCTTCATGTAAAATGGTTGGTTGCGCTGAACTCGCATAATAGTTCAAGATCTAGAAGATGGAAAATATTATTTAAGAAAACTGTGATTTAAGTGGTCCGATGGGGCAAGGGCGACATGATGAAGTAGATAGACCCCAGCAATCTGAAGTCCATGATATATGGTTGTTGAGCCTAGAGCGTGGGGGGTGGTGTAGAAGATTTTCGAGCAAGCTTTCATAGAACATGCCCCATACAGAATACATGGGTTTCATAGATATCGTCCGTGAATTACAGCATTTCCTACAAAATTCATGTGGAGTACCGGTCCTGCACCCGGGACATGCTAACAAAAATGTCTTGTAAGAAATTAAATCATATCACGGGATTGCTGAACTGTAGTTATTCTAAACAGTAGTATCATTAGTACACGACAAGCGAGCATATCAACTCAACACATCCTGTCAATCAGGCATAAAAACACTTGCATCTGCAAAAAGTTGTCATTTTGTCTATAGATAGATACTGTGAATTGAAAGACCGGATCGGGTAGTGGAGCAGAGAAGAGAGAAAAATGTTGCTCCAGAATAGCAGCCAATGGGAGATGTTCATCAAGGCCGACATATCACAACAGGGGCAAGGCAGCCAGAGCCAGAGCATATACATCGGTCCATGCAGAAGCAGAGCACCACACCACCTGATCCAGCTAACATCCCAAAGATCCCAGACAGCATGAGGCATGTTCCACTAATCCCACCATTGACAATGATGATTAACCCCTTTCCCCCTCTCATCTTCAGGGTGATTAACTGGTCAGCACTTGCCGCAATTCGCCGCCGACGTGTCAATACCGGACTGGCCGACATGGTGGCATGTCGACGCCGTGTCTGACGTGGCCTGCCACGGGTGTGCCTGGGTGGAGTTCGGTCCAGCAGGGTGCTGACACGTGTGAGAGCTGTGGAGATCTTGAGGTTGGCAAGAGCTTGTGGCTAGCAGCGGATTGGCGGTTGGTCAGTAGTATAATGTGATGTGCAGGGACGCACACTATCTCCTGGGAAGTATTGCTGGTGCTGCTGCTGCTGCAGCATCTCACTTTCACAGCATGTGAGAAGCATATGCACATGCACATATACTAGACGAATACACGTCGCAAAGTCTCCTTTGGTTTATGGTAGACACCTTCTCCCTCTCACCTCTTGGCGTACAGGAGTGGAACCACTTTACAAGTCTCTTTTGGTTTATGGTACACACACCTCTAACCTCTTGTTATGCACGAGTAGAAACACTTTTGCTATGTGTAAATGTTTGACTTTGTTGAGAAAGACCATTAGCAGACTTTGCCGAGTGGGGATTTCGTGCACCTAGCTCCAGTGCTCTGTCCATTAAAAAATCCGAAAATCATATTTACAAGTTTCAAAAATATATGAAAAAAGTCTTGATATTCTCAATGATTTATTGTACAAACATGCAAAATTTCAATTTGAAAAGCATTGTATTTTAAGCTACATGAAAATGAAAAATGTATAGATCCATAATATAGCGTTTCAAATCTCCAAATTTCGTGATATTTTGTCATTTTTGCGCAGATCATAATATAAAGAAGAAAAATGTATAGATCCATAATATAGTGTTTCAAATCTCCAAATTTCGTGAGATTTTGTCATTTTTGCGCAGATCATAATATAAAGAATTTTGTGTTGTGTGATTTTGCACGTTCGTAGGATATATCATGAACTCACGTAAAAAAAGGATATATCATGAACTATCCCTAGAATTATTTTCATTTTTTTTTTTGAAACTTCTATTTTTTTTATTTTTTTAAACGGAGAGAGCACCGGATCAAAATTGACTTTCTGGACTTTGCCCCAGTTTACGAATATGGTTTGTGTGGAATTCTTCCATATTGATATGTCAGGCAAGAAAATTCTCCCATATTAGTTTGTTTGTGGGTCTCTTCTTCTCCGTTGATATGACATGCGGAACTTTTCTTTTCCATCAAAAATAGTCAGCATGCCGATTTTATGAAAGACCAAAAAAGGTCATGTAGCTATTTCTTTCATAAGTACAAATGTTTTGTTTAAAGTTAATAGCTTGAACCTTTGGAGTGATTCCACATTTGCAAAGACATATTATCTTGCATTAAGAAGATTGTAATCACAAAGCTTTAGATCTATAATATAGTGTTTCAAAACTCCAAATTTCGTGAGATTTTGTCATTTTTTTGCAGATCATAATATAAAGAATTTTGTGCTGTGATTTTGCACCTTCATAGGATTTATCATGAACTCATGTAAAAAAAATGATATATCATGAACCATCCCGAGAATTATTTTCAATTTTTTTGAAACTTCTAAGTATTTTTTTTTACGGAGAGAGCACGGGATCAGAAATGACTTTCCGGACTTTGCCCCAGTTTATGAATATGGTTTACGTAGCATTCTTCCATATTAAAGTTAATAGCTCGAACCTTTGGAGGGATTCCACATTTGCAAGTCCGCTTCTCTTGTATTAAGAAGATTGTAGTCACAAAGCTTTATGAGGAACTTCGGGCTCTCCTCCGCACGAAAGAATAGCCTTGATCCCGTGTGCCTGCCCCAAGTGGCACTGTGAATGGATAGTATGAGCACCTAGAGGGGGTGAATAGGTGCTACAACCAATTTTAATTTTTGTCCAAATTAAGACTTGACACAAAAGTAAATTCTCTAGATATGCAACTACGGTGAATTTACCTATATGACAAGCACAACAATACACAAGATACAAACACAAAGTAAAGAAGAGGGAACGAGATAACCGATAACAGAACCACGCGGAGACAAGGATGCAATCCCGAGTTCCTCCTTTTGAGTCGAGTACGCCTCGTTTGAGGGGTGTGAGTTTCGCCACAAAGGCCTACTCAACGCCACAAAGGCCTCACCCTATTCTCCGATGAACTTCGTCACAAAGGCCTAGTTCACCTTCCACTATTGATTCCCTTTAAGACGGAAATCAAGTCATTTATAATGAGCTTGAGGCACACACCCACAATCGAATTGGGGTCTCCCAAGAATCACCAACAATCAACACGAGTAGCAATGAAGTCTAGGTTTTCCACAAGGAAACCCTAGACTAGGTTTCCTCAAGTGAATGAGGGAGAAATGAAGAACGAGTCGGTGAAGATGTAGATCGGGGCCTTCTCCTTCAATCGTCCAAATATCAACGAATTTGGGTGGAGGGATTGGAAGATCTAGGAATTTGGTGAGCTCAATAAATATGCATTTAATGGCCTGGACGAACTAGCTTGAGGTTGAAGAAGGAGAGGGGTATTTATAGCCCCTCCCAAAATATGGCCGTTGTAGGATTTTTTGGGTGGAATATCCGGCCCAAGTTGTGGCGGAATATCCAGCCCCTCGGGCCAAATAATCTTGCCCACAAATCCGTCCGGCTTCTACAAGCCCCGCACAAATTCCTTAGCCATTTTTCGATGGTCGAGATCCTCGGGACGGAATATCCGGCCCCTGAGGGGGCGGATTATCCGGCCCATGGACTATGAATAATCCGGCCAATATTCCATCAAGCTTCTGCGAGCCTCGCACCACCCCAGACATCCTCTAAACTTCACCGAACTTCCGGGGGGTGGATTATCCGGCCTCTGGCCACTGAAAAAATTGGCCGAAAGGCTGGAGGGCTTCTGCAAGCCCCGCACCCAGGTTTTTAGTAATTTTCCACCTCCGGTTGTTAGGGGGGATTATCCGGCCCGTGGGGGCGGAATATCCGGCCTCTCCAGTCTAGAATTTCAGATGGTGCCCAAAATATGTGCTTGGTGCTTGGTGGTTTGAAATATGTAGCGGTAAGATCTGCACCACTTAACATACAGTTAAATATCGCTTGTGTTGTTAACTAACACACAAAACATAGAGAGATAAGCAATGCGCTTTCAATCTCCCTCTTTTTGGTGTTAGATGACAACACAAGGATTTGCAATAAAATCATACTGAATAGCAATATATATAGGAGCTCCCCTTAAGTGTGTGCATAGAAGATTTAATCAAAACACCAAGATGCACAACAAAGGGGTCATTGCAACCAGGTAATGCTTGCAAGATATGAGACAAGATAATAAGATATGGTTGAGATTAAACCTTGCATAGAAGATGATAGTAGATAGATATCACAACACTCTCATCATAACATAGTTCTCAACACATAATATAATAGATCATCCACAAGTCTCACACCATAAGATAGATAAGAAGCAAATAAAGGCAAACAGTTCAAATGATAAAAATACGATAAGTGGACACTAGCTCTAAACAAATGATAAGAGCACATGCTTGTGTCCGACCCATGCAAATCCCCATGGAGACTCCTAATAGAACTACTTCTCCCCCCTTTGGCATAGAGACACCAAAAAGGAAGAAGAGCTATGCTACTTGTCCCAAAAAAATCACTCCGAGTCGCGCTGGTCCTCCGAAGCATCCTCCTCACTCTGTTCCTCCTCCTCATCATCATCCTCAGGATCCTCAGCAGGTGGTGCACGGTTGAGAGAGCTCTCCAGATCATCCCAAGGATACTTGGCTATGTCCAAGTTCCAGCGAGTGTAGGAAACGGGCTGAGAGATAGCAGGAGGAGAACTGGGGGTACCACTAACATGGTGCAGTATCTACTGCTGAGTCCCTACTGCCAAGTGCTCTCTATGATAAGCATTGTACTGCTCCTTGCGAATGTCCACCTTCATGCAGAGGATGATACGCTGAAACTAGCTGAGCTCCTTCACCTCAGATGAAAAGGCGGGAGCAGGGGGCCCACGTCCCCTAGATGCTCCCCTAGAGGCACTACTGCTCCTATGAGCATCTGCCATGAAAGCATCCATAGAAGCAGCTGGAGTGGTCTTCTTCTTCACATAGAACCTCTTGAACTTGTGATCAACCCGGTTCCCACTCATGTCATATTCCTTCATCTTATCTTCAATGAGCAGCATAATGTAAGGGTCATAAGTAATGGTCAAGCGGGAACCATGGCATCATGCATCTCATGGAAAATTAAGTCCATCACATCAAGAGTAAAAGACTCAGCGGTATCCTCGGAAGTAGTGACCTCATGTGCAAGCAGTAGAAGATCCACCAGAGAACCACAGATAGCATTGTTGTTCCCACCACACGGGTCTATGTTCTCCCTGAAGATCCTCACAAGAACATCATATCATGGCAGAAGGCCCACATTCTCACCAATCACTCCTCTTGGGCCATAGAGATCAGCTAGCTCATTCTTGCTAGTCCTCTTAGAAGTGTGAAGGCGAATGCCCGAAGGACGAGACGCGCTCCTAAAAGGATAGCCAAGAACTCTCGCGAAGTTGTGGAAGGTAGCCTCACGGTACACGGAGCTAGACATCCACTTCATAGTCCTCCCATCATCGTGTCGTGGTGGTGTCACGGCAGATGCCATAGGATGGCTAAAGATGTGGGGACGAAGGACGCTGGAGGCGCTCGGGGAGGGATCACGCGACGAGTAGCCGCGTGAGGTGAAGATCAAACACTGCAAACAACACGATCTACCCAGGTTCAGGGCCCTCGTGAGGAGGTAAAACCCCTACTCCTGCCTTTCTCTATGTATTCCGATGTCTCACCGAGTAGCCACAGTACAATGGTTCTTGCTACCGAGTAGCCACTCTTCTCTCTACGTGATGAACTAGGTCAAGAAATGTGCTTCTAGTCTAGCGTGCCTCGCGTAGGAGGCGGCGGGGCACCTTATATACTCGGTGCCCAGCCGGATACAGCCAAATACAAACAAGTGTCGACATTGTGTGCACACCGTCCTTCTTCCGAGTTCCCGCTGACAGCTTGGGCTTCTAAGCTTGTCCTGATGCGGAAAGTCGTTGGGCAAAACCAAGTAACCAGTCTGTTATCACTGTGCGAACACAGAGCGGGTCCCCCCTATCCTGCGACGCCCTGCTGACACACTGTCGCTGTCAGGCACGCCGTCCCCAGATGAACAGTTCTGTGAACAGTGCCAAGTACGGACCCGGGATACGCGGGATTCGGTGTCAGAACGGCTCCTTTGACTTCTGGCCCGAGTAGGTTCCCGCCATTTCTACTCGGTCCAGCTCTTCTGTTCGGAGGAGCACAACTCTCTTGATTCATTCTTCTGGCTGTCTAGGTGTGAGACCGGGTAGCATTCGACCGGGTAGCGAGTACCAGGTAACCGGCTACTCGGCCAAACACCCCTTCTGATCCTGCCTTTAGCAGTTGCCTTTACCCTACTCGGGGGTAACCCCCCGACAGCAGTCCCCGAAGCTGGTAGAGCCCTGCGAATTCCTTCACTGGGCCCTGCCAGCTTAAAAACCAACCTTGAAAGTCTTGCCCTTGAGCCTTGGGAGGCCCTCCGAGTAGCCCTTGGTCTTGTTTCCTTTCTTCCGAGTAGGGCTACTTCTCTTCTCTGTAACCAAGTAGAAAGACTTAGAGAATTTTCCCAAACAGAATCTCTGCGGCGCAGAGCACAATCCGGCTTTTCGCATCGCAACTGGGCACGTGTCACGCATCCAAGACCACGACGCCTCGGTGCCCGGTAACTGACAGGCCACGCGCCCAGTTTTCACGGGGCGGGCCCACCAGCTCGTAACGTCCCATCACGCGCAGTAATCGCCCACGATCTCGTCGTGGGATCTAATGCGGCCGTTACGCGCGTGTTCCGCGCTGTGTGCGTTTCTAACCGGCCCACAGACCCCACGTCACACGATTACTGCCACGATTGATCCCACTTCCTCAACTCGTAACGGTAACTCGAGGAGCGGTACAAATACCCCCTCGGTAACTCCTTCTTCTCCTTCCTCCGCTCTATTTTCCCCTTCTGCCTTCTCGTTTCTCCGCCGCCGCAGAGCTTTCCGCCGCCGCGCAACTCACTGCGCCGCCGCGAGCTCATCCTTACCACCAAATCCTCGATCTTTTTCCCAAATTTCTTCCTCATAGCCATGGCGCGCGACGACAACGCTCGCGCCGGCTGGGTCGGCTCCGAGGTCACCGCCGAAGACTGCCAGTGGCTCGTGAACACCCGGAGGGTTCCTCCCGGTGTTCGCTGCCGGCAGCCCGACGGCGAGCTCGTCCCGGCTCCGGAAGAGGGAGAACATGTCGTCTTCCTCGCGCACTTCGCGCGATGATTTGGGCTTCCCGCATCAGGTTTTCTTCGTTCCTTCCTCGACCAGTATGGTCTCCAGATGCACCACCTTCCTCCCAATGATGTTGTCTTCCTCTCCTACCACGCTGTGGTGTGCGAAGCCTTCCTCGGCGTTCGCCCCACGACGGAGACGTGGTCAAGGTACTTTTTCTTCCGCCAGCAGAGCAAGGGCAAGAAAGACGGGGCAGACACCAGCAGCCGGATAACCGAGACCGGCAGCGCCATGATGGTGCAACGCCCTGGAACCAACCATCCCCGCATCAAGGGCTTGGATTCTGTCCGTAAGTGGCAGAGGTCGTTTCTGTACGTGAAGAACATCCCGGCCAAGAAGGGAGCCAAGGTGGAGGACAGGATCAATCTGCCCCCGTGGAGCAACCGAGCTCCTACCAGGCAGAACTGGAAGTCCAAGCCGTCCGTCGACAGCAATTTGACGCAGATGGAGGAGCGCCTCGGATATCTGATCGAAGAAGGGCTCAAGAGCGACGATCCAGTTGCCTGCTGGATCGCCAGGCGGGTGCTGCCACTCCAGCAACGCGCCCACCCCATGTGCTACATGGGCGTCCCCCACGATTGTACTCGGACGACCACGTTCGAGCTCAGCAACGTGGATGTCGCTGCTCACGCGCGATCCATCCAGACCACCGGCCTCAGAGACAATTGGCAGTATGGCTTCATTCCATACAGCCGTACGAAGCCAATCGAGCGGGTACGTACTCCTTATCTTGCTTTTTGCATACGCAATTTGAGTAGACAACCTTCTCTCCTTGCTGCGACTAGCATCCGCACTCCGCGTCGAGTAGGGCGCTTAGCGGGACTGCTCAGGCTTAGTGTGCTTGGTGCTTGCACGCCTTGTCGGATAGCACACTTAGGAGAATTGCTTAAGCTTAATGTGCTTGGTGTTTGCACGCCTTGCCGAGTAGAACTGCTTAGGCTTAATGTGCTTTAGGTTTGCACGCCTTGCCGAGTAGGATACCTCCATGCTACTCGACTAACTTGTGATACTTTGCTATTCTTCGGGTCCTTGCTCGCCAGCTTGCTGAGAGCAAAGAACGCTTTGAGGACAACTGGTCGGATGACCGGGAAGAAGACGACGAGGTCTCCTTTGAGAACGCGGACAAGATCAACCTTCCTCACGCCCAGATGGAGAAGCACCGCGTAGACGCGTCTGTCCGTGATTGGACTGAGGACGAAGACGAAGGTGATTGAGCTCATCCGGATTGGTCGCAAGTAGTACAAACCAATTGCCTCCTGCTTCTGAGCTGTTTTTTCTTTTTCCCAATTTCACAGATGATGCTGACGCTGAAGACGAAGGCGACGACGAGGACGAGGAAGCCCTTGTCGTCAAGCCGCTCTCGGTTGCTGCTCCTCTTACCCGCAAACGGATGGGTAGCGGTGCTCAGGAGCCCCCCGCCAAGAAAAAGAAAACTGCAGCCGGGAAGACGACCAAGAAGATCACGGCAAAAAGAGCACGGGCGATCCCTACCTGTAAAGGGTAAGTTCTTTCTTCTCAGCTATACGCCTCCGTTGCCGCAAATCCCCAATTCTTCTACCTCGTTGTTTCTTCTTAGTTTCCTCTGTCCTTTTCTTTTCTGAACATATTTCTCTCTTCAGAGCCCCCTTGGATGCTGACGCCGCTCTCGCGCCCACCAAGACTAAGAAGAAAACGGCCATCGACGTCGATAATCTTATCGACCTCGACGATGAGAACGAGCCCACAACGCAGGACAGAGCGCGCGGGTCCTCTCCTGCACGAGGAGAAGACTCCGACGAGGCTCGGTACCAGGATACCGACGCCCATGACGTCGAGCAGGAGAAGCAGTCCCGCACAGAACAGGAGGCGCAGGATGCTACTCGCCACGAGAAGCCTCCTTCTCCTCCAGCCAACACAGCCGAGGAGAATCAAGATCAAGACCACGAGATGCACGACGACGCCGCCCTTGAGCGGCAGGAAGAAGAACAAGAGCAGCCAGCAACAGGGGCTGCTGAACAAGAAGACCCCGCGGCCCAGACGCGGGTAGAAGTTCCAGACGCCTCACAGCAGGATCCCGCTGCCGAGCAGCGGGTTGAAGTAACCAACGAGGCGGAGCAGTACCCTCTAAGCGACGCGCAACCAGGCGCCGCGCAGGGTAGCGCTCAGCCGGATGCTGCGCCGAGTAGCGCGCCTTTGGCGCCACCTACTCAGCAGGGTACCTCCTCCACCGCGCCAAGCTCTCCATTGGTGCAGAAGACTAAAGCTGCAGCCAGCCCTCCGGCCAAGCCGGTTACGAAGAAGATGACTCAGGAAGCTGCAGAAGCGAAGGCCGCCGAGAAGATAGCCACCAAGAAAGAGACTTCCAAGAAGCGGGCTGCCGAGAAGCCATCTGGCCCGCCAGAGGGCGCTGTTCGTCGGAACCCGGCACGTGGTGTCGCGCAAGATGCTGCCGTGATGCCGCCGCCCAAACCAACCTCCAAGCCTGGTCAGCTGGTTATCCGCGAGCCCGGCGCGGCTGGTGACGCTGCCGCAGCGTCCCGCATCCCGGATCCGCCCAGCTTCCCACCTTACATGGTGAAGGTCAGCCAGCAGTACCAGGTTGGCTTAACCCCTGAGGAGAGGAAACTTGCTCTCAAGAAGGGGAAGCAGGCCGCGGCAGTGGACTCCAGACCCCCAGCCAAAAATCAGGACAAGTCCATCTCTATTTCTTCGCGCGAGGTTCAGGACAAGGCGGTGACGTCCACGGGCCTTGAGCAAATGATTGATCTGGTCGGATTTATCAACGCCAAGTGGGACAGCAAGGTCCTTGGCAACCCGAACTGGGACGGCGTGGAGTTGGGCGACTTGGACCACATGCGCGTCGACTGGAATAAGGCGGACATGGGTTACAAACCCATGACCATCTCGTCCAACACCAGCACGCTTGCCGCCAAGATGTTCGTCCACCGCAAGGCTGCGGAGGACCTTGAGCAATCTTATGCAGTAAGTTTTTATTCATCCTTCCCGAGTTGCCTTTCATTTTTCTTCTATTCTCCTTCTTTTCCTTATCCATCACCCAGTCCCCGAGATTCTGGCCGAGTAGCTGGACACTCAACCGAGTTGCCGCCTTCTCGGGTTGAATCTTTATCAGTTTGCCTGATTCTTTTTTCTTTTGCTTCTCAGAATAGCTTATTGAAGAGGAC
Organism: Alopecurus myosuroides; assembly: GCA_028641055.1. Classification (NCBI taxonomy): domain Eukaryota; kingdom Viridiplantae; phylum Streptophyta; class Magnoliopsida; order Poales; family Poaceae; genus Alopecurus; species Alopecurus myosuroides. Next base: position 95,950,025 of record CM054062.1, read on the forward strand.
TGGCCTGTATCGTCGGCTACTCTGGAACCATTGCATTGCTAGGAGGCGCATTGCCGCCCTAGAAAAGGAGCGCATAGCCGACGAGGCAGCCGAGAAGGATGTCATGAACAGCACCCTTAGGCTTTCTGAAGTTGAAGGTACGCTCTTAGCTACGCGGTTCTTGCGTTTGGTGTTTACGCCCGCTTTTGCTTTTTGCGCTAACCACTTCTACTCTGCAGGGAAGTTAAAGGCCCTGGCCGAGGAGCACTCGAACTGCCGTGCCTTCGTTGAGAGTGGCCAAGCCACGATCAAGAGACTGGAAGGTATGGTGCCGTCTTCTCGGCTTGTTTTTATGTTTCTTTCTTCGCTACTCTGCTAACCATGCTTTGCTCTCCGCAGAAGATCATAAGAAGTTCGTCGAGGAGCATCTTGACTGTCTCAAGCCTGCTGAGGTGCAGCAGCAACTGTCCAGCCAAGCTGTCGAGCTAATGAAAGAACATGCTACCGAGATGGAGGCTCTCCAGACCCAGCTGCAGACTGCGCTCCAAGATGCCCTCAACTTAGCAGCCGAGAAGAAAAGTTTGGTTGCCGAGAAGGAGAAAAACAAAGCAGCGGCTAAGGCCAAGGAGAGAGCCCTTGAGCAGGAGTGCGAGGTGCTGAAGAAGACCAATTCTAACCTCTTCGCTCAGCTGGACGGGCTCCGCTTGATTGAAGAGAGACACCTAGCCGACGAGGAATTGTGGAAGAACAAGCTTCAGGGGCTACTCTACGATCTGAACAGTACGTGCCCTCTTTTCTGCGTCTCTGTTACTCGGTTCATTTTCTACTCTGCTTCCGTCTCTGATCTTCTCAATAGCTCTTATAGAAGTCTTCCCCGGCCTTGAGTCTTCGTGCAAGCCTGCCTTGGCAAAGGCCCGAGCAGCTCGCGCCGAGAAGGGCGAGCCCACAGATACCAAGGCAGAAATTGAAGAATGCCTCCTCGTCATGCAAGGTCAGCTTCAACGTCTAGGAGGAGTGGGCATCGAGCTGGTGCGCATTGCCTTCAAGCTCCACGACCTCTTCTGGCCTCAGGACTCCGTGCCAACAACAATCCATGGACTCGCCTTGAAGCTGAACGGCGTGAAGGCCGAGCTGAAGAAGTGGCGGGCGTCTGGAGCTCGGGCAGGCGCCGACATGATGCTGCTGTTCGTCACCAGTTGGTACGAGAATCTTAACTTGCAAGTCGTCCGCGAGATGCGCGAGGGCTCCAAGTGGGAGACGGATTCCGACTGTGTGGCTATCCGCCAGCTCGTGGCACACGAGGTTGCCCAGTACGCGGACACCGCGACCTTCATCGACGGCCTCACCGAGCCCGACATCGAGGTGGACGAAGGCGAGGAGGAGGGCGAAGACGAAGAGACGGACGAGGAGGAGATGGACTTGAGCTTCTTCGACCGACCCGCCGACGATACCGGGAAGGGGAAGGCCGCATTCGTCGCGGGTAGCGATGAGGAAGACGAGGGCGAGAAGATGTCGATCGACACCGCCGCGCTCGAGTTCGGCACCTCGTCAGGAGCTGCCCTCAACGACACGGTTAGCCTCCGCGCCCAAGCGACTGCCTCCACGTCGGCGACGGGGCCCATCTCGGTGGCCACAGCCACTTCAGATCAGGCTGCCACTGAGACAGATGCAGACACCACGAAGAACGATGTCGCCAGCTCGGGAGCAGATGCTACCAAGGCCAGTACTGAAGATGAAGCGGCCAAGGCCAACACCGAGAACGTTGCTACCTCGACCTGATTTTCTCCTGCAATCTTATCCTTCAAACACTTATCAGATCCCCGGGATGCCGGGTGCAGATGTATCGAAACAATTATCCTTGTCGTTTGCTACTCAGTTTTATTCACATTTGATATTTTAACTTAGTCAATTTGAGCAACTTTGGCTCGAATGCCGAGTTGCGTTATCATACGAGTCCCCGAGTTGCATTTCTTATTCGCTCTTCCTTTTTATCTTAGCTCTTACCCGCAACTTGTTGCTTTTTTGGTATTCGAGTCACAAGAATTCAAAGTTGGAGTTGCAAATACTTAGCCACTTAGAAATACGCATAGTAACGCAGCCCACCACTTAGCCGAGGAGGAGTTAACAAAAAACAACAGTTAAAGACATCCTACCTGGTTCCTGCACTTTTTCTTTCCTGAGTAATTTTTCTTGTGCTCATTGACCTTTTGCTTGTTCTCTTGCTTGCCATGAAGCCGGGTTTCGGACAGCAGCAGAGTCGAAGAGTTGGCATGTAGGTTTAAACACAGTACTATATGTACTCGTGAAATTTTAAGCAAAGCAACCGAGTGGGCAAAAGTAAAGCCGGGTAGGAACACACAGAGCGAGTTTAGGCGAGGGCAGTCCCCGAGCTGAATTTCAGATTGCAGGGTAGAATTTTAACTCGGATAAGAGAGTACATACACATCTTTGCTCACGATTGAAAGCGACGAAGTAGGGCTACATTCCAAGGGCGCTTGGATTCCTCTCCAGCTTTATCTGCCCTGTTCGCCTGTGATGGACGCATGTCCACGAGATAATAGGCATCATTGTGCAGCGCTTTGCTCACAATGAAGGGCCCTTCCCATGGAGGAGACAATTTGTGCATCCCGGCTGTGCGCTGCACAAGCCTGAGGACCATGTCTCCTTCTCGGAAAACCCTTGGGTTCACCTTTCGGCTATGATAACGCCGCAGGTTTTGCTGGTAGATAGCCGAACGTGACAGAGTAAGCTCTCTTGCTTCTTCGAGCAGGTCAACGTTGTCTTCTCGAGCTTCTTTCGCCTCTACCTCAGTGTAGAGGGTTACTCGAGGGGAGTCATGCTCTAAGTCTATTGGCAACACGGCCTCAGCCCCGTATACCAAGAAGAATGGCGTGTAGCCGGTTGACCGGTTAGGGGTAGTCCTTAGACTCCACAACACCGCTGGCAACTCGTCTAGCCAACACCCAGGTGTTTTCAGCAGCGGCTCAATCAGCCTTGGCTTTATGCCTGCCAGCACCATGCCGTTTTCTCTTTCCACTTGCCCATTGGAGGCGGGATGCGCAACAGATGCAACATCTAGTCGGATGTGCTTATCTCTGCAGAACCGCACCATTGCCCCCTCTGCGAAATTTGTGCCATTGTCGGTGATGATGCTGTGCGGGTAGCCGTATCTCAGGATCACATCCTTTAAGAATCTCACGGCTGTAGCTCCATCGCACTTCCGAATAGGCTTCACTTCAATCCACTTGGTGAACTTGTCCACCATGACCAAGATGTGTGTCATGTTGCCTTTAGCCGGCTTGAAGGGGCCAACCATATCCAGGCACCATACGGCAAACGGCCATGTGATAGGAATTGTCTTCAACTCGGAAGCAGGCATGTGAATCTTACTTGCGAACATCTGGTAGCCATTGCACTTCCTCACAATGTCTTCAGCTTGCTGCAGAGCTGTGAGCCAGTAGAAGCCATGCCGAAAAGCTTTCTTGACCAATGCCCGAGAAGAGGCGTGGTGCCCGCATTCTCCTTGGTGTATTTCCAATAGAATCTCTCCTCCTTCTTCTGGGTCCACACAGCGTTGCAGCACGCCGGTGGCACTTCTTTTGTGCAGCGCATCTCTGAATATAGTGTAGCCCTTGGATCTTCTCTGAATCTGCCTTGCGGCCACCTCATCTTCTGGCAGAGTACCGTCCCTTAGAAAGGATAATATGGGCATGGCCCAACTCGGTGTCTCCCGTGTGGGAAACACTGGTTCGTCCACTTCCATTGGGACAGGCATCTCTGGCTGCTCTTTAGGGTTGGGAGCACTTCTCTGGAGCCCAGAACGATTTGCAAGGACTTCCTCGATGAATGCAATAGTCTCCGGGTTAAGGACAGCAGTCCCCGAGTATGGAGTGGCAGTCCCCGAGTAGAGAGCGGCAGTCCCCGAGTAGGGAACGGCAGTCCCCGAGTAGGGAACGGCAGTCCCCGGGTTCTCTGTTGCATTCTCCCAGTCAATCTCCATTCGAACGGATTCTTCACTTGGCAGAGAAGGAACAAATATGGATTCCGAGTTGGGAGAAGGCTTGATGGATGGCTTCCTCAAGTGCTCCAAGGCAACCCCCGCCGGGATGGATTGCCGAGAAGATCCCAACTTGGACAGCTCGTCTGCCGCTTCGTTCTCTGCTCGGTGAATGTGCTGGAACTCGCAGCCTTCGAAGAATCCAGTCATAGACTGTACCAGGAAGCGATATGACGCCATGTTGGCATCTAGAGCATCCCAAGTGCCAGAGACTTGCTGCACCACCAGATCTGAATCGCCATAGCATATAATGCGCTGCACACCAACTTCCTTGGCTACCCGCAAGCCATGCACCACTGCCTCGTACTCGGCTACGTTGTTGGACGCCTTGAAATGAATCTGCAGCACGTACTTGAGTTGATCTCGCTTGGGTGACGTAAGCACTACGCCAGCGCCAAGGCCTTCTTTCACCTTTGAGCCATCAAAGTGCATCTTCCAATAGTTGGAAACTGGAGCAGGAGGTTCGTACTGCACCTCAGCCCAATCCACCAGAAACTCCGCCAGAATCTGAGACTTGATGGCTTCTCTTCTCGCATACGCGGGTGCATACGCGGCTAGCTCGATTTCCCACCTTGCTACTCGACCACTCGCCTCCTTGTTGCCCATGATATCCGAGATGGGAGCAGAGCTCACAACCGTGATGGGATGCTCTTGGAAATAATGCTTTAGCTTCTTGGCGCCCAGGTACACGCCGTAGGTCATCTTCTGGTAATGTGGATAGTTTTGCTTGGAGCTAGATAGCACTTCACTGAGATAGTATACCGGGCGCTACACACTCTTGCCTTCTTCCTCTCGCTCCACCACAATCACAACACTGACTACTCGGTTGGTGGCAGCAATGTACAGCAGCATTGGCTCCTTGGGTAACGGACTAGCCAAGATGGGAGCGCTAGCCAGCATTGCCTTCAGCTCGTTGAATGCCACATCCGCTTGCGGAGTCCAGACAAACTTGTCACTTTTCTTCATCAGCTGGTACAGAGGCAGGGCCTTCTCGCCCATTCGGCCCAGGAAACGGCTCAGAGATGCCAAGCAACCAGTGAATTTTTGCACATCCTTCAGGGATCTTGGTAAAGACATGCTCTCAATAGCTTTTATCTTTGAAGGATTGGCCTCAATGCCCTGACTAGATACCAGGAAGCCGAGTAGCTTGCCAGCCGGGACGCCGAAAGTACACTTACTCGGATTCAGCTTCATTTTGTACTTGCGTAGGTTAGCAAAGGTTTCCTCCAGGTCGGCAAGCAGAGTATGTGTTTTATTTGTTTTGATGACAATGTCATCTATGTACACCTGCACATTCTTGCCGAGTTGATCGTGCAAGCATTTCTGCATGCATCTCTGATAGGTTGCACCCGCATTCCTCAAGCCAAAACACATGACACGATAGCAATAAGCCCCGTACGGGGTAATGAAAGCAGTCTTTATTTGATCAGCAGGATTGAGTGCAATCTGGTGGAAACCAGAGTAGGCATCTATGAAAGACAGCAGTTCACAACCAACAGTGGAATCGATCACCTGATCGATGCGAGGTAGCGGGAAGGGATCCTTGGGGCATGCCTTGTTCAAGTCGGTGTAGTCGACACACATGCGCCATGCAGTAGCAGCCTTGGGATCCTCCTTCTTCTTCTCGACCATGACCGGGTTGGCTAGCCAATCCGGATGCAGCACCTCCATGATGAAATTGCTTATCAGCAACTTGGTGATCTGGTCGCCAATGGCTTTCCTTCTCTCATCTCCGAAGCGGCGCATAGCCTGCTTCACTGGCTTGGCGTCAGGACGCACATGTAATGAGTGCTCAACCAACTCCCTCGGGACTCCTGGTAGATCTTCATTGGACCAGGCGAATACGTCCCGATTCTCACGGAGGAAGTGGATGAGCTCGCTTTCCTATTTCTCCGCCAACCCGGAGCCAATGACGGCTACGCGGTCGGGGAACTCAGGGTCGACCTGAACTTTCTTGGTTTCTTGAGATGCCTGGAACGCGGTCCCGTGCTGCGTACTCGGTACGCCCTGCGCACCAGCCTGTGCGGATTGCGCCGTAGCCACCACCTCGTACATCTTTTTCTTCTCGGCAGCAATCACCATGGACTCCACCAATTGAGAACTAGCAGAGGCACACTCCATGGACTTCTTGTAGTCACCAGAGATAGTAATTATGCCATTGGGACCAGGGATCTTCATCTTCAGATATGCAACATGAGTAGAGGCCATGAACTTGCTCAGAACAGGCCTGCCGAGTAGAGCATGGTAAGGGCTCTGATGATCAACCACCTCGAACTGCAGGCGCTCTGTACGGCAGTTCTCCCTTGTACCGAATAGCACATCTATCCACACTCGGCCAATCGGGTTGCACGGGACTCCCGGCACAATGCCATGGAAGGTGGTCTTGCTGGGTAGTAGCATGTTCTCGGCCAGCCCTAGCTTCTCGAGTGTGTCCTTGTACACAATGTTGATGCTGCTGCCGTTGTCGATCAGCACCTTGCTGAACCTCACGTTCTTCTCGGGACCCAAGAAGGTAGGATCCACCACCAAAGCGTAGCTACCCGGGTTGGGCATCACCTTGGGATGATCTACTCGGGACCACTTGATCTCTTGGCTGCACCAATGCATATAATGAGGAACAGCAGGGATCACGGCATTGACCTCCATGGCACGCCTGTGCTGCGACTGCTTGTCGACTGGCTCAGAAGTGAAGATCATGTAGCTCTCATGGTGCTCTTGGTACTGGTTGGAGCCTCCGCCCCCATTGTTGCCATTGTTGTTGTTGCCCTGGTAGTTGTTGTTGCCTCTGTTGTTGTTGCGGTTGTAGCTGTTGTTGTTGTTGTTGCGGTAGCCTTCATTGTTGAAGTGACGGTTGGCTCCTAAAGCCACTTGGTTCACGTTCTCTCTCCTCGGAAACACTGGTGGCCGAGCTGCGGGTGCGCGAGCAGGCTGCACATTGGCATTTGCCGCTGGCAGAGGAGGAGGAGGGGGCAGGCCTTCACTCTTGATCAGATCCCACCACTCGCACTGTCGGGTAGTGTGGTTAGCAGGCCTTGAGGGGTGCTGAGTGTGGAAACTGCATGGGCCATCCTTCATGTCGTCAAAGACGAACTTCCTCGGCTGCTCGGTGTTGCCGCTACCCGACTGAGGACCACGGAATGGTTTCTTGTTGCCTTGGCCCTGGTTCTGGTTCTGCCCGTAGGCTCCAGCAGGTTTCTGCCTTTGGCTACCCCCAGCTCCAACAGCCACTGCGTTCACCTCCTCGGGGTCATACCGAACATCTATTCGGTCACCCCTGCGCTTGTTGCGGAACTCGTTGCGCTCGCTGCTGTTGAAGTTTCTTCTCGGCTCGATGGAATCCATCAGAGGCTGAGTAGGATCACCGAGTGCGTACTGATCCGCAATCTTGATGGTCTCCGCCAGAGTGTTTGGCATCTCCCTCTGCAACCTTTGCCACAGCATACTGCCATGTCTGCAACCCTGCGCGAACCAAGTAATGGCCTGGGCTTCATTCACACCTTCACAGGTGTTCCTCAATGTGCTCCACCGAGTAAGGTACTCGCGGTCCGTCTCGTCCTCTCGCTGCCTGCAAGCGGACAGCTGTTGTGGCCTATTCGGCCTCTTGTAAGTGCTTGTGAAGTTGCTGATGAAGGCGTCCGAGAAATCCAGCCAGCAATTGATGCTGTTCTTGGGCAAGTTGTTCAGCCAAGTGCGAGCTGGACCCTCTAGCATCTGCGGGACGTACCGCACCGCCCATCTCCTGTTGCCGTTCGCGATATGAACCGCGGTGACATAGTCATTGAGCCAATCCTCCGGCTTGGTACTGCCGTTGTAACTCTTGGTGCCCCTTGCAAGCTGGAAATTCTTCACGGACGGCTCGTTCATGATGCGCGGGCTGAAGCACTCGGGGCCAGGAGGACCCGTGTTCTCAAGCCGCGCCGACAAGCTGATCCGGTCCAGCTGGTGCCTTGCATCTCCAGGCGCCAACACACGCTCGCCAACACGATCCAGAATATCATAGCCAGCCATCTCCATGGCCGAGTAGCCGTCATCATATCTATCCACCTGCACAGCTGCAGGCTGCTCCACCGGGTTGGCGACTGGCGCCACTGCACGCGGCTGCTGCCTCTGCCGAGTAGGCTGAGCGGCGGGATGCTGAGAAGGACCCGGGCGCTCTCCAGCTCGGACCTGGCTTTGAGCTTTATGGGCTTGAGAGCCTGCTCCTGCAGCGTTGTGTTTCTGCCCGGACTGTCGCGGCACAGCGAGCTGTTTCGCGGCAACAGCCGGGTCGTACACCTGCATTTGCCTATCCTTGCCGGAATGCCCACTCCGGCTTTTCTCACGGCTAGGATGCGGAGATGAAGCCTGATCGTTAGATCTGGCCACGTGCCACCTGAGAAGCGCCAGCACCCGGGTTGGCTTTCCGGAACTCCTCGGTCTGCCTAGCCGCCTCTAGCACCAACTCGTTCAGCCTCTCCTGCTGCCTAACGCGCGCGTCGCCAACTAGATGTGTGGCAACTCGGCAGCTACAGCCTCAGCAGCTCTAAGTGTCTTGGCGGGTGTGCTATATCTGGGTCGGGTGGAGGTGTTTGCGGTGGCGGACTGACGGGGAGCTTCTACCACAGTCGCCATCTCGGTACCTAGGTTGCGACGCGCAGCACCTACCTTACTAGCTCTCCTAAAAACTGGTGTGAAACCGTGAGCCTTGTTGTACTCTAGCTGATCTAAGCTAAGATCTAGCCTGATCTTGTCCAACTCCGCCTGCTCAGCGAGCAGCTCCTGGCGCTGCCGGTCGAGCTGCGCCTTCATGGTTAGGAGCTCGAGGTCGGTGGGAGGCGGCATGCCCGTCCGCGCAGCAGACGCAGGGATCGTCGGAGTAGTGGAGAGCGGAAGGTTGCACTCCTTCTCGTAAGGCTTGTGCGTCTTCCCGCCAGCACTAGAGCCAGCGAGATCCTCGACGACGACCGCAGCGGTAGCAGCCGCGCCCTTCCCAGCGTCTGCAGCCAGGCCAGCTACCATCACCTCCGCGACGTCCGCGGAACGGCCCAGCGGCCTCCCGCGTGCGGCGATAACGGCAGGTGGATCCTCCGCGTCATGCACCAGCTCGGGGTACTCGCGGTTGACGACGGTGGCGACGTAGACGAGGTGCGCGCCGAAAGAAAGCACCGTGCAGCCCTCCGGCATGGCCCTGCCGCCGAAATCGCCGGCGTTGTCGGTGACGAAGTCGAAGGAGCCGAATCTGTGGACAAGGCCGCAGACCACGCGCTCTCCGGCAGCAGAAATCGATCCCGTCCGAACGGAAACTCCAACCAGCGCCGCTGGTTGCCCCACGGTGGGCGCCAACTGTCGTGGTGGTGTCACGGCAGATGCCATAGGATGGCTAAAGATGTGGGGACGAAGGACGCTGGAGGCGCTCGGGGAGGGATCACGCGACGAGTAGCCGCGTGAGGTGAAGATCAAACACTGCAAACAACACGATCTACCCAGGTTCAGGGCCCTCGTGAGGAGGTAAAACCCCTACTCCTGCCTTTCTCTATGTATTCCGATGTCTCACCGAGTAGCCACAGTACAATGGTTCTTGCTACCGAGTAGCCACTCTTCTCTCTACGTGATGAACTAGGTCAAGAAATGTGCTTCTAGTCTAGCGTGCCTCGCGTAGGAGGCGGCGGGGCACCTTATATACTCGGTGCCCAGCCGGATACAGCCAAATACAAACAAGTGTCGACATTGTGTGCACACCGTCCTTCTTCCGAGTTCCCGCTGACAGCTTTGGCTTCTAAGCTTGTCCTGATGCGGAAAGTCGTTGGGCAAAACCAAGTAACCAGTCTGTTATCACTGTGCAAACACAGAGCGGGTCCCCCCTATCCTGCGACGCCCTGCTGACACACTGTCGCGTCAGGCACGCCGTCCCCAGATGAACAGTGATGTGAACAGTGCCAAGTACGGACCCGGGATACGCGGGATTCGGTGTCAGAACGGCTCCTTTGACTTCTGGCCCGAGTAGGTTCCCGCCATTTCTACTCGGTCCAGCTCTTCTGTTCGGAGGAGCACAACTCTCTTGATTCATTCTTCTGGCTGTCTAGGTGTGAGACCGGGTAGCATTCGACCGGGTAGCGAGTACCAGGTAGCCGGCTACTCGGCCAAACACCCCTTCTGATCCTGCCTTTAGCAGTTGCCTTTACCCTACTCGGGGGTAACCCCCCGACACATCGCCTTTGAGAACCAGAGTAGCAAAGAATTGATTCACAAGAGTGATGTTGTAGTGACATTAGAGCCCCATGAGATGGTGGAGCCCCATCCTTTCAGTGACCTCATCTGCCTCGGTAAATTCTTTGTTGCCACAAAGAAGAGCCATGTTGATAGGGTGAATTGGACGCACATGATGCTCAAAGGTCATATAGACCTCATCATACACAAACTTCTGCTTCATGCACCAGAAATTTCCATTCTGAATCCCTTTTTCTTTATCTTCTTCAAGGAACCAATCTCGCTGCCTCATAGCTGCATAGTCAATGTTGTCCATGTACTCCTTGTAATTCTCCCTCTGACTTTTGCCTTTCCTCTTGGGATCAGCGGGACCCTTGACCTTCCTCAACGCCTCATGTTGCACTCACGAATCACTCGCTCATTAACAACCATCTTCATCAGTACGGATGGCATACCTGCGGTACCTCTTCGGAGGGGCATTCGTCGGAGAGTCACCTATGAAAAAGAATAAGGTGGATAGAACAAGGGATAAGTACACACAAGGTTGAAAGGAAAAACATACACTCATTAGAGATGGTATAGGTTGTCGAAGCTATTTATTCCTTGGAGGAATCAGAGGAAGAAATCAGCTCAGTTTCTTTCCAGGGAGGGCCGGATGTTATGTCCTAGTAGGGGGAGTGTCGAATCTCTGACTCTACAAATCCCTTAGGTGAACCTATCGGGTTTCGATTAGGAGAACCCATGAGCGCTGGTGGAATCGTCGGCTAGACAGGGGGCGAGATTTACCCAGGTTCGGGGCCCTCGTAGAGGTAAAACCCTTACTCCTGCCTCTTGTCGATCTGTATTGATGAAAAGATCGGTTACAATGGTGGTACTCGAATCGAGAGTAAAGACTCGAGTTCAAGGTTTCGATGGTGAGGTATTGCTTGGCCCTCTACCGGTGGCTCTCCTGGCCTTATATAGGTGGCCAGATCTCAAACCTTACCCGGAGAGGACTCGAATTCTAACCCTAGGTCGGTTACAAGTTTCCAAACTTAACCCGCAAGTTAGTGCGGGTGGGCTTCACGTAGGACTTCTAGAATACTCCAAGGGCTCCTCTTCTTGGGCCTTAACCTTGGGCCTGAGATGGGGTGTCCTTACCCGCGGGGTCCAGGATCCATGCCTTCGTCAGTAGCCCCCGAGCGTTTGCTCGAGTGGGTTTTTTCCAGTCGAGTAGACGGTCAAATCTTGGCCTTTCTTTCCTGCGGGTAACCAGCTTGGTTGTTTTCCTGTTTAGAGGGCATGTACCCTGTATAATAAGCTTTCATACTCGAGTATCGAGCAAAGCAAGTGCCTATTTTTATGGCTTTTTATCGCAGAAGGATGCAGCGCAGCAGCTTGGCTCTCCCGAGAGATCAGGGCCAATTAATTGCGACTAGGGAAAAAACATTTATGGCCTACACAGATTCGAGACCTCCGACTCGAACCCGGTAAGGTGATTGTTGCGACTGGGCCGTTGTGGTCTTATCGAGTCGAACTTAACCTATGGGGGTACCCGGCGCTTCCGCTAGGATTTTTCTTCGTGTTGTTGACACGGAATCATACCGGAGGACGCAGCTTTTGAGTGCGATTCCAGGCCCTCAAGAGAGATCTTTCGGGTCTTACCTTCATATTCGAAGAATATGGCATCCGGATGTGCCTAGTCGGCTGAACAATCCAGGTTTCTATGATGTGTGAATATCATGTGTGAAAAAAGGTAGGTTCCGCCTACTCGAATAATTGTTTGAGTTAGTAGATCCATACGAAAGAGTTTTCGTGTTAGGAATTTTTGCGCCCATATGAAAGAGTTTTCATGTTTGGGATGCTGCACCCATACGAAAGAGTTTTCGTGTGTAGGGTATCTTTCTCCTGTTTAAAGAGATTTTGTTTCTTTGCTTATGAAAGAATTGTTTCTATTCGAAGGAATTTTGTTCATACGAAGTTATTTTCGTGTTTGAACTTTCCATTCGTACCTTTTTTGTCTTGATGATGCGCGCTATGACGTCATGGTGCACTTTTCTCCTCCCGATGGGACATGACGGAGTGCGAGCAGATAGGGCTGGCCCACCTGGTCAGCTTTTTGACCGGGAAACGAGACGTCGTTCCCGGTTTTCATGCAAACCGCGCAGTAAATGCGCACGATCTTCTGTTGAGATCGTGGCAGGAAACAACGTTCACCGCCCCTTCGTTTCATCTTCACACGTGGTGGTAGCGATGAACGACACGTGGTGTATCGAGTGGCCAGGATTGATTCGCTCTGTGTATAAGTACGTGTGTTTGCGCTGCGGTAAAACTTTCCCAGCCTTCGTCTCCAATCCATCTTCTTCTTCGCGCCCATCTTCTTCCTCTCCTCAAGCTCGTGCTGTCAGCCATGGCCTGTGGAAAGAAACGCGGCACTGCTGTTTCCGCATCCGGGGAAGCCTCAGTGCAACCTGCGCCGCGCTCGGGCGACTGGGGGTCACCCAACACCACTGCAAAAAGCGTCAAGGAGATGCAGCGGGAAGGACTGCTGCCAGCGGAGTCCGAGAAGCGGGTGCGCCTCGGCAAGAAGGAGGAGGTACCCAACCCGCAAGCGAACGAACGCATGGTCTTTGCGGACCACGTGTCGCGCGGCCTCTCTTTCCTCCTCCATCCATTTCTTCTCGGGTTGCTGTATGTCTATGGCATACAGCTTCATGATCTTCCCCCGAACGCGATGCAGCACATATCGTGCTTCATCGTGTTCTGCGAATGCTTCCTAGGCATTCGCCCACATTGGGGGTTCTGGAGGGCTCTCTTCAAGGTTCGGATCTTCCGCGAGAAATCGCAGGTGGACTCCGAACCTGGTGAGCCGCTACGCACGGGTGGCTTCGGGATCCAAGCTCGATTGGAGTCCAGCTACTTCAACATGCACTTCATCGACTCCGCCCAGGGATGGAGGAAAAAATGGTTCTACGTCATCGACAACAGCTCGGGTGGAACTCATGAATTCCACCCGTTCGCTGTTCTGAAGAAGAGGAGGTCCTGGACGCACAAGCTGTCGACTGAAGAAATCGAGGTCGTCGCGCCGCTACTCGCCAGGGTGGCCGCCCTTCGCGACCAGAGTGCTAGGGTTGTATTAAACGGACTGCATCTGGCGGCCGTCTTCCTCAGGCGCAGAATCCAGCCTCTGCAACTCAGGCCTTTCACAATGTGGGAGTACCAAGGCTCTGAGGACCCTAGCCGAGTGAGTCGCGAGGAGCTCTCGAACGTCGAGTTCGAGAAGAAAATCGCGGCTATCACTATCCTGAAGGTGGGAGAGAAATTTCCCGACTGCACAGTTGCAGCCTTTGACGCGTCGAAGCCTCCGCCAGCCGCGGTGAGTTTATTCTTCACCTCTTCTTTTATCTTCTTGTTTGTTTAGAGTTTCAGTTCGAATGAATTTTTCCTTGCTTGAATTTTTCCTTGCTTTCTTCTGCTTTCCATAGAGTTTGTCCATGGCCACCTGCTATCCTCCTGTATCTGGGGCGGAGGCCTCAGAGTTGTTGACGAGTAACCTGGAAGGCCCAGCCGACACCAGTGTTGCCGACGCTTCTTCGAGCTCCGACCAAGATTCTTCGGATGACGCAGGAGACTCGGGTGGCCATCGTTATAAACGTCGTCGGGTAGAAGGCGATGAGGCCACTTCTAAGGACAACTCCTTGGAAGAGTCGCCCGGGAAGGAGCCCATCCACGCTATTCCTCTGCAAACGTGTGCCCCTTCTTCCTCATTCCCAGTTATCCAGACCGCCTAGAATGCGGATATGCTGGATGAGGATGAAGACGATGAGTAAGTTTTTCTCCTCGTTCTTAGTCGAACGTTTTTCCTTTGCATCTGTGTTGACGCTTTGTCTTTTGTCGCAGACTGCAAACCATTAGTCCTCGCAGGTACGCCTCTTCTCTTCCTCCCGAAAGGAGGAGTAAGGCAGGAGCTGCGGATGAGGCTCCCACTGCAGGCACCGTCCAGAATTCGCCCAGCGTAGCCCCCAAGGCGGCGACTATGGAACATGAAACTCCTAGTTTAGCTGTCGGGGCTTCAGCTTCAAAGGAGGTGTCGGGTAGCTCCGCAGATCCCCTCTCCCGTGCCAAGGGCCAGGTAAATTCTGTTACATGTCTTTAATTTGCTTATCGGGTGCACGACAGTGCTCCCGATGGGAGTAGCCCCCGAGGCTGTAGTCGATCACATGTGATCGGCTACAGGCTCAAAAACTGTCTTTTCCTTCTTCTTTATTTTATCGGGTGCACGACAGTGCTCCCGATGGGAGTAGCCCCCGAGGCTGTAGTCGATTGATTGTAATCGGGTACAGGCTCCAATTCTTCTCTTCTAATTTTTCTATCTCTGAATTTCTTGCAGTCGCTCATTGACTCCCTTGCGGCGATTGGGCGCCGTGTTGTCCTCGCCGAATCTGACTGTTCGTTCCTTCGAGCAGAGCGCAGTCGACTCACTTCTGAAAATGAGCTTCTTCGAAGTAAGCCCAGCCCCCTTTCTTTTTCTGTTTGCACCTTTCCCATTAGTTCTTTGATTCTAATAGATATTGTCGTGCAGCTCAACTTGAGTTTTCGAAGACCGAGAAGGACGATGCTTCTACTCGGGCAATAGCTCTGGAGGCTGAGCTTGCGGCTGTTTGTCAAGATCTGGAATCCTCCCGCATGTCTTCGGCTGACCTCGAAGGGAAACTTGCTTCTGCCCAAGAGGCCTTGAAGAAGTTGGAGACGGCCAGCACCAAGGCGGATGCTGATCTTGTCGATTTTATCCGTCCCCTTGCCGGGCGCTTTGCGGGTGAGTTATTTTGGGTTTATAATTTATTTTCTGCCGTCTTGATTTTTGACGCTCTTCTTCTTTGTAGGTCTTCTTGGTGTTCCTCTGGAGCTTCCAGGGATCCAGCGGGTGGACGCGCTGACGGATTCCCTCGCCCAGCTCAGGAGGCATGCCGAAGGAATTTGCTCCTTGGTTGGCAACGCCACTCAAGTGTTGACGCAGCTACATGGTCGCCTTCTCGTCAATGCTTCCTCTCCATCCGCGCTAGGTGACCTGCTGAAGATCTTCTCGGGGAGCAATCTCCTGGATGCCTACGCGGTTGCTCAGTCGGAGTCTGGGGCGAAGACGGCCATCCAGTTCGCGCTGGCGCATGGAGTTAGCGGCTTGGAGGAGGCTTATTCGGATCTCCCAGTTGACCCCTCCACGGGCAAAAAGGTATGGCTCTCTCGTTTTGGCGAGCCAGCCGCCATCCTTGCTCGGAAGCTGTCTGAGCTGTTTGCTCGACTTAAGGGAGGGACGACTGCCGTGAGTGGGAGCACCACTGTAGCTTCTTAGGCTTGTATTTCTTTCGCTTTACCAGCTTGATTGTAATGAACCTTGGGATGTATTCCCGTATTTTCACTATCTTTAATCGAGGTGTTCTTCTGAAAATGCTTCTTGCAATTGTTTGTCTTTTCCCGATGGGAGTAGCCCCCGAGCACCTGTTGAATAGGTGGTGAATATATCTCGAGTAGGGCACCTTATTCCTTTAATCTTCTTTTTGATCTTCAGGTAGCCGAGGTGGTCACAGAACCCTCAAGTGGACCTGCTGCCCGAGCTGATCCACTTGTTGCCGCTGTTGGGACTTTGGCGGGTCTCCGTGATCGTGTAGCCGATGGTGATCGCAAGCTGAAAGCGTTGCGTGGGGTAGCCGATGTGGCGAAGTCCAAGCAAAAACTGGCGACTGAACGCGAGCAGTTTGTGATGGACGAGTTGGCTTCCCTTGCTAGGGAACTGCTGTGTAAGTAATACATCCCCCAGGTCCTCTTTGTCTTGTTTCCTTACCTAATCACGCATATTTGTTCTTCAGTTGTTAAACCGGATGATAGGGAGGAAAAACAGTGGGTAGAAAACCACATCCTTCAAGAAGCTGGCAGCTCAAGGCCTCATGCGAATAATTTTTGGTCTGATCGCAGCCGAGGTTTTGTGTTGGCTACTTTGAAGTTCCGTGTCTCCCAGGTAAAAGTTCTCGTGAGTTCTTTTCACGAGGTCTTGATCGCGATGAACGCTGCATTCTACCCGCTTGAAAGGGGTCCTGAAGACTGGAGCTATCTCCTCGGGCTCTTCGGGCAAGAGGGAGAAATTCGCGAGTGCGTGCGCAATCAGATGACTTGCGGCGCGGTGGCGGCTCTCTCCTTTGTCCGAATATGGCATCCTGAAGTAAATTTTAACTCCGTAGCTAGGCTTCCAGATGGTCCAATCGATGATATTTCTCCGCATTACGATGCTGTTCGTTCTGCAGCGGAGAAGATCATTCGACTAACCTCTGAGGAAGTTGATAGAGTGTTGGCGACTGAGAATGCTTATCGCCATGATTGATTGTTGAATGTGGACATTCTGTGATGCTGTATAGTTTGTAAAAACTGTTGTAAGGTGTGTAACCTTGTGTGTATAAATTTTCTTATGATGCTTAGTTGTAGGCGTAGCCCCCGTGTGTTTATGGGGTGTGTACCTGTAACTATTTAGCATGTAAGAATGAATAATCTTTGAGTAAATATGGTTGAGAAACCATGTATTTTATTGCTATGACTGAGAAGTCATGTATTCGGGCTACAGGAGTGGCTAGTATAGCCTTATTTGTTGTGAGAACATGTAAATCTAGGGATAAATTTTGCGGAGGTGTGCGATATTCCAAGGGTTGGAATAGATTCCTCCAGTCGATGGATTCTTCAGCCTGTAGGCTCCACCTGGATGACTTCGTGTATGATGAAGGGTCCTTCCCATGGTGGCTCGAGCTTGTGTCCTTCCTTCTGCTTGAGTCGCAGCACCAGATCTCCAACCGCGAATGCTTTGTGGCGTATACGGCGACTATGATAGTTTCGCAGTGATTGTTGATATACTGCGGATCTTGCGAGCGCTATATGGCGCATCTCATCGAGTGCATCCATATCTTCCGTGAGTGCCCTGTTTGAGGTTTCTTCGCTGTAAGCCACAACTCATGGGGCGCTGAACCGAACATCCTCGGGAAGGACTGCCTCTGCCCCGTATACCATGAAAAATGGCGTGTAGTTTGTGGATCGGTTTGGAGTCGTGCGGAGGCTCCATAGCACGGAGGGTAACTCTTCGGCCCAATGTCCGGCTGCTGGGTGTAGACGATCGAGTAGACGTTTCTTGATTCCAGCTGAAACTAAGCCGTTCGATCTTTCGACTTGCCCGTTCGTTTGCGGGTGGGCAACTGAAGCAAACTTGAAGTTGATGCCCTTTTCCTCGCAGAACTGTTGTGTTTCCTTTGCTGTGAAGTTTGTGCCATTGTCTGTAATGATCTCATGCGGTACCCCGAATCTGCATACGATGGAGTCGAGGAACTTGACTGCGCATTGGGCACTAGCCGAAGTTACTGGCAAGGCCTCGATCCATTTGGTAAATTTGTCGACCGCGACCAGCAAGTGTGTATATCCACCTGGTGTGGACTTGCGTAATGGTCCTACCATGTCTAGCCCCCATTGTGCAAAGGGCCAGGCGATGGGTATCATGTGCAGTTCCGTAGCAGGTGCATGTGGTCTTGGCGCGAATCGCTGGCAAGCATCGCATCGCTCGACTAGCTCCTTTGCGTCGGTGGCTGCTGTGAGCCAATAGAATCCCGCTCGGAAGGCTTTTCCCATGATTGCTTTCCAGCTAGCGTGATGCCCGCAGTCTCCTTGGTGGATGTCCTGGAGTAACTCTTTGCCATCTTCAGGTGCGATACGGCGCTGAAGTATACCTGAGATGCTTTGCTTGTATAATTCTCCATTGATTGCCCGAAAGGATTTGCTGCGTCTGACTATCTGTCGAGCCTCACGAGGATCTGCCGGGAGCTGTTTGGTGGACAGGTAGTCGAGGTATTTCTGCGTCCAGAATGGCTCGACCAGAAAAACCTGTCGTGAAATGTTATGAATAAGCTCGATGATGGCGACTTGCGGGCTGACCTCTGTTTCTTGTGTTGTGGGTGTTCCTGCAGCTTTTTTGACTTTGACAGAGCGCTTGGTCATCCTCTCGAAATGTATTCCTGGCGGCATGGGTGTGTTTGTAGAACCCGTGTTTGCCAATTTATCTGCTTCTTCATTACTGGATCTCGCAATGTGTTTCAGCTCGCATCCCTTGAAGTTTCCTTCGAGTAGGTTGTACATGTCGCGATATGCGACCATGTTTTCGGCAACTGCGTCGCATTCTTTCATTGTTTGATGTACGATGAGATTGGAGTCGCCGTAGATCATTAGTCGGGTGGCTCCACAGGCAATTGCCATCTTCATCCCATGCAACAGAGCTTCATATTCTGCGTCATTGTTTGATGCCGGATCGTCGGGTGGAAAGTCCAACCGTAGGACGTATTGCAGCTTGTCTCCCCTAGGCGATATAAGGACAATTCCAGCTCCTGCTCCTTCGTTTCGTTTGGACCCGTCAAAGTACATTATCCATTTGCTCGTGTACTCAGGCGGTCCTGGCGTTTGTAGCTCTGTCCACTCGCTTAGGAATTCCACGAGTACCTGGGATTTGACTGCGTTGCGTCCTGCATAAGTGATGTCCCAAGCGCCCAACTCGATGCTCCATTTGTCTATTCTTCCGGATGCCATGGGGTTGTTCATGATTGTCCCGAGTGACGCATCATTAACCACTGTGATGGCGTGTTCCTGGAAGTAGTGCTTGAGCTTTCGGGCTGTAAGAACAACTCCATATGCGAGCTTCTGTTAATGAGGGTATCGTTGCTTGCATGGCGAGAGCACTTCGCCGATGTAATAGATTGGTCGCTGAACTCCGTACGCTTTGCCCTCCTCAGGTCGTTCGACTACGATTGCTGTGCTGATGACCTGGTTTGTGGCAGCTAGGTACAAGTAGAGTGGCTCCCTTTCTTGCGGTGTTGCAAGGACTCGCCTGCTTTGCAACGATCGCTTTAAGTCCGCGAATGCTTGCTTAGCTTCTGGTGTCCACTTGAATTTGTCTGTCTTCTTCAGCAGCTTGTAGAAGGGTAACGCTTGCTCTCCCAATCGTGCGATGAACCTGCTCAGGGCGGCTAGTCGCCCTGCGAGCTGTTGGACTCCGCGTAGATTGGTTGGCTCCTTCATTGTCAAGATTGCTTGTATTTTCTCTGGGTTAGCTTCGATGCCTCTGGCGGATACCAGGTACCCGAGAAGTTTCCCTGCTGGAACACCGAAGACGCATTTTGTCGGATTGAGCTTGATCCTGTATGCGTTGAGGGCGTCGAATGTTTCTCTAATATCCTCGAGGAGTGTGCTCTCAACTCGAGTCTTGATGACTATGTCGTCAACGTACACTTGTACGTTCTTGCCAATGAGCTTGGCGAGGCATTTTTGCATGCAGCGCTGGTATGTTGCGCCTGCGTTCTTGAGCCCGAAGGGCATTGTCGTGTAGCAGTATACACCGTGTGGTGTGATGAATGATGTCTTTTCTTCGTCCTCCCGTTTCATCCGGATCTGATTATATCCCGAATAGGCGTCCAGGAAAGAGAGGCGTTGACAGCCTGCCGTAGAGTCCACGATCTGGTCGATTCACGGGAAGGGGAAGTTATCCTTGGGACAGTGCTTGTTTAACGACGTGTAGTCGATGCATACCCGAAGAATGTCCGTGTTCTTTTTGGGGACCAGCACCGGGTTTGCTAACCAAGTGGATATCTTGATCTCCCTGATGAATTTTGCTGCTAGCAATCTGTTTACTTCTTCTCCAAGCGCCTTCTGCTTGGGTTCTGAAAATCATCGAGTAGTTTGTTTGATGGGTTTGGCATCTGGAAAGACTTCGAGTGAGTGCTCGGCAAACTCCCTGGGTATTCCTGGCATATCTGATGGCTTCCAGGCGAAAATTTCCCAGTACTCACGGAGGAGTTCGACGAGCGCGCTTTCCTATGCTTGCGGAAGGGTGGTGGAGACCATCGCTGTCTTCGCAGAATCTGTCGGGTGCACTTGATGCTTTCGGGTGTCACTGTTAGTGCTGAACTCCAGTTCAGGCGCGTTTTTCTTCGTGAGGGGCATCACGGAGTGATCCGTGGTTTTTGCCAGCTCTTGAAGTTCTTCTTGCATCCCGAAAGATTTTGCGATCTCATTGAATTCAATGTCGCACTTGTTGGATGTCTGAAAGTCTCCGTCGATGGTGATTACGCCATATTCTCCAGGTAATTTGAGCTTCAGGTAGGCGTAATGCGGTACTGCCATGAATCTGGCGAACGCTGTTCGACCAAGAATGGCGTGGTACTGTGAAGGCCAATCGACGACTTCGAAGTCGAGGAATTCTCTTCTGTAGTTGCTCTTAGTGCCCAGCACAACTTCTAGGTTGATTGTTCCGAGTGGACGGATTGCCTTTCCTGGAACTATCCCGTGGAAGGATGTTTCTGATTCCTGGAGGCCGTCCAAGTTCCTGTTCATCCGACGAAGTGTATCCGCGTAGATAATGTTGATGCCACTGCCACCATCCATGAATACGCGGGCCAAGTCATAGTTGCCAATTTGTGCTTGGATGACAAGGGCGGCGTGTCCTGGTCGATAGACTCGTGGCGGGTGGTCCTTCATCGAGAATGTTATCGGCTGGTCTGCCATCTTCAAGTACTCTGTTTTTGTTGGCGGTGTCTGCACAACCATGCACAATTGCCTCGTGTTAGTCTTTTGAGCTCTGCGGGATGGACATACCTTCTGGATCATCGCGAGTTGCCCTGCTGGATTCGGGTACGCATTGGCCCCGGAGTTTTGTGCTGGTGGTGCAGGTAGCGCAGCTAATGCCATGTTTGGATTTGCTGGTGGAGGTGGGGGTTGTGGCGGTTGGAATCCTTGGTGGCCTCCTCCTGGAAGTGGTGGGTAATTTTGGGTGGCTGCAGATCTTTTTCTGGCGAGTGCTTCTGAGATATCAATAAACTTTCAGCAATCCTTAAGAATGTGCGTTGCCTTAGTTTTGCCCGTGCGCTTATCTGTAAATAGATGTAGCGAGCAGTATCCATCGAGGTCTTCCTCAGGTGATTTTTCTTCAGCCTTTGGTCTCCACTCGCGATTCCCACGGCGACCGGAGTCGCAGGTTCGCGTGAATTCCGCCGCTACCAACTCCTCTCGGTCCTCGTGATCGTAATATTTCCTCCTTTTCCTCAGGCCATGACGGTCTTCATCGTGCGCAGGTGATGAGGCTCTCTCATTGCGCACCGCATCTTCTCTGTTAGCCCATTTTTCGGCTATGTTCATCAGCTCCCCAATAGTTTTGGGTGCGGCTCTGCCCAGTTCTTCTCTGAAAGTCGTTCTTCGGGCGCCTTTTGCGAAGGCTTCAATCGCTACTTCTTCCGAGATAGTTCCTGCGGTGTTCCTGAGCGTAGTCCATCGCTGGATGTACTCGCGGGTGGATTCGCCACTTTTCTGCTTGCATGCTCGCAGTTCTTCAATGGTGGCTGGCCTCTTGTAAGTCGACTGGAAATTTTTGCACAAATCGCGGTGCAAGTCATCCCATGATGCGTAGCAAGATTTTGGTCTATTTTCTAGCCAACTACGGGCCGCGCCAGTGAGATGCAAATTGAGGTATTGCATAGCCGTGTTTTTGTTCCCACGTTGGCATTTTACTGCCGTGAGGTAATCGCTTAGCCATTGAGAGGGCTCGAGTGAGCCGTCATACTTCGTCACTTCCGTGCTAAGCTTGAATCTTTTGGGTAGAGGTGCCTCGCGGAAACTGCAGGCAAAGCAGAGAGCGCCGCAGGTTTCGTCATCCGAGGAGCCGGACAAAGAGCGCTCGTGATATCGCGAAGCCCTTTCCTTGTCCACCCTTTTTTGAGCGAGATCTGATCGCGCGTCGTATTCTGGCCGGTCGCGGTCGGCATCCTTCCTTGGTTCCTTGCTTCGCTTTCGCAAGCGGCTGCTATGATGCCAAGAGCTTTTGTCTCTCGGACTGCCTTCGCTGTTGCTTCGACTGTCATCACGGCGCCGTGCTTCTTTTCCTCGGCCACGACGTGGCGACCTGTCCCTTCTTGGCGAAGAGCTCCTACGTTTTCGGGATGCCTCCCTATCCTTCTCTTTCTCCTTCTCATGTTCCTTCTCCAGCTGCTCTGCGGCTTTCTTTCGATCATAGGCGGCGAGCCTTGCGGCTGCCATCCCTAATCCCTTGCGTACTTGTTTATACTGCTCCGCCCGAGGGTCACTTTCTGTCGGTTGATTCATCTGCATGTAAGTTGCTGCGGCTAGAACCGTGGCAGCAGGAGTTTGCGGGTAGACATTGCCGTCGTCATTGACTCGCATGAGAGAAGGAGTGATCGATCTGCTGGTTCCGGCTAGGGACTCATTGTTCCTGGATGTAGATGTGTGCCCCTTCCTCGCGGGTCGGGTTCCGACCGAGGGTGTTATGGACAACCCGGCTCGCCTTTGGCTCGACTCATCCGCCGCTCTTCTTCGGCGGGCCACATCTATCCGAGCGTCTTTGATGGTCGTGGCTGCTCTCACTAGGTGATAGTGGTAGGCAACCATGTCTTCGTGTGAAGCCCCGGCTGCGGGTGGCTTGCTCGTTCGCATAGCCTCCTTTGCTCGGTTCCAAGATTCCCGTGAGACGCCGATTATGTTGCGCTCTGCCGCGCTATGTTTCATTTCCGAGGCTTGTTCCGATCCTGCCATGCAGACTTGAGCCAGTCGGGGCTCGTGCGTCCTAGGCGTAGATCAAAAGTTTCTTTGAATTCTTGATGGTTCCTCTGTCGAGAGGGTATGATAGTCGTTGGCGTTGAAGCGGATGGACTCGCCGCTTTTCTCCAGATGACGGCGCGAGTCGACAGCTCCAGATTCAGTTTCTGATTCATCCGAGAAGTGGATGATCCCGTCCCTGTTGGTCACGAATTTCAGGCTCCCGAACGTCAAGGTGACGCTTTTCTCCAGATCCTCGAATACCGGGCGCGATTCCGACGAGTGAGGTGTGACCACGACAGATCCGATCCGTATAGGATTGTTCGGAGCCGTAGTCGATGGTTTCCAACGGGAGTGGGTTGTCGATGAAGCCGAAGATGCCGGTGATCCAGCGCCTGTCTTCCCCACGGTCGGCGCCAATTGTCGAATCTCTGACTCTACAAATCCCTTAGGTGAACCTATCGGGTTTCGATTAGGAGAACCCATGAGCGCTGGTGGAATCGTCGGCTAGACAGGGGGCGAGATTTACCCAGGTTCGGGGCCCTCGTAGAGGTGAAACCCTTACTCCTGCCTCTTGTCGATCTGTATTGATGAAAAGATCGGTTACAATGGTGGTACTCGAATCGAGAGTAAAGACTCGAGTTCAAGGTTTCGATGGTGAGGTATTGCTTGGCCCTCTACCGGTGGCTCTCCTGACCTTATATAGGTGGCCAGGTCTCAAACCTTACCCGGAGAGGACTCGAATTCTAACCCTAGGTCGGTTACAAGTTTCCAAACTTAACCCGCAAGTTAGTGCGGGTGGGCTTCACGTAGGCCTTCTAGAATACTCCAAGGGGTCCTCTTCTTGGGCCTTAACCTTGGGCCTGAGATGGGGTGTCCTTACCCGCGGGGTCCAGGATCCATGCCTTCGTCAGGGAGTTTATTCCGGCCCCACGAGGGGGTGGAATTCTGGCCCTGCGAAATTTTCTTCAACTGATTCAAACCCTAGGTCTAGCAATAGATCGAAGCAAGGTTTACCAAAACTAGTGTATGTACCCTGCAATGTAGTGTATAGGCAACATTTACCCCCAAACAAAAATTTGTAACTCCACAAGAAAAGGCAAGGGATGAAGAAGACCCTAGAGAGTAAAAGTGTGGAGTTATCCTCTTCCATGGATGAACCACATGGGGAAGATGATGCCCGGAAGATCGAGGGAACGGATCTGGAGAGCACCCCGGATTCTCCGGTGGTTGGAGCTCCTCCAGCGAGGAAGGGGCGGCGGCAGGGAGCAGTGGGGAGGGAGAGGTCGGGATGGAGAGGAAATTCTGATCTGGAACTCCCCACCCCGGCCTCTTCTAGCAAAAAAATCGAAACTGCTAGAGGCGGATTATCCGTCGCCCCCCTCCGGATTATCTGGCATGTTCTGCCACTTCCTCAAAGTAAAACAAAACAAATGGGCCCTTGTGTGTAGGATAGAGATGGTTTAAGAGATTATATGGCATATGATAGATTCTTCACACTGACAATAGTACTCCATACTCTTATTTGCAAGAAACAAATTCACAAAAGCCAAATTTGAGTATGTTTCCCAAGAGCAACTAAAACTAGAAGCAACAAGGAGAAGCAAATAAAAAACAAATGAAACTCAAAATAAGAACCAACTCTTCAAAAAGAAGAGGTTGGTGGCAAAAGCCACTATGTAAGAGATCATGGTATGTCACCGCAAAGATATATCTTTGGTGCATTGCAAATTCTCAACATTTTAGCTCACAATTCAACATTAGAAATAGAGAGATAACAATGAATTTATTTATTTGGGCATAATGGGGGGAGGGAGAACCCAATATGTTAGGATAACACTCCCCCTATGTCCATGCCTACACCTAAACCCAACACATAGTCAACTATAGGTGTGTGTGCAAGATCCTCAAGTCAAGCTCCTTGAATCGATGATATTTAGCTCATTCCTAAAAAACATGAATCTTGTGTTGCACGGGGTTGTAGGCGATCTTGATGGCGCTCTCATTGTCACATAAAAGTGGCACCTTGTCCAAGTGAATATCATACTCTTTGAGGGTTTGCCTCATCAATAACAACTGGGTGCAAGCACTAGCGGCCACCACATACTCGGCTTTGGCGGTGGAGAGAGATGTACAATTTTGCTTCTTAGAAGACCAACTCACCAAGGACCTACCAAGGAATTGGCAAGCCCCGAAAGTTGACTTCCTATCATCTTGATCACTGGCCCAGTCCGAGACCGTGTACCCCTTGAGAGAAAATTGTGCCCCCTTTGGGTACAACAAACCAAATCTTGAGGTATGAACCAAATATTGAAAGATCCTATGGACCGCCATCAAATGGCTTTCCTTAGGAGCCGCTTGATATTTTGCACATACTCCTACACTCAACACAATATCGGGCCTAGATGCACAAAGTTAAAGCAAAGAACCAATCATAGAACGATACAAATTTTGGTCCACATCTTTACCAACCGGATTGCGCTTGAGATGGCATTTGACTTGCATTGGAGAGACCTTATTTTTAGCACCTTGGAAGTTGAAGCTCTTGAGCATGTCTTGGGTATACTTGGCTTGACAAATGAAAGTCCCACGAGCCAATTGCTTGGTCTCAAAGCCAAGGAAGAATTTGAGCTCTCCATCATAGACATCTCAAACCTGTCAGTCGTAAGCTTTGAGAATTCATCATTGAAAGCTTTGTTACTTGAGCCAAAGATAATATAATCCATGTAGAGTTGGCATATGAAAAGCTCTCCCTTTACCCTCTTTGTGAAAAGGGTGGGATCGATTTGCCCAACTTCAAACCCACGGTCTTGCAACAACTTTCTAAGGTGCTCATACCACACACGTGGAGGTTGTTTAAGTCCATAGATCTCCTTAGAGAGCTTGTAGACATGGTTAGGGAAGTTGGGGTTCTCGAAACCCGGAGGTTGCTTAACATATACCTCCTCTTTCAATGGACCATTTAGAAAGGCACTCTTGACATCCATTTGTTGCAATTTAAATTTATGCGAAGATGCATATGCAAGGAGGATACGGATGGACTCAAGACGAGCCACGAGAGCATAGGTTTCATCAAAAGTTAGTGCCTCCACATGAGTGTAGCCTTGAGCCACCAATCTTGCCTTATTCCTCACAACAATACCATGCTCATCTTGCTTGTTCTTGAATATCCACTTTGTGCCAATAACATTGTGGCAATTTTTAGGCTTATCAACTAGCTTCCAAAATTTATTGCGCTCAAAGTTATTTAGCTCATCATGCATAGCTTCGAACCAATCTGAATCTTCAAGAGCCTCAAACACTTTCTTTGGTTATGTGAGCATGATGCTCACTAAAGCTTGGCAATTGAGCTCTTGTGGATCTCTTGTTTTTCATATTACTTAACACCTTATCATCAGAGACATCAATTTGCTTCAAAGCTCTAGCAATCCTCTTATCATGATGGATTTCGACCTCCTCATTATTGCAAGGAGGAATCATGTAAGGTCCCCCAGAACCACTGTTCAAGGACACCTCCGATATGCAAACATTCACGATCCCACATCACACCAGTCGTGAACAACATATCAAGTTGGTACACGAATACAATATCCATTACACATTTACACAAAACACTTACAAAAGGAAAATGGTCACATGACCAAGTCTAACACAACTGCCACGCAGGGCAAACACACAACACACACAGCGGAAGACTAACACACACAAGCGTAGTAGAGCCCAAGTCACGCCTTAACCTACAGGCTGCTGACCGGGAAACGATCCTAGTTCGCAAAGCCTAAAGCTCTGTACTCCTCTTCGTAGATCTCCTCCTGAGGCTCCTCCTCGAAGTCTGGCAAGTAAATACCAGGGACGAAACCAATATGAGTACATTTGAATGTACTCAGCAAGACACCCATCATGTAGCTTACCAAAATGCAAGTATGCTTATATAGTGGAATAGGTAGGCTGTACATAGGGTTCACTATCAATGATATATGAAAGACATATCATAGTTGATTTTGAAAATCTCTGTATCTTTGTTGAAGAAGATACTTAAAAAGAAAGTAGTACAGTTTTCTTTCTCTTGTAGATATCACATGTACAAGAGGTTTTGTAAAACTTTGTTAAAAGAAAGTTTTCTCTTTGCAAAACTTCTTGGAATCAACTTCCAGTTTTTGTTTACAAAAGAAAGGGTTTCTTTGCGAAACTTCTTGTAAAACAACTTCTGGCTTTTCACCAATTGTACCTCCCCGGTACAATATTTCCTCCTTTCAGTACTACACAAGTCCAACACCTTTTTGAAAACTCCTTTTTGAAAACATTGACACAATTCTAGCTACATGGCCATTCAAATGTCCATATCCGAGGACGCGGCTATTCCGAATAGCTTTACTCTGCAGAGGTGTACACAATCCACCAGATTCAGTACATCCGCCGTGAACAACCATGAACTATAACAACAGTATGTAAACATCAGATAAATGATCCTAACCATCCACTGTGTTCAAGCTAGAATGTGTCTATATCTTCAGTCGAGTTTTCCCGCATCCCCGGCACTGGGCTAATCGCCGCCAAGACAGGAGCCCCAACTGCTGTAACCGGAGGAGAACTTAATCCCACACTTTGTATGTCCCGTATACCCCTCCTGGCGACAATCGGTTCGAGGGCACGACGACCCTTATAGCAATTTGAGATAGAACACACACTAACAAGAACAAACTTCAAGTTAAGCCCCATGGCCATGTTGAGGTAGGATGGAAGTACGGTAAAGGTTGTCCGGCGAAGACTAGGTTATGTTTCATTTTTGTAAAACACCAGTTTCCCAAAAATGACCACTTCCACATTCCTCCGGTGGATAAGGCTTCGCCTCTCCACCGGGTTTTCCATAAAGCCTTTGTTTTGCAAAAACATATTTGAGGGTGTCCACTTAGGGACTTATACTTTTGATGGTAATAAATACCATATGGTGGCTATGGGCTTGGTAACACCAAGTATCAACTACTGGCATAGTAATAGTATATATAATAATAGTAGTCAGTCAAAAAATAGTTTTTGGAAATCAAAGTTTTTGTAAAACTTTTAGAGGTAAAACATTCACGATAGATAATGATAAGTGTAGTAACAGCAAGCATCAGGATGGCTTGCCTTAAGTCTCTTAGTGTCCCTAGCCTTGAAGTAGTTTGAACTTGACGCACAGCTCCACAACTGCTGCTTCTTCTTCTTTGTTTTCTAACGTCGTAAAAGAATAAAAGGCACACACTCAGAACTAAAAGACAAACAAAATACCAAGGCAACACATACATCAAGCAAACTTATGCTAGCGCAAACACTCAAAAATTATCGAGGAAACTATCTCACAAACTCTCATGATACAAAACTATCGTCAAACAAACATATGGTTGAGAAACCATATCTCACATCTTACATACCATATATGGAGTGGGTGTACCACTCATATGATAATATATTCAAGAGGCTAAAAATATAGCTTGTGGGCATAAAATATGAGGCTACTAAAATAATAACAATCAATCAAAGCAATACCCATGGCAGTGGGTATTAACAACACATAAGCAAACATCACCAAACAAGTTCATGACTAACTAATGCATAGATAACAAGATACTACTAAGCACGACTACACTAGCACAACAATAGCATAAGTACAATACTCATGTTAAGGCAAATCACTCGGACAAAACTCCAAAAACCAAACAAACATACCACAGATGAATAGGCTAGTTCCAGACTATACTTATGCCTACTCAAAGTTAAGGAATCCATCAATCATGAAAATAACTAAACCAAATCAGTAACTCAACCAATGGTAACAAGTCATAGCACACACTCTAAAACCAAATCACTACAAGATATAACCAAACTAGAAAATAACACATCCACTGGAGTCCTCTAATAGCATACTAGTATGGAAATTCTACACAAGCATGCTATAAGAAATAATTGTATTCTACAACTAATAGCAACGAGCAACTCCAAAAGTCATGTTATAATAACATAAGTAATAACATCCTAAACATTCTAGAATAAAACATACACACATGACACAAAAGACACAATACTAGAGCAAACTCATAATATCTAGTGGTGACACTAATTCATCACTAGAGAAGCAAACATCACTACAAGGATGCTTAACTCTAAACAAGAAAGTCATGAATATAAAAACCTACTAACAACACATACACCTTACACATTCTAGTAAGCATAAACACTAAAATGATTCCATGAAAACATCTACTAAGCAAGCATCAATCCATTCTAATAATACATGCTTTTCTAATCACTTAAATAGCAAGCAATCAAGGTACAAGCTATACAACCAGTAGCTATGCACTCAACACAAGATCAACTAAACACTTTCAAAAATCCAAACACTCAATGAAAATCATTCACAAATAATTTATCAATCACAAGGAAACATTCTATTAGCAAAAATATTTAATTTACCCACAACAGTGAAACATTCCTTAACATGATACCCCCTAAGGGAATATTATGTTAACAAATGAACCACACCTAATCATACTAGGATTGACAAAGAAAACTAACCACCTCACTTACATAAGTGAAAAGACAACCATTTTTCTTGGTGGGAAATACTAGACAAACATATAGTAATGCATTTTATTTTCACACAAGTGTATGGTTGGGGCTTTGCATCCCTAACCAAAATGAAATGGGGCCAGTGCGTTATGGGCCCACTAATACCAAGGCATTTAGAGGTAACAAGCCCTCTGGTCACACTTGACAAAATTAATATAACAAAGTAATCCATACAAGGCTACTCATACTAGTGAACACAATAATAGTGAAAACAAATACAAATATTACACATGCTTTGCTATAAAATAAGTTTCAAGCTAACAGAGATACTAACATCAAAACAACAGTACCAAAATGGTACTGGACTCAACTCAATCATACACATGTTTTTTTATCTGTTTTCCAAAAATGCCTTTTTCTGCCTTATTTTTATTCCACAAAGACAACAAGCAAAACATCATTTTTATTAATCCAAAAATAAAACCAAGATTATGGACGTGTAGTCCATATATCAAGGAACAAATAAAAGTCAAGAAAACATAAAATAACATTTTATAGCCTAGTGAAAACAAGTACTTGGCTATATTTTCAGGGAATAGTTTCTACAGAAAACTTAAAAGAAAACTTCCATAAATTATTTTGAAGTTTTGTTTTCTTGGATCCAACAAATTTAAAAGTTTATTTTAAGATGCAAACAAGTATTATCCAAGTCTTGGAATAAAATTCACTCAAATAATCAACAGAGAAAACAACAGGGAAAATATTATAAAAATTGTTTTCAGAAAAAATTGATAATGGTTTTATCAAGAAACAAAACTTGTATTGCAAATATGATTAAGATCATAAACACATGTTAGTTCAAACAATAATTTTGTTTGAAAAAAAAATTGTTGGCCCTAATTTTTGTCTTCTTGAACACAGTACCAGAATCCAAAAAAAACTAGGTGTGACAAATCGCTTGATCATCTTGATCATTTGGGTCCTCGTTTTGACCGAAATGTTGTCCTTGATCATCATCTTGACTTGATTCAACAATAGGATAAGAAGATGAAGAAGGTTTATCTTGGCCTTGACCTTGGATAGCTTGAATGATATGAGTGCTTGGTTCTTGCGTAGAAACTTGGTCATCAATGTGAGGGTCTTTAACTTGTTCTTGGGTTGGTGCATCACTTGCTCCTTGGCATGATCTTCAAAAGTAGAGGAGGGATTCACTTGAGTAGATCACATTTTTTTCTTGAGTTGCCACAAGGTGTCCCTCAATGGGGCGGAAAAACCCCACGCTCATTCTTCCTATGGCCTCTTGAGGTATTTCAACATCTACATCGGAAACACAAAATTTCCCAACTTGGGATCCATCATTTTCCTTGAACACCACACTACTAGACTCAATGACAATCTGTGAGGCCTTGTCAAAGACTCTATAAGTGTGGGATTCGGCACCATAACCAACAAATGTACCCTTAATAGTTTTAGCTTGGAATTTAGACAAATGAACACCTTTGATCAAATATAAACACTTAAAACCAAAGACACATAAGTATGAGATGTTGGGTTTGTTGATGGTGACAATCTCATACGGAGTATTAATTAAGCCCTTGCGAATGTAGAGTCGGTTTGATGAGTGACAAGTGGTGCTTCGGCCTAAAGATATTGGGGAGAGTTAAACTCCGCCAACATGGTCCTAGCCATATCCAAACGAGTCCGGTTCTTCCTCTCGGCTACACCTTTTTGTTGAGGGGTATATGCCGCGGAATATTAATGAAGAATACCCTCTTCACTTAGGGAGCTCATTAAGGGTGTAGTTCTTGAACTCAGAGCCATTATCACTCTGAATAGCCAAGATAGGAAGATGGTGTTGATGTTGCACTTGGTTGGAGAAATCGATGACGGTTTGTTGAGTCTCACTCTTCAACTTGAAGAAATAAACTCATGTATATCTTTAATAGTCATCCACAATCACCAAGCAATACTCCTTGCCTCCAAGACTTGTCTCGGGCATAACACCAAAGAGATAAACATGGAGAAGCTCCAAGATCCTCTTTGAGGAAATAATTGTCTTGCTTGGATGCGAAGAATCATGCATCTTGCCTTCAACACAAGCCCTGCACACATGATCTTTGGCAAAGGAAACATTTTATTTTAGTCCGAGGATGTGACCACCCTTGTGAAGACTTTGCAAAGTTCTCATGTTGACATGCGATAAGCAGCAATGCCACAACCGCCCCACGTCGGCCTTACCGAAGAGACACGTCGTTTGAGTGTTGGTTGACTCCGAAAAGTCTACCACATACAACTCATTTTTGACATGCCCAACGTAAGCAACGTCGAGAGACTTGCTCCACATGATGATCGCCTTGTTAATATCAAAGAAGACAGAAAGCCCATCTTCCCTAAAGCACGAACTGAAATCAAATTGAAACCAAGGGATTCGACAAGCATGCCATTTTCAAGGGTGATATTAGGAGCAACAACCACCTTGCCGAAACCTTTTACCTCATATTTTGACTTATCTCCATAAGTGATGGTTTTTTGATTTATATTTGGTTTCAACTCCGTCATAAGCTCTTTGCTTCCAGTCATGCACCCACTATCAAGTATCCATTTTGATCCACCGGAAGCATAGCCCTACAAGGAATCATTGACTTGAGTTAGGACCCAACGAGGGTCCTCTCATGTTAGCAACAAGGGTCTTTGGAACCCAAATAGAGTAATTAGTGAAACCCTCAATAGGACCAACATATTTAGCTTGCATAACACCATAATAATCAACAAATAAGAAATGGTGTGGATTGTTAGTTCCCACGGAGTTGCTACAAGTAGTGTTGTCCCTAATGACAATACCACTAGAACCAACATTCTTCTTTGCTTATGAGGGCATGGCCTTGTTCTTGTTCTTCTTATTCTTGTTGTTCTTGCTCTTGGCAACATAGCCAAGACCTTGCTTGCCATTTTGTGGTTCTAGAAGCCACAACCTTCTCAAAACTAGGGCTCTTGCCCTTGATTCTTTCTAGCTCTTCCTTCAACCTAGCATTCTCCTCAATAATATTTGCATGACCACAATAAGAAGTAGAAGTACTAGGCACATTGAATTGATCAAGTTAAGTTTGAAGTTGTTCACAAGTCTTGTTGAGGGTAGAGTATTCACTCTCCAAGGCCTTGTGAGCTTTGGTGAGCTTCTTTAGCTTCCCGGTTAGATTTTCATGACCAACACCAAACTCAACCTTCTTCTTTTTAGCCCTTTATATTTAGCAATTTCATGGTCACATTCTTTAGTGATCTTATAAATTAACTCATTATGTGACTCTTCAATAGTTTCGAGTTTCTCCTTAAGAGATACTCGAAGCTCATGATCCTCCTCAAGGGCATTTGAAAGGGAATCCTTTTCAATGCAATCTTCCCTTTCGGTTTCACATGTATTTTCAAGAGCCTCTTGGGCCTCTCCCAATTGACTCATGAGAAGATCAAAGCACTTCTTGTTCTCACCTTGCAAGTTAGTCATATATAGGTTCAAAGAGGCAATTTCATCTTCAACACTAGGACTAGAAATTTTATTCATTTCATTTTGAGTCTTAGTGGCGGAAGAAGATGATACCTCGGTGGCCTTAACCATGAAGCACTTTGCGAAGGGTCGAGGAAAATTCCCATTGGGGGTCCAAAGAGTGATGGAGACGATGAAGATGCAATAGCAATAGCGGCCACTTCATTTGTGGTTTCTTCTTCTTCATCACCAGAATCATACTCTTCTTGAGTCACTAGTGTAAGTACAAGGATGCCACCTAGAGGGGGGGTGAATAGGCGTTTTAAAATAATTACGATTTAGGCTTGAATAAATGCGGAATAAAACTAGCGTTTAATTTGTCAAGCGCAAAACTTCAAGTTAAGCCCCATGCCCATGTTGAGGTAGGGTGGAAGTATGGTAAAGGTTGTCCGGCGAAGACTAGGTTATGTGTCATTTTTGTAAAACAACAGTTTCCCAAAAATGACCACTTCCACATTCCTCCGGTGGATAAGGCTTTTCCTCTCCACCGGGTTTTCCATAAATCCTTTGTTTTGCAAAAACATATTTGAGGGTGTCCACTTAGGGACTTATACTTTTGATGGTAATAAATACCGTATAGTGGCTATGGGATTGGTAACACCAAGTATCAACTACTGGCATAGTAATAGTATATATAATAATAGTAGTCACTCAAAAAATAGTGTTTGGAAATCAAAGTTTTTGTAAAACTTTCAGAGGTAAAACATGCATGATAGATAATTATAAGTGTAGTAACAGCAAGCATCAGGATGGCCTGCCTTAAGTCTCTTAGTGTCTGTGGCCTTGAAGTAGTTTGAACTTGACGCACAACTCCACAACTGTTGCTTCTTCTTCTTCGTTTTCGAACGTCGTAAAAGAATAAAAGGCACACACTCAGAACTAAAAGACAAACAAAATACCAAGGCAACACATACAGCAAGCAAACTTATGCTAGCGCAAACACTCAAAAATTATCGAGGAAACTATCTCACAAACTCTCATGATACAAAACTATCGCCAAACAAACATATGGTTGAGAAACCATATCCCACATCTTACATACCATATATGGAGTGGGTGTACCACTCACATGATAATATATTCAAGAGGCTAAAAATATAGCTTGTGGGCACAAAAGATGAGGCTACTAAAATAATAACAATCAATCAAAGCAATACCCATGGCAGTGGGTATTAACAACACATAAGCAAACATCACCAAACAAGTTCATGACTAACTAATGCATAGATAACAAGATACTACTAAGCACGACTACACTAGCACAACAATAGCATAAGTACAATACTCATGCTAAGGCAAATCACTCGGACAAAACCGCAAACAGTAAACAAACATACCACAGATGAATAGGCTAGTTCCAGACTATACTTATGTCTACTCAAAGTTAAGGAATCCATAAATCATGAAAATAACTAAACCAAATGAGTAGCTCAACCAATGGTAAAAAGTCATAGCACACACTCTAAAACCCAATCACTACAAGATATAACCAAACTAGAAAATAACACATCCACTGGAGTCCTCTAATAGCATACTAGTATGGAAATTCTACACAAGCATGCTATAAGAAATAATTGTATTCTACAACTAATAGCAACAAGAAACTCCACAAGTCGTGTTATAGTAACAGAATTAATAACATCCTAAACATTCTAGAATAAAACATACACACATGACACAAAAGACACAATACTAGAGCAAACTCATAATATCTAGTGGTGACACTAATTCATCACTAGAGAAGCAAACATGACTACAAGGATGCTTAACTCTAAACAAGCAAGTCATGAATATAAAAACCTACTAACAGCACATACACCTTACACATGCTAGTAAGCATAAACACTAAATTGATTCCATGAAAACATCTACTAAGCAAGCATCAATCCATTCTAATAATACATGCTTTTCTAATCACTTAAATAGCAAGCAATCAAGGTACAAGCTATACAACCAGTAGCTATGCACTCAACACAAGATCAACTAAAAACTTTCAAAAATCCAAACACTCAATGAAAATCATTCACAAATAATTTATCAATCACAAGGAAACATTCTATTAGCAAACAATATTTAATTTACCCACAACAGTGAAACATTCGTTAACATGATACCTCCTAAGGGAATATTATGTTAACAAATGAACCACACCTAATCATACTAGGATTGAAAAACAAAACTAACCACCTCGCTTACATAAGTGAAAAGACAACCATTTTCCTTGGTGGGAAATACTAGACAAACATATAGTAATGCATTCTATATTCACACAAGTGTATGGTTGGGGATTTTCATCCCTAACCAAAATGAAATGGGTCCAGTGCGTTATGGACCGACTAATACCAAGGCATTTATAGGTCACAAGCCCTCTGGTCACACGTGACAAAAATTAATATAACAAAGTAATCCATACAAGGCTACTCATACTAGTGAAAACAAATACAAATATTACACATGCTTTGCTATAAAATAAATTTCAAGCTAACAGAGATAATAACATAAAAACAACAGTATCAAAATGGTACTGGACTCACTCAACTCAAGCATACCACAAACCTAGGTAAAATAAATCTACCAAGATTGGTTCACACAATACATCAAATAATAAAACTAGGAAAATAACAATTGCTACTTCTACTTCTATTTGACTTTCAAAACATGCACACACTTTCTAAGGTAGTTATATTGCAAGAAAACAACTTAATAACAAGTGTCCACACATCAATACATGCTAGGAAACAAGTCTCACACAATAAAACATTTTAATTCAAATAAATGCACACATAAATAAGAAAACTAAAAAGGTGCCGTTTATAAAAGGTTCACCAAAAAAATATCTAAGGCTCCAAAAATTAATCCAAGCTAGGAATAGATAGCTCTAGTCATATTCAAACCCATCCAATTGGATCCACCTCAGAAAACATTTTTAAACTCATTCTAAAAATCCTAGAAATGCCTACTTGTCTTTTACCAAAATGGATGGCATTTCCATTTGGTAACTCACCTTGATGTGAGGCCAAGTATTATGGATAGCTCTACTCATAGGATACTCAAAAGAATTTAGTTTGACCAAAATGGGTACAGACTCAAGAAGTTATGCCAAAAACATTTTTACAGACACTCTTTGGCAAAACATGTATTGTGGCTAAAATATATGTCAAAACTTAGATCTACCAATTTTAAATGGTTAAGAAAACATATATTTAGTTCCAAGAATTTTGGTTGATTTTCTTTTGGACTTTAAGTATTTTTCCCAAGCTCAAAGGAAACCAGCTCAAATCTGCAACAGGCTAAAAGAAAATGAAAAACAAACAAATGGCCGGCTTCTTCGGGCGCGGCCCAGCTAGGCGGCGAACGCGGCCCAGCGTGCTGCGCGCGCGGCCAGCGTGGGAACAGGCGGATTCAACCGGGGTCGTCGATCGCAGATCTGACGGTGCCCCGATCGTCTCCTTCCCCCGCTCTCTCTCTCTCTCTCTCTCACGTGGATACGGCCGGCGGCGGGTTTGCACGGTGGCTCACCGTCAGAGGCTCGGGGACGGTGGCGCATGCTCGGGGGAGGTGCAGGGAGTCGAGGGGGTCGAGGGGCGCGGTGTGCGGGTGTGGGCGTGGCTCCAGGCGGCGGTGCTCGACGGGCGCCCGTGGCGGCGACCGTGGATGGCGGCGGCGTACCTGCGGCGAACCAAGCAAAGGGAGGGGTCAGGAGGTGTCGTGGGGGTGGAGGGAGTCCATCCAGGGCGATGAGAAGGGGTGGTAGGGAGTGTACACGGGGTTCCACCTCGAGCCCGAGCTCGGTGGTCGGCGGCGGCTATGGGGCTCGTGGAGCTCCTAGGTGCCTCTGCTTGGCTCCACTTTGCTCTGGGGAGGGTGTGGGCGCGTGAGAGAGGTCAGGGGCGAGAGGGACTCGAAAGATATGGCCTATAGCCGTGGGGTGAGGGAAAAGGTCAAAAAGGGTGCTCGGGTTCTTGCCATGGAATGGCATTGGGGCTCTCTAGGGGCCTTCAGGTCATAGCACAAGCATGGCTTAGGTGCCAAGGGACAAGACTGCCAAGGGGCAAGTCAAACACTAGCCTTTGGGGGCAAGGTGAGCCAAGGCCAAGACCAAAGAAGTCAAAGTATGGAGACCCATACCATGCCACATCACCATGCCTCCCCTCTCTTTTCTCACATGTTTCCTTCTCACCCAAGGCTTCCAGAAGGTAAGCAGGGCATCCAAGATGGAGTACAAACAGCAAGGATTCGAAATGGCAAAGTGGTGTTTCCAAATTTGAACAAAAACTCAAAGAAAACATCAGACCAAGATTGTATCTAGCACTGTTCAAAAATTCAGAAAATTCAGTTAACACTTAGGAATTTTTCTAAGTGTTGGAAACAGTGAATAGAGCAAAAAGTTTGGATTGTTTTCAGAGACCAAATGGTTTCCAAAATTTGTTTTCCAAGTTGGAGTTTGTTAAACAAGTTATAAACTTTCAGAAACATCTTTTGAAAACAAATTTGAAATAGTTTAAGGCCATGGAAACAATGTGGGAAAAGGTGCACTTTATGTTTTTTTCTCTGTTTTCCAAAAATGCCTTTTTCTGCCTTATTTTTATTCCACAAAGACAACAAGCAAAACATCATTTTTATTAATCCAAAAATAAAACCAAGCTTATGGACTTGTAGTACATATATCAAGGAACAAATAAAAGTCAAGAAAATATAAAATAAAATTTTATAGCCTAGTGAAAACAAAGGTAGAAAACAGGTACTTGGCTATATTTTCAGGGAATAGTTTCTATAGAAAACTTAAAAGAAAACTTCCATAAATTATTTTGAAGTTTTGTTTTCTTGGATCCAACAAAGTTAAAAGTTTATTTTAAGATGCAAAAAAGAATGATACAAGTCTTGGAATAAAATTCACTCAAATATTCAACAGAGAAAACAACAGGGAAAATATATAAAATTGTTTTCAGAAAAATTGTATAATGGTTTTATCAAGAAACAAAACTTGTATGGAAAATATGATTAAGATCATAAACACATGTTAGTTCAAACAATCATGTTGTTTAAAAAAAATGTTGGCCCTAATTTTTGTCTTCTTGAACACAGTACCAGAATCCAAAAAAACTGGGGTGTGACAGACCTTCCCCCCTTAAAAAAATCTCGTCCCGAGATTCGCAGGCAAGCGAAAAGAGGTTATGGTCAAAACAAAAATGTTAGATCATTTGTTTACAAAAACATGTGCTGGTCCTTGGTAACATTAAGCACAGGTGCTTCCCCCCTTTGATTAATCTTACCAAAATCCACCGGCAGGTTAGTTTTCCGAAGGTCTGGGTGCCATGTTCTTAAACCTCGAACTTAGAGTTCCCCCAAAACCATAATGTAAATACATGGGTTATGCTTCAGACAAGGATCTACTTGTTTCCATTCTAATAAGATTATCATACCACTATTTTCTCCTTTGGGACATAAACTCTCTCATCACTATATATTTCGATTCACGGATATCCACCAATTCTTTAGTAAGCATGAGCTTTCCATTGCTCAACTCCTAAAATTCAGGAAAATCCACTATCTCCTCTTAATATAATATAATCAAGTCGCAAATCATTTGTCTCCCTCAAAAGTATTTCATCAAGATCATATTGCTAAGGCTAAACCATCAAATTCAGCAAGCATATACCAACTCTGTACTACTTCTATAAATCCTTTCAAAAACTCCAAACTCCTATCTCATAACTAAATCATTTTCCCCAAACAATCTCAATAGAGCGTGAAAAGCTCCGAGAATATATCATCAAGAATAATCATCTACTAAATCCAAGTCATATTGATTTTTCCTAAAATCCAAAAATCATCTTTTTATATCCACCAATTTCTCCCCATATAAAATCTAATATTCCTCCAATTCGTCTTTAATCAGAATCAAATATCTATCCCAATCCACATGATCTTTTTACTAAAATCAACCTTTCCACTAAAATCCAGCATAAGAATCACCTAGGCAAAACATCGTCACCATCATTCCAATATCACAAATTATTCTCAGAATACTACTTCTAATCAATCCAATCTCTTTATATACCAAGAGCCTCCTAAAATCCAATAATTTCCACCAATCTTTCTAAGCCTCAAAACATTCCTTCAAGGATACAAATTTTAGTTACAGGTAATCTTCCAATTGGTTGAGGTCCACAACTGGTTAGCCCCGGATATTACATCATAATTCATCTCAACTAAAATCATGTGATCCTCAATCTTTCCTTCCTAAGCTAAACCTCAAATGAGCTTCCACCATCTCATATTCTAGAATCTGTTTCCTCCAAAAGATACACGAAAGATCTTATTGTCTAGTAACAATCATAGCTTACCAATCCAATATTTTTTTCCAACCTTTGTTTCAAACAACTATAGAACATCCTAAGGCACCTTTCTCTTTGGTTTTGGAAAAGTTGGTTAGCAAATTTTAAAACTGGTGTTAGGTGTTAAGCTAAAGTTAGATGAAGTTACGTTAGTATTGTTAATTTTTAAAGATACTTTTTCTAGTTCGACGTGACACTTCTAGTGTTCCATTTACGTCGGATTTCTCAAGTTACGAAGTCAAACACAACTATGGGGTTCACAGGTTTGGTTCGAAAACGTACCATTAGCTATGGCATGAGTCGCAGGTGCTTGTGCAACATCATCCTGGTCTCGAGGGCCACACATCACGCTCTTGCGCTTCTTCTGGGTTGGACCCTGGGTCTCTTGGGTTTCATCAGGATGAACTAGAACATGGTTCTTCTTGGGACACTCGTGAGGAACGTGACCTTCCTTCCTACAGGAAAAGCATCCCTTGGTCCTAGGCCTGATGTTCACACGCTTCCTTGGAGGTTGTGGCATCGCAGGTAAGGTACTGCGAGTCACACCAGAACTAGGGTCTCCTAGCGTCACTATCTTCCGTTTGCGACTCTCTCCCGCAAACAGGCGCTGGTACTCTCCCATAAGGATAGCATTGTTCTCAGCATTGGTGGTGAGAAGCTGAGTCAAATGCTCCAGGGCAGCATGGGTGGCTATGTGTTCAGCACGAGCGGCTTCACGTTCTTCCATGATCATAGCCAAAAGTTGGGCAACTGTCGGTTCCGGTGGTGGAGGCAACTCACTGGCCATGCTGAAGGAAAAAGAATGGTAAGACGAGAGCAAACAAAAGGGATTTTTTGTTTTGAAAACTTGTGAAACATACCGGTTCATAACAAAGATGAGAACGGTAGGTAACACGACAGCAACAAGCATCTAAGAACAACCACAATTACAAACAAAGACTACTCTCATGCAAGAAATAGAGTCTTA
Organism: Alopecurus myosuroides; assembly: GCA_028641055.1. Classification (NCBI taxonomy): domain Eukaryota; kingdom Viridiplantae; phylum Streptophyta; class Magnoliopsida; order Poales; family Poaceae; genus Alopecurus; species Alopecurus myosuroides. Next base: position 95,990,230 of record CM054062.1, read on the forward strand.
ACAAGCATAACATAAACTTTAAGAGTTGGTACATTAGAGACCAAGTGTCCAATATGCATACATTCACGATCCTAGATCACACCAGTCGTGAACAACATATCAAGTTGGTACACGGATACAATATCCATTACACGTTTACACAAAACACTTACAAAAGGGACATAGTGACATGACCAAGTGTAACACAACTGCCACGCAGGGCAAACACACAACACACACAGCGGAAGACTAACACACACACACGTAGTAGAGCCCAAGTCACGCCTTAACCTACAGGCTGCTGACCAGGAGACGATCCTCGTTCACAAAGCCATCAGCTCCATACTCCTCTTCGTAGATCTCATCCTGAGGCTCCTCCTCGAAGTCTGGCAAGTAAATACCAGGGACGAAACCAATATGAGTACATTTGGATGTACTCAGCAAGACACCCATCATGTAGCTTACCAAAATGCAAGTATGCTTATATAGTGGAATAGGTAGGATGTACATAGGGTTCACTATCAATGATATATGAAAGACATATCATAGTTGATTTTGAAAATCTCTGTATCTTCATTGAAGAAGATACTTCAAAAGAAAATAGTATAGTTTTCTTTCTCTTGTAGATATCACATGTACAAGAGGTTTTGTAAAACTTTGTTAAAAGAAAGTTTTCTCTTTGCGAAACTTCTTGGAATCAACTTCGATTTTTTGTTTAGAAAAGAAAGGGTTTCTTTGCGAAACTTCTTGTAAAACAACTTCTGGCTTTTCACCAACGGTACCTCACCGGTACAAGATTTCCTCCTTTCAGTACTTCACAAGTCCAACACCTTTTTGAAAACATTGACACAATGTAGCTATATGGCCATTCAAATGTCCATGTCCAAGTACGCGGCTATTCCGAATAGCTTTACTCTGCAGAGGTGTACACAATCCACCAGATTCAGTACATCCGCCGTGAACAACCATGGACTGTAACAACAGTATGTAAACATCAGATAATTGATCCTAACCATCCACTGTGTCAAGCTACAATGTGTCTATCTTTTCAGTCGAGTTTTCCCACATCCCCTGCACCGGGCTAATCCCCGCCAAGACATGATCCCCAACTGCTGCAACCGGAGGAGAACTTAATCCCACACTTTGTATATCCCGTATACCCCTCCTGGCGACAATCAGTTCGAGGGAACAACGATCCTTATAGCAATTTGAGATAGAACACACACTAACAAGAACAAACTTCAAGTTAAGCCCCATGCCCATGTTGAGGTAGGATGGAAGTACGGTAAAGGTTGTCCGGCGAAGACTAGGTTATGTGTCATTTTTGTAAAACACCAGTTTCCCAAAAATGACCACTTCCACATTCCTCCGGTGGATAAGGCTTCGCCTCTCCGCCGGGTTTTCCATAAAGCCTTTGTTTTGCAAAAACATATTTGAGGGTGTCCACTTAGGGACTTATACTTTTGATGGTAATAAATACCATATGGTGGCTATGGGCTTGGTAACACCAAGTATCAACTACTGGCATAGTAATAGTATATATAATAATAGTAGTCAGTCAAAAAATAGTTTTTGGAAATCAAAGTTTTTGTAAAACTTTTAGAGGTAAAACATTCACGATAGATAATGATAAGTGTAGTAACAGCAAGCATCAGGATGGCTTGCCTTAAGTCTCTTAGTGTCCCTAGCCTTGAAGTAGTTTGAACTTGACGCACAGCTCCACAACTGCTGCTTCTTCTTCTTCGTTTTCTAACGTCGTAAAAGAATAAAAGGCACACACTCAGAACTAAAAGACAAACAAAATACCAAGGCAACACATACATCAAGCAAACTTATGCTAGCGCAAACACTCAAAAATTATCGAGGAAACTATCTCACAAACTCTCATGATACAAAACTATCGTCAAACAAACATATGGTTGAGAAACCATATCTCACATCTTACATACGATATATGGAGTGGGTGTACCACTCACATGATAATATATTCAAGAGGATAAAAATATAGATTGTGGGCACAAAATATGAGGCTACTAAAATAATAACAATCAATCAAAGCAATACCCATGGCAGTGGGTATTAACAACACATAAGCAAACATCACCAAACAAGTTCATGACTAACTAATGCATAGATAACAAGATACTACTAAGCACGACTACACTAGCACAACAATAGCATAAGTACAATACTCATGTTAAGGCAAATCACTCGGACAAAACTCCAAACAACAAACAAACATACCACAGATGAATAGGCTAGTTCCAGACTATACTTATGTCTACTCAAAGTTAAGGAATCCATCAATCATGAAAATAACTAAACCAAATCAGTAACTCAACAAATGGTAACAAGTCATATCACACACTCTAAAACCTAATCACTACAAGATATAACCAAACTAGAAAATAACACATCCACTGGAGTCCTCTAATAGCATACTAGTATGAAAATTCTACACAAGCATGCTATAAGAAATAATTGTATTCTACAACTAATAGCAACGAGCAACTCCACAAGTCATGTTATAATAACATAAGTAATAACATCCTAAACATTCTAGAATAAAACATACACACATGACACAAAAGACACAATACTAGAGCAAACTTATAATATCTAGTGGTGACACTAATTCATCACTAGAGAAGCAAACATCACTACAAGGATGTTTAACTCTAAACAAGCAAGTCATGAATATAAAAACCTACTAACAACACATACACCTTACACATTCTAGTAAGCATAAATACTAAAATGATTCCATGAAAACATCTACTAAGAAAGCATCAATCCATTCTAATAATACATGCTTTTCTAATCACTTAAATAGCAAGCAATCAAGGTACAAGCTATACAACCAGTAGATATGCACTCAACACAAGATTAACTAAACACTTTCAAAAATCCAAACACTCAATGAAAATCATTCACAAATAATTTATCAATCACAAGGAAACATTCTATTAGCAAAAATATTTAATTTACCCACAACAGTGAAACATTCCTTAACATGATACCCCCTAAGGGAATATTATGTTAACAAATGAACCACACCTAATCATACTAGGATTGACAAAGAAAACTAACCACCTCACTTACATAAGAAACTCTTGGGCCTCTCCCAATTGACTCATGAGAAGATCAAAGCACTTCTTGTTCTCACCTTGCAAGTTAGTCATATATAGGTTCAAAGAGGCAATTTCATCTTCAACACTAGGACTAGAAATTTTATGCATTTCATTTTGAGTCTTAGTGGTGGAAGAAGATGATACCTTGGTGGCCTTAACCATGAAGCACTTTGCGAAGGGTCGAGGAAAATTCCCATTGGGGGATCCAAAGAGTGATGGAGATGATGAAGATGCAATAGCAATAGCGGCCACTTCATTTGTGGTTTCTTATTCTTCATCACCGGAATCATACTCTTCTTGAGTCACTAGTGTAAGTACAAGGATGCCACCTAGAGGGGGGGTGAATAGGCGTTTTAAAATAATTACGATTTAGGCTTGAATAAATGCGGAATAAAACTAGCGTTTAATTTGTCAAGCGCAAAACTTATATAAGCTAGGTTTACCTATGTGAACCAACAACTTATGCTAATCAAGGAATACAACAAAGTGATAGAAATATGGATGACTTCAAGCACCATGGCCATCACAAAGGTAAATGCATAAGTAACGAGCTAGAGTATAGAAATAACCTAAGCACAAGGAGACACCAATGTGATTACCGAAGTTCCTTACCAAGGGAAGTACGTCTTCGTTGGAGAGGTGAGGAGCCACCTAGGCGCTCCTCAATAGCATGGATATGCACACCTTATTCTCCTTGAGCTTTTTTGGTGAGGGAGATTCTCGTTTCCACTATGAGGTTGTCTTGAAGGCGGTGGCCAAACCTTACATGAGGTTGAGGCTATATCCACAAGTAAGTTGGAGGCTCTAAACGAAGCTTCTTGCAACAAGGTGGAAGCCTCAAGCACTAACCTTCTAGGGTGCTCAATACACCCAAGAGGAACAATCTCTTCGGTTACCAAGCAACCAAGAGTAACAAGCTCACAGACTTCTCTTTCACGAATTCCATGGGGAACTCAAACCGATGCACCTAATGCAATGGCAAGAACACACAAAGTGATCAAGTCCTTCTCTCCCAACTCCCACCAAGGCAACTAATGTTATGGAGGGAGGAAGAAGGAAGAACAAGGAAAACAATAAATGAATCCCAAGATCTAGATCTAATGGATTCCCCTCACTAAGAGGAGATATTGATTGGTGGAATAGTAGATCTAGATCTCCTCTCTCTTTTCCCTAAAAAGGGACAATAATCATTGGAGGGATTGAGATAAACCCAACCTCTTGAAAGTCAACAATGGAGGAGAGAGAAAATGGGCTGGGCAGCCTCCTCTTCCGGAAGAGGAATGCTATTTATAACTTCTCATGAAATATGGCTGTTAGGGCCGTCCAGTGTGGAATTTTCGCACTTACCCCGGAAATTTCAAGCCTAGAAATTTCCGGACGACCCAAGACCCCCTGGAGCGCGAGTTCCCGCTCTCTAGTCCGGGCCAGATATTTTCCCAAGAATATTCCGGCCTGGACGGAAATTTTCGCCCCCGCTGAAAACTGCCAAAACACTGATATGAAAACGGTCATATCTTTTGCATCCGGACTCCGTTTTCGACGTTCTTGGGCTCGTTGAAATCGCAACAACGGACACTACAAGAATATGAAGAGAAACATCATATTCCAACAAGGGATAATAAAACAAAATGGGAAAATTCTAGATCTCTATATATGATCGGAACCGGCAAAACTTCCAATAACAAAACCGCAATAAGTTTTCTATACGAAATCCCTTTTTTGATGAACTTGAGCTTGGCATGAAGAACAATACAAGATCTAAAACCACGCATGGATAAAACCCAAATAAGAACCAATAAAGATGATGTCAAGGATGCAAAATTTTGAGCTCTCTACGAACGATACGATCAAGCAACTCATTCGAGAGCTCCTCTTGATAGAATGGTTATCTATCCTATAACCCGGTCTCCCTACTAACATCATCAGACCTGTAAAATAGAAAACTTATCAATTTCACCTTTGTCTTGCGCATTCCAATTGAGCTAAATGATGACGATCTTGATCACCTCAAGTTGGAGCACCTTTCTTGATTGTGCTTCGCTTTGTGAATACTTGTAAATTGCTCCCCCATAAGATAATATGGGAGAGCTTCTCACATGTCCATCTTCACTTGACAATAATCTCCATATGGGTGGAAAGCATCAAGCATTTGAACTCTTCTTGATGCTCATCTTGAAATTGCACTTCAACTTGATAAACTAAGTATCTTCTCTTTATTCATGATGATGATGTCTTGAAGGTAAACATGAATGTTCACACAATCTCCTTCTTCAATACATACTTGCAATATGATCAATAATAGCATGGAAATTCTTCTTCTTTATCATATCAAATATATTCATTTTAAGCAATGATCTTGATGGCATCCAACCTTGAATCCAACACATGGAGTTCAAGTGGTGCCAATGGAAAAACCTACAAGGATATCTCAATGAAACTATTAGTCCATAAGGATTGTCATTAATTACCAAAACCACACGTGGGGCACCATGCACTTTCAACTAGCACATATCTTGATAATGGTTTCTTGTTGAAGGGTTTGTTCTTGAATTGAGGCTTCTTGTTGGGGAGCTTTGACTTATCATTGAGGACTAGCTTTACTCCATGGTTTTTCCTATTCTCGAAGGGGCACTCGGCAACAAAGTGATACTTGTCTTACCAATTGAAACAACCCCTCACATTTTGAGTCCCTTCTTTGCCATAGTTTGACTTGGTCTTCTCCTCAACATATGCCTTGGCCTTGAGAGGATTCTTCCAAAACTTTTGCACCGCAAGAGCAACATAATCTTTGAGCACGGGATCAATTCTTGATCTTTGAGCGAGAACAAGTTTTCTTCCAAGGAAACCTCTTCCTGTTGATCCACCATCTTAGTCACCACCTTGGCATTCAAAGCAATGGAGGCTCCTTTGTGCATTCCAATAGCACGAGCACGAGTGTCATTAGCAAGCTTTGTTTGCACTTTGAAGGAGGTCGCTACGTCTCAAACATATCTATAATTTTTGATGCTCCATGCTTGTTTTCTATCCAATACCTTTATGTTTTCACATGTTTTCCTTCATTTTCTGGATGTTTTCTTGACTAACCTAATGACAAGATGCCACAAAGCCAGTTCCTGTTTTCTGCTGTTTTTGGTTTCAGAAAAGTTGTTATGAAAATATTCTCAGAATCGGCCGAAACAAAATCCCAGAGTCTTAGAATTCCCGGCATGTCAATAGAGTCCAAAGGAGACCTGGATGGGGGCCATGAGGTGGCCACACCACCTGGTGGCGCCCCCCTCTGGCCGCGCCACCACATGGTGTGGGCCCCTCGGACGCCTACTGACATCACCCTTTCGCCTTTTTATTCCCCTCGCGGAATAAACCCTAAAAACATCCATCCTCCATCCATGAAAGGTTATGTAGCTCCGCCGCCATCGCCGACAAGTTTCGAGGGACAGATACCTCTGTTCCGGCGCCCTACCGGGACGGTGAAGTGCCCCCTGAGCCATGTTCATCGACTCCACCGTCATCTTCATCCTCGTTGCTGTCTCCCATGATGAGGAGGGACTAGTTCTCCCTCCAGGGCTGAGGGATCTACCGGTAGCTATGTGTTTCATCTCTCTCCCATGGTGTGATCTTTATGTGATCATGAGCTTTGTAATCTAGTTCAATAAGTAGATGTTACTCTTCATATCTTATGCTACTCAAGTGGTTTTGTTATGAGATCTCCGTAGACACTTTGATCTCGGTGTAAATGTGACAATGTGTGCACCATGTGTATGATTTATGTATTTTGTGTTGGACGACCCTATGAAATTGTGGTGTTTGTATGGAACCATCTAGGGCTCATGGTGATAGTGTGAGGTTACCTAGATGGGGAATGCAAACTCTAAAGAGTGCTTTTATTGCCCTACGCAATGATTGGTGTTTGTTATCCTACCGGAGAGTGGTTCGGAGTAGCATAGTGAAGAGATGATATTTATGCATTCAATTATGTTATTATTGTTGAGAGTGTCCCACTAGTGAAAGTATGATCCCTAGGACTTCATTGAAACACCGTTTACATTCAGTTCTGCTACATGTTTACTTGCTTCCATTTTTATTTTAGATTGCTATTATTGCTTATAACCATCGATATTACTTGTATTTTACTATCTCTTTGCCAAACTAGTGCACCTATACAACTGAAAATTGTATTAGGTGTGTTGGGGACACAAGAGACTTCTTGTATCGTAATTGCAGGGTTGCTTGAGAGGGATATCTTTGACCTCTACCTCTGTGAGTTTGATAAAGCTTGGGTGATCCACTTAAGGGAAACTGTCTGTTGTTCTACAAACCTCTGCACTTGGAGGCCCAACAATGTCTACAAGAATAGAAGTGTGCGTAGACACAAGCTCTTTTCTGGCGCCATTGCTGGGGAGGTAAGGTAAAAGGTACTCACATCCTCTGTGAGTGCTCGAAGTTATTTCCTTTAGATTCTGCAAGTATATCTTTTTGGTTCTTGTTTTTATTTTCACTAGTTAGGCTTAATGGAAACAACAAAAATATGAGAGAACTTTATAATCTTTATACTGAATTAGGACATGAAGCTTTTGAAAAGAAAATTAAAAAAATCATGGAACTTTGATTTCATGATTGTGGTAATATTATTAATATAAAATCTTTGAACATCATTATTGCTAATGCCATTGTCGGATATATACCGATTAGGGGTATGTCCGCCATTGGCCTAAAGGGCCGGATTACCAGGGTGGCATGTTGGTAATGGATCACAGTCCATTGGGCGGCCCAGTAAGCTGATGCGTGGGAAGCCGGATTCTAGAAGAACCCGGACCACGGCCCAAAGTGGTGCGGCTTGGAGGAGAAGATGGATTCCTTATTTTCCAAGTTAGATACTTTCCGTAGTATTTTAGGTTTCCTTTCTGTAAGCCCTAATCTAGCTACCTATATAAAGTCGGACGGGAGAGAAGATAGACAAGGAATTAGCTAGAAGCCGACTCGCCGAGAAGTTGATCCTCGCTGAATTAGCGAAAATATACTCACATTGTACTTTGTATACTTCAGGCTTCAGCCCTGATTTAGTGAGATTGCAGGAGTAGGAACAACGCCTAGTTGCATCGTACCGAACCTAGGTAAAACTCGGTGTTCTCGTTCGTCGTACTATCACGTACCCCCACGTCTCTACCCGTAGGCTCATGGCACCCCCATCTATGATCCTTACTACGATGTCTCGACAGTTGGCGCCCACCGTGGGGCCAGCGGTGTTAGGAGTTACGTTTCGATCGGGAATACTCGGCGAAATCAGCAGTACAATAACTGTCGGAAACTTGAAATTCGACGGCGACGTCGAGCGCTTCCTCGACAACAGATCATACATGCCAGCACGGAATCACCTGGTAAGTGCCTGCGGTTTACCAATCGGATCTGCAGATATTTTTATCAGATTAACAGTAGAGGCAATGGGATTCTGTGGTGGAAGTAAATTTATCCCACCCGCCCTATACCCAATTGAGGAAAACTATGATACCATATTCTTCTCAAATCGCCAAAACTGTGCTGAAATTGCCGCCTCTCCGGAGATGCCTGCAATCAAATCTCACTTCATTGGCATGGTGCAATCCGAGGTCGCAGATAACACGGAAGAAACTAATCCCGTGGAAGAAGCAGGAAACAATAATCCCACTGAACAAGTGGAAGATCTGACACCCGTCAGTGAAACGACGAACTCGGAAGCCGACTCCGTGTTAGCTGCTATAGAAGCAAGATTGGAGTCAGAAACCGGATCTGAAGACATAGATTACGAAGATGAATATGAAGACGCTTTTGAGAGAAAGGTAAAATCTATGCATGGGAGCTTCCATGAATTACTTATGGCAAAACCGAGTGAAAACTCGGATGCCGAAGAGGATGAAGACCCCAAAACACCTCCGCCAGATGAGGAAAGAGAGGATGGAAAAACTAGTCCAACTTACCCCGATGTCAAAGAATTGACAGAGGAAGAACCTGGCAAGAAACCTCCTTCTTCCAAAAAGAAAAAGAAGACTGCCAAGAAACTCCAGTATAAACTCCAGAAGAAAAAGTTGGCAGATATTGCCAACCAAAACCTGGAAGTAGGAGGAGGAAGCGGAGTCACACCTGCGGAGAAGAAAAAGAAAGAAATCCCTGTTCCCCAGATGTCGGAACAACACGAGATCGATCTGATAAAAACCCCGGTTGGACCGCACGAAATACCGGAAGTGCTGGAAGCTAGAGGGCAAGCCCTTATGAGGCAGCAGCAACACTTATTCCGATCTCAAGAAAAACTCCTCAAAGCCCAAGCTACTGTAAAAGCAAAGTAGGAGGAAATTGAAGAATTCGAACGACGAAATATGTCCGGGATAAACCCATGAGATTACCCGGAATTGCAAAGTCGGATGTGCTACTAGCAAAATAACGGTTCCAAAACCCTTCTTGGCAAAGACAGGTTAACGGCGTAAACGCTAAGGGCGAACCCATCTACAAAACTGCAGCAGAAAACGCAGAAGCCGTGTTCGCCATCCTTAATAACGATCTGTACTCCAATGACGAAAAACTTCAGGGAGTGTATGCTTTCCTAGGAAAAGCATTACAACAGCAACAACAAGGACAGGCAAGATCAGGGAAGTTGCACGATGACTCGGCCCTATGCAAAATCGCCACATACGCCGTTGGAGCACCTGGACCTGGCGAATTTGGAGATTCGGGCGATTCTAAGGAAAAGAAGGGAGCTCCCAAAAAGGGCAAGAAAATCCCGGACAATCAGGATGCAGCGTCCAGGACAGGATCCCGTCTGCCGAAAGGTGTAAATAATCCCCGTGATCACAAAGAACGGGAGGAACAAAACCGGAAAGACGGAAAAATAATGCCGCCTCCGAGACACCCAGCTGACAAAGCCGGAAGATACGACAATCCTCACAGGCGTGAGAGATCCCGTACTCCTCCTAGGAACAAAGAAAGGCCAAGGAGTAGAACTCCACCTTATTCCAAAGGGCACGACAACAGACAAAACAGGGATAATCCTGGAAGAGCGCACTCGCGCAACAATGGGCTAGAAAGGAGCTCATTCCCTTTTGTCCATTCAACCGACATATATTCTGCGCACGTCGATAAGGCGGAAAGATACGATCTATACTTTGGACCTAAGTGCTTCACTGATAGGATCCGAAGAATTAGTCTACATTCTGGGTTCGCCAAAGTTGGCCAACTTATCAAAAGTATACCAGAAGTACAAATCTGGATACATGGCTTTTAGATTACTATACTGCCGTCCAGATTAACAAAGGGAGAGATTTGGAGGCTGTAAAATTTCTTCCCCTCATGTTATTGGATGACGCCAGAGATTGGATCAATGGGTTACCATCAAGAACTATCGACAGTTGGGAAGACATGGCGAAAGTATTCGTTCAGCAGTTTCGGGGCACGTACAAACGTCCTAAGAGTATAAACCAGCTGAACCGTTGCGTCCAATATGAGGATGAGTCATACGTCGACTTTATCTCAAGATGGACAGTAATGAAGAATAGTTTCTCTGGAGTAAGTGAGGTACAAGCAATGCATGCTTTCATCAACGGCATGAAACCCGGCCTCGTATCGTTCATGGTTGGTTCGAAAGAGCACAAAGATCTCGAATCTATGCTTACCACCGCCAATGAGCGTGCAGCGGCTGAAGATGATATCAGAGCAAGAGGTGGAAATATTGATGCTTTGGCTCATGCCAAAAAGACACCCCATTCTGAAAAGAAGGCTACTCCAGAGGCACAGCCCAAACCCAAAGAAGTAAACGCAACCTTTGGAAAGGATCATGGCAGCAAATGGAAAGGAAGAAGCATAGATCCAATCTCCTATTCTAAAGAAGAGTGAGAAAAGATAAAGTCGGAAAACTGTGTCCACCATTCGCAATTTGAGAAGCCTACCCATACCAACGCGCAGTGCCGCCTCAATAAACAAATGAAAGGTACTACAGGATCCGGGAACAAAGGGAAGAATTCCAAGAGGAAATTCAACAAGCAAAAGCTAGAAGCTGAGAAAGAAGAACGTGAATCGTACACTGACGATAAAATCCAGGAACAGCAGCGGAAAGGCGAGCCAAAATTTCCGAGAGTTGAAGGAGAATGTAACTTAACTTTCCTGGCAACTCCATCAACAAAACAGGCAAACAGAACACTTTGATAAATCAACGCGGTTGTTCCTCCAACACCAAAGTACTTGAAGTATTCAAATACGCCAATTACCTGGGATCAGTTAGATCATCCCGAAAACATCCTAGAACCCGGAACGCATGCTTTGGTCGTAAGCCCTATTGTTCAAAACACTAGGCTCAAAAGAGTGATGATGGATGGAGGAACTAGTATCAACATCATGTACTTGAGTACATTGAAGCAGCTACACATTTCTGAAACCTAGCTCAGGAACAGTAACATACATTTTCATGGTATTGTCCCTAGCAGACAAGGACAATCCCTAGGAAAAATTTCCCTAGACGCAACCTTTGCAACAAGAGAACACTTCCGCCAGGAAAAGATCTCATTCGAGGTGGTGCTGTTTGAGAGTGTTTATCACGCAATACTTGGACGTCCGGCTTTCGCCAAGTTCATGGCAAGATCATGTTATATTTATAACAAGCTGAAGATGCTAGGGCCAAAATGAGGAGTAATCACCGTAACTGGAGACTAAAAATTGGCGAACGAGCTGGAGAAAGGAAATTCCCTTTGCGCCAAACAGGTGATCTGGAAGGAAGAATTAAAGGAGCGAGCTAAAGAAGTTTCGCCGACGGAAATGTCGGCAGGAAAAGAAAGCCGGAAGCCGGCAGACAGCTTCAAAGCCTCGGAGAATACAAGACAGGTTATCCTATATCCCAAAGATCCGACAAAATTTGTTGTAGTGGGGACTAGGATGACCGACAAATAGGAAAGCGCGCTCATCAAGTTCCTTCGTGAGAACTTGGACATTTTTGCCTAGTGTCCTGCTGATATGCCAGGTGTGCCCAGGGAACTTGCTGAGCACCAACTTAAAGTAATTCCAGGATCAAAACCCGTCAAACAAGGTCTCCGTCGTTTCGATGGAAGAAGACGGAAGGCTATAGGAAAGGAAATTATCCGGCTTTTAGCAGCTAATTTTATCCGGGAAGTTATACATACTGATTGGTTTGCGAACCCAGTATTAGTCCCGAAGAAAGACAGTATTGTTCTTAGGATGTGTATAGATTACACCAACTTGAACAAATTGTGTCCAAAAAATAGGTTCGCGTTACCGCGAATCGATCAAATAATAGATGCCACTGCTGGCTCTGAGCTTTTATGCTTTTTGGATGCTTATTCCGGTTACCATCAAATACGTATGAAGGAGGAGGACCAAATAAAAACTTCCTTCATAACCCTGTATGGAACATACTATTACATAACCATGCCTTTTGGCTTGAAGAACGCCGGTGCAACTTACCAGCGTTGCATGCAAAGATGCTTGCATACTCAAATCGGCAAAAATGTCCATGTTTACGTGGATGACATTGCCGTCGTTTCCAAGGAAAAGGATACACTCCTTGAAGATCTACGAGAAACCTTCGAAAATTTGCGCACTTATAAAATGAAGTTTAATCCATTAAAGTGCGTATTTGGGGTTCCCTTAGGAAAACTTCTGGGTTTTATCGTTTCTCACAGAGGAATAGAAGTAAACCCGGAAAAGATCAAAGCAATCTTGAACATCACAAGGCCTACGTGCCTAAAATATGTCCAAAGACTGGCGGGTTCTGCAGCCGCTGTTAGTTGGTTTATAAGCTGGCAAGGTGACAAAGTTCTGCCATTATACAAATTGTTGAAGAAATCCGACAAATTTGAACGGATAGAAGAGGCGGACAAAGCATTAACCCAGTTGAAAGAAACCTTGATGAAAGCTCCGATTTTGGCATCCCCAAAAGACGAAGAACCCATGTTACTGTATCTAACAACAACAAACAGGGTTATCAGTGAAGTTATAATTGTGGAAAGACGGAAAGATGAACAAAGTATACCAGATCAACATCCAGTGTATTATGTCAGCGAGGTATTCTCCGAGTCAAAACAAAGGTATCCACATTATCAAAAATTGGCATATGGCGTGTTTTTTGCATCTCGAAAACTCCGTCATTATTTCCAAGGACATTCCATAACAATGGTAAGCAAAACACCACTAGGGGATATCATCAACAATGCAGACGCAACAGGCCGAGTCGCCAAATGGGGCATTGAGCTAGCTGCGTTCGACAATAAGTACCAACCCCGGACGACAATTAAATCCCAGGTGTTGGCAGATTTCGTCTCTGATTGGACAGAATCAATGGAAAACACACCAATGCCGGATTCGGAATATTGGATCATGCATTTTGATGGATCCAAAATGAAAGACGGCGCTGGAGCTGGTGTAGTGCTTAAATCTCCAAAGGGTGATATAATGGAGTATGTATTACAAATACACTTCAACGCTAGCAACAACATGGCAGAATACGAAGCTTTGATTCATGGTTTGCATATCGCAAAGGAGATAGGCGTCAAGCGTGTACTTTGTTATGGTGACTCGGACTTGGTGCAGCATCAGCTAAACCAAACATGGGATGCCATAAGCCCCATTATGGCCGAATATGGGAGAACTGTGGACGAGTTTGCCATTTGCTTCCTAGGATTTGAGGTACTTCATATCAAAAGGGAAGATAATTGGAATGCGGATGCATTAGCCCGCATGGGATCGGAAAGAGTCAAAATCCTACCACCTGGTGTGTTTTTCCAACATTTGCACAAACCATCAATAAAAGGCGGAGATGTTGATTATCCTCTAGTTTCCGAGTCAATGGAAGTTCTGCTTGTTAATCCGGATTGGACAATTCCATACTTAAACTTCTTAGTTGATCAGAAGTTACTGGATGGAGCAGACGAAGTCCTGCAAAGGCAGATACAACATCGATGCAAAGGATACACGGTAATCAACGGTTGCCTGTACAAACACAGTACTATCAGAATTTTTCAACGGTGTATTTCACCAGAAGAAGGACGAGAAATTCTGCAAGAAATCCACACGGGAGATTGCGAACATAATTCTTAATCAAAAAGCATAGTCAAAAAAGCATTCCGCTCAGGGTTTTTCTGGCTTACAGCCAAGGCAGATGCAGATCACATAGTGAATACATGTGCCGGATGTCAGTATTACGCCAAGCAGACGAATATGCCAGCTCAAGCACTCAAAACTATCCCTATAACATGGCCATATGCGGTCTGGGGGCTAGATATGATGGGACCATTCAAAACTGCAAGAGGCGGACTTACATATCTACTAGTTGCAGTAGATAAGTACACCAAGTGGGTGGAGGCAAAACCCATCAAAAAACTTGAGGGCGCGACTGCCAGGAATTTCATCATTGACATAGTCATGAGATACGACATCCCACACAGCATAATCACGGATAACGGGACAAATTTCTCTATTGAGAGTTGGAAAAATATTGCTGAGAAACAGGAATTCGCCTAGATCTTGCATCGGTGGCACACCCACAATCCAATGGACAGGTTGAATGGATGAATAGTTCTATCCTGGAGGGAATACGCCCAAGACTCAAATCTCCTCTTCATAGAGCAGCTGGAGCATGGGTAGAAGAATAACCTTCTGGGCTTTGGAGTATTCGAACGACGCCAAATAGATCAACAGGGAAAACTCCATTTTTCCTGGTTTATGGTGCAGAAGTAGTGCTTCCTACGGGCATGCTCCATGATAGCCCAATAGTGCCACTACAAGAAATATGTCAACTAGTGACCATCTGTCGGTGACTTTGAAAAAATTGGTCACATATCTGAAGCAAATTGTCTAAGGGGGTCTAAACTTGTACATGAGTTGGTCACAATCCAAACATCAGGTATTTCCTCCCCTATTCTGCCCAGATAGAGACCAATTTAAATGGTCATGTTGCCTCATATGTGATGCTTTTGCCTATGTGTAAAATCCCATCCTATGTGTCATGGTTGGACCCACCACAAATGTGACAAGCAGGTCTAGCCACCTCAGCGCTAACTGCCAACTCAGCACATCCCTTTTGCGTACTTAATTAAGCAAAAAAGGGGGCAGCCGGGGGTCTAAACTTGTACATGAGTTGGTCACAATCCAAACATCAGGTATTTGCTCCCCTATTCTGCCCAGATAGAGACCAATTTAAATGGTCATGTTGCCTCATATGTGATGCTTTTGCCTATGTGTCAAATCCCATCCTATGTGTCATGGTTGGACCCACCACAAATGTGACAAGCAGGTCTAGCCACCTCAGCGCTAACTGCCAACACAGCACAGCCCTTTTGCGTACTTAATTAAGCAAAAAAGGGGGCAGCCGGGGGGTTCGAACCCGCGCCCTCGCGATCATTTCCTCGTGCTCTAACCATCAGGCCATCACACTGGTCTTGTTACTACAGACATCGGCAGCCTTATTCACTATTCCCGCACAGCCCTTTTGCGTGCTTAAATAAGCAAAAAAGGGGGGAGCCGGGGGTTCGAACCCGCGCCCTCGCGCGCTCTTCCCCTCGCGCTCTAACCACCAGGACATCACGCAGGTCTTGTTAGTATTGACATCGCAGCCTTATTACCATATAACATATTGATGGGCCTTGGCCTGCCGAGGGAAAGAAGAGACAGGCTCCTGTCATGGGCCTAGGCCCGCTCGCAGAGAAAGCGTCTGGCCTTGTTCGACCTGCGGCCGGGCACATTGGGTCCGTTTTTTTTCCTTCTTTTTTTTCCTTTTTCGTTTTCTTTTATAGTTTTTGATTTTAAACTCCAATTTCAACAAAATAAATTTTGATTTTTTTCTATAAAAATGTCCTATGTCATTGTAGAGTATTAAAGAATTTTTTTAGCCACTAAATACAAAGTATTTTTTGGAAAATTTTGAAACTTTTATACCGATTTCGAAATACGGTCAAAATGGGGGACATTACCGTTGGTATCTAGGTGTTGAATATGCTGAAACAACTGACGTATCTGAAGAAATATGTACTTGGGTACCTAAAAATGATTTTTTCAAAAAATAAAGAGAAAACTACGAGGCACCTGTAGTTCAAATTTGGCCCGGCTTTAGCTGAATCGACTGAAATTTGTCTTTTACAAAAGAGGTGCATGGAAAGATTTTTAGAGGAACTAATTTGAGTTTTTTTAGATAAAATGTGGTCTAGTAACTAAATAATTTTATTTGGTACAATTTTGCAACACATTTTTGGTAGATGCTTCACAAAAAAACCCGTTTTCGACACTCCGAAAATGGAAAATGATGTTTTTATTCAACGGAAAATAAAACTTTCTTCGTAAACATTGTTAGTTGTTCCAGTATGCATCTTTGTGTGGAATATAGGCACATTTAAAGAAACTATTCCATGGATGTGGCCATAACATCCGTCATTTGGCCCGAAAGCCATGAATCTTCGTAGATGATAGCTCATTTCTGTGAACACTGTTTCGAGATAACTTCCGTATTCCAAGTTTATTATTTTTTATGGATACTAGATCACTTATTACGCGAAGGTCTTTCTTCATTTCGAGTGTTTTTGAATTTTCTGGAATTTTCTAAGCCGGTTTCGGGAAACGGTCAAAACGGGGGACATGACCGGTCGTACATAGGGGTTGAATCTTGATGAACTCTTGGTGTATCTATGTTGAAATAGGTACTTGGGTACCTAAAAATGATTTTTTCAAAAAATAAAGAGAAAACTACGAGGCACCTGTAGTTCAAATTTGGCCCGATTTCAGCTGAATCGACTGAAATTTGTCTTTTTCAAAAGAGGTGCATGGAAAGATTTTTAGAGGAATTAATTTGAGTTTTTTTAGATAAAATGTGGTCTAGTAACTAAATAATTTTATGTGGTACAATTTTGCAACACATTGTTGGTAGATGCTTCACAAAAAAAAACCGTTTTCGACACTCCGAAAATGGAAAATGATGTTTTATTCAACGGAAAATAAAACTTTCTTCGTAAACATTGTTAGTTGTTCCAATATGCATCTTTGCGTGGAATATAGGCACATATAAAGAAACTATTCTATGGATGTGGTCATAACATCCGTCATTTGGCCCGGAAGCCATGAATCTTCGTAGATGATAGCTCATTTCTGTGAACACTTTTTCGAGATAACTTCTGTATTCCAAGTTTATTATTTTTGATGGATATTAGATCAGTTATTACGACACCACGCGAAGGTCTTGCTTCATTTCGAGTTTTTTTTTGAATTTTCTGGAATTTTCTAAGCCGGTTTCGGGAAACGGTCAAAGCGGGGGACATGACCGGTCCCACATAGGGGTTGAATCTTGATGAACTATTGGTGTATCTATGTTGAAATAGGTACTTGGGTACCTAAAAATGATTTTTTCTAAAAATAAAGAGAAAACTACGAGGCACCTGTAGTTCAAATTTGGCCCGGTTTCAACTGAATTGACTGAAATTTGTCTTTTTCGAAATAGGTGCATGGAAAGATTTTTAGAGGAATTAATTTGATTTTTTTAGATAAAATGTGGTCTAGTAACTAAATAATTTTATGTGGTACAATTTTGCAACACATTTTTGGTAGATGCTTCACAAAAAACCCGTTTTTGACACTCCGAAAATGGAAAATGATGTTTTTATTCAACGGAAAATAAAACTTTCTTCGTAAACATTGTTAGTTGTTCCAATATGCATCTTTGTGTGGAATATAGGCACATTTAAAGAAACTATTCTATGGATGTGGCCATAACATCCGTCATTTGGCCCGAAAGCCATGAATCTTCGTAGATGATAACTCATTTCTGTGAACATTTTTTCGAGATAACTTCTGTATTCCAACTTTATTGTTTTTTATGGATACTAGGTCACTTATTACGACACCACGCGAAGGTCTTGCTTCATTTCGAGTTTTTTTGAATTTTCTGGATTTTTCTAAGCCGGTTTCGGGAAACGGTCAAAACGGGGGACATGACCGGTCGCACATAGGGGTTGAATCTTGATGAACTCTTGGTTTATCTAATTTAAATTGGTACTTGGGTACCTAAAAATGATTCTTTTCAAAAAATAAAGAGAAAACTACGAGGCACCTGTAGTTCAAATTTGGCCCGGTTTCAGCTGAATCGACTGAAATTTGTCTTTTTCGAAAGAGGTGCATGGAAAGATTTTTAGAGGAATTAATTTGAGTTTTTTTAGATAAAATGTGGTCTAGTAACTAAATAATTTTATGTGGTACAATTTTGCAACACATTTTTGGTAGATGCTTCACAAAAAAACCCGTTTTCGACACTCCGAAAATGGAAAATGATGTTTTTATTCAACGGAAAATAAAACTTTCTTCGTAAACATTGTTAGTTGTTCCAATATTCATCTTTGTGTGGAATATAGGCACATTTAAAGAAACTATTCCATGGATGTGGCCATAACATCCGTCATTTGGCCCGAAACCATGAATCTTCGTAGATAATAGCTCATTTCTGTGAACACTTTTTCGAGATAACTTCCGTATTCCAAGTTTATTATTTTTGATGGATACTAGATCACTTATTACGACACCACGCGAAGGTCTTGCTTCATTTCGAGTTTTTTTTTGAATTTTCTGGAATTTTCTAAGCCGGTTTCGGGAAACGGTCAAAACAGGGGACATGACCGGTCGCACATAGGGGTTGAATCTTGATGAAATCTTGGTGTATCTATGTTGAAATAGGTACTTGCGTACCTAAAAATGGTTTTTTCAAAAAATAAAGAGAAAACTACGAGGCACTTGTAGTTCAAATTTGGCCCGGTTTCAGCTGAATCGGCTGAAATTTGTCTTTTTCAAAAGAGGTGGATGGAAAGATTTTTAGAGGAAGTAATTTGAGTTTATGTAGATAAAATGTGGTCTAGTAACTCTATAATTTTATTTGGTGCAATTTTGCAACATATTTTTGGTAGATGCTTCACAAAAAAACCCGTTTCTTACACTCCGAAAATGGAAAATGGTATTTTTATTCAACGGAATATAAAACTTTCTTTGGCAATATTGTTCTTTGTTCCAATATGCATCTTTGTGTGGAATATGGGCACATTTAAAGAAACTTTGCCATGGATGTGGCCATAACATCCGTCATTTGGCCCGAAAGCCATAAATCTTCGTAGATGATAGCTAGTTTATGTGAACATTTTTTCGAGATAACTTCCGTATTCCAAGTTTATTATTTTTGATGGATACTAGGTCACATATAATGACATATTGCGAAGGTTAGCCATTTTTTTTGAATTTTTTGAACCTTTTATGCTGGTTTCAAAATACGGTCAAAACGGGGGACATGACCGTTCGTATCTAGGGGTTGAATCTCGTGAAACAATTGGCATATCTGTGAAGAAATAGGTACTACGAGGCACCTGTAGTTCAAATGTGCCCCCCTTCCACCGGAATCGGCAGAAATTTGTCTTTTTCAAAAAAGGTGTATGGAAATCTTCTAAGAGGCAAAAATTTGAGTATTTGTAGATAAAATGTGGTCTAATAATTTCCCAAAATACAGTGCTTAAAATTTTCAGAAGAGTTTTGGTAGGTGTTTCACAAAAAAATCTCAAAGAAACATTTTTTGTGTTTTTTTTCTTTGTCATACCTAATTCAATCTCAACATTTTTTTTATTCGATGATTTTTGTGTCTTTAAGTTCAACTATAATCACATTCAATTTTTTATTTAATATTTCTAATCTATTTTATTTTATAATGATTTATTGAAGAAAATTTTATTTAATCTTAGCTGTTAGTCCCCCGAGCCCCACCTGTGCCTTAGGCTCGTTCGATAGCGCTGGAGCACATAGATCCGTCGGATGTCAATCCGACGGCCGAGAGCGCGGGCGTCTCATATAAAACCACCGCTTCGTCGCCCCAGCCCCGAACCCTAGCCTCTTTTTTTCTTCTCTCTCGCGATGCCGCCTATCCATCTGAAAACCTAGCAGCGCCTCTCTGCCCCTTATGCGCCCTCTCCCCTCTGCGCCGCCCGTCTCCTCCTTGCGGGCTCCAAGCCATAGCTCCTCCAGCGGCAGCAACGGACTAGATCCACCTCATCTTCCTCTCTTAACTACCCGACGCCGCTCTCCTCCAGCGGCAGTAACAGAACAGGTCGAATCCTGTCGTGCTCTACTTGTGCCTGGCGCCGAGATCTCGTGGGCGTGGGAGGCCAGATCGAAGCTTGGAAGGCCGGAAGCCGCCCTCCTCCAGCGGCAGGATGACCCAAAGAAACTACTACATCGATTTCACCCTCTACATCGGCTCAGCCAGTGAGATCTACATGTATGAAAGGCGACCCTAACCTCCTCTCTGTTGTATTATTGGACCTGCTCCTCCGCCGGTTGATGATCCACTGGTTCTTCAGCGCGCCGGTGATGTAGTAGCGCAATATATTCTCGGGAACGTTGAGGCCGGGTCGACTAGGGTGGTAGTCGTGGACGCCGGCGTCGGGCACTTCCAACCACAACGACGGGTTCCTTTCTCCCTCAGCACTCGTGCAGCGCGCCCCAGGTAAATGTGTAAGTTCCCCGCTTCCCCTCCGCTGTAATATGCTGTAATGGAGCAAACATGGTGTAATCGTAATGTTTTACTGTGATAGCTCGTTTCATTTGCTTGCTTGTACTTATAGATTGCCTGCATGTGTTTTGTATTAGAAAAAGACCGCATTGAATCTATTTCTATAAATAGATATGACATGTATGGCAATCTCACATGGTAGTACACTACAAGAACTGAGAACTGTATATCGAAATTGGTTCTTTCTTGTGCAGTATAGTGCCAGCATGCAGTAGGTGATTATGATTATGGTAGTCTGAGTTACCTTCTAACCTTTAGGAAATTAATCATACGCGTTTTACTTGCAAATGTTATCTGTCAACATTATTGAAGCCGAAGAACCCTACCAAAGAGTAATCTAGTAAAGTAGCATGACAAAATAACAAACATTAGTTGGTCATATCTGCTATAAATAAAATGTTCAAGTCAAGGATTTCCTGAACACTTTTATATATTTGGGTGCTAGTTAAAAAGCTATGGTCCGAGTCATAACATACTAGCGATCTGTTTGAGTCTACATGATGTTACTTTGTGGTCACCGGCTCACTGTTGTACATGTTGATTTCATTTTGGAGGCGATGATATATTGATACTGAGATTCTCATGGGCGACGTGGTTCTTTATGCGTTGTTGGTCCTGGGAAGGGGATGCATTGTCTATTTTGAAGTTCTTTATGTGATGTTGGTCCTGGGAAGGGGATGCATTGTCTATTTTGAAGTTCTTTATGTGCATTTTCTATTTTGAGGCTCACTAGTTCAGTTTGGTCTGGCTGAAACAGAAAGGAGTTCATGTCCTTCTTGTATAACCATAGACTCACTGAGAACACTCTCTTGTTTGCGTTGCCCAATGGATTGATCAATCAGGAGGATGAATCGTTTTGCTTTAACTGAATGACCTGTAGCATTCCAACTTGATTTCCTTAAAGTTTATAAACATGAATTTATTGCAGGCACCCCCTCACCTGATGCCTGTGGAGCATGAACAGAACTGACAAAATGGTGCCCAGCACGCATCCAGTGACTCCGACCTTGGCTACGTCGGATGGTGTAACGTATTCGCTTATAAGATCTCGGTATGTTGCTTGCCCCTACCCCTGCCACTTGCTTCATGTCATACTAGGCCATCAGAGCTGGATCTTCATTTTAGATTCTTATTGCATCTCAAGTATCATACTTCTCGGTTCTAAACTGTGCCCATCTAACCACTTTGGTGTATCAAACATGGACATCATGTGATGAAGAAACAATATGTTCGCTTTTATTTTTTATAACTACATGCAGGAAATAAATAAGTGATCCGGCAACAGATCTAGAATAGTAATTCAATTTGGCTATACTCATTTGTTTTGGTTGCAAAGGCTAGTGGCTCAGTTCCTTGGTACATATTACTTTGTCTAGTAAGATCTGTTTTTCTTAACATGTAATCACTATCACTAGATACATAATTGGTTTTGTCCTGAGTTACCATAAAGGAAACACGGGTAGGAAATAAAATATATCTGGACTTCACAAGCAACACTAGATATATTGTATGTTCTTCTAGCCTTGATGTTCACTTGTTACTTGTTTTTCTGTTACCTGTGTAGTTTCCTCTTTCCACACAATTGTGTAGTTTCCACTTGATGATCTTTTGTGTACATTGATAAACTCGTGTTAGAAGATAGATCTGTTATGTAACCTGTGAAAGACGAATGTTTGTACCGTTCTGTAATCAATAATTATTGTATTTTTACAGCTGTGACAATTTGCCTTTTTTGTCCTTGCAGGTTGCATGGTGCATAGCAACAAAGTCGATCCAACAGTTGGTAGGGATGTCCGTGGCGAGATGGAGAAGAGGCCTCTTGGGAGGGAGCTTGCGGGAGATGGTCTACTCCTTTTAGAAGAGCCACTACTCGCTGTGGTGAAGAAGCCATGATGGCTGACTGATGTGTCTGTGCTTTGACAGAATCCAGTTTTAGAAGATCATGTCGGGTGCTTGTGTGTTTGTTCTTGATTTTTTGTACACTTGCTGCATCTAAACAGTAATTAGACATGTGTCTGCTGGCGTGAATCTTTGATTGAATCATTATTGGATTTTATTCATTTTGAGAGAATTATAAAATGTTTGATGTTGAAATTTGGAAAAATTGAAATCTGTGAATTAAAAAGGCCAAACTTTTTACTGACCCAATATTTGTGCCCAAAAAGGATACATGCCTACATGAAATGGGCTGCAAAACGTAACGGCTCAGAATAAAATCCCGTACGAAATGGACTAGAAAAGGCCAAGACCTAGAAAATAGAAAAGGCATTATTGTTGGACCTCGTGTATGTAGTTGAGAGAAAAAAATAAATGGGCTGGATTATTGGGCTAGGCCCATATAGAAGGCTGAACTAAACTGGGCTGATTCTGTGCCACGTCAGTTTTGCCATGTTGGAATCCAACGTGACTTGACCAGATTGGGAGTGACCAAAACAATTGGTCTTAGAGTCCATGACCTTCTATTTTGGCTACAGAAGGTCACATTGGTTCATTTGCGACGCCCGTAACCTGACCAAGTGATTTTGGTCACAGGAAGGTCACAAATGAACATACATGACCATTCGGTGACCAATATTGAGAGTCACAAGATAGCATATTTCTTGTAGTGTGCTAGCATACGAAGACTCGGATGCCGAAAACGCACGACAGGATGTTGTTGCTCTCTTAGAAGAAGAACGAGAGCTTGTGCTACAAAGATCCACCATTTATCAGCAAGGATTAAGATGTTATCATAGTCGAAAAATCAAACACCGTTCTTTCAAACAAGGTGACTTGGTGTTAAGATTGGTGCAGGAAAGGAAGCACAAATTAGCCCCAGTTTGGGAGGGACCATTTGTCATCAGCAAGGCTATGAAAAATGGATCATATTACCTTGTGGATATTTGAGATACATAAGATGATCCCAAAAATCCGAATCGCCAGAGAAAGAGAAAGATAGATGTAGAATTGGGAGAGACAAAGAGACCCAGTAGTTACGTCCCTTTTACACTTAGTTCAAATTCTATGTAAACATCTTTGAGATCATGAAATAACGTTGTCAGAATTCATGCATTTTTTGTCTGTCTTGCTATTATTGTTCAAAGCATAGTACCGCCTTATCTATTTCCCAATGATCTTTCAAATTGCTTCAATGTTAACCCGAATTTTTCCTGCTTTCTCAGAGTTATAAAACTGAATGCTTTTGTGGCCTAAGGAGGCTTAAGGAAACCCAGATTGTGCCTGCGTGCCTGAGTTTCATACTTTTCAAAATTCCTTACTTTTTCCTAAGTATTATCTGATTGTTTGTGTGTTGGGTCACTGGAATTAGTAAGTAAAAATGCCTAAGTACAATCCATGATTCCGAGTTTCGACTGATAGGTTTGAACCCAGTCCCTCGGCATGAAGATTAAGTACTATTGAGCCATTTCAACACTAAGGACAGTCAAAACGTATAAGCCAGAGAACTTAGAAGGAAAAGGAATTGTAACCCAGAAAAACTTGCAAAGACTTAAATTTTACTGCAAAAGGGATGAATACTTGTTTATACAAAAGATAGATAGCATTACAATAGATATTACTCCCTCCGTTCCTAAATATAAGATGTTTTAGCCTTTTTTCCACATTCATACATGTCTATATGTATATAGACAACTTTTAGTGTATATGTTCACTCATATTAGTTTGCATCTAGACAATATGAGCAATAGCTAGAACATCCTATATTTAGGAACGGAGGGAGTACATTGGAAGAATAGTAATGCTTCTATTTGTTCTCGAACAACTACTCAGGGATTAGGCGGCCTCCTCAGAATCCGAATCCTCCTCGTCGCTGTCGCCGGGGTTCTCAGGAGTTGCCGGAATCTCTTCCTCCAGATAGAAGGTCGAGATTGACACCATTTGAGATATCTTGGTGGCATACCCCTTGACAGACTCAAAAATTTCGGCTCTCTGCGCTTCCGTGTACCCTTGAGGGATACCGGTCGCCACACGCCAGGACTTTGCTGTGGTATAATGCATACGCATCATCCAAAGGGCCATGCGCGCACCACCGCGAGCAGCAGAATGGAACCAGGATTCTTTCTGGTTTGCTACCTCTTCAATTGCCTCCGGAAGCTTTCTTACTTCCGAGAATTCTTCGGCTTTGTCAGGAATGTACTTGTTCATAAGCAGCATCCCCGCATTCTTCAAGGCGGAGAATATTTTCCCGAAAGCCCGGATTTGTCAAGCCGGGTAAGCAAGGGGTTCCCTTCTGTTCAAAATAACAAGGAAAATTTAGAAAAATATATAAGGAGAAAAGAAACATACTGTAAAAAGTATAAGGAGAAAACTCGGTAAAAGGAGCTAAAACTTACCAAGAATCTTGTCCATCTCAACGCCTTCTTCAAGGCGTTGGTTGAGAGCATTCTCCAAGTCCCGGATAGTCGCTGCATCTTTCTCAGCTTGAGAAGATGCACGGGACTCGGCAATCCCAACAGCCAGTTGGCTGGCCTCCAAGTACTTCCGAAGCTTTACAGTCATCTTGTAAATCTCCGAGTTTTCCTTGCGGAGGTTCTCGACATTGCCAGCATCTTCAGCAATTTGTTTGGCTTTTGCCAAAGAAGCTGAAAAGCAGGGAAAATGAAGAGTTTGCAACTCGTAAAATGACTTAGAAAAAATTCATCAAACAGCAGTGCGAATAGGAAAAATATTTACCTGTTGAATGCTTCAGCTGTTGTTGAACATAGGACAATTCCGAGTCTTTTCCATCAAGAATGCTAAGGAGATTTTTAACCTCCTTGTTCTAGATGGTAAGCTTGTTGAAAACTTCCATGTTAATGGTCTCGGCAGTTTGCTGAAACATAGACAATGAAAAAGTCTCTTAAGTCAAAAAACAAGCAGGCATAAGAGAAAATCATTAAGTCAAAAAGAATAAATTTGGCTAAATACTTGGGGGCTAGAGGTATTTACCTGGCTCATTTTCTGCAAGCTCGCCAGATTCTCGGAAAATTCCTTGGCATACTCTAAGAAGGTTATTCCGACATGACAAAGGCCGTCTTGTATGACCTGACGAGGCGAGAACACGCAATTATTCCTAACTATAAGTCCGCCTTGCAGCCAAGGATGGATTAATGGAGCACGAGCAAAGTGTTTTTTCGCCCACGGATGAATATATCTGTGTTTGTCAAAACAGTCTTCTTGCTTTACCTTGAACTTGCTGCCAAAATTTGGGATGTGCTCATCCTTCGGGATGTTTGAAGGTCCACCCTCATCCGGCACCACCCTTTCCCTCGCATCCGAGTTGGATGCAATGGGCTAGTTGGACTGCAAGGGATATCCTTCTTCCCTGGCAACCGAGTTTTCTTCCCCAGCCGTTGTCGGAGTATCTGGCGCAGCGGTGGGAGATGACTTCAATCCTCTGTGCGCAGCAGCTTTGTGCTTCTTTCGGCCTTTTCCCTTCAAAGTTGTAGGGGCAAGGCTAGAAAAGAAAAGAGAAGGAAAATTTCGAGATATGAGATTCCGAGAAACTCGCAAACAAAAAAGTATAAAAAATAGAAAACCCGGGATTTACCTGGAAGTAGCGACGGCTACGCCGTCAAGATCGATGACTTCCTGAGTTGCGGATGGCTTCTTGCACTTCCGTCCTCCTGACTGGAAGTTGGCACGAAGCGCATCCAACTCTACGTCGGTAGCAATCTCAGCCTCAGGAAGATCGAGAAGTTGTGGAAAGAAACAAATTCCGGGTAAGGAAAAACTCCGACAAAAACAAGACTCAAGAAAATCCCCAAAGAGACAGAACTATACCTTTGGAGCTGAGGTTCCAGTGTTGTACATTTGCCAGCTCTCCTTGTACTGATCACGAGTAGAAACCAGTATGTTTAGACGCTACTTGAAGTCCTTTTTTGACAAAACCTTGGTTGTTGCCCTCATCGCGTCATCTAGGCCCGTGTATTCACACATGAGCCGTTTTCCGCGGTAAGCCAAAGGCTGGATCCGCCTTCCGAGCCAGCACAAGACGGTATCTGTGCCGGTCAGTGGAGGAGTGGCGGAAACAAGTTTGGCGATTCGCCTCTTGATTCTAATCAGATCTGGAGGCAGAGTCTAGACCGCGTCCACCGCCCAATTGTCTTGGGGAGTGGCCGCGGAATTGACAAAAGGCGGAATGCCCGTTTCCTGTCTAGGAAACGGGACATCCGCATGATAAAAGAAAGAGCCTGTCCAAAATTTGACGTACTTGGAGGTTTTGATTTTCGGAAACCAATCTTCCCTAAACCTACGAAGGGTAAAGTAGATGGTCCCGCAAGTCGGGAGGGCGCCCTCAGAGGGGTTGTGTTTTACCCCGAAGCAATACCGCCAGAAATCTAGGCGGGGTTCTATCCCTAGATAACCCTCGAAGAGGGCCTGGAAGCAAGCTAAGTAGAGAATGGAGTTTGGGGGAAGGTTGTGTGGCTGAATCCTATAGTGATCTAGGATTTGAAGAAAAAAGGCGGTTGGCGAAAACCCCATACCTCGATTTATGTGAGAGGCGACGAGAACCCGTTCGCCGAGTTCCGGGAATGGCTCAGTGTCGTCCTCGTTATACCGTCACTTGTCCTTCACCATGAACCCTTCTTTCTCCAGTGTCGGGAGAAGGGAAGGGAGCACGTTACAGTGGCTCAAGTTCCCGGCGTTTTCCTCCCCTTCGTCTTCACCTCTGGCGGTGGCGGTAGCAGTGACCTCCTCGCCACCGTGAGTAGTGTTTTCCTCCGCGGGCTCGGAGAAGGGAGGCGGAGGAGGAGCGGTGGATGATGACGGCGGCGCGTTTCTAGCCGCGAGAGGCAGATCCCCACGGGCCGGCTTGCTGGCAGCCCCCTCCGGTGCGGTCGCCCCAGTGTGGACCGGGGAGTCGAGGAGGGGGTCCATCTCGTTGATGATTCTCTCAATATCCACGGGGGCGCTTGCTACGTAAGAGGCACGGGGAGAATCTCCGTCGACCATTTTTCAGCGGCGCGGACGAGAAGTTGAACCTCCGATGGTTTCTTCCGGGGAGGGGCTCGGGGGCTAGGCTCTCTGCGCTCACTCTCGTGCTCGGGCTCCGGTTTCTATGGCTATCGCGTTGAGATCTCGAGGAGGAAGAAGGTGCGGAAGGTAATCCGGAGGTCCCGAGACGGCTATTTATAGCCAAATGCGGGGAGATTAGCTCCAACGGCTATTTGACCGTTGGATGCGCGACGCATGTTACGCCCGAAATTTTCGGGAAATGGGGGGATAGGGTGATAATTGCTATCTCCTCGTTTTCCGCGAGAATCTGTCAAAGGATACATTTCAGGGTTTTGACTGGACCCAAACGTCTGCGATGTCAGCAGGATTTCATCGCTGATGTCACGAGGTTCTTTATCTGCGAAGGCTCGTGGAAGAAAAGCCAGACTTTGATAAAATCCGAGTTTTGAGTTAAGAGATTTTGGAAAAAAGAAGAATCAAGACAAAACACCTATATTTCTCGGAAAAGAATGCTAGTCGACAAAAGGCGGCAGAATGAAGTCTTAATTCTTCTTGGGGGCTACTGTCGGATATATTCCGATTAGGGGTATGTCCGGCAGTGGCCCCCAAGAAGAATTAAGACTTCATTCTGCCGCCTTTTGTCGACTAGCATTCTTTTCCGAGAAATATCGGTTCCGGCATTGGCCTAAAGGGCCGGATTACCAGGGTGACCTGTTGGTAATGGATCACAGTCCATTGGGCGGCACAGTAAGCTGATGTGCAGGAAGCCGGATTCTAGAAGAACTCAGACCACGACCCAAAGTGGTGCGGCTTGGAGGAGAAGACGGATTCCTTATTTTCCAAGTTAGATACTTTCCGTAGTCTTCTAGGTTTCCTCCCTGCAAGCCCTAATCCGGCTATCTATATAAAGCCGAACGGGAGAGAAGATAGACAAGGAATTAGCTAGAAGCCGACTCGCCGAGAAATTGATCCTCGCCGAGTTAGGGAAACTATACTCACATTGCACTTTGTATACTTCAGGCTTCAGTCCCGATTTAGTGAGATTGCAGGAGTAGGAACGCCGCCTAGTTGCGTCGTACCGAACCTGGGTAAAACTCGGTGTTCTCGTTTGTCGTACTACCACGCCCCCCCCCCCCACGTCTCTACCCGTAGGCTCATGGCACCCCCATCTATGATCCTTACTACGATGTCTCAACAGCCCTGGAAAGATCTAAGCTTTGGGAAGCTGGTTTTGATGAATATGATATTTTTAGTCCCCCAAGTTTCGAGGAGGAAATTTTATTTGATGATACTTTGTGGTATTCTAGTTCCACCTACTATTGAGGATAATTTTATTGTGATGTTTATATGCCTCCTATATATGGTGTTTACAATGATGAACATGCTATATTCAGTCCATCTACTATTGAGGATAAAGTTCCTTGTGATTATAATATTCCTCCAATTTATGATGATTGCAATTATGGATGTGACAGTTTTACTCCCGCTATTAATAATGAGAAGGACTTTACTTATGTGGAGATTAATGATAATAATTTTATGCTTGATCATGAAACAAAAAAATGCTTTATATGATAGCTATATTGTTGAGTCTATTCATGGTGCTACTTAGAATTATTTTGAGAGGAAAATATGGTTATGGAAATCTTCATGTTATTAAATTTCCTCTCTTTATGTTGAAAGTTTAGAGATTTCTATTGTGTTGCTTCTATATGTTGGTTTCTTTAAGACCCACTGGTCATCATGAAAGAGGAAGACAAGGTTTCATATATCTCAATAATATTAAGTCTCCTCTCTTTATGTTAAAAGTTTTGAAGTTGCACTTATTTTGCCTTCCTATGCTAGCTTTGTGCTTTATTGACTTGTTTTTCTACAAGATTCTTTTTAATAGGAAGTGGCTTAGACTTAAAAAAAATTATGTTTGCTTCTTGATGCTCTCTTTTGCTCTGATTTATATTTCTTATGTGAGCATCTTTGCAAATTATCATGCCTAGCTAAAAGGTTTTAAAGAAAAGCACTTCTTGGGAGATAACTCATGATTTTATTTTTGCAATGTTTTCTTCTGTTTTCTTTCAGTAAAGGTGTTGTTTACTTGTGTAGCAACTCCTTTGTATCTTTATTTTCTGGTATTTGTTGTGCCAAGTGAAGTCTCTAGTGAAAAGTTGAAGTTCGATTTGGATTTCTACGTAGGAAACAAAATTCTGTTGCCCACTGTTAATTCGTATAAAATCACAAAAAGATCAAAAAGACCTGAAATTTTAATGCTTAATCCTCAGCTATTTCCGAAACTTTTTCTAGTTTTGGATTTTTCGATTTGAGCAACGTAAGTGCCTCGAAAAAGTTCGTATTTACAATATGTTCTGGTTTTGACAGATTCTACCTTTTTACTTGCATTCTCTCTTTTACTATGTTGAGTTGATTTCTTTGCTCCATAAAACATTAGTGGCTGTAGCTAATGTTTAAAAAGTATTAATAATTCTTGTGTCCATGGAGAACATGTGAGTTTTTGATTGTGCACTAACCCTCTAATGAGAATTACTTTGAGTTTGGTGTGAAGAAAGTTTTTAAGGGTCAAGAGAAGAGTGTGATATAATATGATCAATAAGAGTGAAAATCCTAAGCTTGGGGATGCCCCCATGGTTCATCCCAGCAAATTCTAAGAAGTCTCAAGCGTCTAAGCTTGGGGATGCCCAACGCATCCCCTTCTCCATCGGCAACTTATCAGGTCACTTCTAGTGAAACTATATTTTTATTCGGTCACATCATATGCATTTTACTTGGAGCGTCTGTTTGTTTTTGTTTTTCTTTTGTTTTCATTGCTGAAATAAACTTAGTTGGAACCCAGCATTCTTGTTTGGGAGAGAGACACGCTCCGCTTTTTCATATGAATACTCGTATTCTTAGTTTTTCTTCTAGCTGCTGCAAATCCTTTTACCTCCTGTTTTTCATGCATCTCTTATTCAGGGATGTTAGTTCTAGTAGAGTAGTATTAGTACTCTCGTGTTTCATTGATATATATTTTGGAGAGTTTTTGTTTACATAAATGATTGGTGTTTGAAAGTAGTAAAATATTGCATGCTTATAACAGTGCAAAGAGAAGTTTGTTTAGACTGTGGCTAGACTTTATCATGACATGTTGGATGTTATTTTAATTCTATGATTAGTAGTTATTATTGTAGCTTGACTTGTCTCAAATATCTGAGAGTGCTTAATATGTCATGGAAACAATCATGAGTTGTTTTTATCACATTGAATCATAATATTGTGGTATTCTCCTTCGAATGCTTTATTTGGTTGACTTGGCGCATGCTTACACCATGTTATGACTACATACCAGTCACCTATGTCCTCTATGATCATTTAGTTTTTGACTTGTAATACCATTTATGCTTTGATTAATAATGTTTTTATCGCTATGCATGATTATGGCCATTATTGCTCTCTTAATTTGCCGCTCCCAGTCTTTGCTAGCTTCCACCTGTACTGAGTATGAGCTCTACTCGTGCATCCAACTCCCAAAAACCAAAGTATGCCAAATGTGTCCACCATATCTACCTACGTGTGGTATTTAACCGCCACTCCAAGTAAATTTCTCATGTGCTACCTTTAAAACCTTCAAAATTATACCTGTATTGTGCCCCTGTTTTAGCTCATGAGGAAGTAAATAGAGAATCTTTATCTCACTTGTTGATTGGACTTTACACACCTGGACTAGTGGCATATCCGTTTATCCAAATTGATAGAAGAGCTGGCAGCGGGGTGCCCAACCCTAAAATTGGTTACTATAAATTCTCTTTGTTGGAACGCGTAGAGATAAACAAAAACTTTTTCCTACGCGGTACTTCCAAGATCTAGCCAAGGTAGAAGGCCACGATGATTACCACTAGACGCGCGGTTGCGGATTATCGATGAAACGCATCGGGGCAGTGCAGTCCACGATCCGATCCAGCCGATCCGATCCCGCGAACGTCGAAGTGCTGAACGTACAGCACCTCTGCCGGTATCCACACGTACGAGGAGGAGCTCCGACGGAAGACTGCTAGGTCTGGTGCGACGGCTGGACTGAGTGGGGCTAGGGTTCCCAACGCATTGGAGTGGACTAACGTGCCCGCTGGGCAACCTGCGCCCCTCTTTATATAGCGAATGATAGTGGGCTTCACAACATTTGCGGCCCATTCCCTCTGTGAGTCCGACTCACAAACTCAATCCATTTCCGGTTCGGGTCCAACCCGACCAATACATGCTCCCGCTCTTAAGTGTGTGACCCTGCAGGCTCATGGCGACTTGGACACGATTGGAGTCCAACTCCCAATCGATCAATCGGTAGCAGCTCCTAGCAGAACGTGCCGACTCCCAAGTCCCATTGAGTCATGACGACATACCTTTCAATGTGATATTCATCTTAGTCCCTTTTGCCTCACGATATACCTTGTTGAACTATAGGCGATTTATCGTCATCCCTTAAATAGCTCAACTCTCTTCTCGATCCGTGATATGTGATTCATCTGACTAACTCTTAGTCAACAGACACAGTTAACACTTAACTGAGTCGCGCATGGCCATGCTTCCTGAATCATATCACTCGAGAGGGCCCAGAGAATATCTCTCCATTAGGAGGGGCAAAATCCGATCTTGATTATCCACATCACGCAGCTTGCTTCTCATTTGACCCGAACTCTGCCTTTATAGCTGCCTTGTCACAAAGCAGCGTTTAACAGAACCTAAGTCGGTGATCCACAACTCGGATTGTGCGACAACCTCAGGTCTAAGGATTACATTGATTGAGACATGCAAATGACGACTTGCTCGTTGCATCTCAATGTGAGTCAGTCTGACTTGCTAAACTCTTTAGCCAAGTCCTTGATCGTTGGAATGGCATCACCATGCCCATGACAAGTGGAACCATGTCATCATCCAACACTCACATTAGTCTAGGGTGTGTGTCCAGCACAACCTTAATGACCAAGGAAAATTAGTATGAACAACATGAATACATAGTTCCACAATCGAATCACATAATCAATGACATATATCAGATGTTCAAACCAAAGGACAACTTAATAAATTTATGAATACATTGGGAATTACATCATACATGATTGCCTCTAGGGCATATTCCCAACAGTCTCCCACTTGCACTAGAGTCAATCATCTTGGCATCATATGCCTAGGCATCTAATGCCCATACCTCTCGTGTGCGCCTCATGCTTAGGCTGTGGTAGCGCCTTTGTCAACGGATCTGCAATGTTTGCATCTGTGTGTACTTTGCATAACTTGATATCACCTTGTTCGACAAACTGACGAATGAGGTGGTACCGCATGAGTATATGTTTGTTCTTCTGGTGTTGTCTAGGTTCCTTGGCTTGTGCGATAGCACCATTGTTGTCACAATATACGTCCAAAGGATTGGACGCGCCCTGAACCACACCAAGATCTATCAGGATTTTCCTGATCCAAACAGCTTCCTTTGCCGCCTCTGAGGCAGCAATATACTCAGCATCTGTTGTAGATGCAGACACCGTATCTTTCTTGGAACTCTTCCAACTCACAGCTCCTCCGTTCATTACAAACACGTATCCAGATTGCGAACGAGAATCATCTGAGTCGGTGAGATAACTCGCATCCGTGTAACCCTTTACACTGAATTCTTCATCACCTCCATAAACTAGGAACATTTCCTTAGTCCTTCTCAAGTACTTAAGGATGTTTTTAACCGCTGCCCAGTGGGCTTCGCCAGGGTCAGCCTAGTATCTGCTCGTAACACTTAGAGCATAGGAAACATCTGGCCTAGTACAAATCATGGCATACATGATGGATCCGATTGCCGAAGCATACGGGATCACACTCATCCGACTTCGCTCATCAGTCGTCGAAGGACACTGAGTCTTGCTAAGTTTTATGCCATGGGACATCGGCAAGAATCCCTTCTTGGACTCTTCCATTTTGAATTTCTTCAAAACTTTGTCCAGATATGTACTCTGACTCAATCCAATGAGCCGCCTTGATCTATCTCTATAGATCCTGATTCCTAATATGTAAGTCGCCTCACCCAAATCCTTCATTGAGAAACTCCTTTCCAATGACTCTTTGGTTTCTTGCAACATCATGACATCATTTCCAATCAGTAATATGTCATCCACATATAAGATTAGAAAATTTACTTTGCTCCCACTAAACTTCTTGTATAAACAAGAATCATGATCACTCTTGATGAAGCCAAACGATTTGACTACCTCATCAAAGCGAATGTTCCAACTCCGAGATGCTTGCTTCAACCCATAAATGGATTTCTGAAGTTTGCATACCTTGTCAGCGTTAGCTGGATCGACAAAACCTTCGGGCCGTATCATATACACGTCCTCAGTTAAATTTCCATTAAGGAATGCCGTCTTGATATCCATTTGCCATATCTCATAGTCGAAATAGGCTGCTATGGCTAACATGATCCGAATTGATTTAAGCATCGCTACGGGCGAGAAGGTCTCGTCGTAGTCAACTCCTTGAACCTGTCGGAACCCCTTCGCGACAAGTCGTGCTTTATAGATGGAAATATTTCCATCCATATCAATTTTCTTCTTAAAGACCCATTTGCACTCGACGGGTCTTGCACCGTCAGGCAGATCAACCAAATTCCAAACTTGGTTTTCATCCATGGACTTTAACTCGGATCTCATGGCTCCAAGCCATGACTCGGAATCAGATCCCACCATCGCTTTCGAATAAGTTGCCGGCTCATTACTGTCTAAAAGTAAAACATCACGAGCATTTTGTAATCTGGCAGATCTCCGTGGTTCAGGTGCTTTTATCGGTGTAGGTACCACGACCGGCTCAGCCTCCAAGGCGCTCGCCGACTCGCCCCTAGCCGATTCCTCTCGAATTTATTCGAGTTGCACTGTGCTCCCACTGACTTCCCGACTGAGAAACTCTTTCTCAAGGAAGACACCATTCCAAGCGACAAACACTTTGCCCTCTTCCCGGTTGTAGAAGTAGTACCCCAAGGTTTTCCTCGGATACCCCACGAAAATACACTTATCCGACTTGGGCGTGAGCTTGTCCGACTGAAGTCGCTTGACAAATGCTTCACAACCCCAAATCTTAAGAAAAGACAAACTTGGCCTCTTGCCAGTCCACATCTCATGTGGTGTCTTCTCTACTGACTTTGATGGTACTGTGTTTAGTGTGAACGCTGCAGATTCTAGACAATAACCACAAAATGATAAAGGTAGATCTGTTTGACTCATCATTGATCGTACCATGTCCAACAAGGTCCGGTTTCTTCGTTCCGATACACCGTTTCTCTGCGGTGTACCTGGAGGAGTGAGTTGAGGAACTATTCCACAGCTCTTTAGATGGTCATCAAACTCATGGCTCAGGTACTCGCATCCACGGTCCGACCGTAGAAACTTTATTTTCTTGCCGAGTTGATTTTGCACTCTGGAATTCCTTGAACTTTTCAAAGGCTTCCGACTTGTGTTTCATTAAGTAGATATATCCATGCCTACTCAAATCATCAGTGAAGGTAATGAAGTACTCATAACCACCTCTGGCTGTCGTGCTCATTGGACCACATACATCACTATGTATTAGTTCCAACAAGTCGGACGCCCTTTCGCAACTCCTTGCAAAAGGTGTCTTGGTCATTTTGCCTAGTAGGCATGATTCGCATGTCTCAAATGACTCTAAGTCAAATGAAGTTAGAAGTCCATCATCATGGAGCTTCTTCATGCGCTTCCAACTTATATGACCAAGCCGACAGTGCCAAAAGTAAGTCATATTCAGATCATTTGGTTCCAACCTTTTAACATTTATGTTATAGACCGATTCACTATCAAGATTCAAAATAAATAACCCGTTCTGAACGGGTGCAAAGCCATGAAACATATCTTTCAAATATAAAGAACAACCATTATTCTTAATATTCGACTCATAACCTTGTCTCATCAAACATGAGGCGGAAATAATGTTTCGGCTAAGCACTGGAACACAATAACAATTATTTAATTCCATTAAAAATCCTGAAGGTAAATGAAGTTGCATCATGCCGACTTCCAACGCAGCGACTCTCGCCTTGTTGCCGACCCGAATATCAACCTCTCCTCTTGCCACGCTCCTAGTTCTTACCAGTCCCTGCAATGAGTTGCATATGTGAATAACTGATCCGGTATCATATACCCAAGAACTATTAGGCGCATCAGCAAGATAAATGTCTATAACATTGCACACAAGCGTACCTGAGTTGGAAGTCACACCTCCACTCTTGGCTCTGTCAGCCAAATACTTGGTGCAGTTCCTCTTCCAGTGGCCATCTTGCTTGCAATAGAAGCAATTGGCTCCGGCTGTAGGAGATGGCTTAGTCTTTGAGGAAGCACTCTGGACAGGGCCATGGGCGCTACCTCCTGACTTATCCTTCTTCTTCTTAGTCCAAGAACTCTTCTTGAACTTAGCCTTATTCTGCACCATCAACACTTGACTGGCGCCTTTCTTGATATCAGCCTCTGCCGTTTTGAGCATCCCATGTAATTCAGTGATACTCTTATCCATACCATGCATGTGGTAGTTCGAAATGAACGGACCATACGCACTAGGAAGAGAGTTCAGAATTATATCAGTAGCGAACTCTTCGTTAATTGGGAAGTCCAGCCGATCCAGAGACTGTATGTAACCAACCATCTTGATTACATGCGGACTCAGTGGATCGCCGTCTTTAAGCTTACAGCCCAGCAAAGCTTGAGAGACTTGATACCTCTCGGTCTTTGCCTGAGCCTGGAACATACTTTTGAGGCTTTCGATCATATCGTAGGCCTCAACATTTTCGAACTGCTGTTGCAAGTCCGGTTCCATGTGTGCAAGCATAAGACAGCTAATTTCCGTAGACTCATCTCTAGTCTTACGGTAGGCATTCATGACAGCGACAGTCGCATCGTCATCTGGCTCTTCTAGAAGTGGAGTTTCTAGAACATGTTCTTTCTTGTCATGCTTGAGGACTATCCTCAGATTATGATACCAGTTGGTGAAATTAGTTTCATTAAGCTTATCTTTCTCTAGGATTGACCTCAACGCAAAAGTGGACAACCGAGGAAGGTTGCTAGGTGCCATTTATCTACAACATAAAATATGCAAAAACACTTAAGACATGTATTCATAAAAGAGTGGTCATATTAAATGCTTTAATACTTATTCTCCCACTAGAACCAACACCCCTCCGATGGTTGCTAAGTGATTCAAGATCCTAAATAAGCAAGCCGACTAGTGAGCTTTAGCATCACCGCTAGCCGTCAAGTGATCTAGGTAGGCAACACTTTGCCAATCGTATCCAATACGACTCCTGTTAGTTGGGTGACATCACATGGCCCGGCTCCCAACCTACCTCGCCCCGAGCCCCACAACCGTTGTGATGGACTCGTCTAGATTACCAAGTGCTTCTGCTTGTAAAAGTCCGACTCAAAACCACCTAACCGGAAAGAATTGGTAGCACCTCAATTTTATGAGCCCACTACCAAGAATGTCCGACTTGTGATGGTGCAGCACTGGCGGGGCGACCGACTAGACCTTCTTTGAGGGATTAAAATCTACCAACTATCTAAATAGAGGTAAATAGAGACATAACAATAACACAAATAAAGCAATTATAATGTGAAATGGTATGGCTCTCTTCATGGTGATCTCCATCTCCACGAAGCTTGTAAGTCGACTCGTGCCAACTCTTGTCACGTGCCATCTTACTCCATGTAGCCGACTTGTACATCGACCTGCATGCCTTCTGGTTCTCCAACAAGCTACAATAGCTAGTAAATGAAAATTTACATAGAGAATCCGACACGCAGGCCGGTATACAATAAAATGACAGCACCTAGGCTCTAGCCGGCTGACAAAAACATGATACGCAGATCATGTATGGATTACACACATCACATGCACATAAGCCATACCATTCAGAACTTCCTGCAAAAACAAGTTATGCATAGATACGATATCTACCGGCGTTGTGAAACTCGCAACGACATCTAAGGCGCTACGACAGGGCGAAGCCGGCGGTATGATCACGGAAACCAGATAATCCATTAACCCCGAGTATGATTGATCCAATCAATCTTGTACAAAACCGATCTATCTCATAGAACGACCAGCAAAACAGCACTTAGATCCAATCTAATGCTAACTACATATCATATATGTACGGATCTCGGGTCTAATACCAGAAGATACCGCTCTGATACCACTGTTGGAACGCGTAGAGATAAACAAAAACATTTTCCTACGCGGTACTTCCAAGATCTAGCCAAGGTAGAAGGCCACGATGATTACTACTAGACGCGCGGTTGCGGATTATCGATGAAACGCGTCGGGGCAGTTGTAGCACCTGGGGTGTTACCTGTTTGTTTTTTTTTTGCTTGCATCACATGCATCATATTGCATTGCACCATGTTTGCATCACAACAATTCAAAACAATTTAAAATTTCACACATGTCAAAAATTTCCAATTTAACAATTGCAAACTACAACAACTCCTTTGTTTTCAAATAGTTTGCAGTTGTTCTAATCAAATTGCTTGTTAATACAAATTTCCCTGTTATTTAAAACCCTAATGGCAATTCAAAAATTCAAGCAACTCAATCCTACTTATCATATTTCAATATGGGTTTAAATATTAAAATTTTGCAAACCAATTAACTTCAATAATGTTTGTATAATTGATTGAATTTATTAAATAAACTTTGTTTATTTCCAACCCAAACACTAGTTGAGAATCACCTAATAATTTAACATCACCTTAATAATTCAAGTTGTTGAAAGTAATTTTAAACTACCTTTTGTTGTTGTTTTTGCAAATTAATAACATTTAATTATCAACTCAAAAACCCAAACTCTATTGGGACAATTTAACTACAAACTCTAAATCAAATTAAATTTTCAAATTGTGAAATAATGTTAACTCTTGCTTTAGCTGCTGTTTTGGAAAATTATCACAAATAAGTCCTAACAGAAAACCCTAACCCCTTTTCTATCCCTCTCTCCCTTTTATTCTTTACAAAAAATGGAAAAGGAAAAAAAAATAGCAAGGAGAGGACAGCAGCCCACCCATCCTATTTTTCCCCAAAGCCCATCCCCTTTTTCTCTCTTTCTGGCCCACCAACCCCTTTCTGTCGTCTTCCTCCCCTCCTGTACGAACAGCCACATAACCCTTCGATCATCTCTCCCCCCCTGGATGCCATGCCGTACAGGCCTCTCCCCCCATATAGCTCCCCTCACCCCTCTGCCCTAGCACGCCCTAGCCCTCTCCTCTAACCCTGCGCCGCCAACTCCTCTTCCTCTTTCCCCAAGTTCTTCTGTTCTTTCTGAACCTCGACACTGAAACCACCACCGAGCACTCCGTGGCCGGGACTTTGCTTCCTTGGCGCCACCGAGGTGGCCCTCTCCGAGGAGCCCCGAGGGCGGGAATGGAATCGGGGGTATTCCAGCTACCGCCCCGTCCCATCGCCCGCTGCTGCGAGCCCCCGAGGTGGCCGCACCGTCGCCGGCAAGCGCTCGCCGGGGCTGCACGACGGCAGCAGCCGCTCCCTCGACCAACCGCCGCTCCCTCGCTCCTCCGTCAACGGCGCGCACCGAGGTGAGCCACACCCCCCTCCGCACCGCTCCTTCCTTCCTCCCTCCGTTCTGCTCTGCGATCCGGCCATCGAGCCGTGGAGATCACCGTCGGAGCCACTGCAACCGTGCGTGCTGTCGAGGAAGGTTCTGTTCTCGTCAGTTTCGTCAGTCACACCTACAGCAGCAACTACAAAACCCAACACCCCCCATACCTGACAGCAACGAAGCGATACCGCACTGGCTCCGTTCCTTGGCGTGCAGCAACCGGTTCCGGGTTCGATTCCCAGCCCGGGGATTAACCCCATTTTTTTTCTACTGCCACGCGCGCAGCCTAGCCCCACCCGTCATACACCTCTGATGCCATCTCAACGCACCCACGCCCGCGTGGCTGCCACCTGGGCCCGCGCCCGCGCCGCAGAGACCCAGGCTGGGTTGCCCTGGGTGAAAAACGCCCCAGGGGCCCCTCTGCGAATTCTTTTCTTTCTTTTAGGCCCCTCTTTTCACAGATTGACCCCTAATTTTAAAGTGGTAATAACTTTTATTTCCTAAGTCCAAAAGATAAAAATAAAATATGTTTCTTGTCCCAAATTTAATGATCTACCTATCCAAAGCATTTGTTTTCTGTTTTGAATTTACAAAATGCAATTCAAATTTGAATTCAAATAATTCAATTGTAATTTGCAACAATTCATAAATAATTCATACTAATTCCAAATAAGGCAAATAAAATATGTTTTCCATACCATTTTGAATAACCTTTTCAAATATAAATTTTGTTTCATGGTTTGAATAATTTAGATTGCCCAAATAATTTAATCCTTGTTTAATTCATTTAAATTTGATAAAATCATAACTTGCTCAAAATAAAATAATTTTGAACATGCAAAATATGTTTTCAAACCATCAAAGTGTGAACTTTTCAAATGTGAGTTTGAAATTATGTTTTGAACAAATAAAACTTCAATTAAATTCAAACTTGTTTTAAATCCATTTAAAACTTGTTTAATATTGTTTAATTCATAATTAAATTATCCTAATTCCAATTTCAATATTTGAAACATGTAATCCAACTAATATTTGATGTTCTCTCCAAATACAAATTCTGTTAATTGTTTTGAACACTTTAACTTGATGAAAACAACAAGTGCTTGTGTGACATGTTTAAGTAACCAAACTTTCCAAACTTAACCAATAATTTCCAAACTTGTTAAACCTTATTTCAATTGGTTCTATTGTTGTTATTTTGTTGTTTTCCTCATCCATGCATCATGCTAATCCACTTTCACCTATTGGTTAGTTGGAAAACAATTGTTTCAACCATAATTCATGGGCTTTTCATATGCAACTCAAATTGCATATGGGTCCATTTAAATTTGTTTATCTTGTCAACTAGTTTACCTTGATGCATATTTAAACTTGTCATGCATCCATATCTAGATCATGCTGGATCTTTGCCGTAGTAGTAATTGTTGCATCCGGTGTTTGTTCGAGGTTCGTTGCTTCTTCCCGGATAGGACGTTGAGATGATGTGAGCAACGACAAGTTCTGCTACCTTGCGGGATCTTAGGCAAGTATACTCACTTGCTGCCAAATGGCTGCCTTTCATCACTTGTTACCGATACTTTCCGTTGTTCTTTTCTGCTAGCCTTAGTAGTAGTTGTTTCTGTTACGAACCTATCACATGAATCCCTTAACCCTGCTATTGCCTCACCTCCACACCTATAACCATTGCTTGTGCCCGTGTCTTACTAGCATGCTTAGGTTGTTTTGCTCGAGTCTGTTACCCGTTACTTTCTGTTATTACTTCATTATGTTCTGGGGGCTCGATGTTTAATCAATCAAACATGCTAATGTTACTATTAATAATAATTTGATGATAAGGCACCGGCAGGAGGCCCCTTGTGGTTTTGAGGCCTGCTAGTGTCGACCCTAATAGGAAAAGGGTCTTGTCTACTGATCCATGATGAGCGCACTACCCGCATGTGGGAAGCGAGTATGGGCGCCCCCCTCAATTTGATTCGATTCGCATCTCGTCCAAATCGCCTCATTTAGTTCGGGCTTTCCATTTGCTGCATGCATGATCTTGCGAGCCCTTGGATCCCGGGTGGAACTTTCGTAGTCGGAATATAGGAGGACACGTTCTTAGAGTGCTATGAGGGTCCATTTTCTTCTGGGCTCGATTAGCCATGCGCCTAAGGTGCTTTGGGCTTGATGCGAAGAAGAGTTGAGTTGTGTAGAGTACCTCGCTTGGTGGGTTAGCTCCCCATATGGCGGGTTATTCTTGCGTGTACGGCCAAATTGGTGCAACCCTGCAGGGATAATCTTCTCGAGAAGCCGTGTTTTCCGCGGTTATGGATTACTTGGTGAAAGTACTGGCTAACAAGTACTCAGGACAACTTAAACCTAATGATTAACAATCTTACACCCAATGATTAACAAGTTGACTAGTAATAGGCTTATTGACACAATAATCTGAACCATCATTAATCCAACTGTGTGAGTTATCCTCGGATTGCTTCTTCGGATAAGGGGCGAGATCCAGGATGGGTTTGTTTGAATTTATCTTTCAGTTGGTTACAACACTCGATCTTATCTTCTTTCTGTTAGCCGGAAGTTGTAGTAACTCTCTGTAGATGGTTAGAGCAGCCCTTTGCCGCTTATTTGCAATAACCCCTGCCTTTCTGTTGATCCCAAAGTATTTGTATCTTGTGATGACTGGCTACGCCGGTATCTTGTGAGTATGGTTTATCCACTTGCCAGTACTTAACCGTACTGACCCACGAATCTCTTTCGTGGCTGCATATTCAACATTGCAGTCAACAGGTTTGAAGTCTGACGACGTTAGCTTGGGAATCCCTCCGGCTTGGCCTGGGCAGGGATTGGACGCTCTCGGTTATCTTCAGGACTCTTAGTCCAATTTGTATCTTGTCCGTAGACGGACGATATGTTGTTTCTTCCGCTGTTATTTGGATCTTTGTATTGTATAAGTTGTACCCCTGGCTCGTCTGAGTCATCTTGTATCTATCTGTTTCTGTTGTAAATTGTGGAATATTCGTGATCTATTGTAATGTT
This sequence comes from Alopecurus myosuroides, assembly GCA_028641055.1. Classification (NCBI taxonomy): domain Eukaryota; kingdom Viridiplantae; phylum Streptophyta; class Magnoliopsida; order Poales; family Poaceae; genus Alopecurus; species Alopecurus myosuroides. Next base: position 96,032,486 of record CM054062.1, read on the forward strand.
ATCACAAGTGCCAACCTGGAATCGGTTATTATGTGGATTTTGGCGGGACTGCTGAAATCTGCATAGTGCCCGATCTCGGGGCGTCACAAAATGGTATCAGAGCCTTGGTTCCGATTCCCGAGATTGTTTCGATACGAATGGTTATCGAAGCAACGGGTCCGCAAAGCCTGTAGGATAACCTAGCTACCGGTCGTTGTTCCTAGAGTGTCAAAAACTATTTCTGCTAAACTATTTTGGAAAAACATCTCAATAGGATTCTTGTTTTCTCCTTATCCCTATTCTATTTCCCCTCCCATCTTAGTTGTTTTGGAGTCTACTCTCGTACTCAATCTTTCAAAGTGTTAGGTTCCTACGTAAGTGGACGTTTTCTGAGCCGTTAACCTAATAGGTTCGATCATCGGAAGATTCCTGGTGGGAGAACATCGTCGTCACTCCGAGCAAGATTCCCTTGTTAGTGGTGTCGAGGAGATCAACTGGAAGCACGAAGAATCGATAGTCGAACCTCTTTCCCCTCCCGGGTTAGCAGGTGGATTGCGAGGGCGCAATCCCTTGTTAGTGGTGTCGTCTGTAACACCTGGGGTGTTACCTGTTTGTTTTTTTTTTTGCTTGCATCACATGCATCATATTGCATTGCACCATGTTTGCATCACAACAATTCAAAACAATTTAAAATTTCACACATGTCAAAAATTTCCAATTTAACAATTGCAAACTACAACAACTCCTTTGTTTTCAAATAGTTTGCAGTTGTTCTAATCAAATTGCTTGTTAATACAAATTTCCCTGTTATTTAAAACCCTAATGGCAAATCAAAAATTCAAGCAACTCAATCCTACTTATCATATTTCAATATGGGTTTAAATATTAAAATTTTGCAAACCAATTAACTTCAATAATGTTTGTATAATTGATTGAATTTATTAAATAAACTTTGTTTATTTCCAACCCAAACACTAGTTGAGAATCACCTAATAATTTAACATCACCTTAATAATTCAAGTTGTTGAAAGTAATTTTAAACTACCTTTTGTTGTTGTTTTTGCAAATTAATAACATTTAATTATCAACTCAAAAACCCAAACTCTATTGGGACAATTTAACTACAAACTCTAAATCAAATTAAATTTTCAAATTGTGAAATAATGTTAACTCTTGCTTTAGCTGCTGTTTTGGAAAATTATCACAAATAAGTCCTAACAGAAAACCCTAACCCCTTTTCTATCCCTCTCTCCCTTTTATTCTTTACAAAAAATGGAAAAGGAAAAAAAATAGCAAGGAGAGGACAACAGCCCACCCATCCTATTTTTCCCCAAAGCCCATCCCCTTTTTCTCTCTTTCTGGCCCACCAACCCCTTTCTGTCGTCTTCCTCCCCTCCCGTACGAACAGCCACAGAACCCTTCGATCATCTCTCCCCCCTGGATGCCATGCCGTACAGGCCTCTCCCCCCATATAGCTCCCCTCACCCCTCTGTCCTAGCACGCCCTAGCCCTCTCCTCTAACCCTGCGCTGCCAACTCCTCTTCCTCTTTCCCCAAGTTCTTCTGTTCTTTCTGAACCTCGACACTGAAACCACCACCGAGCACTCCGTGGCCGGGACTTTGCCTCCTTGGCGCCACCGAGGTGGCCCTCTCCGAGGAGCCCCGAGGGCGGGAATGGAATCGGGGGTATTCCAGCTACCGCCCCGTCCCATCGCCCGCTGCTGGGAGCCCCCGAGGTGGCCGCGCCGTCGCCGGCAAGCGCTCGCCAGGGCTGCACGACGGCAGCAGCCGCTCCCTCGACCAACCGCCGCTCCCTCGCTCCTCCGTCAACGGCGCGCACCGAGGTGAGCCACACCCCCCTCCGCACCGCTCCTTCCTTCCTCCCTCCGTTCTGCTCTGCGATCCGGCCATCGAGCCGTGGAGATCACCGTCGGAGCCACTGCAACCGTGCGTGCTGTCGAGGAAGGTTATGTTCTCGTCAGTTTCGTCAGTCACACCTACAGCAGCAACTACAAAACCCAACACCCCCGATACCTGACAGCAACGAAGCGATACCGCACTGGCTCCGTTCCTTGGCGTGCAGCAACCGGTTCCGGGTTTGATTCCGAGCCCGGGGATTAACCCCATTTTTTTTCTACGGCCACGCGCGCAGCCTAGCCCCACCCGTCATACACCTCTGATGCCATCTCAACGCACCCACGCCCGCGTGGCTGCCACCTGGGCACGGGCCCGCGCCGCAGAGACCCAGGCTGGGTTGCCCTGGGTGAAAAACGCCCCAGGGGCCCCTCTGCGAATTCTTTTCTTTCTTTTAGGCCCCTCTTTTCACAGATTGACCCCTAATTTTAAAGTGGTAATAACTTTTATTTCCTAAGTCCAAAAGATAAAAATAAAATATGTTTCTTGACCCAAATTTAATGATCTACCTATCCAAAGCATTTGTTTTCTGTTTTGAATTTACAAAATGCAATTCAAATTTGAATTCAAATAATTCAATTGTAATTTGCAACAATTCATAAATAATTCATACTAATTCCAAATAAGGCAAATAAAATATGTTTTCCATACCATTTTGAATAACATTTTCAAATATAAATTTTGTTTCATGGTTTGAATAATTTAGATTGCCCAAATAATTTAATCCTTGTTTAATTCATTTAAATTTGATAAAATCATAACTTGCTCAAAATAAAATAATTTTGAACATGCAAAATATGTTTTCAAACCATCAAAGTGTGAACTTTTCAAATGTGAGTTTGAAATTATGTTTTGAACAAATAAAACTTCAATTAAATTCAAACTTGTTTTAAATCCATTTAAAACTTGTTTAATATTGTTTAATTCATAATTAAATTATCCTAATTCCAATTTCAATATTTGAAACATGTAATCCAACTAAAATTTGATGTTCTCTCCAAATACAAATTCTGTTAATTGTTTTGAACACTTTAACTTGATGAAAACAACAAGTGCTTGTGTGACATGTTTAAGTAACCAAACTTTCCAAACTTAACCAATAATTTCCAAACTTGTTAAACCTTATTTCAATTGGTTCTATTGTTGTTATTTTGTTGTTTTCCTCATCCATGCATCATGCTAATCCACTTTCACCTATTGGTTAGTTGGAAAACAATTGTTTCAACCATAATTCATGGGCTTTTCATATGCAACTCAAATTGCATATGGGTCCATTTAAATTTGTTTATCTTGTCAACTAGTTTACCTTGATGCATATTTAAACTTGTCATGCATCCATATCTAGATCATGCTGGATCTTTGCCGTAGTAGTAATTGTTGCATCCGGTGTTTGTTCGAGGTTCGTTGCTTCTTCCCGGATAGGACGTTGAGATGATGTGAGCAACGACAAGTTTTGCTACCTTGCGGGATCTCAGGCAAGTATACTCACTTGCTGCCAAATGGCTGCCTTTCATCACTTGTTACCGATACTTTCCGTTGTTCTTTTCTGCTAGCCTTAGTAGTAGTTGTTTCTGTTACGAACCTATCACATGAATCCCTTAACCCTGCTATTGCCTCACCTCCACACCTATAACCATTGCTTGTGCCCGTGTCTTACTAGCATGCTTAGGTTGTTTTGCTCGAGTCTGTTACCCGTTACTTTCTGTTATTACTTCATTATGTTCTGGGGGCTCGATGTTTAATCAATCAAACATGCTAATGTTACTATTAATAATAATTTGATGATAAGGCACCGGCAGGAGGCCCCTTGTGGTTTTGAGGCCTGCTAGTGTCGACCCTAATAGGAAAAGGGTCTTGTCTACTGATCCATGATGAGCGCACTACCCGCATGTGGGAAGCGAGTATGGGCGCCCCCCTCAATTTGATTCGATTCGCATCTCGTCCAAATCGCCTCATTTAGTTCGGGCTTTCCATTTGCTGCATGCATGATCTTGCGAGCCCTTGGATCCCGGGTGGAACTTTCGTAGTCGGCATATAGGAGGACACGTTCTTAGAGTGCTATGAGGGTCCATTTTCTTCTGGGCTCGATTAGCCGTGCGCCTAAGGTGCTTTGGGCTTGATGCGAAGAAGAGTTGAGTTGTGTAGAGTACCTCGCTTGGTGGGTTAGCTCCCCATATGGCGGGTTATTCTTGCGTGTACGGCCAAATTGGTGCAACCCTGCAGGGATAATCTTCTCGAGAAGCCGTGTTTTCCGCGGTTATGGATTACTTGGTGAAAGTACTGGCTAACAAGTACTCAGGACAACTTAAACCTAATGATTAACAATCTTACACCCAATGATTAACAAGTTGACTAGTAATAGGCTTATTGACACAATAATCTGAACCATCATTAATCCAACTGTGTGAGTTATCCTCGGATTGCTTCTTCGGATAAGGGGCGAGATCCAGGATGGGTTTGTTTGAAGTTATCTTTCAGTTGGTTACAACACTCGATCTTATCTTCTTTCTGTTAGCCGGAAGTTGTAGTAACTCTCTGTAGATGGTTAGAGCAGCCCTTTGCCGCTTATTTGCAATAACCCCTGCCTTTCCGTTGATCCCAAAGTATTTGTATCTTGTGATGACTGGCTACGCCGGTATCTTGTGAGTATGGTTTATCCACTTGCCAGTACTTAACCGTACTGACCCACGAATCTCTTTCGTGGCTGCATATTCAACATTGCAGTCAACAGGTTTGAAGTCTGACGACGTTAGCTTGGGAATCCCTCCGACTTGGCCTGGGCAGGGATTGGACGCTCTCGGTTATCTTCAGGACACTTAGTCCAATTTGTATCTTGTCCGTAGACGGACGATATGTTGTTTCTTCCGCTGTTATTTGGATCTTTGTATTGTATAAGTTGTACCCCTGGCTCGTCTGAGTCATCTTGTATCTATCTGTTTCTGTTGTAAATTGTGGAATATTCGTGATCTATTGTAATGTTATCACAAGTGCCAACTTGGAATCGGTTATTATGTGGATTTTGGCGGGAATGCTGAAATCTGCATAGTGCCCGATCTCGGGGCGTCACAGCAGTGTAGTCCACGATCCGATCCCGCGAACGTCGAAGTGATGAACATACAACACCTCTGCCGGTATCCACACGTACGAGGAGGAGCTCCGACGGCAGACTGCTAGGTCTGGTGCGACGGCTGGACTGAGTGGGGCTAGGGTTCCCAACGCATTGGAGTGGACTAACGTGCCCGCTGGGCAACCTGCGCCCCTCTTTATATAGAGAATGGTAGTGGGCTTCACAACATTTGTGGCCCATTCCCTCTGTGAGTCCGACTCACAAACTCAGTCCATTTCCGGTTCGGGTCCAACCCGACCAATACATGCTCCCGCTCTTAAGTGTGTGACCCTTCAGGATCATGGCGACTTGGAAACGATTGGAGTCCAACTCCCAATCGATCAATCGGTAGCGGCTCCTAGCAGAACGTGCCGACTCCCAAGTTCCATTGAGTCATGACGACATACCTTTCAATGGGATATTCATCTTAGTCCCTTTTGCCTCACGATATACCTTGTTGAACTATAGGCGATTTATCGTCATCCCTTAAATAGCTCAACTCTCTTCTCGATCCGTGATATGTGATTCATCTGACTAACTCTTAGTCAACAGACACAGTTAACACTTAACTGAGTCGCGCATGGCCATGCTTCCTGAATCATATCACTCGAGAGGGCCCAGAGAATATCTCTCCATTAGGAGGGGCAAAATCCCATCTTGATTATCCACATCACGCACCTTGCTTCTCATTTGACCCGAACTCTGCCTTTATAGCTGCCTTGTCACAAAGCAGCGTTTAACAGAACCTAAGTCGGTGATCCACAACTTGGATTGTGCGACAACCTCAGGTCTAAGGATTACATTGATTGAGACATGCAAATGACGACTTGCTCGTTGCATCTCAATGGGTAAGTCCGACTTGCTAAACTCTTTAGCCAAGTCCGTGATCGTTGGAATGGCATCACCATGCCCATGACAAGTGGAACCATGTCATCAGCCAACACTCACATTAGTCTAGGGTGTGTGTCCAGCACAACCTTAATGACCAAGGACAATTAGTATGAACAACATGAATACATAGTTCCACAATCGAATCACATATTCAATGACATATATCAGATGTTCAAACCAAAGGACAACTTAATAACTTTATGAATACATTGGGAATTACATCATACAGATTGCCTCTAGGGCATATTCCCAACACTCTTCACTATTTTTGCCCCTGATTTATCAGTCAAAGCATAACTGTGTAAACAAAAGAGAAGAGGGATGACCTTCTGACACCAGTTGCGTCCTTCAATGGGATCCGCTCTTGTGAAGTCTAGTTGGCTTGTGATGTATTGTATTTTCTGTTTACCATTCGTTGACATAAGCACAGGCCTCTCTAAAAAATGGTTTCAATACCTCTGTTTAATAAAATAAAAAGCTCTAGCACATGAGTTAATCTCCGCCTCCCTCTGCGAAGGGCCTTTCTTTTACTTTTATGTTGAGTCTCCATCTTCTAACTTTATGCACGGTTAAGAGAGCGTAGTTGCCATTCTGAGTTTAATGTGCATCAGTCCCAAAGATTATTATTGATTGATTCATGATATGTTATTACTTGCTCTCAAATTATTTGTTCTAGTCATCCACTTGAACTTTGAAGGTGTCCTGGCATTTATGTTTTGCCCCACTTTTAGGGACAAGCGAAATATCACTTTGCTATGTTTTCTTTATGCTCGAAATAAATGTATAACTTTCAAGTGCATTATTATTCATGATCTTTTATTTGTGTTACTTTTCATGATGAAAAATGATTGCTAAGTTTCATTGTTAGAATTATAACTATCATGCCTGTGTTTAGAGTACTATGATCTCAGCTTGCATTGCTTTTACATAACGTTGATCAAGATTGTGTTGGCGGAATGTCACCTCAAAAACTATTTCTGTTATCACTTACCTACTCGAGGACGAGCAGGAGTTAAGCTTGGGGATGTTTGATACGTCTCAAACGTATCTATAATTTTTGATGCTCCATGCTTGTTTTCTATCCAGTACCTTTATGTTTTCACATGTTTTCCGGATGTTTTCTGGACTAACCTATTGACAAGATGCCATAGAGCCAGTTCATGTTTTCTGTTGTTATTGGTTTCAGAAAAGTTGTTCTAGAAATATTCTAGGAATTGGACGAAACAAAATCCCAGAGTCTTAGAATTCTCGGCACGTCAACGGAGTCTAAAGGAGACCCGGAGGGGGACCATGAGGTGGCCACACCACCTGGTGGCCCACCCCCGTCTGGCCGTGCCACCACATGGTGTGGGCCCCTCAGGCGCCCACCAACATCTCCCTTTCGCCTATTTATTCTCCCTGAGGCATAAACCCTAAAAACATCCAACCTCCATCCACGAAAGGTTCTGTAGCTCCGCCGCCATTGCAGACAAGTTTCGGGGGACAGAAATCTCTGTTCCGGCGCCCTTCCGGGACGGGGAAGTGCCCCCGGAGCCATCTCCATCGACTCCACCGCCATCTTCATCCCCGTTGTTGTCTCCCATGATGAGGAGGGAGTAGTTCTCCCTCGGGGCTGAGGGCTCTACCGGTAGCTATGTGTTTCATCTCTCTCTCCCATGTTGTGATCTTTATGTGATCGTGAGCTTTGTAATCTAGTTGAATAACTAGATGTTACTCTTCATCAGTTATGCTACTCAAGTGGTTTTGTTATGAGATCTCCGTAGATACTTTGATCATGGTGTAAAGGTGACAGTGTGTGCACCGTGTGTATGATTTATATATTTTGTGTTGGATGACCCTATGAAATTGTGGTGTTTGTCTGGAACCATCTAGGGCTCATGGTGACAGTGTGAGGTTACCTAGATGGGGAATGCAAACTCTAAGGAGTGCTTTTATAGCCCTACACAATGATTGGTGTTTGTTATCCTATCGGAGAGTGGTTCGGAGTAGCATAGTGAAGAGATGCTATTTATGCATTCAATTATGTTATTATTTTTTAGAGTGTCCACTAGTGAAAGTATGATCCCTAGGCCTTGTCTCTTAGTATTGAAACACCGTTTACATTCAGTTCTACTGCATGTTTGCTTTCCGCCATTTTTAGTTTAGATTTCTGTTATCACTTATAACCATCGATATTACATGTATTTCACTATCTCTTCGCCAAACTAGTGTGCCTATACAACTGACAATTGTATTAGGTGTGTTGGTGACACAAGAGACTTCTTGTATCCTAATTGCAGGGTTGCTTAAGAGGGATATCTTTGACCTCTACCTCCCTGAGTTCGATAAACCTTGGGTGACCCACTTAAGAGAAACTTGTTGTTGTTCTACAAACCTCTGCACTTGGAGGCGCAACACCGTCTATAAGAATAGAAGCGTGCGTAGACATCAGAGGCCATCTCTTGCATCACCTCGGTTGAGGTCATGAGGTGAAAGTTGTGTCGTCCTTGAAGGCTCTTCAAGTCCACGGGCTCAAACGGCAAGAGAGCATTCACGTACTTCCTCTTGATCTAAGCAACATCCACATATTTTGTACCAAGACCACTAAAGGCGGTAGCAAAGGTCTTGAGCCTTCGGTACATGTCCTGATGGCTCTCACCATCAAGCATATAGGAACCTTCGGCCTCATTGCTCAAGGTATGATACCTATTTCTTTGCATGCTTTCATTGCCCACAAACATGACGATGGGAGCATCCCATGTTTCTTTGGGTTTGGACACACGGCTTGTTGAATCATCGACAAGGCGGTGGAGTTGAGTTGGAAATCTACCACTTCTCTTCTCGTCAAGTTATTGGGGTCATGAGGCTTGTATCCATCTTGAGTGACCCTCCAAAGCTCAATACAAGCATAGTTCAAGTGAGTTTTGTATCCACAACCGAATTGGGGGCTCCCAAGAATCATCAACAATCAACACGGGTAGCAATGAGGTCTAGGTTTTCCACAAGGAAACTCTAGACTAGCTTCCCTCAAGTGAATGAGGGGGAAATGAAGAACGAGTTGGTGAAGATGTAGATCGGGGCCTTCTCCTTCAATCCTCCAAAGATCAACGAATTTGGGTGGAGGGGTTGAGAGATCTATTAATTTGGTGACCTCAATAAATGTGCATTTAATGGCCTGGACGAACTAGCTTGAGGTTGAAGAAGGAGAGGGGTATTTATAGCCTCTCTCAAAATATGGCTATTGTAGGATTTTTGGGGCGTAATATCCAGCCCCTCGGGCCGAATAATCCAGCCCAAAAATCCGGTCGGGATCTGCAAGCCTCGCACAAATTCCTTAGCCGTTTTTCGCTGGTTGAGATCCTGGGGGCGGATTATCCGGCCCCTGGACTCTGAATAATCCGGACAATATTCCGTCGAGCTTCTGCGAGCCCGGCACCACCCTAAACATCCTCTGAACTTCACCGAAGTTCTGGGAGGCAGATTATCCGGCCTCTGGCCACTGAAAAATCCGGCCAAAAGGCCGGAGGGCTTCTGCAAGCTCCGCACCCAGGTCCTTAGTAGGTTTGCACCTCTGGTTCTGGGGGGCGGAATATCCGGCCTCTCCAGGCCAGAATTCCCTGCAAAACCAGAGATAGAAATACGAGGTTTCCTTCGAACTTTTTGGTGCTTGGTGGTTTAAATATGTACCGGTAAGATCTGCACCACGCAACATACAATTAAAATATCGCTTGTGTTGTTAACTAACACACAAAACATATAGAGATAAGAAATGCGCTTTCACAATGGGGCGTCCTCCTCCGGTGACCAGAGGCCTTTCCCCACCTCTCTTCCCCCTCGCCGGAGGAGTCACCATGCAAAGCCTGTACGGCATGGAGACGACAAGAGGGGGAGGGGCTATCAGCCGGCGACAGATCTGTGGTCTTGGTGGCGGCGCCCAATCTTAAGATTTCCGGCTACGCAACGGTTGCCTTGCGGTGGCTGGCTCACGCGTGTGTGGTGGGGCACGGGCACGACGTACTCGCTGGTGCGAAATCCATTGGTGCATGTCCATGGTTTCTGTGGGTGCGGTTGCGCGGTGGTCTTGGCGTAGGACGGCGTGCCTATGGTGGTGCTGCTCGGATCAGATCTAGATCCTTCGGGGTCTGTTCTAGACTAGTCACCCCTCCGCACATGTCCTGTCAGATCTGGGTTCGGAGATGTGAGGCCGTCAGTGAAAACTGTGCTCTGACTTCGGTCATGGAAGGTGATGGTGGCGTACTTGCGTCGTTACCTCGGTGAAGGCATCGTCGATGCGGTCTTCAACTTCTCGCTTGGGATGCTTTGGGGTAACCCTAAATCTGGATCTCCCGGATTGGATGATGTTGGTACTTTCGGTGTCGTTCTCCCCATTGAGGGCATCCTTTTGGAGCATATGATGACTGGAGGGACCAGCAGGTGGAGCATCTTTTCATCTTCCGCATCGATGGCGGCGTGTCTGAGTGGCATGGCGTATTGGGGCCTCGGGGATAGATGCTTGCGTGCGCAGGACAGTTTTGTTGTCTAGCGTCTTGGCGGCATCGACGACTGGCCTGTCAAGGTCATCGCGTTGATCTCTCGAGAAGATGAGTTGGAGGAAGATGGCGACGGCTTCTGAGTGTGCGCATGTGGTGCATGCTGAGGGTCTGCTGGACCACTTTGTGCTCCCGAGCTTGCAAAGTTGGACGGCTTGGCGAGTCTTCTGGATTTAGATGATGTGCGTAGGTGTGTGAAGTCAGGGACTAGGGCTTTCGACCTCCATTTCAAAAAAAAAATGAGATTTTTTTAATGAGGACATCTTGCGACTATCCCCTAAGGAAATAATTATTAGCATGTCCCCTTTCCCGAGAAGGAGGTATGAGAGGTGAATTTCCAAAAAAAACATAAGAAAGCTTTGTGGCTAGATAGTTCCAACTGAGTTCTACTCGAAATTATGGGAGGTAATGGAACGGGACCCGATGGTCTTATTTGTCGGTTTTCAACAACGGTATTTGTCTCTCAAATGTCGGTTTTAAAACTTGAAGAAAGTGTGTACACACTGTTCACTCATTCTCTACGTGGATGATATGAAGAAGGCGACAAACATGGAGCTCACTCTATATATTATCCGGGGTTAAGATCAACTTATTATCCGGGGTTAAGATCAACTTCCATAACAGTGAAATCTTCTATATTGGTCGTCCAAAAGATGTAAGGACCATAGAAACAGCTCTTTGGTTGTGAAGCAGAAATCTTTATAAAAAACTTGGTAGCTCGATAGGCAAGGTGCATGTAACCCTTGTTGCAGTTTTGATTGTTTCTGATATGATCATTTTATGTTTATTAGTTATGTTTAATGATTAATTAAGAGCCCTCATCAGGTGGTTGAATCAAAATATCAAACGCTTAATGTACGAGCATCAAAGAAAAAAACTTGGCTTCTTCCTTGGGTAAAAAATTCTTCAATTGATAGGTCTATCCTCTTAAAAAAGAAAATAGTCGCAAATTCATGCAAACAATTTTAAAGAAGGTAACTCGAGGGAGTCGGGGGGGCATGGTACACGACCTACGAGTGACGCTAGCACCCCCGTCATGTCAGGCAGCTATATATATCACCGCATGTGCAAGTCAAATCATTGGGGCGGCAGCGTCAAGCCGTGGACCAAAACAGCTGCCGCCTCATCTGGTGGCACATCAGTGTTCGTTTTGTACACGTCGTAGCACAATCGTGTCATATTTCACTTCAGAAGAATAGAAACAGAACAGATATGTACAGTAGAATTTACCATCCATCTACCAAACTAACTGATCAAGATCACATCATCAAAGGCTTTGATTGTTGTGAGCAGACCAGTTACGGCCGCCACTCATCACAAGCCAACAGTTGAGCCCCTATGGGGGTAGATCGGATCGCAAATAACTCTAGAGCTGCTCAGGAAAAACAGAGCCAGTTCCAGAGTCACAAGAATAGGTAGTGTAACACGGTTCTGCATCACCCTGCCACCATTTTCTCGGTCAGCAGCTTTCAAGGAGCAGCCTCGTCGTCCTTGTCAGTAGTTTGCAGCCCGGTGGATGACGGGGAGTAGCTTCCGCTGGGGCTGCACATTCAAAATTGCAATTGTCACAGGAGCTAATGGTGTACTTTCAACCCGGGAATATGAGAGATAAACCTGACGGCGCATTATCTGTAATTTGGGGAAGTTGGGCTGTAATCTGGGCTATGTCCTCCAGAGGTAGTGTGAGGGCTGCAAAACTCAGGCAATATTGTTAGGAAACCCATGTATGTCATTTTGAATGTAAAGCAAAGGATGAAGAATAGCAATGGGCTCACCTGGTTGGGCTGTACGACGCGCTTGGCTGTGCGTATGACGGTGACGTGGGCGAGTAAGCAGGTGATGTCGGGCTGAGGAAACATACATGTAAACAAAAATAAGCATTGATTGAACAGAATACAGGAGGAACGGCTACCGCTCTAATGATTGCAAAGATTTATCAATACCTGTAATTTGGACAAGTCTGGCTCATCATCCTTGGGCTGCTTGGACTGTACTTGGCCGAAGAAGGATTGTAGCTCGGTGAAGTTGGACTGTAGCTCGGCGATGTTGGGCTGTAGCTTGGAGACGTGGGGCTGTAGCCAGGAGACGTGGGGCTATATGCTGGAGATGTAGGACTGTACGAAGGAGAAGTAGGGCTGTACGAAGGTGATGTTGGGCTATATGCTGGAGAGGTTGGACTATAGCTCGGTGAAGTGGGGCTGTAGCTCGGCGATGTGGGGTTGTAGCTCCGAGATGTAGGGCTGTAGCTTGGAGATATTGGCGAGTATGATGGGCTAGTAGGACAGTAGGAAGAAGAGCCAGGCGCATATGACAGAGAGGTGGGACTGTAGCTGGGTGATGCAGCGATGTATGCTGGAGAAGACGGGCTGTAACCTTGTCCTGACCCTGGGCTGTAACTGGGAGATACAGGGCTGTATACTGGAGAAGTAGGGCTGTAAGCTTGTCCTGACCCTGGGCTGAACACTGGAGAAGACGGGCTGTAACTGAGAGATGCAGGGCTGTATACTGGAGAAGTAGGGCTGTAACCTTGTCCTAGCCCTGGGCTGAACACCGGAGAAGACGGGGTGTATACTGGAGAAGTAGGGCTGTAACCTTGTCCTAGCCCTGGGCTGAACACCGGAGAAGACGGGGTGTATACTGGAGAAGTAGGGCTGTAACCTTGTCCTGGCCCTGGGCTGAACACCGGAGAGGATGGGCTGTAGCTTGATGGAATAGGTGAGAACGCCATGCCACCAACATATGGAGAGAACCGAGCATCTGTAATAGGGGAAGCCCTGAAATTTGGACTCAGCATTGGTGACATCATTCCTCCCTCATTGTAAGGTGTCCCGGTGGTGGAACGCGCTGGTGTTATGCCATACCCAAGACCGTCAGCATAGCTCGGGAGTTGAAGCTCAATGGCCTGCTGCAGCATCTCGTCATTCAGATACAATCCACAGCCTCCTGTACCGATAGGAGCAAGCTGGCCAAGCATAATGTTCTCAGTGACACCTCTCAGGTGGTCGGACTCGCCATATACAGCGGCATCAAGCAGGATATCCACGGTTTCCTCAAACGAACATCTCATAAGAGGCCCTGTGTCATTACGATTTATGCCATGCCTAGTAATAGCCATCAGGTGACCTCTGTATGTCATCGTGTCGCACAGAATGGCCAGATGCCTATAGTTCACATAGGATCCATCAAAAGATATCACCACCCTCAGCTCGTCCAAGAGAGACCTGCGCACAGCCTCAATCCCAAGAACCTCAATCACTTCAATTAAATGATTGCTTGTTGTCCTTGTAGCATCAACATCCTCATGACACATCACGGCCAAGAGGTTCACACCTTCTGTGTCAAGCATCCACTCGTTATCAGGCTTGAAACCCTCATTTTCGTCAAATTTATTCACCTTCCCGAATTTGATGAACACCTTGTTAATGTCTGGAATGCCTCGAAGGGCCATCTCGGTCAACATGTTACCCTCAATCTTCTTCAGGAAGACGTCATCCTCCGCAGATTCATCCTGCATTTCTCCCTTTGGAGCTTCATCGTTTGTTATACGGACACGAAGGATGAGCTTATCTGCGTTATCATCATTGAATATGCATGACAAGTCGTCATCAAATTCACGATTGATCTTCTCTGCAATGTCAGCCATGCTCAACTTCTTATCAACCATCATCTCACGGTTCAGTTCAATACGCAGCAGCCAAGGAGACATCTTATCCGGGTCAATATCCTCATCAGGCATTTCATAATATGATCTCACAAAATCCACATCCTCTTCAATAATGGTTCCTAGAGGATCAGGATCATACCATATCTCAGTAGCATGGGTCACACTACGTAGCGTAGTGTACTCCAATGCACATTGGACATTCTTAGCCAATTCTTTCTTCTTGCTCACCTCAGGCTTTAGGAAAACAGACAGTGATGGAGTCTTTATCTTCTTGGCCACATTAATGATCTCTCTCAACCTGGGAACACCGAGGGTAACATTCTTTGCACTGACACCAGCATAATGGAAAGTATTCAACGTCATCTGAGTTGCTGGTTCTCCAATGGACTGTGCAGCAACACATCCAATCATTTCCCCGGGAGCTACCAAAGACTGAAGGAATCTCGATTCAATCTCACCAATCACCCATTCAAAAGATTCCTTTGTAAGCCTGTATTCTTTCAACACCCTCTTGCTAGCAAATGTGCTACGAAGCAGGATATTGAAGAACAAAGTAGCGTTCTTCTGGGCTTCAATGCTCATTGCATCATCACCAGGGACAACCTTAAGTCTTTCTTGCAGCTTATCTATCGCTTCAACAATTTCCATTGGGTGCATGTCAGAAGGTCTTCTTAAATCAATCTTGAATGTCTTTTGAGCATTCCAAATCAGCCTCTTGAGGTTCACAGGCATAGGCCATGTGTTGTCACCAGTTGTGGTAATCTCAGTCCCAAGCTGTAATCGGTCAGCTTCTAATTTCTGAACCTCTGCCTCAAACACATTTCTGATTTCATGAATAGTCTTCAAATCATTAACATGTTCAGGGAGCATATAAGTAGGCCTCCAGTTCTCATCATCCAGTTCATACCGAAATACACTATCAAACTCGGGCTTTTTCATCTTCAGGGAGTCCAATTTCTGATTTTCAATCCACACAGCATCCATGCCATCTTCCCCATACAAGAACTGAATGACATCACCTAATGAGTTCCTGACAGTCCCATCATACTTCACCATTATGTCCTCCATAGCCTTTACGAGCCGCCTTTGTATGTAGCCCGTCTCAGAAGTTTTCACAGCAGTATCAATCAGACCTTCTCTACCACCCATAGCGTGGAAGAAAAATTCCTGCGGTGTTAGACCTCGGAGGTAAGAGTTCTCCACAAATCCACGACTTTCGGGACCGTAGTCATTTTTTGTGAAGTGGGGCAATGTACGATCAGAAAAACCAAATGGGATCCGCTTGCCCTCAACATTCTGTTGTCCGACACAAGCAGTCATTTGTGAAATATTAATGAAACTGCCTTTTGAGCCTGCAGTGACCATAGCTTTCAAATTGTTACTCTCAGACAAACTCTTCTGAGCACTACTCCCAGCATCATCACGAGCCTTGTTAAGAACCTAGAATGGAAAAAGGATATGTCAAAACAGGTCAACCAAGAAACTGATGGCTTACTTCCTTTCTAGATGAAAGAACCAAACAAGTACATTCAGCAGTACCTGATTTACTCTATTTTCAAATGATTCCATCATTGTGCGTCCTGGCTCAGGTTCCAAACTTTTTCCTTCCGCTTGTTTAATTAGTTTCTTCACTTCATTCTTAGCTTGTGAGATCGTCTGATTAATCGTTTCCATGGTACTTGCATCTGCAATTGTATCCCCAATTCCAATACTGAAACCATTCTGCAGGAGCCAATAGTTGACCAGCCACTGTGTATGACCCAAGAACTTCCGCGCAGCATCTGGCCCTACCTCTTCCCTGAAAACATTTAAACCAAAATTATTTAGCAGAACAATCTGTACTAAACAATACAATGCAACTTTTATAACAAACTTACCAAATAACATGAATAAGACTTCCAGTTCCTGTACCAAGAGTTTTTTTGCACAGTGTACCAGACAGAAGCTCTCCCTTCTCTATACGGACCATGGTATCACCAGGAGTAATAAATCCGCTTTCTGTTTCAGAATGCCAGGATGAAAACCTAATCAAATTGATTAGCTTGGGGATAATCAAGTTGAAAACTTGTTTGCCAGTCCAAATTGGCCTTGGTTTCAAAATGGCAGGAGCAGGGACCTTCCCATCAAAATCTTCCCACCACATTAAAATGTTCATAAATACGTCCTGCGAGAAATTTCAGAACATTTAACATTATAAGCTACAAAACTACACAGGCAATACTATTGAAGATGTTTTAAGGGGTGTATTGTTAACCTTCTCAATAAGAGTATCCCTTTTGGTGATTTTCCGACACCCAAGAAGTGTGTCCTGGACAATTCCCATTACAGGTCTATTTGCTTGAGGTGACACAATACATTTTGGCACCATCATCAACTCTAGAACTTCAGCCCTGGTCTCAAATGACTGAGGAACATGCATATTCATTTCATCCCCGTCAAAATCTGCATTGTATGGTGATGTGACAGACAAGTTTAGGCGGAAAGTTGAGTAGGGCATAATTTTAATGCGATGCCCCATGATAGACATTTTGTGAAGACTGGGTTGCCGATTGAAAAGAACAAAATCTCCATCATTGAGGTGCCTTTCCACCTGATAAATCAAGTACAAAATGGGTGAGCTAGAGCAGAAGGCCACTTTTCTGATGTCTCCATTAAAATAATAGCTGCTGAGCGATGTTGGCACTAACCTTGTAGCCCAGCTCCAAATGCTGATCACTACTTTTCTTCACATAACGAAGATCTAGCCTCTGACCATCTTCCCTGATGATGTACTTGGCACCTGTCTTCCCAGGGGGAGGATGAGGCCCATATTCTACTAGTTCTTTCAACCTGATATGATCAGATTTAGACATAACTTATTGAATATCGATACAGGAATCAGTGATTAATAAAATGCCTAATAATAACAGCACGTTAGTTTACCTCTCAATGTTATATGGAGTTACAGTTTCTGGGTATGTCAGATTCAAAGCAATACTCCATGGCACCCCCAATTGATCAATGTTGATATTAGGATCTGGTGTAATGACGGTACGAGCTGAGAAATCAACACGCTTCCCCATCAAGTTTCCTCTAATCCGACCTTCTTTTGCTTTCAGCCTGCTGCAAATTGACTTAATAGGCCTCCCAGAACGCTGAGTTGCCTGAATATTGCAACAAAAGATAATCAGGACAACTTGTCCATTAGTGATTAGTATGGGAAGTGCGCTTATAGACTACTCACCCTTGGTTGTCCAGGAAGATCATTGTCAAAGTATGTTGCAATGTGAAACTGCAACAACTGAGCAAACTCTGTTATAATATGAGCTGGGGCTCCATTTCTCTCCTGCCTCCTCAAATTCTCATTATGTCGAATTATCATTGCTAATTGATGAGTCAAATCATCCTGTAGACACAGAAGAACAGCAAGATGTGCAATGAGTGAAAGGGTGCCCTAAGAAACAACCAATAGATTTGTAACAATTTTAGTAGGGCTAACCTCGCTTCTGGAGGAAGTATCCATCATGACAGATGGTCTCACAGGTGGTGGAGGAATCGGAAGTACTTGCAGTATCATCCAGTCAGGACGAGCATATTTAGGGTTCAGGCCCAATAAAATACAGTCCTCGTCACTTATACGCTTCAGAACATTAAGGACCTGCACGAACAAACCATGATACAAACCATTGTTACTAAATGAATATGCTTCGGAGCTCGGACCTACTAAAAGTGAGTAGGGATAATGTAATTGTGTAAATACCCTCTCGGCGGAGAGAATTTGTTTTCGCTCCACTGGTTCAGGGAGTTGATCTTGATCATCATTTTTCTTTTTTGTTGCTTTAAACTCTGCAACCATTTTCATACCATCAACTGTGATATTTGGCTGCTGAGCACCACAACCACCTCTTTTCTTTACTGGCTCATCAGTGTCCTGCTGATCCTGGACATCAAGCTCATCACCCTCAGCGCAAGTTTTTTTGCTCTTGCAAGCATCATATATTCGTCTTAATCTGGCTTTTGGGTTCCTGACTTTCAGAGCCTGCTTGAACTTGGGGTCTTCCTGCAAGACATCGTTGATAAATAACATGCCATGATCAAGGAACACAGACATAAATGGTTCTCACTATGATTATGGGCAGCTAACATGCAAGAGCAACCTTTTCAGAGTTCATGAGAAAACTCTAGAGCTGGTTCGTAATTAGGCTTCATGGTTTCTGATTAGCTTAAAGAAGCAACCCACACTGCAAATCAATTGCAAATTCTATTAAAGTTTCAGAGTTCGCGAGACAACTCTAGAGCTGTTTCATAATTATGCTTCATGGTTTCTGATTAGCTTAAAGAGGCAACACACACCGCAAACCAATTGCAGGTTCTATCAAAAGTTTCAGAGTTCATGAGAAAACTATAGAGCTGGTTCGTAATTAGGCTTCATGGTTCTGATTAGCTTAAAAAAGCCACACACACACACACACACTGCAAACCAATTGCAGATTCTATCAAACAGAATAAAGCAATTACATCCACTGGTTATTCACACCTAACCCAAAAAAACTACAAAGTTCAAATTTAAAATATCAAGTGAGAATAGGTGCAAAACTGGACAAACCTAAACATAGTGAATAGTGAGAACTAAGATTGTTATGATTTCACTTTAGTTTATCTGGCACATCAGAGGCTCCTCTCAGTTTAGCTAGATATTGACCAAACAACAACCTAGTAAAATGCACACATATTATTAAGGAACCAAACCGAGAGAAGGGACATGTACCTCATCCGCCAGGATCTTGGAACAGTTGAAGCACACACAGCGCATTATGGAGAGTACAGTTTTGATGAATCCGATGTGGAACATTGGCTTCGCGAGCTCTAGGTGACCAAAATGGCCTGGACACTCGGCCATCCCAGCCATACATGTATCACACTTGATCTTCCGGTCAATAGTACCCAAACGAGGGTCACTCAAACCCCCAGGCTTTGCCTTCCCTCTCTCCATAGTCTCTGCATGTTCTATCATCACCACTGACATTTGTCTCTGCAAAGAACAAAGCAACAATCCCAAGTCTGTCAAATTTGATTCTAAGAAGTTACACTTTTCCTTAGGCACTCCAATATCAACCATCAGTGAATGAGGCACTCCACCGACATTATTACAACTGTTATTTGAACCAAGTAAATCAAACTATTAAACCATATCAATCGACCTGACATCATTTAGATGTACTCTACAAATTTACAGTATAATCAGGGCGAAGTATCTGGTGAAAACCTGCGTTCAGCGTTCAGTGAAAACCTGCAAACTATCATACTAGGCCATCGGATTGACAACAACAGTATGGTACGGATCAATTGTGTGAATCCCACCAGTCACTTAACCGAAGTTTGCAAATAACCGCCTGCCTTTTTAAGTTTGCTTGGTCACGATTGAGGAAAAAAAAAAGGAAAACAGATCGTAAAAGATGGCAAGCGGCGCAGCAGGCAGGACGATGGTCCATGGCAGTGTACAGATGGAAGACGACCTGTTTTCAGTTTTTTTGCTGATGAATCGTGGCCAAGCAGACATAAGCGGGCAGGGGGTTATTTGCAAACTGCGTTTAAGTAGCTGGTGGGATTCACACAATTGATCCGTACCATACGTTGTCGATCCAACGGTCTAGGATAATATAGTTTGCATGTTGTCACCAAAGGGAGGTTTTCACTGGATACTGGCCATAAGATCAGATCCAGATGCGTGTACCTTTAGTTCAATTTTTATGAAACAAAGATGAACCATCGAAAGCATATGTAAAAAAATCATGTGAAAAAAGTACACGAAACTGTGCAAACTGGTAAGAACTGCTAAGCTCAAAATAATCCAAATAGCTCTCAGGAATTAAAAGCATTCATGCAATACAAGTGCAGAGGAGTTCTACTTTGCCAATTATCCCACTTCAAAATTGTATACCATGTCGTGGTCGAATTCTTAATTAGATACAGGGTACAATTTGTAGTTCAAACAGAAGCGTAGACTTCACAAGTTATATTCTGCTTGATGTTTTATGCACAGCGAGTCGATTTGCTTGTCGACACAGTATTTCCCCGAGCTAGCAAGGCATAGACTCAACCAGACAACAACCATCAATAGGTTCAGTTAGGCAAAACTCTTGGCAAGTTACAATGGCATTAGTTCCAAGCTTCTAGTTGTCCACGGCCAGCTCCTACCCAAACAAGACAAATTCGAGCTTAAAAAAGCACCACACCATGACAGTTTATCCCGAGTACCGAACCCGCCCAAACCCGCTCGAGTTCCAACTCCATGGGAGAGAAGAGAAACCAAACAGAGGCGGGGGTGGTGGGGGAGGCGAGGTATTACGATTTCATCCGGGCTGAGGATGCCGAACTGCACGAGCTGCACCTTGGCCACCTCGGCCGGCGAGTACGGGAACCTCGCGTCCATCTCGCCGCCGCCTAGGGTTTGGGTTTCAAATCGGGCCGCCGCGCCTGAGCTACGGCCAATCCCTGTCGGGAGCGCTGTTAAATTTTTGGGCGGCTAAACGATCTCACACGGGATTGATTCGAGCGGTCCGCCCGTCCTCCGGTAGAAGGGGAGGAGAAAGGGGATCCGGGGAGGGTGCGTCTAAGAAAGAGGGGACGGGGGAGGGGGGTAGGCCTTTATTTATAGACGTATCGTGCGCTGGGCGAGCTTATCGTGAGCCGTAAGGCGCGTGGACTCGCGAAGGCGGTTTATGGATTCGTGACGGGGTGGGAAGGGCGGTGTAGGCGGACCCGGTGCGGGAAGCGAGGAGGAGAGTAAGCAGGGAACCGCCTATGTTGCAGGTGGGGTAAGCGTTGGATGAAAGCAGGGAACGGTCAGGATAAGAGCATCTCACCCGTTTAATTTGTGTCCGTGGTGCTCCTTTGAGACGGAGTGTGCGGGCCAATTTGGTCGGTGGCACTGGCACCCACGGCAGCGACCCCCTAAATGAAAGGACGATCAATTTTAGAATTTGTTACCAATTAATGTTAGTTGGCTAGGCAGCCAGCATTGCGATCAAATAAAATTCTCGGCCAAATCATATCCGGCCACATCTACAAATAATCGCCTCGGTCGACACAAGTCTGGCCATCAAAAAGACACACCATCACTGTCGGTGCATACGAATTCACGGGTCGGCCACCTATTCTTCTTCATCTGCTCGAGCCGCCGCCTCCCTCATCGCACTTGCCGCAGTGATGCGTCTTCTTACCGCCTGGAAGCATGCCTTTTGATCGGGACTCATATCGGCAGTGTTGGTTTCGATGATCAAGCGCTCTGTCGCCTGCTCTGTGGCCTTGGCTTTGTCATTCTCCAAAGCAAGAAAGATGTCCCACCTTACTTGGATATCGGTGTGCATTTTCAGTTTGTTCGCGACTGATGCCACCGCCTCCTTCACATCCAGGGCTATCGCATCTTGGATGGCGCTTGTCGATGCTGTCTTCTTCACCGTTTTTACCTCTTTTTTTTTTGCCCCAATTGGACGTTCGGCGCTCATGTACGGCATCTTGGTTTCATCCACCTCAACGCCCTCCTCCCCATTGCCGTTCGCACCGAGCCACCAATTCTTACACTTTGGAGATTTCTGAATCTTGGTCCAAACATGCATGAACTTGAAAGTCTTCTTGTCGTACATGCTTAGCTCGGCGTACATGGTATGAGTATCTTTAATCTATTCATAATGAGCGGCGTCAAATAAGAATGGCAAGAACTTCAAACAATACCTTCATCGTTTCGTTCTTGCCACTCTCGTCCCTCAAGTAAACTTGCTCATGGCACCCATAAAACTTGTTGCAAAGACCTTGAAGAATGGTCAAGGAGGTACTCGTGTTGTTGGCATGCCTTCCTTTCGTTGAAATCTTTGAAAATGCGCTTTCAATATGCTTCACGCGTTTGTTGTGCGCCTCTACCGAGAGGGACACAACCATCCATGATTCGGCCAACAATTAATCCACCAAATTGGACCACCTCTTGCCTCGACAACCCGGATTGTTGATGATCTCGTCAGTGTCAATATCGTACACATCCGCCTCATCATGCTTGTCGGATTCCTCATCACTCTGGCCTGGTTGGTAGAGAGAATCAAGATGGAAGCTGACGAATGGCAATAAAATCAAGAGAGTGAACTCTCTGCACTATTAGCAGAAGGTGGTCAGCCAAGTCCGAGCGGCCAACGGTTACTAGTGGGAATGAGTGGTCATGAGAAGCTTTAGAGAGATGGGAAGGCAGCCAATCTATTTTCCATCGAAAGCGCAAGTCTATAGAGGACAACACTAAGCATGATCGAGGTCACTACATCAGAGTAAGATGAATGCAGCCGAATACAATCTACACCACATATTTTGTTTGATCATCAAAACCACATAGGTGTCTTCCTTACTTGTCTTACTTATGCAATTATATTGTTTGTGAGTTATTTGTTATTGCTTGGCTATGAGTTTGTAAAATATAGGGGGAGTGAGGACTCTTGTTGATGTGTTCTTTGGGGCACACATCAAGGGGGAGCTAGTCTATATTTCGTAAACTTAGTTCTAGCAACGTTTATTATTGCAAATACTTGTGTTGTCATCAAACACCAAAAAGGGGGAGATTGAAAGTGCATATCTCGCCTAATTAAGTTTTATGTGTTTGATAACAACACTAGTATTATTTTAACATGTGTGTTGATGTTACAGGGTCTATTGATAATTTTGTTGAAGGTAGCTTTGTTTCCCAAAAAGGAACAAAGAAAGCTAGAGGAGTTGGAAGTGCTGGAACTTCTCTACAGGCCGGAGTCTGTGGGGTTTCAGACCGGAATCTCCGGACTCAGGGTTTTTCCAGCGAGAAGATCAAGTGGTGTCACCCACTGGTGCCACTCCAGATTGTATCCGGAGATTACGCAGAGTTTCCGGCCTAGCCGGGGTCTCCGGTGTGCAGGGGCTGGAGTCTCCGGACTCAGGGCATTTTCCTGCACAGGAAGCAAGTGGTGTCACCCACTGTACTCAAGACGGAAAGTGTGCGGAGAATCTGCGGAGTCTCCGGCCTGAGAAGACCGTAATATTTGCCCTCAAGAGTTTCCCAGCGCGAAGACAGAGTGGTGTCACCCTCTGAACACTGTCCAGGGAGTGTGTGGAGTCTCCGGATTCTTGAAAATATTTTGTCCTTGCGGAAACTTACTGGAGATTTTGTTAGTCCGGAGTCTCCGGCCTTTAGACCAGAGTCTCCGGTGCGAAAGACGCAGAAAGGTGTCAAACGGCTAGATTTTGTGGAGTGGATATAAATAACCCCTCCCCTTCTTCTTCCTCTAGCTAGCTCGCCCAGCATTCAT
The DNA here is from genome assembly GCA_028641055.1 of Alopecurus myosuroides. Taxonomy (NCBI): domain Eukaryota; kingdom Viridiplantae; phylum Streptophyta; class Magnoliopsida; order Poales; family Poaceae; genus Alopecurus; species Alopecurus myosuroides. The sequence goes on from CM054062.1 coordinate 96,055,864, forward strand.
TGCACCATTAATTGAGCTTACCACCTCACTACATCTCCCAATCCCTCCACCAAACTTGTTGATCTTCGGAGGAATGAGGGAGAAGACCCCAATCTACATCTTCACTAGCCCGTTCTTCATTTCTGCCTCATTCACTTGAGGGATTCAAGTCTAGGGTTTCCTTGTGGAAAACCTAGACTCTATTGTTGCTCACTTGGTGATTGTGGCAAGATTGTTGGTGTTCTTGGGAGCCCCCAATTCAGTTGTGGGGGTGTGACTCAAGCTCATTGTAAAGGCACCGATTTCCGCATCGAAGGGAATCAATAGTGTAAGGTGAACTAGTCCTTTGTGACGAAATTCATCGGAGAATAGGGTGGGGCCTTTGTGACGTTGAGTAGGCCTTCGTGACAAAACTCACACCCCTCTAACGAGACGTACTCCCCTCAAGAGGAGGAACTCGGGAATACATCGTTGTCTCCGCGTGCTTTCGCTATGGGTTACTTATATCCTTTACCTTCACTATGTGTTAGTATCTTGTTTAGTGTTTCTCTTGTCATATAGGTAAATTCACCGTAATTGCATATCTAGAGAATTTACCTTTGCGTCAAGGCTAAATTGAAAAGGTATTAAAATTTGGAAGTAGCACCTATTCATCCCCCTAGTTGTCCATACTATATGTTCACTATCGGGTGCGGAAACCTATTTTAGGAAAAAAGGTCCAAAAAACGTCCTCCGTAGGCGTGTGAAAAAGGTGTGTCTACCGTTTCCACAACCTAAACTGTGGTTAGGATGTGATCCCATTCATATTTCAGTCACATCCATAAAGTGGAGAGAGGAGAAATTGGCCCGTCCCCACAGCCAAAATTCTAAATCTTGCCACATTTGTCATTTTCATGTAGTGCGGAGTAATAAGAAATTTGAACTGAAAATTTACATAGTTGTCTCTCGACTTTATGTACATGTAGGATTTTTCCCGAATATTTTAAAAAACAAAGTGCAAATTTGGTTTTTTTATACTGAAATCATATGAATTGTGTTGATTATTTGTTGATATTTGTGTCAATTGTTTGTAGATGGATATGAACCAATTTTTTTAAACTAGTCATTTACAATATATTACTGAAATATAGGAGAGAAAATATATACACATATTCTATTTTAGACACTACACTTAAAAATTGAGAGCCTCTAAAATAAAATATTTTTATACGTCAATCCAAATTTCCATACTCCTGTAGAGATGCTCTAAGCCGTTTAACTTGGTAAATTGCATAATTCTAGCATTCTCTACATACATCATAATTTCATATCTTTTGGGCATGGTATTTAAGTAATATAATGATGGTAATTGACATTTTTTTAGTACTCAATAAAAAGACAAGCATGGCTCTAATTTGGTCTGAATAAATTCATTTCCCGTTTTTTCTACATTAGTCCTACGAGAGCATCTCCAGTAGATGATGTTAATAGGAATTAACCTTTTTTTGTCATACGGGGGCGGAAATAGACCTCCAACAACTATCATTGATGTTAATTTTTCTATAAAAAAAATATCGCGATGTAAAATAGACCACCGATGATCTATATATATCACTTCCCGGAAAGCCGCCGCCTCCATCCCCTCCTCCTGTAGCACCATCGTGACCCCTTTGCCACTTCCCACCTTCCCGACGAACGACGAAGGCCCCGATTTAGCCGTCAACGGTCCGTCGATTTGAAAGCCACCAGCCCCACCGCTCATTCACGGCCCTTCATCTTCTCCATCCTTTCCTCATTCAGCATTATGTCGACCCTGCCGCTACCCCCAGCCTTCTCTACGGCCATCAGATCCCTGACTGATCTGTTGTGTGACTTCTTTTGTGGCTTCTAGACTGTTTCTTGGTGGCGTGATCACACACCTGTTGAGAAACCCTAAGAGGAAGGTATGGTGTAGTCAGGAGAGAATTTCCCCCAGTTAAGGAATCACGGTGATCAATCCAGTAGGAATTCAAAGTCTATCGGTAGTTTGCTTGTTTTCTGGCACCTCAACAAGCGTGGACCTGTAGACAAACACAAACTCTCTCTTACTCCCAACTTTCCGAGAAAGATTGAAAATCTTCCCGTCTTTCTGAAAGTTAGAGAATTAATGTAACGAATGGTTGGAGAATATTAAATAAAAAGGGAACAACGAGAAAGTGATGATAAAAAGTAAGTAAACGAGGTTGTAATCAATAAGAAAAATAGGACTGGGTGTCGAGACCTTGACTCGGCGAATCCTTTGTATGAGATACTCGGGTTCAGATATAAGGAGACGGATGCGCACTGGTAATATCGACGGTTAACAGGAAGGCACAGTTTACCCAGGTTCGGGGCTCTCGTGGAGATAAAACCCTTACTCCTGCTTGTTTGATCTGTATTATGATGAGATAGTGGAGGTGTTACAATAGTGGTGGCAGCGCAGATTGGACCCGGTGCTTGTAATGTGTACATATGTGTCCCCCGTGTATTGTCTAGTCTAGGATGGTTGGTCATATTTATGTCCTTCCTCTTGGATTTATACAGGTAGCTAGGCATGGCTTAACACGAATCCTAGTCGACTATGTATTGGAGTCATTATCTTGTGCTCCAAGAGATTCCTCATAACTTTATGCGATTCGTGAGTATTGGTGGGCTGCTGAAAGATCATCTTCCGTTTTGATAATTGATGACAACATAACTAACGGACTAATCTCTATTTAGAGCTTGTGCAGGATTTATTTGATACGTATGAAAATGCCAAAGTACTCCCAATATATATCCTCAAAGGCTTACAGTGTTTACCCTAAAGGAAAGAGCTCAAAAGACAATGATGAGGAGCAGTTTTCACAAGCAGCGGAGGCTCCGGTGAAACCACCGAAACCTCCGCCCCCTTGCTATTTCTCAGTGTATCCCAGGCGCGGGCCTCTGGTGGAGGATCCGGTGTTACCTCTGCTAAAAACACCTTCGGGTGCATAAGAGCGGAGGCTGTGGCGGAACCCACCGGAACCTCCGCCGGTTCATTTGGGATACAGGTGGGCGTGGGCTCTGGTGGAACCTCCGGTGCAGGCTCCGCCAAAAACATCTTCGGGTGCATGAGAGCGGAGTCTGTGGCGGAACCCACCAGAACCTCCGGTGGGCGGAACCTCCGCCAGGTCCACCGGAACCTCCGCCACTTAAGATTCCACAGAAGAGGAAAAAGAGCCACGCGAGCGTGTGTGAATGAAGACCACCGGAGCCTCCGGTGCTGCGTGGGAGAGGGCAACGGTTCAATTGGGTGAGGGGCATTTAAATCCCTCCCCCTACCTCTTAAATGCTAAGCTTTTTCCACTCTCTCTCCTAGCCATTAATGAAATCTTAAACCTCCTATATCTCCCTCTCCAACCACCCAATCAGTCCATAACTTTGTGGAGAGCTAGAGGAGACCTAGATCCTTATTCCACCAAAGGAATTGCAAATCCATCCACCACATCCTAGTAGATCTAGAATCCTACTTGAGGCCTAGAAACCTTAATAGATATTGTGCTTGTAGCTTCCACCTTGTTGCAAAGAAGCTTCGGATTAGTTGAGAGCCTCCATCCATCTTGTGGAGTGTCCTCAACCTCGTGTAAAGGTTTGGTCAACGCCCTCAAGTCGACCTCATAGTGGAAACGAGAATCTCCCTCACCGGAGAAGCTCAAGGAGAATAAGGTGTGCACAACCGTGCTATTGAGGAGCGCCTAGGTGGCTCCCCACCTCTCCAACGTAGACGTACTTATCTTGAGAAGGAACTACGTGAAACATATCCTTGTCTCCTTGTTTACACTTGCGGTTTATCTTGTTACCTTTCGTTTTACTTTCGTTGCGTATCTTATATTGTATCACATAGGTTGCTCACCTAGTTGAACATCTAGAGAACCTTGTTTCATCTTGTTTAGCCATAACCAAAAGGAAAAGAATAAAAATCGGTAGTCAACCTATTCACCCCTCCCCCCTCTAGTTGACCATAGTGCACTTTCAATTGGTATCAGAGCCTCGGCTCTTTCTAAGGGCTTAACCGCCTAAGTGTATAATGGTCAATGAAAGTGAGCCCAACAGTTCTAATGCGGAAATCGCCAAAATGGCCAATAGTATAACTAACCTACAAGAAACGGTTGGAACCATCCAAACCGAATTGTCCAAGGTTAGCTCTAGTGTTGGTTCAGAGGTTTCTAGCATAAAGAAGATGTTGGAGGCTATGATGGGGAAAACCAAGGAGCTCGAGGAACCACCCCCTACCGCCGAAGATGTTAGCTTGGATGATGATTCCATTCCGGACGTCGCTAAAATGAAATCTAACATTGCTTTAGCCAAGGCAAAAGCCGATAAAAAGGCTAAGAGCAGTGGAGCTCCAAAGGCTCCAATTCTCAAACGGCTAATGGTTCGGGGTCTAACTCAAGAGTTCCACCACCTGCCAATTATGACTCTATTCATCCCATTGATACGATGCCACACATTCTAAACGTTGGACTTCCTCCCATGCTTAACACTAATGAATTCTCTTATTGGAAGTTCGATATGGAGTCTCATATTTCAGGATCTTGCACCGCCTTGTGGAGAAGTGTTCTCCGTGGATTCCACCCTTACGATGCAAGCAACTTGACTCCAAGAGAGGACATTGAATTTCAACTAAAAAATACCTCTCTTTTCACTATTCAAAAGGATCTCCCAAGAGAACATCTTGAACACATCCGCGGTATCAAGACCGCCAAGGAGGCTTGGGATAAACTTGACACCTTGTTTCAAGGAAATGCTAGCATCCAATCCTCCAAGTATGATGTGGCTCTTGACAAGTCCGAGAACTTTGTTATGCTTGAAGATGAAAGTCCCGAGGATCTATATAGAAGAGTTGTCACCCTTGGCAACCAATTGAGGGACTTTGGAAAAGAGGAAATCTCCGATGAGTGGATCAAGAGGAAGTTTGTCAAGGCCATAACTCCTTTCAAGAAGAACCTCTCCACTAGCATCCGAACAAGATCAGACTACAACTCTCTCAACTCCATTGGTGTTCTTAGCGAGTTCATAGCTATATCTCTATCTCACAAGAGTGCAGATGATGCTCTCGCTCGCTCAAGAGGAGTTGGGAAGTGACCCAACCTCGCCTTGAGTCTAAGGCGATTTCTCGGATAGAAGAAGTTGATGATGATGTGAGGGTGAAGAGGACTATGAAGATACATACAAGGGTTCTCATAAGTGTATTGCTCTTGCCATGCACGGCTATTGGAAGAGATGGGAGGCTCATAAGTCTGGTGCTCCTAGACCTTCAAGAAATAAGGTCTACAAGAAGAAGGGGGAGCAGCCAAGGACGTGCTACAATTGTGGAAGTGCAAACCACTTCGTCCAAGAATGTTCTTTTGAGCCAAGAGAAGAGAATGAAGGCAAGCTTGTTCGCAAGGACAAGAACAAATATCCACAAAACAAGAATCTTGCTAGAAGAGTCCCAAGGTCTCTATATGTTCAGAAAGGGCCCACATTGGAAACATACTACTCCGGAGATGAAGGGGAAGATGAAGTCATAGGTGTGGACCACGTCGCCATAGCTACAACTTCCTCTTCATCGGTCTCTCTATTTGAATCACCCAATGAGAAGGCATTGATCCGACCTACATGTCTCATGGAAAAATCAACCGCGGTAATATCCTCCCCCTCCAAGTCTATTGATACTAGTTCTCCTTCATTATTGGATTGTGTTGAAAACATTGTCGATGATGAGGAGGCCAAGAATCTAGGCTCTTGGTTATGTAGTCTTGAAGGTGAAACCAGAGAAAAGGTAAAGGCCCTTTTGAGGCAACTTGATGATGCTAACTCTCTCATAGATGAGAAGGAAGAGATCATCATGACTTTGGAGATCTATGGTGGTGGCCATGAGAATAATGACAAGGATCTTGTAGAAGCTATTGAGAGAGAGATATCCATCAGAACCTCTCTTGAAGAGAGGTTATCTAGTCTAGAGGAGACATATGCCATTAGTGTTTCCAAACTTAGGAAGGATAATGAAAATCTCTTGCTTTACTTAAAATCTTTGAAGAATAAGAGTTGAAGCTAGGAATGGCTCATGAGAAACTTGTTGAGCTTCATGAAAAACTAGAAAAGGAGTTCACGTCTCTTAAAGAAATTCATGACAAACTCACCACGTCTGGGAATAAGCTTCTAGCTCAACAACCTAATAAGAAAGTGACATCTTCCTCTAATAACATTGTTATCATGACTACCTCTTGTACTACTACTAACATTGTAGGAAGAGAGAAAATTCTCAATGATGCCATAAGCTCTCAAGGAGCTAAGAAAGGGAAGGAAGGGCTTGGCTTTGTTGCCAAGTTAAAGAAGAAAACCAAGAACGTCACCTCTCCCTCTCGTAATGTTATCTTTGTGAAAGAGGGAGAGGTGACCAAGGAGAAGGAGACCAACACCGTGGTGGGTGGCGATACCTCTAGGGGGAGCATCATTCACAACGACTTTGCCGGAAAATATAACCCCCTTATGTTCTCATGAAATCTAGAGATGGTCATATTTATGCTAAATACGTTGGTACTTCTTATGGTGATGGTTATCATTGGGCTATTTGGGTTCCTAATACCCTTGTTACTAACAAAAGAGGACCCATTGAAGGAGGGTACCTAAATCAATAAATTGATCTTTTGTAGGGAAGTGCTTCCGGGTCGAGTAGATGGACGATGGATAGTGGTGCATCCCAACATATGACCGGAAGCAATGACGCAATGAGTAATATTGAACCTCATCTCAATTGCGTCACTATTGGTGAAAATTCCGAACTTAAGGTATTGGGACAAGGCAAGGTGGCTATCTCAAATGATCTATCAATTGAGAATGTTCTCCTTGATGAGTCCCTTGGTTATAACTTGATGTCCGTTCTTAAACTTGCAAATTGTAGTTTTACCTCTTTCTTTAATAAAGAGAATGTGATTATCACTTGGGAAACAACTATTAAAGTAGCCTTTGTTGGGTCTGTCGAGAACGACATGTATGTAGTGGGCTTCTCTAAAGGAGACACGTGTGCCGTGACATGCCTAATGGCTAAAGTTGATGTGGGTTGGCTTTGGCATCGCTGGTTAGCCCACACCAATATGAGAATGTTGCATGACCTTCAAAGTGGCAATAATGTTCTAGGACTAACCAAGGCTAAGTTTGCTAAAGATCGTGTGTGTATCTCTTGCGCCTTTGGAAAGCAACATGGAGAACTTCACCCAACCAAGACCAATATCTCCACCACAAGGATTTTCGAGCGCATTCAGCTAGATCTCTTTCGTCCACTATCTTATGATAGCCTCGGAGGAAAGAAGTATTGCTTGGTGATAGTGGATGATTATTCAAGATATTGTTGGGTGTATTTCTTCAAGAGGAAGAGTGAGACTCAAAAGAGAGTCATCGAGTTCATCACTCTAGTGGAGCGCCAACACAATGCTTCCATATTGGCCATCTAGAGTGATAATGGCTCGGAGTTCAAGAACTATACCTTTGAGGGTTTTCTTAGTGAAGAGGGAATTTCTCATCAATATTCCACTCCCTATACCCCTCAACAAAATTGTGTTGCGGAAAGAAAGAACCGGACTTTGATGGATGCGGCTAGGACAATGATTGCGGAGTTCTCTTATCCTTATAACTTTTGGGCCGAAGCCGTCTCCACTGGATGTCATGCTACCAACCGGTTATATATCCGCAAAATCTTAAACAAGACTCCTTATGAGATTCTCACGGGCAAGAAACCGGACGTATGTTACTTCAAGGTCTTCGGTTGCAAGTGCTTCATTCGCAAGATAGGTAAACGTTTGTCAAAGTTTGAGACCAAATCTTATGAGGGTATCTTTGTTAGCTATGCCACAAATGCTCACGCATATAGAGTCTACAACAACTCCACCAGACAAGTTGAAGAAGCTATATACGTGGTGTTTGATGAGGATAACGGCTCCCAAGGGGGGCGTATAGATCATGGTGTTGTAGGAGATGCAATTCCTCCCATCGTCATAAGAAGAATGGGAATTGGTGAAATAATTCCCATTGAGGGTTACCAGATGACGAAGGGAGAAGGACTATGCCCCACTAAAGTGGAGCCATTAACTACACCCATTGATACACAAGCTACCCAACAAGATGCACCAAGCCCTCAAGCTAATGATCAAGGTCAAGCAAGTAATCAAGGCTAAGCTAACTATCAAGGTAAAACAAGTGATAAAGGCCAAGCTACTCATCAAAGTCATGATCAAAGTCCCATCATTGTTGAGAGATCTCAACCTAGTGGTGATCCTTCACCCATTAATGATCAAGGCCGAGATGAAGATGGACATGTCTCCGATGAAGAAGGTGATTCTCAAGCAATATCCAAGGAGTCTTTAAAGGAGATGCTAGCTCGTAGAGCAAAGAGAAGGCTAGAGAATCTTGAACGGGCAGGTCACACGGAGGACACGATACTTGGGCAAGTTCGTGGAAGGGTTGTCACTGGGAAGCAATTGGCGGATTTTAGCAAGGCTCATGCTTTTGTCCCTTTCATTGAGCCCAAGAAGGTCTATGAATCTCTCGAAGATCAAGATTGGCTTGAAGCCATGCATGATGAACTCAACAACTTCGAGCGCAACAAGGTTTGGAAGTTAGTGCCAAGACCCAAGGATTGCAAGAATGTTATTGACACCAAATGGGTGTTCAAGAACAAGCAATATAAAGATGGTATCGTCATTCGCAACAAGGCAAGATTGGTGGCCCAAGGTATTTATCAAGTCGAAGGTGTTGATTTCGGTGAAACCTTTGCCCTGTAGCTCATCATGAATCCATTCACATCTTACTTGCTCATGTATCTCATCATAATTTCAAGTTACAACAAATGGATGTTAAGAGTGATTTCCTAAATGGTCTCATTAATGAGTTAGTATATGTCAAGCAACCTTCGGGCTTCGAGGATCCCAACCACCCCGATTATTTCTACAAACTCGATAAGGCACTCTATGGACTTAAACAAGCTCCACGTGCGTGGTACGAGCACCTTAAAGAGTTTCTAGTAGATCGTGGGTTTAATGTTGGCTTAATCGATCCCACCCTGTTTACCAAGACGGTTGGAGGTTACTTGTTCATATGCCAACTCTATGTGGATGACATCATTTTTGGGTCTACTAACACTTTGTTCAATTAAGAGTTTTGCAAGCTTATGACCGATAGGTTTGATATGCCTATGATGGGATAACTGGAGTATTTCCTTGGCTTTGAAGTGAATCAATATCATGAAGGAATCTTCATCAAACAATCCAAGTACACTCAAGACATGATCAAGAGATTCAATATGAATGATGCCAAGCCTATGAAGACTCCCATGTCCACAACCCTTGACTTCAAACCCGACCCAAATGGTAAAGAGGTAGATCAAAAGGTATACCACTCCATGATTGGCTCTTTGCTTTACCTTTGTGCATCTAAACCGGATATCATGTATAGCGTAGGTAAATGTGCAATGTTTCAAGCCTCTCCGAGGCAAAGTCATTTGGAAGCGGTTAAACGAATCTTTTGATATTTAGTTCATACCCCCAAATTTTGGTCTTTGGTATCCCAAGGGTTCAAGTTTTCAGCTCATTGGGTATTCGGATGCGGATTATGCGGGAGAGAAGACGGATAGTGTCGCACCCTGGCTTCTAAGGGATACTCATCGTACGAACTGGATAGCAGGTGCTTGGATTATGGGGCATAACTGCTCCCACGTCCCAGCTTCCTGGTAGGCCTGCGCTTATGCGCGACAACACAAGCCCTGCTATTCCACCATCGATGTAAACTATCCACTAGAAGTCATAGGCACTACTGTCGACGTACTTCATATCAATCACGCACTGTACGTCAACAACTTTGAACGAATGATGATCACAACATATCTCTAGGACACAAAAGATTGAAATAAGGTTGCAAATGGCCTTCACTAAGGCAGAGATAGCAAATACAATCATCCAGAGGACACATGTCCCAACATAGCATTCATTACATCAGCGGAAGCAATCAAAGGTGTCTGGGTACAGACAAATCCAACAGGCTTAAGAAGCCGGAGAAAATAAAGAAGACGAAGCCCATCCACGTAGGTCCTGGATCCAGCCCTGGTCCAGCTAACTACTCGTCTGCAGTCTCGTCAAACTCCACGAAGTAGCCATCCTGGTGGTCATCGTAGCCGTAGTCGTAGTCTGCGTAAACCACAGCCCCAACGGGGTCAGTACATCCAAGTACTGGCAAGCAAGACTCACAGTTCACCAAAGTATAGCCCGTCAACACAAGCACGGATGACTTGGGTTCAACGGAAAGGAGGGAATAAATAAGATGCTGCAACTGGCTGCGCTAACCAACTACAGAGATTCTATCAATTCCAACTATTAGAAAGGGGATAAGAGCGAGGGTTGTAACCAACTGGAAGGTACTGCAAACAAACCCATCCTGGATCTCGCCCCTTATCCAAAGAAGCAATCCGAGGATAACTCACACAGTTGGATTAAGATGAAACAAGTTATTGTGATAATAATCCTATTACTAGTCAAATTGTTAATCATGGGGTGTGAGATAGTGAATCATTAGGTTTAAGTTGTCCTGAGTACTTGTTAGCCAGTACTTTCACCAAGTAATCCATAACCGCGGAAAACACGGCTTCTCGAGAAGATTATCCCTGCAGGGTTGCACCAATTTGGCCGTACACGTATGAATAACCCGCCAGATGGGATGCCTCCCACCAAGCGGGGAACTCAACACAACTCAACTCTTCTCCGCATCAAGCCCAAAGCACCTTGGGCGCACGGCTAATCAAGCCCCGAAGAAAAGGGACCTTCATAGCACTCTAAGACCGTGTCCCCCTATATGCCGACTACAAAAGTTCCACCCTGCGCTAGGCTCGCAAAAACATGCATGCGGCAACTAGAAAGCACGAACTAAATGAGATGATTTGGACGAGATGCGAATCGAATCAAATTGAGGGGGGCGCCCATACTCGCTTCCCACATGCGGGTAGTGCGCTCATCATGGATCAGTAGACAAGACCCTTTTCCTATTAGGGTCGACACTAGCAGGCCTCAAAACCACACAGGGCCTCCTGCCGGTGCCTTATCATCAAATTATTATTAATAGTAATAACATTAGCATGATTGATTGATTGATTAAACATCGAGCCCCCAGAACATAATAAAGATATAGTACTGAAAGTAACGGGTAACAGACTCGAGCAAAACAACCTAAGCATGCTAGTAAGACACTGGCTCAATCAACAGGGTTGTGGGAGGGGTGATGAGGCAATATCATGGTTAAAGGATTCATGTGATAGGTTCGTAACAGAAAAATCTACCACTAAGGCTAGCAAGATAGACAACGGAAAGTATCGGTAACCAGGGTTGAAAGGAACACAATGGTTCATGTGAGCGATAACTTGCCTGCAAACTCAACAGCTGGGTACTGAGCTAGATCCTCAGAAGGGGTGCTGTAAAGGTCGTCTGTCTCAACGTCGTCGTCTATTCGAGAAGAAGCAAACAAACAAAACAGGAATGTAAACAATCATTGCCTTGGCATTGTGCACAATCAATATGATGCATGACAAGTTAATAGTTGCATCTAGATAAGCTAGCTAACATGATAGCACAAATTAAATGGACCCATATGCAAGGGTTGCATATGGAAAAGGATCCATTGGAATAAGTGGAACAAATGATTTACACTTATTTATTATGTGATAGTTGTTATCATGATGCATGCATGATGATGATGACAAGATAACAACAGATAACAATAAATAACAATGATAGATGCAAAGGAAAAGGAATAGAACAATTTTAGAACTTATTTATTAAGTTTGGAAAATTTTGGTTACTTAAACATGCCACACATACAATTATTGTTTTCACCAATGTAAAGTGTGCAAAACAATTAACACAATTGATATTTGAAAAGAACATCAAATTTTAGTTGGATTACATGTTTCACATTTTGAAATTTGAATTAGGATGAATTTATTATGAATTAAACAATATTAAACAAGTTTTAATTGAATTTAAAACAAGTTTGAATATTATTTGAATTTTATTTGTTCAAATCAGAAATTCAAATTCACATTTGAAAAGTTCACACTTTGATGGTTTGAAAACATATTTTGCATGTCCAAAAATATTTTATATTAAGCAAGTTATGATTTTACCAATTTTAATTGAATTAAACAAGTATTAATTTATTTAGGCAATTTAAATTATTCAAACAATGAAACAAATTTTATATTTGAATAGTATATTCAAAAAGGTGTGAAAAACATATTTTATTTGTATTATTTGGAAATAGTATGAATTATTTATGAATTATTGCAATTTACATTTGAATTATTCAAATTTGAAATTTAAATGTATTTTGAAAACTCAAAACAGAACACAAATAGGTTAGTTGGAAAGATTATGAAATTTGGAGCAACAAACATATACAAGTTTTATTTATTAGACTTATGGTTTAAAAGTTATTGAATTTTAAAGTTTATTGCTTTATTCTGCTATTTAAAAGAAACAGAAAACATTTTATACTTTTGTTACGGGGGTGGCAGCTACACGCAGCCTCTGCCGCGTGGGCCAGGGCCAACGTGGCACAGTGCACGCCCGCGTGGCAACCAGGCCCGCTGACGGGTGGGCCACTACACGGGGAGAAAAATCTCCAAAAAAAGGTGCGCGTCGGGGACTCGAACCCACGACGGCTCGCTTGCGCGTTCGCTGTCTGAACCAAGTGTGCTGTGTGCGTTTGCTCGACAGAGATAGGGATGCAGTGAGGAAAAGGTTCAGTCCAGCGCGTATCTGACGAAACTGATGAACCAAGGTGTTGCTCGACTGACAGAAAAAGCACGGCTCGTCGGCGTTGAGGGGACAGTGGCCGTGCTCGCTGCGGGTGGATACGTGCGTATGCAGAGGTGAGGAAGCGTGCACGGATGCGATGCCACAGAGAGAGGGAAGGGAGACGGTGGAGCTCACCGTGGTTGCCGTGGTGGTTCTGACGACGGAGGCCTGCCGTGGAGGGAACGAGGACGGCGGCGAGGATCTGGTCGACGGCGTGCTTGGCGGCGGTGTGCAAACGCGAGCGGAGACCGAGGGGGTTTCGTTCCCACGCTCAGATAGGAGGGGGAATCGTCATGGCGACGGCGGCGAGGGCGTATTCAGGCGGTGATCGTCGGGGTTGGATTCAGAGAGTGGTGGAGGGTGGAAACGACGGCGGAAACGAGGGGGAGGAGAAACCCTAGGCGCTAGGGCACTGCGCCGGTGCCTAGGTGGTACTTATAGGGCCTCGGGATCGTTGCTGGCCGTCGGAGGCTTGCGGTGCCGCCGTGGCACCGCTACGATGTCTGCCGTACGGGGAGACGACGGCGGCGGCCGTCTAATCGAAACGGTACGCCCGCAGCTGGGCTGGGCCGCGCGCTAGAGTAGGTTAGGTGGGCTTAGGGTAGATAGCTGCTGCGCGCGCGGCTGGTTAGCTCGTTTTTTATTTTTCTGTTTTACTTTTTTTTTCTGAAACAGTTTTTTTGGAAGAAAATGATAAGGTTTTGGACTTTAAAATTTTTGAGAAAATTCATGGGATCATGTTAGCTCAAAAGCTAACAGTTGGCAAAAGGATTTTTGAAAATTCAAACCTTTACATTGCTGTTTGGATTTGAATCCAAATTAATGAAATTTTCAATATTAATTAATATTAGAAAACAAAGTATTTTCAATAGGGTTTCCTCCAGGGTTTTAAAGTGATTTAAAGAATACAAAAGTGTGGTGAACTTTATGGATTCAAAAAGGTACTGATTTTGAGAATTGGTTTAAATTTGAAATGATTTAGAAAATTATTGATGGAATTAATGGTTTGATTAAACCAACAATTTAACAAGTGAGCAACATGGAATAAAATGGTTGTTTTTATTTGTTATTTTTATTCCAAAAGTTGTAACAGAGCAAGTATGAAATTAACCATTTGAATTTGTTTGAGTTTGAATTATGAAAACAAGATAAAACAGATGCAAAACAAATAGTAACAATGCAAACAATAATAAAACAAATGCAATGAAATGATGACATGATGCATTGCTTGAATTAAAACAATAAATCAAACATTCTAAGGGATGTTTCATACTTGGGATGTTACAAAACGCCCCCCCTTGAAGGAATCGCGCCCCGAGATTCCTTACTGAGATGTGAAAAGGTCCGGATACTTCTTGCGAAGATCCTCTTCGGTCTCCCACGTTGCCTCTTTATCGGAATGATGCGACCATTGGACTTTCAAGAACTTTGTGCTCTTGTTGCGAGTCTTACGCTCGGTCTCATCGAGAATACGAATAGGGTGCTCCTCATAAGATAGATCATCTTGCAGTTCAATGGAATCATGATCAACTGCACGATCTGGATCTTTGAAACACTTCTTGAGTTGTGATACGTGGAACACATCGTGCACTTTGGATAGTTTTTCTGGAAGTTCAAGACGATAAGCATTTTCTGCACGTCTTGAGAGGATGTTGAAAGGACCAATGTATCTTGGTGCAAGCTTTCCTTTCACACCAAAACGATGAGTGCCTCTGAGGGGAGTTACACGGAGATATGCCTTATCACCAGGTGCATAGATCATATCCCTGTGCTTGCTATCATAATAGCTCTTCTGACGAGATTGAGCAATCCTGAGATTGTCACGAATGATATGAACTTTCTCCTCGGCTTCCTTAACAATGTCAGGGCCTAACAGTGAACGTTCACCAGCTCCAGACCAATTGATTGGACTCCTGCATCTGCGACCATACAGTGCCTCAAATGGTGCCATGCCTAGGCTTGCCTGGTAGCTGTTGTTGTAGGAGAATTCAGCATATGGAAGGCAATTCTCCCATTTCATGCCAAAGGAGAGACCACATGCTCTGAGCATATCCTCGAGAATCTGATTGACTCTTTCGACTTGCCCTTGAGACTGAGGGTGATAAGCTGTGCTGAACAGAAGTTTGGTGCCCAATGCTTCTTGAAAACTCTTCCAGAAATGAGAAGTGAAGATACTTCCACGGTCTGAGCTTATTTCCAATGGAACACCATGAAGAGGAACAATCCTTGCTGTGTAGAGCTCTGCTAACTGGCTAGCTGAGATAGTTTCCTTTACAGCATAGAAGTGAGCTACCTTAGTGAGACGATCAATAACCACGAAGATTGCATCGTTGCCCTTCTTGGACTTTGGAAACCCAGTAACGAAGTCCATTTCAATCATGTCCCACTTCCACTCAGGAATTTTCAGAGGTTGTAGTAGACCTGCTGTTTTCTGATGGACTGCCTTAACACGTTGACAAACGTCGCATTCAGAAACGTATTGAGCAATTTCACGTTTCATGCCAGGCCACCAATACAGAGTCTTGAGATACTGGTACATCTTTGTACTTCCAGGGTGAATGGATAGAGGAGTTTCATGGGCCTCCTTGAGAATGATATCCTTGAGACTTTGAATCTGAGGAACTGCAATGCGTCCTTCGAAGAACACAGTTCCCTTGTCATCAATTGAGAAGGACTTGAATTTATCATTGCCTTCCTTGATGTGCTCTACAATCTTCTTGATTTCATTATCACGAAGTTGTTCAGAACGAATCTTGTCCTCTAGAGTTGGGCTGGCTGTCAAGTTAGCAAGGTATCCTTCAGGGACAAGACCAAGGTTCAGCTTCTGGAATTCCTCATGAAGTGGAGGCTGGCTTTCCATGATCATGAGATTATTGCAATAGGATTTGCGACTGAGAGCATCGGCCATAACATTAGCCTTGCCTGGAGTGTAAGAAATGGTGAGATCAAAGTCTTTAATCTTCTCAATCCATCTCCTTTGCCTGAGGTTCAGATCTGGCTGAGTGAAGATGTATTTCAGACTCTTGTGATCGGAAAAGATTTCAGTTTTGTTACCCAACAAGTATTGTCTCCATTTCTTGAGGGCAAACACAACTGCTGCAAGTTCAAGATCATGAGTGGGATAGTTTTGCTCATGTGGGTTCAACTGACGTGAAGCATAAGCCACAACTTGACGTTCTTGCATAAGAACTGCTCCTAGGCCTTGGAGAGATGCATCACAGAATATTTGGAAAGGTTTGGTAGTATCTGGGCCAACTAGAACTGGGGTGGAAGTGATCTTAGTCTTCAGGAGGTTGAAACTCTCATCACATTGTGGAGTCCAAACGAACTTTTTGTCCTTCTTTGTGAGATCAGTGAGAGGTTTGGCAATCTTGGAAAAGTTTTGGACGAAACGACGGCAATAACTAGCCAAGCCAAGAAAACTTCTGACTTGCTTCACCGTCTTAGGGGGTTTCCAGTCAACAATTGCCTTAACCTTTTCCGGGTCAATGGCAATGCCTTTGGCAGAGATGATATGACCAAGATATGCAACTTCTGGAATCCAGAACTCACATTTGGAAAACTTGGCATACAGACGATGCTCGCGAAGTTTCATGAGAGTGAGACGAAGGTGTTCTCCATGCTCTTCCTCGGATTTTGAGTAGACCAGAATGTCATCGAGATATACCACAACGAACTTGTCGAGGTATTCATGGAAGACAGAATTCATGAGTCTTGAGAATGTTGCCGGTGCATTGGTGAGACCAAAGGACATGACGGTGTATTCATATAGACCGTAGCGAGTGGTGAAAGCTGTCTTAGGAATATCTTCCTTTCTGATATTTATCTGATGGTACCCCATACTCAAGTCCAACTTTGAGAATATTGAGGCTCCAGCAAGTTGATCAAAAATATCATCGATACGAGGAAGTGGATACTTGTTCTTGATTGTTTTCTCGTTGAGAGGACGATAGTCAACCACGAGTCTTTTTGTTTGATCCTTCTTGGCAACAAACAGAGTTGGGCAACCCCAAGCGGAGGAACTAGGCTGAATGTAACCTTTTTCCATGTACATATCGATTTGCTCCTTCAACAATTTCAGTTCAGGAGGAGCTATCTTGTATGGATGCTTAGAGATTGGAGCAGTACCTGGCTCAAGCTCGATCACGAACTCAACTGCTCTGTCCGGGGGCATCCCTGGCAACTCTTCTGGAAAGACGTCACGGAATTCACAAACCACCGGAACATTTTCAATTGCAGGAAGGGGTTTGGCATCGAGGTTGAACAGCTGAACAGAACTTGATCCATATGGAGAATAGACTATCTGGCCTGAAGTGTGGGAGAGAGTTATTGACTTTTGAGCGCAGTCAATTTTAGCTTTGTGGGTCTTCAACCAATCCATACCCAGAATGACATCAATGTCAGAATTTCCCAGCAACATGAGTGAAGCAAGGAATATGCGACCTCCAATTAGGATCTCATTGTCCATGCTTATCTTGGAAGTCAACATTTGCGGTCCCGGAGAGTGAACAGTCATTTGATTGCTTAGCGGAACCAGAACTAGGTTGTATGCTTTTGCAAAAATCTTTGACACAAAGGAATGCGATGCTCCAGTATCAAACAACACTTTAGCTGGAATAGAGTTTACGGGTAATATACCGAGAACGACGTCAGCAGCTTCCTCAGCTTTGTCGGCCTTGATATGGTTCACCCTCGCGGTCCTCCCGACATGCCTGTTGTTGGAGTTGAAGGCTTTAGCCGGGGGAGCACGAACCATTGCCTGGTTGTTGTTGGGGCGAGGAGGTAGGGGTAGCTGCTTCTGAGTGCACTTATCAGCATAGTGTCCAGTATCCTTGCACTTGTAGCAAGTGACGACACGAGAAGGACCTGGCCTTGGCTGCCCCATTGGAATCCTCTGACCCTGCATCTGAGATGGGTTGGGTGGGCGGGGTCCAAAGCCTGGAGAAGCTTGGGCATTTGGAGCCCGAGTGACAGCACCATTTGGCACCCAGATGCGGCGCTTCTGCGGAGGGGTGGTCATGTTGGAGGAGGAACCACCCTCACGCGAGTGCTTGCGGGACTCTTCGAACGCCTTGCGCCCATTCTCCTCATTGAGCGCGGTGTTCACGAGCTCCACGAAGTCCTTGCACTTGATGTTGGTGAGAGCGTACTTCAGTTCCGGGTTAAAACCTCGGCGGAACCTTGCCATCTTCTTGGCTTCAGTGGACACTTCGTCACCAGCGTACCGAGCGAGACGATTGAACTCGTTCTGGTAGCCGAGGACGTCCAGCTTGCCCTGTCTGAGAGAGCAGAATTCCTCACGCATCCTTTCCATGAGACCATCTGGGATGTGGTGCTTCAGGAAGGCATCCTTGAAACATCCCCAGGTGATAGGATAGCCATCTCTCATGGTCTGGTAGTTCTCCCACCAAGTAGCTGCCTGACCCTTCAGTAGGTAGGTGGCATACTTGACCTTATCTTCCTCAGCAACATGAGCTATCTCCAGAGCCCTGTTGATCTCCCTGATCCAGTCATCCGCATCCAGAGGCTCACGTGTTGCCACGAAAGCTCTCGGCCCCACGCTCAGAAACTCCTTAATGCTGACTCGCGGAGCATTCTGGTTGTGGTGCTGGTTAGCCTGGATCTGGGCCATCTGTGTCACCACTTGGGTCATCTGAGCTAACAGTTCCCCCATTGGTGGTGGCGGAGGCGGGTTGTTCCTGGTTGGAGGCATCCTGAGCAGAAATTCATTTTAGCACAACAACAGAAAATGATAGACTTGGTAACCGAAAGATAGATTATTCCGACGCCTGAATAGATAACCAACAGGTACATCATCACATGTTCAAATACATCAGAATATCCAACAGACCAATACATGGTTCGAATGCCAAAGGATAACTAAACATAGCTAGGAATGGATACATCGGTACTCCCATGCTCATCACGCAGGACGGCGGTGAGTAGTACGACGAGAGATACGGTGAGGAGGAACCCCACGGAAGTAGGTATCACGACGATCCCTGTAGATAGGAACTGCTCTGAGAGCAACTGTCGGTGTGGTGAAGTAGAAAGCGTCGTGTCCCTGTGCTCCATAGCGGGGAATCCCTGTGTAACCAGCTCCGAGGTCGAGAAGTAGGCCTCTGATCGGCTCGTAACCTCCAGCATCTGGCAGAGGAAAACCAAGTGTCTGAGTGAAACGTGCAAAGCGCTCGTCTCCAACAAAGTCTGTGGTGTACGTCGCCAGACGAGTCAACGCCAGATAGAGCTGCTCCCTGACTGAGGCTAACTCCTGAGAAAGTGTGGAAGTAACTGCATCACTGTGCCTCACGAACTGAGCAGTGGTGTGCAGCCTGGAGCTATCAGACTCGTAGGTATCCAGGTTGCTGTGGAGGGTGAAGTGAACTCCCGCTGCCGTGATGTAACCACGGGGAATGTGACGATAGATGGAATCATCAAACCCCCAGTAGTCAGCACGGAGAACGGTGAGACTCACGTACGCTGCCTGCTGCACGGCCATATCCACTGTGGAACCTACTGCCTCGTAGCGGTGGGCAATGCTCCTGCCATCATCCGACAGAATGTAGACGATAGCCCGGTAGCAGGTCTGGTCAAACTCTCGCTGCTGCTCGTAGACCTGGTACTCTGGTGCCCAACGGAACCCCAGATAGGTAACCATGTCTCTCAGCATCTCCGGATAACCGGCGGTGTTCTCACAGCGAGTCATCCGAACCACCTGCGGGTAGAACCTGAGATCCATATGCAGATGATCGGGGAAGGTTTTGGTTAGACTCCGGTAGATGAAAAAGGATGTGGAAAATAACAACAAGGTTCAACGGACGATAATGATGTTGAAAAGAACAGGATATCGGAGCAACATCGGGAAAACGAGACCAAAAGCTCCTGAGGTACTACAGAGAACCCAAAACACGTGAAACCCTAACTTGAAAGTTTAGGTGAGAACAGAAAACATCGTTGCACTTCCTTACCAGAAAAAGGGTGGGTGGGTGGGGAAAGAAGAAAAATGGCAGAATTCCTACTCTCACGTTTCATTTTTTTTCCTGTATAGCTACAAAATAGTTTCTAGACTCAACTGCGACCAGTAAAAAGGGATCCTACAGGCAGACAGGCTCTGATACCATTTGTCGCACCCTGGCTTCTAAGGGATACTCATCGTACGAACTGGATAGCAGGTGCTTGGATTATGGGGCATAACTGCTCCCACGTCCCAGCTTCCTGGTAGGCCTGCGCTTATGCGCGACAACACAAGCCCTGCTATTCCACCGTCGATGTAAACTATCCACTAGAAGTCATAGGCACTACTGTCGACGTACTTCATATCAATCACGCACTGTACGTCAACAACTTTGAACGAATGATGATCACAACATATCTCTAGGACACAAAAGATTGAAATAAGGTTGCAAATGGCCTTCACTAAGGCAGAGATAGCAAATACAATCATCCAGAGGACACATGTCCCAACATAGCATTCATTACATCAGCGGAAGCAATCAAAGGTGTCTGGGTACAGACAAATCCAACAGGCTTAAGAAGCCGGAGAAAATAAAGAAGACGAAGCCCATCCACGTAGGTCCTGGATCCAGCCCTGGTCCAGCTAACTACTCGTCTGCAGTCTCGTCAAACTCCACGAAGTAGCCATCCTGGTGGTCATCGTAGCCGTAGTCGTAGTCTGCGTAAACCACAGCCCCAACGGGGTCAGTACATCCAAGTACTGGCAAGCAAGACTCACAGTTCACCAAAGTATAGCCCGTCAACACAAGCACGGATGACTTGGGTTCAACGGAAAGGAGGGAATAAATAAGATGCTGCAACTGGCTGCGCTAACCAACTACAGAGATTCTATCAATTCCAACTATTAGAAAGGGGATAAGAGCGAGGGTTGTAACCAACTGGAAGGTACTGCAAACAAACCCATCCTGGATCTCGCCCCTTATCCAAAGAAGCAATCCGAGGATAACTCACACAGTTGGATTAAGATGAAACAAGTTATTGTGATAATAATCCTATTACTAGTCAAATTGTTAATCATGGGGTGTGAGATAGTGAATCATTAGGTTTAAGTTGTCCTGAGTACTTGTTAGCCAGTACTTTCACCAAGTAATCCATAACCGCGGAAAATACGGCTTCTCGAGAAGATTATCCCTGTAGGGTTGCACCAATTTGGCCGTACACGTATGAATAACCCGCCAGATGGGATGCCTCCCACCAAGCGGGGCACTCAACACAACTCAACTCTTCTCCGCATCAAGCCCAAAGCACCTTGGGCGCACGGCTAATCAAGCCCCGAAGAAAAGGGACCCTCATAGCACTCTAAGACCGTGTCCCCCTATATGCCGACTACAAAAGTTCCACCCTGCGCTGGGCTCGCAAAAACATGCATGCAGCAACTAGAAAGCACGAACTAAATGAGATGATTTGGACGAGATGCGAATCGAATCAAATTGAGGGGGGCGC
The DNA here is from genome assembly GCA_028641055.1 of Alopecurus myosuroides. NCBI lineage: Eukaryota > Viridiplantae > Streptophyta > Magnoliopsida > Poales > Poaceae > Alopecurus > Alopecurus myosuroides. The sequence goes on from CM054062.1 coordinate 96,077,136, forward strand.
CCATACTCGCTTCCCACATGCGGGTAGTGCGCTCATCATGGATCAGTAGACAAGACCCTTTTCCTATTAGGGTCGACACTAGCAGGCCTCAAAACCACACAGGGCCTCCTGCCGGTGCCTTATCATCAAATTATTATTAATAGTAATAACATTAGCATGATTGATTGATTGATTAAACATCGAGCCCCCAGAACATAATAAAGATATAGTGCTGAAAGTAACGGGTAACAGACTCGAGCAAAACAACCTAAGCATGCTAGTAAGACACTGGCTCAATCAACAGGGTTGTGGGAGGGGTGATGAGGCAATATCATGGTTAAAGGATTCATGTGATAGGTTCGTAACAGAAACATCTACCACTAAGGCTAGCAAGATAGACAACGGAAAGTATCGGTAACCAGGGTTGAAAGGAACACAATGGTTCATGTGAGTGATAACTTGCCTGCAAACTCAACAGCTGGGTACTGAGCTAGATCCTCAGAAGGGGTGTTGTAAAGGTCGTCTGTCTCAACGTCGTCGTCTATTCGAGAAGAAGCAAACAAACAAAACAGGAATGTAAAAAATCATTGCCTTGGCATTGTGCACAATCAATATGATGCATGACAAGTTAATAGTTGCATCAAGATAAGCTAGCTAACATGATAGCACAAATTAAATGGACCCATATGCAAGGGTTGCATATGGAAAAGGATCCATTGGAATAAGTGGAACAAATGATTTACACTTATTTATTATGTGATAGTGGTTATCATGATGCATGCATGATGATGATGACAAGATAACAACAGATAACAATAAATAACAATGATAGATGCAAAGGAAAAGGAATAGAACAATTTTAGAACTTATTTATTAAGTTTGGAAAATTTTGGTTACTTAAACATGCCACACATACAATTATTGTTTTCACCAATTTAAAGTGTGCAAAACAATTAACACAATTGATATTTGAAAAGAACATCAAATTTTAGTTGGATTACATGTTCACATTTTGAAATTTGAATTAGGATGAATTTATTATGAATTAAACAATATTAAACAAGTTTTAATTGAATTTAAAACAAGTTTGAATATTATTTGAATTTTATTTGTTCAAATCAGAAATTCAAATTCACATTTGAAAAGTTCACACTTTGATGGTTTGAAAACATATTTTGCATGTCCAAAAATATTTTATATTAAGCAAGTTATGATTTTACCAATTTTAATTGAATTAAACAAGTATTAATTTATTTAGGCAATTTAAATTATTCAAACAATGAAACAAATTTTATATTTGAATAGTATATTAAAAAAGGTGTGAAAAACATATTTTATTTGTATTATTTGGAAATAGTATGAATTATTTATGAATTATTGCAATTTACATTTGAATTATTCAAATTTGAAATTTAAATGTATTTTGAAAACTCAAAACAGAACACAAATAGGTTAGTTGGAAAGATTATGAAATTTGGAGCAACAAACATATACAAGTTTTATTTATTAGACTTATGGTTTAAAAGTTATTGAATTTTAAAGTTTATTGCTTTATTCTGCTATTTAAAAGAAACAGAAAACATTTTATACTTTTGTTACGGGGGTGGCAGCTACACGCAGCCTCTGCCGCGTGGGCCAGGGCCAACGTGGCGCAGTGCACGCCCGCGTGGCAACCAGGCCCGCTGACGGGTGGGCCACTACACGGGGAGAAAAATCTCCAAAAAAAGGTGCGCGTCGGGGACTCGAACCCACGACGGCTCGCTTGCGCGTTCGCTGTCTGAACCAAGTGTGCTGTGTGCGTTCGCTCGACAGAGATAGGGATGCAGTGAGGAAAAGGTTCAGTCCAGCGCGTATCTGACGAAACTGACGAACCAAGGTGTTGCTCGACTGACAGAAAAAGCACGGCTCGTCGGCGTTGAGGGGACAGTGGCCGTGCTCGCTGCGGGTGGATACGTGCGTATGCAGAGGTGAGGAAGCGTGCACGGATGCGATGCCACAGAGAGAGGGAAGGGAGACGGTGGAGCTCACCGTGGTTGCCGTGGTGGTTCTGACGACGGAGGCCTGCCGCGGAGGGAACGAGGACGGCGGCGAGGATCTGGTCGACGGCGTGCTTGGCGGCGGTGTGCAAACGCGAGCGGAGACCGAGGGGGTTTCGTTCCCACGCTCAGATAGGAGGGGGAATCGTCATGGCGACGGCGGCGAGGGCGTATTCAGGCGGTGATCGTCGGGGTTGGATTCAGAGAGTGGTGGAGGGTGGAAACGACGGCGGAAACGAGGGGGAGGAGAAACCCTAGGCGCTAGGGCACTGCGCCGGTGCCTAGGTGGTACTTATAGGGCCTCGGGATCGTTGCTGGCCGTCGGAGGCTTGCGGTGCCGCCGTGGCACCGCTACGATGTCTGCCGTACGGGGAGACGACGGCGGCGGCCGTCTAATCGAAACGGTACGCCCGCAGCTGGGCTGGGCCGCGCGCTAGAGTAGGTTAGGTGGGCTTAGGGTAGATAGCTGCTGCGCGCGCGGCTGGTTAGCTCGTTTTTTATTTTTCTGTTTTACTTTTTTTTTTGCTGAAACAGTTTTTTTGGAAGAAAATGATAAGGTTTTGGACTTTAAAAATTTTGAGAAAATTCATGGGATCATGTTAGCTCAAAAGCTAACAGTTGGCAAAAGGATTTTTGAAAATTCAAACGTTTACATTGCTGTTTGGATTTGAATCCAAATTAATGAAATTTTCAATATTAATTAATATTAGAAAACAAAGTATTTGCAATAGGGTTTCCTCCAGGGTTTTAAAGTGATTTAAAGAATACAAAAGTGTGGTGAACTTTATGGATTCAAAAAGGTACTGATTTTGAGAATTGGTTTAAATTTGAAATGATTTAGAAAATTATTGATGGAATTAATGGTTTTATTAAACCAACAATTTAACAAGTGAGCAACATGGAATAAAATGGTTGTTTTTATTTGTTATTTTTATTCCAAAAGTTGTAACAGAGCAAGTATGAAATTAACCATTTGAATTTGTTTGAGTTTGAATTATGAAAACAAGATAAAACAGATGCAAAACAAATAGTAACAATGCAAACAATAATAAAACAAATGCAATGAAATGATGACATGATGCATTGCTTGAATTAAAACAATAAATCAAACATTCTAAGGGATGTTTCATACTTGGGATGTTACATATAGGAAGTCCACATCCAGGGGTTTCCAATTCCTTGGTCGCTCCTTAGTGTGTTGGTCTTCAAAGAAGCAAAACTCCATTGCTCTCTCCACCACCGAGGCCGAGTACATCTCTGCGGAAAGTTTTTGTGCCCAATTGCTTTGGATGAGGCAAATCTTGAAGGACTATGGTATTCATTTTGACAAGGTGCCTCTTCTTTGTGACAATAAGAGTGCTATCAAGATCTCCTACAACCCCGTTCTTCACTCCAAGATGAAGCACAGTGAGATATTTCATCATTTTATTCGGGATCATGTTGAGAAGGGTGATTTTGATCTCTCATATGTATCAACCAAGGATCAACTTGCTGATATCTTCACGAAGGCCCTTGATGAATCAAGATTTCGAGCTTTGAGGAATGAACTAAATGTCATAGATTCATCTAACTTCACTTGAAACCTTGCATAAGTACCTTCACTATGTGTGTTATTAGGTTTGGATGTAGGCATGGACATAGGGGGAGTGTCACTCAACTCATGAGTGTACCCTCCTCTTATTATGCGCAAATAAATTCTTAATTGCATATCTAGTCATTTTGTGAATTATTGTGCTTAATTGTGAGTAGTACTCTTAGACCCAAAATACATCTTCCCGGTGCCAAAGTACACACTCAAACATGGTGGCCACGGCCACCAACCTCCTACTCAAGGAGCTGGTTTTATTTTGGCTCTTTCACGCACGTACTATCCCCCCTTTTTGACAACTTGTGCGAGTTCGGCTTTTTCTCCTTTGCATATTGCAAACTCGCATCAAGTAATGTCTCTCGTATGACAGTTACACCTATCCAACTATAACATCCCTAATTTTTGGAAAGTCCAAAAATCACAAAAAATTGAAACTTCTTGTTTTCATATAATGCAAGTCACCAAAAACCAAATGAGATGCAAGAAATAAAAGGAATCAATACATAACTCAATGAAAAATTGAATTTAAGAATCCATTATATCTCTATTCCATAAACCCTAAAAGCCCATTCAAAATAAATATTCATTAATCAAAGAAATTGTTTTATCTTAGAAAACCTTATTTTATAACATGTTTTCAAATCAACTATTACTTTGAAAATGTTTTATAGCTTTTGAAACCAGAGAATTATTATCTCTAATAATTTCTATACCTCAAAATTATTTTATGAGAATAACAACTATTTATATTGATGTTATTCCAATGTTATAGAAATTAAAAATCCATTAATGCCTCTATTTTTTCATAATCCAAAAACCTCCTTCAACTAAGTCTTCATAATTCAAAGTGATAGTTTCTCCTTAGCAAACTCCATTATATAAAATGTTTCCAACTCAAATATTACTTTGAAAATAGTATATGGAAACAAAAGCAAAAGATTTATAACCCTAAATAAAGTTCTAAGCCTCAAAGGTATTTGATGAGAATAAAATTATTAATAATAACCTTTAGTTGTTATTCCAAGTTTTAAACATAAAGGTGTGAAAATAAAAATGCATTGTTTGTTAATAACATAAAAGAGGGTTTTGAAAACAATATCATGACTTGTGGTTTTATTCTAAAATTTATTGATCAACAATATTAATTAATTGATATGAACTAATTAAATAACATTAAGTTACTATTAGTAAATCCTTCATATCCTAAAATTATAAAATGTGAAAATGGTTTAAAAATGGATTTCCAAAAATAATATATGACAATTAAAATGTCTCTGAAATCTTATTTAGATAATAACATCAATTTATTATTTTCTAAATTTTAAAATGGCCTTAAAGTTTTATTAGTGTTTTATTTATATTTCAAAATAAAAATTTGTGAAAACAAGATGAAATGACTTTCAAAATTATGTTTCAACATTTAGAATGTCGCTAAAATTTTAATTGACCAATAACCATGTTTTATAAATTTTTGAATTAAAAATCACATTAAGTGACTATTAAAGAATTATTCAAATTTCCAAAATTTCATAAATAAAATATGTTGAATTGTTTTCAAAAATGATATTGTTGGAAAGTATTTGAAATTTCAAGAATTTAGAAGTTTTTTTCATGTCATTTGGATACTTAAAACAGAAGTTATTAAAGATTTAAATAAACAGAAATTAAAAGAAAAATATCGATGACGTCACGCATGACGTCATCATCTTCTTCCTCAGAAGGAAACCCCCGGCCGTTTCTTCCCGATTTTTTGCCCCTCGATTATGCGCCATTAAGGCCATTAATCCCTTCCTCTTCTGGCTCTATATAATGCACGCGAGCTCCACCTCGTTTCCCCTCTCATTCCTCTCCTATTCGTGCCTCGAGGCCGAAGAAATTTGTCGCCGGAGTACGAACCCTAGCCGTCATATCTCGTCGATCCCCGCCGGTATAGGAGGTCTTTGCCGCCCATTCTTGTCCCCCTCTCTTTCCCGCGTCGTGGCGCATCCCCCCTGACCCGTCGTTCTCTTTTCTATGCAGCAAGCAACGGTGCCAATCGCTCCCGAGGATCCCCTGCGTCCCGATCTCATCGTCTGCACCATGCCGGCGAACAAGGAAGCGAGGAGCCCTCCCACTGCCCTCATCGCCTCCGTCTTGTCGAACTGATCGCCGTAGTCACCTACCCGAGCCCGGAGAGCCACTGGATCGTCGCCGTCATCAAAATTCTGGCGCCCTGCGCCACCACACCGCCATCTCTGACGAGATCCCTCCGGTGAGCCCCCTACCTCACTCTCTGCCGTAGGATTCGATCAACGGCCCAGATTAGATCCCCCACGAAGGGGTACGTCACCATTGGATCTGGATCTAACGATCCAGATCCAGTCACTTAAACACGTCAACAGCCCAGTCAGCATGCCACGTAACAGCACAGTAAGCACCCCTGGCCAATCACAGCATGCCATGTGGCCAGCCCTTAATTCGAATTTATCTCCCGGTAGAATTTTTGGCAGTTTTACAGATTAGTCCCTGCACATTAGATCTATCATATCTTTTGATCCATGAGGCCAAATTTAGCAATCTTGGACTTTTTGAAATCACCAGAACATGTAGAATCTTTTAGCACTGTCCAAATTCAAATTTGACAAAATTAAATTGGTTCAAATTTAAATATGCTTGTTTGATGAATTTTGGCATAATTCAAATTCTACAAATCCAAAAATTGTAAATAAAATATATTTGGAAACCTTAGGATGTGTACTTTCATATCCTCTGTCCTAAAATAATATTTGAACAAATTAAAATTGAATTTAGAATTTAGTTGTCTATTTGAGTATTTTTGACATAGATTAATTTCTATAAATATTTTCAATATAGTTCCTTTTGCAAAATTGCTCCATTTGATAACCTTGAACCAGAAACAACCTTGCCCAACCATTTTGGACATCCTTGGACCATGGACATGTGTTTTTGACCAAAAACCCAACCTAGTGATTCATCCATCTTTACCATGCCTTAGGAATTGTTTTCAACTGTTATTCCTTGATGTTATGTCTATTTGGAGCCAAGCCAAGTCCTTAGAATGTTCCAATCACATATAGTGCCAAGTAGTGAAATTTAGTTTTCTATCTACTTCTCCACTCCCCTTTCATGCTTCAAGAAATCATCAAGCTAGCAAATTGGAGATCAAGACTCAAGGACAAGAAGAAAACTTCAGCTCCAACTTGGTGGCAACATGAAGAGCTACAAGAATATCATTGAAGAAATTTTGAACAAAAGACTTGGACTCCACAACTAGAAGCAACCCAAGGAAGTACAAGTGTGAAGAAACCCAGAAGAAAGCATCTCCCTCTCTCTTTCTATTCTTCTTCTTAATTTTTCTTTCAATTTAACTTAGTGGTATTTGTGCCCATCCCATACCTAAACCAAGTAGTGAAGATCATGAAGATTTATCAAGTGCAAGAGAAGCTTCACAACAAGGAGGAAACTACAATAGAAGCATGAAGATGAACTTCAAGAAAACAAGCAAGTGAAGACTAGAAGCAATTCATACAAGTTGAAAAATAACAAGTTGTTTTTGTCCAACCATTGACCCAAATGGAAAACCCAAGACTTAGTAATATTTCCCCTTTGATGATGTAGTTAGTAGACCTACCCTAACCACGATGGAAAATACTAACATAGTCACTCAAATATTTTTGAAGGTGAATATGACCAAGTGTTTGCATGTATTACTTTAGTTGAAGAAGTAATATGTTTATTCTTAGTGAACTCTTGGAACTTCCTCGACAAGTATGGTTATAATAAAGTTAGTTTTCTACAAACTCAACCTAGCCCTTCCTAATTAAACCATTGGAATTTCCTTAACAAGAATGAGACCACTAGAGAATGAATCTTTCAACTCAAACCTAGACCTTGTCCTAACCAACTTGGTTAAGCCCCTTTTGATATGTTAGTTGCTATGTATGTTTTCTACACTTGTATGTTTGTTTGTTAGGATGCTTGTTTATTTGGTTTTGTGTTGTCAATGAATAGATTGTACGGAGAGCAACGATCTTTTGTGAAGAGAGTGTGATATCTTCACCAACTTCAACAAGGCAAGTAACACACCATCAATTACCCATTATTTTCTATATGCATTAGTTGATTTTGAGTAGCATGCATGATAGGAAATTTTACTGAGTTATACTATGCTATGCTATTATCCTAGTAGTGTGTAGCCATCCCTTTTACCTTGTTATTTTGATAGCCTTAGAATTTATTAGGCGCTATGCAATGTTACAAAATTTGTTTTACTAGATGTTGAGGAAAAATTCTAAGTATAACTAATGAATGAATCACCTGGGTGGAAGTGGTAAGACTCGTTTATGTTGAGTGTTGCCTCAGGGCCCTTGTCCAAGGGTTATTCCACTTGAGGTTGTCACTTGAGGATGGCCACCCAGGAACAAAGAGATTACTATGTCCCTCTAAATCTAGTAGCTTCCCGTGCAGCCTTTTGACAATATGGGCTCTGTCTTGATCAATTAAGTTGTGAGAGTTCAGCCCAGGCTTGACTAGCAGATGTAGCAAAATTATAGGTGGAACGGTCTTGCCGGTGGGTTTGGACTTCTTCTTCTGAAAGATCTCGTCTCAATTCTCTCCTTTCCATGATGCACTCCGGGTGTATAGGATGTTTGGGCTAATTGAAGACAAAGGGTGAAAGTGCACAAGCTGTGCAGAGTCAACAAACTAAGATCTTAGCCGTGTCCCCGGTTATGGACAACTATGAGCAGCTGGACAAGGATTGACAGAAGAATCTCATCATCAATTTCAATAAGTAAAATTTTGACCAAATGAACAGTATTGTGGTGCTTGGATCTTAATCCAATGTTGCCACCCTTTTGAAAAGAAAAGTTGGTTTTACAAAAGTGATAGGAGAAAACTGGCTTTATGCAAAACTTAGCCAAAACTCCACTCAGCCAAATAAGCATGTAGTATTAGTCTTGCCATTTATATCCACCATAGTGTTACTTGCCAATACATTAAATTGTATTGACTCCCTTGTGGCTGCATATTCCATATTGCAGATATTTCTGAAGACGAGTGAAGATTTCGTTTAGGATCTCGAGACTATCGCCAACATGTTTTGCCTGTGGCACATGAAGAAGATGGGCTCAATGTTATTCATGTTTTCCGCTGTATTTCTTTGTTTTCTGCTAGTATTCTAAGACTATGCAAGTTGTAATCCTATTTTGTAAAGACTGGATCATGCGATGTAATATAATTTGATATATTTGCATGATATTTCATTTTGTACTGTGGTGCTAGCAATTGATCCAGGGACTAGCACAATAACACATGTATTCCATCTTTATTAAAAGTTGGGATGCTACACCAACCCAAGCTTCCTTTTCCCAAAATCCCTCTTCCATCATGATGCTCTCGTTTTTCTGTTCTTGGCGGGAAGAGACTGGGTCGAGCGGAACCTCTGGTGGAAGCACCGGAGCCTCCGTTGTGCCTGACCACCAATACCCACTGGTACCTCCGCTGGTGCAAAAATCTTGCCCAACGGGTCTGTACCGCAACGCACCGCGTGGGCAGGGGGCGGAACCTCCGGTGAAAGCACCGGAGCCTCCGCCCGCTACGGTTCTGCAAGGATAAGGCTAGGGCGAGCGGAGAAAAGTGAGATCTATCCTAGGGAGAGCGGGGAAAAGAGATCTTAGATCTCACTTTTCTCCACTTGCCCCACTCCTCCTCCTCCAAACCGCCGCCGCCCCCTTCTCCTCCGCCACTGGGAAGAGTCCTCCACCGCCAGGCGGCTTTCTCCTTGCCTTGGACGGCTCCAGGATCTTCCACCTCCTTCCCCTTCACCATGGATGCGGGTATGTGGCTCTCTCTCTCTCCCCCATCTCGTTGACGGATGGAGAAGCACTAGGAGCAACTTTTTTTCCTTGCACTTAAATGTATGGATTTGGGTTTTGGACTAGGGAATCGCGAGTACAAACCTTAGAAACCTAGATTGTGAGTATTAGGCATGAATTACTTCGATTCCTAGGGTGGATTATGTTCATATGCCCTATATCATTGTTATTCCTCTCTAATATTCCCCAAATCTTGATTTCTTCATTTAGTGTGTTATTGAAACTTGAGCATTATCTCTTCATCGTTATTTCTCTCTATATTTCTTTCATAGATGCATCCGGTTCCAAGGGAGGCCGCCCCAAGAGGATGGGCGGTCGTAAGGCAGCACGGGTGGATGAGATTGAAGAAACGTTGGATCCGTCTCAACCCAAGTGCAAGCCAAGGTTCCCGGACCCGGAGAAGACATTGCCCCGGAAGGATAAATCTGCCTCTCAAGTGTCCGAGGGTGTGTACTTGGAAACCCGCCGCGAGAACCCTTACATCATTGACCGAGAGCGCTTGATTCCACAGTTTTGGGGACGTGACACAATATTCCATACCGTGTTCCAAGTTCATATCTACAATGAGATTCTTATGAGGAAGACCAAGGAAAATGTTGCTCCTCAACACGCTATCAATCTTGGTCATATGGAGAGGAAGCCCAACTACTTTGGAGAAGCCTTGGAAATTGTTGATGCCTTTGGTCTTCGTCCCATTATGCAAGTGCAACATGACTATGATGAGGGGCTTTTCTGTGAGTTATTGGCCACGGTGCATCTTGCAAATGAAACTGAGCGTCACCTCATTTGGATGACAAAGGGAAAGAAGTTCACCATCAAGTGGTCTGAGGTTGGTGTTCTTCTCGGTGGCTATCCGGATCACGGACCTTTTGGTGGTGGCCCCGAGTATGACAGTGAGTGGTTTCGTGTTCACGAGCCCAATGCCTCCTCCATCAACAAGGATCAAGTTACTCCTGTCTATCATTGGAAGAAGTTTGTAGTTGGTTTCGTCAAGGGCCTCTACCCCACCTATGACATTATGCTTCGCATCTATCGAGAGACTATCAACCCCAAGGCGGGCAACATTGATGATATTCAAGGTTTCCTCAAGAACCTCATGCTCCTCACTCATGAGAAGCGGCTCTCTGGTATGCCTCAAAAACTTGATGTGCTTGGCTATCTCTGGAATGAACTGTGGCATGTGATAGTGCAAAGGAAGAATGTTTTCTTTGGTCCATTCATCATGAAGACCATCTTGCATGTGTGTGAGGACAAGTTCCCGGAGGATCCCCTTGATGACACCATTGGATACCGCACACGGAGAAGATGCTTCTTATCAAGGACCATATTGAGCCGGTTGTGCATCCCACTCCCGCTCCTCGCAAAGGCAAGACCAAGCCACAGGTCATTGTTGATGAAGAAGACAAAGAAGAAGACATGACCTCTTGCCCTCCTCCTTATGAAAATTCCTTCAGATGGATGGCTAGGGATCTCAAGAAGGTGTTCCGTGTGAACAAAAAGATCGAGCAGCATCAATGGGAACTTCACTATGACAAGGAACTGAAGCACCGCAAGGCAGCACAGGCAGAGAGGGAGCTTCATCATGATGGTGGGGAGATCGTTGATTCTCCGATTCAAGATAGCATCACAAATTGGGACAAGTGCCAGGCCAAGGACTCCAAAGGGAAAGCCATTAAGTGGTCTGATGAGGAACCAGGAGAAGAAGTGACAAGCTCTCGCCGTCGTGCTCGTCCTCCTAGCATGGATAGCTCCTCCGAGTGAACCTTGGGGCGTTAGCATCGGTCTTTTACCTCTTTTGGTATCTTGATGCCAAAGGGGGATAGATATCTATTTAGGAGCGTTGGGAATTTGCATTGTTTCTCTCTCAAGCCATGTTTTCGCTTTGATTATTTCGTCTTGCTTGAGAGAGTTGGTTATTTGAAGACTTCGTATGTTCATTATTTGATCTATGTGAACCTCTAATGTCTACGCACGATTCTATTCTTGTAGACAGTGTTGGGCCTCCAAGTGCAGAGGTTTGTAGAACAGCAACAAGTTTCCCTTAAGTGGATCACCCAAGGTTTATCGAACTCAGGGATGTAGAGGTCAAATACATCCCTCTCAAGCAACCCTGCAATTAAGATACAAGAAGTCTCTTGTGTCCCCAACACACCCAATATACTTGTCAGGTATATAGGTGCACTAGTTCGGCGAAGAGATACTGAAATGCGAGTAATATGGATGGTTATAAGTAATAATAGCAATCTGAAATAAATATGGCAGCAAGCAAACATGTAGCAGAACAGGCGGAAAATGGTGTTTCAATGCTTGGAAACAAGACCTAGGGATCCTACTTTCACTAGTGGACACTCTCAACAGTGATCACATAATTGAATAACTAAATATCTTCTCTTAACTATGCTACTCTTAACCCTCTCCGGTTGGATAACGAACACTAATCATTGTGTAGGGCTGCAAAAAGCATTCCTTAAAGTAAGCATTCCCATGTCTAGTTAACCCCACGCTGTCACTATGAGCACCCTAGAAGGTACTAGACAAACACCACAATCCATAGAGGAGGCACATACGATGTGCACACTGTCACCTTCACACCGTGGGACAAGGTGACTCCAAAGTTCATATTAATAAAACACTTGAGTAGCACAAGATGAAGAGTAACATATACTTATTCAACTAGATTACAAAGCTCACGATCACATATAGATCACACCATGGGAGAGAGAGATGAACCACATAGCTACCGTAGAGCCCTCAGCCTCGGGGGAGAACTACTCCCTCCTCATCATAGGAGACAACAACGACGATGGAGATGGCCGTGCAGTCGATGGAGATGGCTTCCGGGGGCACTTCCCCGTCCCGGTAGGGTGCCACAACAGAGATCTGTCCCCCGAAACTTGTCGGCGGCGGATCTACAGATGTATTTTGTGGAAAAGGTCGATTCCTTTAGGGTTTATGCATCGGGGAGTATATAGGCAAAATGGTGATGCCGGGGGTGGCCAGGGGGCCCACACCACCAGGTGGCGCGACCAGGGGGTGGTGGCGCCACCCTATGGTGTGGCCACCATGTGCCCCCCCTCCCGGGCTCTTCGGGACTTCTGGATGCTTCTGGGACTTCTAAGACTTCTGGATTTCGAATCGTCCAATTCCGAGAATATTTCCAGAACAACTTTTCTGAAACTAAAAACAACAGAAAACATGAACCGGCTCTGTGGCATCTTGTCAATAGGTTAGTCCCGGGAAATCGATAAAAATGACATAAAGTGTAAGTAAAACATGTGGGAAACAACATGGAACATCAGAAATTAAGGATACGTTTATGACGTATCAAGCATCCCCAAGCTTAGTTCCTACTCGTCCTCGAGTAGGTAAACGATAAAACAAAATAATTTCTGAGGTGACATGCTACCACACAATCTTGATCGTAGTATGTAAAAGCATATGTAAGCTGAGATCATAGAACTTTAATGCAAACATGATAATAGAACTTTAATAATAAAGCATAGCAATCACTTTTCATCATGAAGAGTATCTCAAATAAAGGATCATGAATAATAATGCAAAGAAAGATAAACGTTTGTTTCAAGTATAGAGAAAGCATGACAAAGTGGTATTTCGCTAGTCCTTAAGAGTGGGACAAAACATAAATGCGAGGACACCTTCAAAGTTCATGAGGAAGACTAGAGCAAATAATTTAAGAACAAACGATATCACGTCATGAATCAATTATTGATGTTTATGGGACAAATGCACATATAACTCAGAATGGCAAAAATGCTCTCTCAACTGTGCATAAAGTTAGAAGATGGAGACTCAACATAAAAGTAAAACAAAGGCCCTTCGTGGAGGGAACCAGGGATCACTCATGTGCTAGAGATTTTTATTTTATTAAACAGAGGTATTAAAAGTTTGACACGGAGTGTCTATATTTTGTGAGATGTGTGCAAATGTCAACGAATGGTAACAGAAAATACAGTACGTCACAAGCCAACTAGATTCACAAGAGAGGCTCCCATGTGAAGGACGCATCTGGTTAAAAGGTCATCCCTCTTTCTCTTTTGTTTACACAATTATGCTTTGACTGATAAATCAGGGGCAAAAATAGTGAAGAGATTTTGTGTGTATTAATCTGGGGCTGGGCACCCGGCTGCCAGCTCTTCTATCATTTGAATAAGCGGATGAAGCCACTAGTACAGGGTGTGAAATCCAATCAACAAGTGAGATAAAGATTCTCCATTGACGTCCTCATGATAAAAACAGGAACATAAAGAAGGAGTAGTTTTGAAAGTTTTAAAGGTAACACATGAGCAATTTACTTTGGAGTGGCAGTTAAATACCACATGTAGGTAGGTATGGTGGACACAATGGGAAAAACTTTGGTTTAAGGGAGTTGGATGCACGAGTAGAGCTCATACTCACTACAGGTGGAGGCTAGCAAAAGACTGGGAGCGACAAATCAAGAGAGCATAAGAGCCATAATCATGCATAGCGACATAAACATCATTAATTAAAGCATAAACGGTATCACAAGTTCAAAAACTAAGTGTTCATGGAGGCTATTCGTGAATGGTTCATAGTCATAAACATGGTGTGAGCATGCGCCAAGTCAACCAAATAAAACATTCAAAGGAGAATACCATAAATTTATGCTTCCTTGTGACAAGAACAACTCATGAATCTTTCAATGGCATACTATACACTCTCAGCTATTTGAAGCTATTCATGCTACTCAATAACCACAAGGATTTAAAACTAAAATAACATCTAACATGATATGAAGAAGTTCTAGCCACAGTCTATACAAGCTTCTACTTGCACCATTAAAAATTCTACTTCAAGCAGCAGTTTCTTTTCCCAACAAGCACCATACAAGATATGTTTTAACAAAAATACTCTACATGATACAGCAATAAAACATGAGAGTACTCACATAACACTACTAAAACTAACAACTCTGAATGAGAGATGCATGAAAACAAAGGCTAAACGCAGTACTAGCAAAAAGTGAACACTCACGGAACAATAAGAATAAAAACTAGAGTGTTCTAAGCAATAAAAAAGGAGCGTGTCTCTCTCCCACAAAAGTATGATAAGATCCAACCATAAACTACAGCAAATAAAACTAAACAAACTTAAAGAAAAAAATAAAAGACGCTCCAAGTAAAACCCATAAGATGTGACTGAATAAAAATATAGTTTCACTAGAAGTGACCTGATAATTTGTCGATGAAGAAGGGGATGCCTTGGGCATCCCCAAGCTTAGACGCTTGAGTCTTTTTGGAATTTTCTGGGATGTACCTCCGGGGCGTCCCCAAGCTTAGGCTCTTGACTCTTGTTGATCACATCATATCATCCTCTTCTCTTGACTCTTGAAAACTTCCTTCACACCAAACTTCTCACAATCTTCATTAGCAACGTTAGTGCAATCGAAATAATAAATTCACATGGTTCAGTTTCAACACAATCCTAACACTAATAAAAATATTAGCTACTTTCACAACTTGTTTTAAAACTCTTTTTCTCAAAATAACACCAAAAGAAAGAGATTAAGAGGCAATTGCAATTATTGGCAGAAATATGTCAAAATAGAACAGCAGGTAAAGATTGATTTTTTCGAAAATCTTCTGTTGCTCAAATAAAAAAGTGTTCAACTAAGACAAGTTGCGTATACAGACCAGGATTACGCACAAAAAAACTCAGGTCATTTTGAATTTTCTATGATTTTATACGATTTTAACAGTGGACAGCAGAAATTTGTTTCCTGCGCAGAAATCCGAAATATAGCCTCAACTTTCCACTAGAGGTTTTACTTGGCTAAAAAAAAACACAAAAGAAAATATAAAGAGGGGTTTCTAAGGAAATAGACAACATCCAGGTGCAAATAAAACAAAGGAAAACGGGTTGAAAACGGGAAAATAAAACGGGTTGTCTACCGGAAACATTTTTCTTTTAATGCCTTTTAGCTAGGCACAATGATTTTTAAAAGATGCTCACATAAGAATAATAGTTGAAGCATAATAAGAGAGCATCAATAAGAAAATATAAAACACATTTAAGTCTAACCCACTTCCTATGAGAAAGAATCTTGTAGAAAAACAAGTCAACAAAGCACAAAGTGACTAGCATAGGAAGACAAAATAAGTGCAACTTCAAAAATTTCAACACAAAGAGGGGAAACTCAATATTGTTTAGATGCATAAAACCATGTTTCCATCTCTCATAATAACTTTAAGTAGCATCATGAATAAAATTAACAATATAGCTATCACATAAAAAATTCTTATCACGAGCCACATGCATAAAAGAATTAATACTCTCCACATAAGCATAGTCATTCTCATTAGTAGCAGTAGGAGCAAATTCAACAAAATAGCTATCATTATCATTATCATCACCATAATAATCAAACATAGGAGGCTTATTGTAATCATTATTAATTTTCTCCTCAATAGTAGGTGGACTGAAAATATCATATTTATCAATGCAATCATCATAAAGAACTCCAACATGATAGACAAGTTGTATATTAGGGAGATGGTTTTGGGTAATCCCTCCATAACTATGATAAGTTTTATAAGGATAATTGTAATAATACCCTATGTTATAGCATCTTTTATAATAGTTATCAAAGACTGGAGGCATACTATCATCATAAGCAATATCATCATTTTTACTAGAAAGAGATGTATCAAGCATATAATCATCAGTAGCAAATGGATTTTCAAACACATCATCCACAAGCTCAGAGCTTTCTTTATCATCATTGGAAGGAACAAGGATGGTACTAATAGTAAAACAATTATCATCATTTTCAAAATTGGTACCAAACAGATTTTCAATATCAAAAGTAGTGTGTTTCTCCCAATCATGATCGCTTTCATAAATAACAGGCATAGGAAAATCATCGAGTTCAGACTCATCAGCAAATGCTGTAATATGAGCAACATGCTTAGGGAGAGATACCATTACCTCTCTCCTTTTACCCTTCTTCTTCTTACTCTCTATAGGAGGGAGAGGCTTGAAAGGAAGCTTCTCCACATACCCTGGTTTATTGTCAGAAACAATAGAACAAACCTTGGAGGATTCCTCCTCTTCATTAATAAGATGAAAACAAATATTAGCCCTGTCATATTTTGGTAAAGTCTCCTCTTTTATAATATTTTGTATGTAAGTATTTGTGTGGCAATTATTGACACAGTAAAGATGATAACCATGCAGGACACTATTCATATCAAGAGCACTCATATCTACCAAAGAAGTTTTTCTTGATAACTCTTCACACCCCAAAAACAATGTAAGTTCATCATGCTGATTAGGAGTGATCATGTCATCACAATACAAACTTCTAGTATTCGAATAGCTATCACAGGCTGAGCATTGAAAATTGAAATGACCCACTTTATAGCAAAGTTCACAAATAAAAGGATAGAGGGCACAAACTTTTTTACCAAGATCATCTAAAGCCATGTCCCACTTTCTAGTTTTTTAATTCCTATGATGGATGCAATATTCTTCTTTGGTTTGATTATTTTCACAAGGTCTAAGTGCTCCACAAAAATTAACATGCTTATAAGAAATAGTACTTTCAGAAGTTTGAGCATGTTCATTGCAATCATTAATAACAGTTTCATTTTTCATGCATGTGTCTTTAAAAGGTTCATGATATATGTCCCCATTTTATTTAGGAACATTAATATAAGAAGCAAAAGATCTATACCAACCAATAATCATTTGAGGATCAAGACCATATTTAGCACTAAGCTCTTGAAAATCAGCAATTTCAGCGAAAGACTTAATGCAATCATACTCATAGTTTATACCTGATTCTTTACCTTTGTCACTATTCCAACCTTCACTATTGGTTTCAATTGTTTCAAGAAGATCCCATTTAGTTTCAACCTTCTTACTTGAGAAAGAACCCTCTAAACATGCATCTAGATGATCCCTGTAATGTCCTGAAAGCCTTGCATAAAAATTAGTAACAATTATTTCCTTAGGAAGCTCATGGTTAGAACATTTAAGTATTAATGTTTTCAGTCTTCCCCAAGCTTGAGAAATGCTTTCTCCATCACGAGGCTAAAAATTGTAAATGTAATTTCTATATAAATACAGTTCATGAGAAGAATAAAATTTAGAATGAAATAGAGATTCGAGCTCCTTCCACTCCAAATGATGAGGATCATCTAGTAGCTCATACCACTCCCTTTATTTGTCCTTAAGTGACAAAGAGAATAGCCTCCTCTTAACTTTGTCCATTAAAATACCTACACACTTGAATAACCCGCATAATTCATGTATAAAGTGTAAATGATCACTAGGACGGATAGTTCCATCTCCAAAATAACGGTTATCCATGACAAGTTCAACAATTTTCTTGGGTATTTTAAAAGGAATGCTTTCAGTAGGAGGATTTAAAATATCACAAGCATCATTAGGTTTATCACATACGGGAGATAAAGCATCATCAGAGCAAATTTTCTCCTCTAGAGCTGGGGAACTAAAAAGTTTAGAAAAACTAGCTTCCCCAAGCTTAGACTTTTCCATAGTACTAGAAATAATGGTATCCAAATAATTAATGCTAATAACATTGCTACTAGAATGCAAATAAAGCTCTCTCATATTTTTGTTGTTTTCCATTAAGACTAACTAGTAAAAATAAAAACAAGCAACAAGTGAAAATAAGCCTAACTAGTGAAAACATGAAACAAAAAGATATAATTGCAGAATCTAAAGGAAATAACTTCGAGCACTCACACCCAAGGATGTGAGAACCTTTTACCTTACCTCCCCGGCAACGGCGCCAGAAAAGAGCTTGATGTCTACGCACGCTTCTATTCTTGTAGACAGTGTTGGGCCTTCAAGTGTAGAGGTTTGTAGAACAACAGCAAGTTTCCCTCAAGTGGATCACCCAAGGTTTATCGAACTCGGGAAGGTAGAGGTCAAATATATTCCTCTTAAGCAACCCTACAATTAAGATACAAGAAGTCTCTTGTGTCCCCAACACACCCAATATACTTGTCAGGTATATAGGTGCACTAGTTCGGCGAAGAAATAGTGAAATGCGAGTAATATGGATGGTTATAAGTAATAATAGCAATATGAAATAAATATGGCAGCAAGCAAACATGTAGCAGAACAGGCGGAAAACGGTGTTTCAATGCTTGGAAACAAGGCCTAGGGATCCTACTTTCACTAGTGGACACTCTCAACAGTGATCACATAATTGAATAACTAAATATCTTCTCTTAACTATGCTACTCTTACCCCTCTCCGGTTGGATAACGAACACTAATCATTGCGTAGGGCTGCAAAAAGCATTCCTTAAAGTAAGAATTCCCATGTCTAGTTAACCCCACGCTGTCACTATGAGCGCCCTAGAAGGGACTAGACAAACACCACAATTCATAGAGGAGACACACACGATGTGCACACTGTCACCTTCATACCGCAGGACAAGGTGACTCCAAAGTTCATATTAATAAAACACTTGAGTACCACAAGATGAAGACTAACATCTACTTATTCAACTAGATTACAAAGCTCACGATCACATATAGATCACGCCATGGGAGAGAGAGATGAACCACATAGCTACCATAGAGCCCTTAGCCTCGGGGGAGAACTACTCCCTCCTCATCATAGGAGACAGCAACGGCGATGGAGATGGCGGTGGAGTCGATGGAGATGACTTCCGGGGGCACTTACCCGTCCCGGTAGGGTGCCAGAACAGAGATCTGTCCCCCGAAACTTGTCGGCGGCGGCGGAGCTAAATATTTATTTTGTGGAAAAGGTCGATTCTTTTAGGGTTTATGCATCGGGGAGTATATATAGGCGAAAGGGCGATGCCGGGGGGGGGGGTGGTGTCGAGGGGGCCCACACCACCAGGTGGCGCGGCCAGGGGGTGGTGGCGCCACCCTATGGTGTGGCCACTCTGTGGCCCCCCTCCGAGGCTCTTCGGAATTTCTGGATGCTTTCGGGACTTCTAAGAATTTTGGATTTCGAATCGTCCAATTCCGAGAATATTTCTTCTAGAACAACTTTTCTGAAACTAAAAACAGCAGAAAACATGAATTGGCTCTGTGGCATCTTGTTAATAGGTTAGTCCCGGGAAATCGATAAAAATGACATAAAGTGTAAGTAAAACATGTGGGAAACAACATGAAAACAACATGGAACATCAGAAATTAAGGATACGTTTATGACGTATCAACCTCGGTATGCATGGTGTGAGACATGTGAACCTAGTGCTTTAATTACATCTTTTTATGGGTTTCTTAATATGTGTGTCTAGCGAGTTTTGCTAGTTATTATCATATCTCTCTTGTTTAATTCTCTCAACTTGAAGGGAGCATATCTCTAGGGGGAGCTCCGTCCATGTTGTTTGTGATCTAGCTATGCAAATGGTTGTGTTTCAATTACCAAAAAGGGGGAGAATGAAAGATCATATTCCGTTTTGATAATTGATGACAACATAACTAACGTACTAATCTATTTAGAGCTTGTGCAGGATTTATTTGATACGTATGAAAATGCCAAAGTACTCCCAATATATATCCTCAAAGGCTTAGATTGTTTACCCTAAAGGAAAGAGCTCAAAAGACAATGCTGAGGAGCAGTTTTCACAAGCAGAAGAGGCTCCGGTGAAACCACCGGAACCTCCGCCCCCTTGCTATTTCTCAGCGTATCCCAGGCGCGGGCCTCCGGTGTTACCTCCCCTAAAAACACCTTCGGGTGCATAAGAGCGGAGGCTGTGGCGGAACCCACCGGAACCTCCGCCCAAACCATCGGAACCTCCGACGGTTCATTTGGGCTACAGGTGGGCGTGGGCTCTGGTGGAACCTCCGGTGCAGGCTCCGCCAAAAACACCTTCGGGTGCATGAGAGCAGAGTCTGTGGCGGAACCCACCGGAACCTCCGGTGAGCGGAACCTCCGCCAGGTCCACCGGAACCTCCGCCACTAAAGATTCCACAGAAGAGGAAAAAGAGCCACACGAGCACGTGTTAATGAAGACCACCGGAGCCTCCGGTGCTGCGTGGGATAGGGCAACGGTTCGATTGGGGAAGGGGTATTTAAAGCCCTTCCCCTACCTCTTAAATGCTAAGCTTTTTCCACTCTCTCTCCGAGCCGTTAATGAAACCTTCAACCTCCTAGATCTCCCTCTCCAACCACCCAATCACTCCATAACTTTGTGGAAAGCTAGAGAAGACCTAGATCCGTGATTCCACCAAAGGAATTGCAAATCCATCCACCACATTCTAGTAGATCTAGAATCCTACTTGAGGCCTAGAAACCTTAGTAGATCTTGTGCTTGTAGCTTACACCTTGTTGAAAAGAATCTTCGGATTAGTTGAGAGCCTCCATACATCTTGTGGAGTGTCCTCAACCTCGTGTAAAGGTTTGGTCAACGCCTTCAAGTCAACCGCATAGTGAAAACGAGAATCTCCCTCACCGGAGAAGCTCAAGGAGAATAAGGTGTGCACAACCGTGCTATTGAGGAGCGCCTAGGTGACTCCCCACCTCTCCAACGTAGACGTACTTCTCTTGAGAAGGAACTACAGGAAACATATCCTTGTCTCCTTGTTTACGCTTGTGGTTTAGCTTGTTACCTTTCGTTTTACTTCCGTTGCATATCTTATCTTGTATCACATAGGTTGCTCACCTAGTTGCATATCTAGAGAACCTTGTTTCATATTTTTTAGCCATAACTAAAAAAACAAGAATAAAAATTGGTAGTCAACCTATTCACCCCCCTCTAGTTGACCATAGTGCACTTTCAGCTGCCAGGTAGGCATTTGGTTATTTCCACCCGGTATTCCAATAGTGGGCACCCCACGGGTATGCCCACGTCAGTAGCCCCGGGTGTCTAGTCGACTCCGATGAGTCAGTTAGAGACTCAGATACCCGAATGACTCGAAGCACCTTTGTGAGTCGACGTTATTCGATGTTTGCGAGCTCGTGACTCGGAAGTTCATAGAGCCAAGGATATATGAATCCTAGCATGACGACTCATGTATTGAGTCAGAAGTCGTGCGGGTTTATCACTTTGTTTAGGGAAATGGTATAGCTGCTTGGTACACTCAACGGATCGGGACCAATTAATTGTACTCGGGCAAAAACATCATTGATCTTCTCAAACTCGAGTCCCCTGGCTCGAATATGGGTTGGTTTACAACTTCAACTTGCGCCGTGGAGGACTTATCAGAGTCCAATTTAACTTTAACCAAGTATCTAGCGCGTCCGCCACGATATTTCATCGTACTGTCACTGACGGAAAATGCCAGAGAATTCAGAATGAGTACAATTCCTGGGCCCGGAGAGCGGATCCTCGGGTCTTATCTTCACGTTTTTCTAAACACGGTACCCAGGCGTGCTTTCATGGCTGAACGACCCGGGAAGTCGAGATATTTCGCATTGCTCCGAGTATAGTAATCCCAATGTTTTAGGCGATGATTGTGGCGAGTGCCTTTTTATTAATACTCGAAGAAAAATAAGCATGATGGCTGATGTTTGGGTGATGTCATGGCATACCGAGCATTCGCTCTGCCTCCCGATGGGACGTGACGAGAAGTGTGAGAGACTAGACGTGACGGAGTGGACGCGGTAGTCGTGTAGACGGCGCAGAGGACGGAGTCGACACGGTGGAGGTGTACTGGACACGGCGGACGGATTCGACGCAATGAAGGTGTACTAGACACGTCGGACATGTAGTCGACGCTGCGGAGTCGCACGACGTGTAGCCGAACGGACTCGACGCAACAGTCTTGTAGTCGACGCGGCTGATGGAGTCGACGCGGTGGAGATGTATTCGACATGTCAGGCGTGTAGTCGACGATGCACGGCGTCTAGCCGAACGGAGTCGTCGCGGAGGAGTCGCATGGCGAACTGTACATGCGGCTACAACGTTCAGCCCCCGAGTCCATTTTGTCGAGTCAGCGAGGGGTGAATCACTGTGGCCGTGGACAGCGTATACACGAAATTTGTAGGCATGTCATACCAAGTATCGCGCGCCCCTCGTCATGTTTTTTCACTAAGCATATAGTATAATAAATAATGATCCACATTATTATTAAAGCCAGTAGTAGAGCCGACAGAAATGAGCTGGGGAGCGGGAACTTCGCTTCGAGCTGGACAACATGTACTCCCTCCGTTTTTTTTTAGTCTGCGTATTAGTTTTTTCTAACTTGCTAAAATTTGACCAAATTTATAGAGAAAATATCAATATTCATAATATGAAATCAACATCATTTGATTCGCTATCTAATATACTTTTATATTATATGAACTTAGAATTATAAATGTTGCTATTTTGTTATATAAAGTTGGTCAAACTTTACAACGTTTCACTTAAAGACAATTCTAATGCGACGGACTAAAAAGAAACGGAAAGAGTAGAAAGGACCAGCTTTGCAATTTGCATCTATGCATCATGCATACAACACGACGTCGGAAGCTCCTCTTTAGTAGAATCCTTGTGCTAATTAGAGAGAAGCTAATTGCCATGTCCTTTTCTTTATTGCTTGGTCTGCAGGCGGCACTTTTGGTCATATCTTTACCTAATAATAAAAACGTTAAGGCTTTCCTGGTTGGTTACTTGGTCGGTCGGTCCGTCATTAATAATGCCACCAAAGTTGACATAAATTACCCACCCCGCCACAGTAAAATACAAACCGGACTGGACAAACCGGATTGGACGGACAAAAGCGATCCGGACGTGGTAGAAGCTGAAAAGTGCAAACGATATGTTAATAAATATAATACGAGTCCTAATACTACTTAGGTAAGGTGCGGTTGATACTATAAAATATGATGTGCTAAGCTAGCTTTGGCCACGTCTCCTTGCAATAGACTATAGCTACCTTACAATCAAAATCTGTTTACATCTTTTGGTTAGTTCATTGGTTTGGTATTATCATCTGTCCGCACGTACACGCCAAAAAAAAAAAGTACGACGAACGAATCAAAACAGAAGAATCCGCGGTCCGTATCGACTTAGATCCAAGTGACCAACGCACCCACGATCGCTGCCCAAACAGACCACACAATGCATATGAATTTGAATTTCAATCCACATCATCTACGGCACGTTGTAACGTTCCCATGTATAAATATACAACGATCAATCCTAGGAAAACTATGAAAAAATCCTTCGTGACCTGAAGTTGCAGTCAGAGGCGGCGAATGACCTTTTCACCTTCGTGACATGCGCGGACGCCCGGCTCGACAAGGTTGAAAGCTGTCGGCGCATATACGTCGTATCCTATGGGTCTATGCCCGAATTATCGGCGGCAGCGGGCTCGTGTTTCTTTCGGTGAACGCGGCGGCAAGATGGGCAGAGAACGAGGTCCAGCCGGGATAGATCACCGCGAGGTCGTTTCTTTAGTACATGATTTTGGTGGACGCGACACAAGGGCCCAGGTCCGGAGTTCGGACTGGCATGAGCAGGAACATCGGACTAGGTTCCGGGGCGAGATGCCCACCCAGTTCCTCCTGCGCAGACGCGATACAGGACCAGCCGATCTACCGGTGAGGCCTTCCCCTGGCCATCCGAGATGCACCCGCCACAGAAGTACACCGCGCCTCCCCTGGAATCCACTATACGTGTTGAACCTGGTGCTCGTCGTCCTGACAGCCGCCGTAACCGGAGACGCGGGAGCATTGCCTCCTCCTGACGGTGTCCGCGAGGTTAACAAGATGAATAGTACGCCCTTGAAAACCGGCCGACAGTGGTTCTTGGACGGCGGCACGCATCGCTTGGCCACCACGGTGGGCGTCCAGGCAGATCTTGCGCCCTTCTACGAATCGGAGATTGATCAGTGCTATCACGTGATGGCAAGCTGCAGGGAGCTGCTCTATCGTGCTTCCCGCTTGCAGGTACTGGGTTGCCGCAACAACGCAGAGCAGCAGTGGCCTGTGGGCGCCGCATGGCTGGTTCCGATAGTAGGTATGGCCTTCTTGCGTTCGAAGGAGAGAATTTGTGCCAGTAGCGATGGATTAAACTCCGTGGATTTGTGAATAGATTGGAGCGGCCGTTTTTCCGTTCATAAATTGTCTTCAATTTTCACGTGAAGAGAAATCATCTTATTTTGGTGGAGCAATGCTACAACTACAGACAAATTCCTACGGAGTAAATTTGGACTAACGTGGCAACATTAGAGGATCAGGCCAGGAGATTTTTTCGGAACAACCTCTTCTCTTTTCCAAGCGGAAAACTTGGTTGCATCTTTTATTTTATAGTATATGGAAAGAGAATTATTTGTCATGGAAAAAAAAGTTGATTCCATTTAGGCTAGAGATTGTTTCCACATCACTTCCTTTCTGTTTTCTCACATGCTTTCATGTTTTTGATTTATTGGAATGTAGCTCCACTGACGTACGATTACCCCGCAGTGGTGTCAATGACTTGTGGGGCCCACATGTCAGTGACCCCACTGCAGAGTACCGTACGTCAGGGGGTCCTTGTTTGATTTATCGATGAACGACCACTTCCATCAAATAGAGAAAACTATTACTGTTTTGATATTGAAAATCTTTCAAATTTGCGCACAACTCCTGTTTTAGCCATGAATTATTCTTCGCCATTTATGAATTTTGTGATTTGTTTTGTGCAGTTTTAGACATCAATTTATCATCTTCATATGTTATAAGTTGGTTCGGCCGTAGCAACGCACGGGCCTTTTTTGCTAGTATACATATACATGAGCTTTAACTCCTAATGCCAGCTAGCTATACTAATCATGCACGCTCAAGTTTCGTTTGTATGCATGCTAAAGGTTGATTTAGCTTTTACAAATTGTTGGCATCGCGGCGCACATAGTAGCATTTTTATTTCCATCTAACATGCACACGAAAGTCAGTCGAAAATCTTTACTATTAAATGGGAGTTGGACGTACGTTGGTACGTCTGGTATCGTCCGCTCGTCTGCTAGCTACGCCGATCGCACGCACGCATGGGCCAGGCCCAACAAAATCTCGTATCTCGCTAACCTTCTACGTACCTAGAGAAAAAAGAAAATCGCATCTGTTCCCCTGCTCACCTCCTCTCCGAACGACTGTGGCGGCGCAGTACACCATGCCTCGTTGCCTCTTCCTTTCTTATTTTGGGATATAGGCCTGCCATGTTTCCGGATGGCACCCACCGGGTTTGGGGCCGGGTCGGCGCCCCCCCTACCCGCCCCATTTAACTTGTTGGGTCTCATTTTTTACCAGACCCACGACCCGGTCGGGTTCAGGGCCCCCAACGGGTACCCATTTAATGAGCGACACCGCCACATGTGAGGAATAAAACGGTGGAATATTGGGATGAGGTTGGTGGGAATAGACACGTGTGTACATGTGTTATCTCTGGGACTCTAGATTCCAACGCGTTCATGTGATGTGTGAGATTTGTGGTTCATAGCTCAAGATGTGTTGGGTCCGGTCCGACCCACTGACCCACTGGACCGAACCTGCATTTTGCTACCATTAGGATAAGGGGTTGATCCGCAAATTCTTAGGTCCAACACGAACCTAACCCGTTCGACCCTAGGATCTAACCGCACCTCTGGGCGGACGAACTCGAGCCTGGAGGGCGGCGCCATGCCCTTGCCGGTATCGCGATAAACTATTGTGTGGGGTAGAGCACGCAGCCGTCCCTGTCGGACCCTCCTTACTTGATTGTCTCCAAGTCGTTCACTGCCGCCGGAGTGGGCACCCGCCAGCCACCGGAACGCCGCGAAAGATGCTCGGAGCCGGGAGCGCCCAGAGCTCGCGGAGTCTGCCGTCCAGCCTCCTGGCCACGTCCGGCGTCGGCCCCATGAACTGCGCACCGCCTCCTGGTCGTGTTCGTCGCCGTTGGCCTCATTACCGGACTCCTAGCTAGCCGTGTTCGTCGGGCGCGGGCTCCACGGTGAACGTTGTTATGCTGCTAAGCGTTGATGCGGCCATACTGGTGTTGAGCGCCGGTGGGGACCGAGCGCCTGGGGTGTCGAGGGCGCGGTACCGCGCCGGCTTCGGCATGGCGCCGCGGCGCTCTACGGCCTCGTGTTGTCCGTCATGAAGCTCAGCCAGGCGTGGCACGCAGTGCGCCGGCATGGCCGTCCTGACGTACACACTCGCCGTGGAGATGCATGTCGTCATTCTAGCGAACACAGATTTGTAAGTAAGTTTTCACTTTTCATCTTTTATTGCTTGGCACTGCTCGCTGGGGTCATCCGTCATCATCGTTGAGCTCATTCAGGTGACCCATGTAATCGCCGTAGCTTTCTTCCACGAAGAGCATCACTCTCGGGCCTTGCCCTTCTATTTCTACGGCTTCCTACCCGCCTCCTATTTCACAGACCTGCGGCAGCTGTTGTTGCTGAACCGCTGCTGTTGTAGAAATTTCTATGGCGTCCAGAGAAAGGGGCCAAACCCAGGGTTATCCATGAACCTGAAATGGGAGGTGCGGTGCAAACCTGAACCGGATACTTATTTATTAGGTTCGCTGGTCCAGTATGAGGTTCAAACCGAACCGGACCTAACCCATCTTGATTCATAGCCCGTGGCGTGTGGTTAGGCATAGGATCATTAGGGATATGATTAGGACTTAGAGCGGGTCGACGGGTATGCGGGTACGGGTTTGCCACCTCCATACCCGCCCCATTAGACCTGGCGGGTCGAACATTTTACCAAACCCTCCCCATTTAAGACGGGTACCCATCGGGTTTGCGGGTTTCGAGGGCCCGTTGCCATCCGTAGCCATGTTCGCAACCCCTACAAGCAGCGCTGGAACAGGTTCTCCCCAACCCACCGTTCCTCATGCTTCTCCAGCGCAGATCCGGTAGCAGCGCCTGTCGCCTCACTCCCAACCCGTCCTCTCTCTTTCTCAGGGTAAGGGCCGACATAGGACGACAACGACCACGACCCAGCGCCACCCGCCCCCGCACGTGCTCACCTCGCCGGCCTCCCCTCCATTCCCTGCCCCGCTCGCCATCTGAGTTCCTATTCTGAGAGGCCTCCACCGACCGCCCCATCTAGGTCAAGTAATCCAACGACGCCCCGGCTCCGGCTTCGCCTGGCCACCTTCACGAGAGGAACGGCGGGGAGGCGTTGCGGTGCTCAACTTCGGTGAGTACCAGGTCCGGCAGCCGCTCGAGGACGCCGGCCACGACATGTGCAGGCACACTTAGGCTTGAAGCCGCGACACTTCATGGGCAATTGGCCGTCCAAGGCCGTGACATCGAGCCGGAAGCCAAGGCCATCGTCGCCAGACGTCCTAGGGGCAGTACCTCGATGAGCTTCTCAATGGATAAGCCCGTGCACCGACAGATCACTCATACCTATTACTTCTGCGCCCCTCCAATACTCATGTATCTTCTCCACAAGGTTTGGCACTTCCATCTAATCTCCTCACTACGTGAAATCCCTGATTTGCCCGTGTTAAATATTTTCAGTTCATATGCCTTTTTCACATTGTAAATATGTTATGTTTGTCCTCCATTTGAACGCCGTACAAAAAACTGCAGGTTAGATTGCTGCTCTGCATGGCAACCCATTGCCAATTTAAATAGGAAGAGACAAATTCAATAGTGACATCAATCGACAAGCAACGCATTCATCATAGACTTGAGGCTGAAGCGCATGAATAAACAAACATCCAGCTGGACCTTCTTCAATTATTGATTGTTCTGAACCTTTTGCAGGGATTAATCAACCTAGAGGCTGAAGCGCATCAATCAGTCATCCATCCGGCAGAGATAAATTTCTGAAGCGCTTAGCTACCTGGAGCTGAACAACTCTACTCCCCGATGGCTTCTTCAAGCCCAAGCAGAGGTGACTTAACCTGTGTCCAATGTGCTATCTGATGTAGTCCTATGGACGTGGAGGCGAGCCGCCGAGCTCTACGCCAACGCCATTGTTTTCTTTGAGGCACAGTGCGAAGACGTGAGCTGACGATGCAGGGTCGCGAGTCCACCATCACGTCGTCAGTTTTGAGAGAGTAAAGCAGAGATGGACAACCAACTATGTATACCATGTGTAGGTGTTTACATTTATGGTTGCGAGGTTCATACCAAGAATGAAGATATGCGATATGCAATTTGTCATGGGGCAGCGTGAGATCAACGAAGCAATCCAAAAGTTATCCATTCCACCCTGCTCATGCTCACCTGATGATTGGCACATTCAAGCATTCGCGCCTATAGACATGAATGAATCAACTAATATCGTCAATGGAGGACTCAGAGGCAAGGTCGCAGTCGAGGAGCTCATTGGTCTTCTTAAGTCAATATGGTCTTTGCATCAGAGGCTAAGTGTCATAGCAGCCGGTATTTTCTCTTGCTCTTTCATCATCTTCTATCCTATATTCCATTTTTTTTTCAAACTTCTCATGTTTGTACCCTATTGCATCTTGATTAGGAACTTGTCAATCGGTATTTTTTCATGTCTCTATTGATATGATCTTATTTACAAAGTATCAGCACAACTAAACTATATTGTTTTTTCATTTTTGTAGACATATGAAGGTTACATGCAAGTTGAAAAGCGTTGCCGGTTGCAAGATTAGAGTGAGTGGTGGGATAATACCCTGTCGACAGGGTTGTCCTTTTACATAAATACATAGAGATATCATTGGCCAAGAGATTCAATATTGAAAGCTGGTTCATATGAACACCAGGGTACTTCAAATTTTCTTCAGTTTTATTTTTTGGTGCATTTTTTTGGAGACATTAATGTGCAAATATTTGTTGATCGTCTATATGGCGACTGCTCTTTTCCTATGGTATTTAGCTAGCACATTATTAAAGTTTAGTTTTCTAAAATGTCTCATTAATGAAGTCAACTTTTGAGATGTTTTTTTTTGGCAAAAAATGTCCCTTGGCACTGCTTTACCTATAAATTTAGTTACTGTTACACATCCGAAATTTATCTTAATTGGAGAAGACGTAGCAGTGGAGAAATATCACAACAATAATACTCTCTCCGTCTCAAAATAATTGTCGGTGAAGTGGACTAAAATGGATATATATACCACTAAAATGCATCTAGATACATCCATCCGAGTGACAATTATTTATCTAAATGCTCTGTACAAGGAACAAGATCTGACCATCGAGTTACCGCCTAGCTATCAGGGTTGCCTCACGCCAGATAAGCTTATCCGGCATTAGGATTAATTATGTAACCATACTGTATAGGTAAACTTTTATATTCTTATTCCATTGTAACATATATGCATAAACCGAAGACAAGCACATCTAATATTAGATCTCAACCAATAATTTTAGTTAGTTGCCCCTTCCTTTCTAAGCATACAGCACATATCCAGTTAGCTTTTACCTAAATAAGACTAAACAAAACTAGGTTCTTATTTTTTGGAATATTATATAGCTATGCTTTGTATATACATATCCTTTTACATTTACATGTGCGGTTTTATAGGAGTAGGATGACTACGAAATAGAATGCTGGATCGAAATAAAACTTGATTGTCTGTAGCAACGCACGGGCATTCAACTAGTCTCTACTATAATTTTGGTTGATGCCGTGATGGTACGTAGGCACGATGGTTGGTACGTCGTACGTCGCGGCATCGATGGATAGAAAAAAAAACTGCTACGTCGCGTGCGTAAGAAAAGGAGATCAGATCGAATAGCGTAAGACGACTAGCAATCGGTCCAAGCGTGAGAATAAAATATCGGTCAGTTTTTCGATTGCCGTATCGCTCACATATATGCTCCTTGGTGGTAACGTGAAAATAAAGAAGATCCGATCGATTCCTTGCTTTGCTTCCTACGCCCCATATCGATGGACATCATGCGGAACCTACCACCGCGAGAGCATCGACCGATGGTGTTCTCCGACGGCCACGGCGAGTGCCCGATAACCAAGCAGCTGGGCGCAGCCGACTGGCAGGCTGCATCCCACGCCGAACCACGCGCTCCGCCGGCTCATCCAGGGCTGGTGCACGCGGTCGCGAGGTTCCCGACGGCGCGTGTGGGGCAGGACAGGACCTGCTGGTCGCGTCCTAGAGGGAGATCGCGGACATTGTGGCCGAGAGCGACTACAACTGGCGCTGCGTCCAGGCCGCGCCCGGCGCGGTGGCATTGCTCGTGTCTGTTGTCAAGAAGCACACCGCAGACCAGAACAGACCCACGTATTTAGGGTCCCAAGAGTAACAGACATAGGGCGCCCTGGTGGATTCCTGCATTCGCTTAAGCTCCCCGAGCACAGCTGGATGAGAGTCCTAGAGCGCGGAGACAATTTACTTGAAACCATGGCGTCCGTGAAAGGCGACCGAGCTCCCTCTCGCGCACGTGTGGCATCCAGCTTCTGAAAGCGGCGGTCTCCGAGATGCCGCCGGCACAATTGACCTCGGCCAGCGCTGAGCTGGTGGAAGGGGTGGCTCCTCCTTCTCCATGCTGATGTTAACGTCACCTTCTTTGTTGAAGAACAGGTTCAAGCCAGAAAGACAGGATGCACAAAGGTCAGGTCTGGATGAGATGTTATCTGTAATGGCCTCGACTAGCTCATTCTGATTTTGCTAAGCACAGATGAAGAGAGATTATATGTGCATGTTGTTGCCCGCAAGGCCTTGGGCGCATTGGTTCTTTGGCATCCAAGGGTGCCGGACTATGGTTAACTGATGAAATAATTCCACTGTTTTTGCATAAACTGATGCCTATTATTGTACGGTCTTTTAACTGAATGTTGTTTGTTATTGTGTGACAAAGTAATGAATTCACAACT
This sequence comes from Alopecurus myosuroides, assembly GCA_028641055.1. Taxonomy (NCBI): domain Eukaryota; kingdom Viridiplantae; phylum Streptophyta; class Magnoliopsida; order Poales; family Poaceae; genus Alopecurus; species Alopecurus myosuroides. Next base: position 96,108,317 of record CM054062.1, read on the forward strand.
GCACTGTTTATGCACATCCATTCACTGCTTCCCATATACAACTACTATGCTTTATTTGAAGCCAAAACCATCTTTACCCTGCACAAGATGCAGGGACGACAGATGACTGCATGTTTGCTGTTGTTTCCAACAAATCATATGCATGAAAACTTATGATTTGCAGCCTCTGTTGGGAAACGACTACCTTTGGAACTATACCTATGCTACAATGCCCATGTAAGCATCCCAAAAGTATGCACACATCTCAAAAAGGTTGCATTTCATTCACGCTGTTCTGATTAACTATTAATTTAAACCTTGTCAGGGTTCTTACTACTAGATTCTACACACATGATGTTCCACAGCACTAACTTCTCTTATAGGTGAAACCTTGATGATTTTCTAATTCACATTGGAAAATTTTCTACACTATGTAGGGAAAATAAGGTAATAATTTGTTGGGTGCTACAAATAAATTAACGAACTCCATTCTTTTTTCTGCCATCACTAAAAGAACATACACTAGGAATATATAGCTTGGACGATTAAAGTGAAAAAAATTAAATCACAAGCTGGGCACTTATGAGAAAGTTACAAGGATTCATCAGAATATATAAAAGGTGTATGTTACATACACAAAATTTTGTTGCACAAGTCATATGAAACGGGCCAGAAAATTATTTACGACATCCACTCATTGATGTTGTGCATCGGTGAAACACAATATTGGTAACGTTAATGCTAACGTTTTAAGTTTATTTGCTACCCGTTGCAACGCACGGGCATTTAGCTAGTATATTATATATTTTGTTATATAGCGTATGGAGTGTACCACGCCACATGAAAATCATTTTCCTGCGTTCCCCGCTGGCTTGAGTTGTTCTGATCGGCCCAAGGAACACACACAGAGGATAAGTCTTGCATCGTTTCTCTCCACAAAACTGATCCAATGTCTGCCACGACCCCGGCGGCGTCGCTCGCCGAGGCACCGGCTCCCGCGCCCGTGCCCGTGCCCTCTGCCGCCGGCGAGCGCGGAATTTCCGTGTCGCGGGCCATGTCCAAGGTCATGGAGAAGGGCAAGGTACATACGCACGTACAGTACACTACATAACCGGCCATATTGATGGACGGATCATGCCGAGGTTTATACCGTTGCCCCACGCGCGCGCATGCAGACGGCGTTCATCCCGTACATCACCGCCGGCGACCCCGACCTCACAACAACGGCGGCGGCGCTCAGGCTCCTCGACGCCCTGGGCGCCGACGTCGTCGAGCTCGGCATGCCGTTCTCCGACCCGTCCGCCGACGGGCCCGTCATCCAGGCCTCCGCAGCCCGCGCGCTGGCAGCCGGCGCGACGGCCGACGCTGTCATGGCGATGCTGAAGGAGGTGACGCCGGATCTGTCCTGCCCCGTGGTGATCTTCTCCTACTTCAGCCCCATTGCGCAGCGAGGGACGGCAAACTTCGCCGCGGCGGTCAAGGAAGCCGGAGCAAAAGGTAGTAAATTAAACTTGCTGGTTACATAACCAAACCCACACACATTTCAGCAGCTAGCTAATTGCGATACTTAAAATCATGATATCTACTCACATTTTTTCCATCTGCATATTTCAATCCTTTAAACTGATGTCCCTTTTAACTAGCGTGAGAATGCAAAGGAGCTGCTACTCATCCACACTAATAATATGTGTTCCATCCAGGTCTTATAGTACCCGATCTTCCTTATGCCGAGACAAGTGCTTTCAGGGATGAAGCCATTAAGAATGACCTAGAGCTGGTAGCTGCAAGTCCCTTTACTCAACCAACTAACAAATACTACAGTACCAGTATATATTTCTGAAACAAAGCAGGATTTGTAGAAACGAAGGAAACACCAACTACTGTTTATCAAAGATCGGTTTAATCTCTGCAGGTGCTACTTACAACACCATCTACACCGGCAGAGAGGATGAAGGAGATCACTGAAGCTTCAGGAGGATTTATTTACCTTGTAGGTTCCTTCTAATCAAATGCAGGCTTATATATCTAAAAGAACCAGATAGTACAACTGTTTGTTACCCGGGCATTGTGACAGTTAAAATTGCATTATCATAATCGACCACATTACGCAGGTAAGCATCGATGGAGTTACAGGTGCCCGCGCAAACGTGAACCCCCGCGTCGAGGGTCTTCTTAAGGAGATTAAGGAGGTCTGCGGAATTTTCTAAATGATGATTACTGTTGATGTCCTATACCTTAATATTTTTCCGACATTGCTTGCAGGTCACTAACAAGGCAGTGGCTGTTGGCTTTGGAATATCGACCCCTGCCCATGTTAAGCAGGTAAATAACCTAGCTATTACTGCCAGAAGATAGGAAGGTCACCGTAAGTTAGCATTTGCTATGCCAAGAGTTAACATTGCTGTGTACCAAATGTAAATGGGCACAGATCGCCGAGTGGGGAGCAGACGGAGTGATCATTGGCAGTGCAATGGTGAAGCAGCTGGGTGAAGCGGCTTCTCCAGAAGAAGGGCTGAAAAGGCTGGAAGTGTATGCCAGGAGCTTGAAAGATGCACTGCCATGATGTGTGAATATATAAGCTCAATTAGTATGTCAAGTTGATTGGGAAGTTTCTTAAAACAAGAGCAGAAGCAATGAAGCTTTGAATACAGTAGTACATGCCCCGCGCCGGAAAAAAAAATACAGCAGTACTACATGAGAGTGGAATTGTATTTGTGACAACAGGCAAAAAGTTTGCCCTGCTTTAAATTAATAAAGCAAAGGTTCAACAGAGAGTTATACATCAGTGTTGGGCCTACAGCTTCGCCGAACAAGCAATCACCAAATACGAAACGGGGCCGTCACCACAGATAACCGGAAAAGACAACCACTACGGCTAGGAGAGCACACTATCGTAGCGCACGGGGGGCTAAAGGAGGCTGAACCGCCGCTTCAGCTCAGCGGCCAGCTCTAGAAGTCACGCTCGGTCTTGCTCCTTTGCGAGATCTGCCCACCACTGCACAAACAAGAGCATTTTGAAGATCAAATCAGCCGTCTGGTTAGGAAAGATTGATTCCATCGACATCTTATTACGAATGAGCCAAATAGACCACGACATCTTATTACGAATGAGCCAAATAGACCACGACAAAGCCACAAACAACACCCAAGTTGAGCGTCGATTCGTGCCAGAGAGGCCTTGCAGTAAGGCGAAGAACTACGGGAGGTTAGACGGACCCTAGTCGCAACCTAACACATCCCTAATGATGCTCCAGCCAAGTTCAGCGAAAGCGCAGTGAAAAAACATGTGAGCTACGTCCTCCGGGTCCCTACAGAGAGCACATTTACCGTCGGAGGGCCCCCGACGAGAGGCAACCTGCATGCGCGAAGGAAGTCTATCCAAAACCAGTTGCCAAGTGAAGATTTTTACTTTTAGCGGAAGATTGGCCCCCCAAATGTCTGAATGAAAGGCGACAACAATACCTCGAGAGAGTGCAACATACATAGACGACACTGAGAACCTACCCGAAGGTTCCAGCGCCCAACACACCTCGTCCTAGCCTTCCAGGAGCCGCACCTCCCTTACTACGGCTAACGAACTCGCCCATTGGGCCACACATTCCTCATCAAAAGTGCGGCGGAAGGAGAGGCCTTCGCCGGACACGGATAGGGCCTCCGCCACAGAAATGGAGCGGTTACTGCAGATCGCAAACAGACGTGGAAATCTGGTCCTAAGGGTAGTCTCCCCTACCCACCAGTCTTGCCAGAAGCTCGATCTCACCCCATCTCGCACCCTATGCTTGGCCCCAAGTTTGAACAGATGCTTAATCTTGTGAAGACTGCACCAAAACTGTGACCCCCCGTGGTTGTGACGCAAAGATATTTGGAGCTTCCTGTTATTTGGCTAGTAAGAGGCGCTTCCACATCGGCTCCCCATCCTGGAAAAGCAGCCACAACCATTTTAACATCAGGGCCTTGTTCATCGCCTTCGTGTTTGTGAGCCCCAGCCCACCACACTCTTTTGGGCGACACATAGCTGGCCAGTTCACCATGTGATATTTGCGTTTCGGACCCGATCCTTCCCAATAGAAACGAGCCATAATCGAGTCAAATTTGTCATGTACCCCATCTTGAAGCAGAAAAAGGCCCATCGCATACGAAGGAAGAGCTTCGAGACAGGCGTTCGACAGAATCAATCTCCCCCGGAGGAAAGAAGTCTGTCCTTCCACACCTCCACCTTGGTCGCCAGCTTAGTCATCAGGAAGTTCCACTGTTCCGTAGTCAGTTTGCGGTCCGAGATGGGCATTCCCAGATAAATGAAGGGGGAGGTCCTGAGCTTGCATTGAGCATATTGGCTATTCTGGACTGTTCTAGCGGCGGCTGGTTCAATACAAAGACCTCGCTTTTGTGGAAGTTAATCTTCAGGCCTGACATATCCTCAAAGAAAAGCAGGAGGAATTTCAGATTGACGATCGCACAATCATCATTCTGAAGCAGAATCAGCGTGTCATCCACGTATTGCAAGTGTGTAATTGCCCCCAGAATCAGATGGGGCACCACCCCTGCGATGTGCCCTGCCGCGTTGGCCGACGCGAGCATGGCCGCGAGAGCTTCCGCTACAAAGTTCAATAGCAACGAGGAAAGCGGATCCCCTTGCCTCACCCCCCGGCGATTCCGAAAGTAAGGACCGATGTCCCCATTAATGGAGATAGCAGTCTGACCGCCCGAAACCAGTTGTTCGATACGGTGAATATATCCAGTCTCAAAACCCTTCCTTCTCAAGGTTTCCAACAGAAAGGACCAGTTCACCCTGTCATAGGCCTTTTTCAAAATCTAGCTTCAGGAGCACTCCCTCGAGTTTTTTCACCCTCATTTCATGTAAGATTTCCACTAGAGCAAGAGGGCCCTCCAGAATGTGTCTCCCTTTAATAAAGACCGTCTAAGAGTGGCTGATGACCTTGTTGGCGATTCTATCGAGCTTGGAGGAGTATGCCTTGGAAATGATCTTGAAGATGACATTAATAAGGGAAGTCGGTCTGAACTGAGATATAAGATCCGCCCCCAGGACCTTCGGAATCAAGGTAAGAACCCCATAGTTCAGCTTTGAGATGTCAACCCGGCCCAAGACGAAGTCGTTCAGCAGGTGGAGCACGCCTAGCTTGCAGGCAGGCCAGAATTTTTTAAAGAACGCCACCGGGGACCCATCCGGTCCTAGCGCTGTGTTTGACTTCATATCCAACACCACGGCCTCCAGCTCCACCTCGGAGAAGGTGACCATCAGCGCGTCGTTTTCTGCCATTGACACTTTGTCCTGCTCTCCCCAAATATCCGGCGAGAGACCCAGGTGCCTAGGGGCTACCGTGCCCAGCAGCTCACGGTAGAACCCATAGATGTGCGCTCCTTGACCAACTCCGGGTCTGAGATCTGACCCTCCGGTGCGCTCAGCGAGGAGATAACACATTTCCTCCTTCTGTCGTTCGCCACTGCATGGAAGTATGCAGTGTTCGTGTCCCCTTGAAGCGCCCACCGTACCCGGCCCCCTCTGCCTCCAATATTCCTCCTCCATCCTGTAAATCTGGAGAAGTTGATCCTCTAGGTGGTATCGAAACACCCACTTGTCCTCCTCTAACCCTGTGGAGTCCGCTTTCTCATCTAAGTCCTTGATCTGGTTCATCAGCACCAGTTTGTTTGTCCGCCTTTCTGTCCCCAGGTTACCGCTCCACCCTCGAAGGAACTGTCTGAGGCCGACACACATGTGGTGCCACCAATCCATGATGTCTCGGCCCCGCGCCGAGGCCATCAGCCCCAACCATCTACTCTCTAACATCCCAACAAAACCTTTGACTTCGAACCACCCTAGTTCAAAGAAGAAGCGCTTACTCTGCTGGGGCGAGCCCCACTAGCGTCCAAAATCAGTGGGGGGTATGGTCCAAACCCAAACTGGTTTCCGCCCTCAGAGTGGCCAAAGGGAAAAGGGTGTCGAACAACGGGTCCCATAGCACCCTGTCCAGAACACACCTCACCGGGTCACTCTGTTTATTTGTCCATGTAAATCTCGGCCCGAGCGTGGGATTTCTCTAAGATCCCAGGAGGCAATCGCATTGTTAAACATTTCCACTCTTGGCCAATTAATTCTGTCATTACTCTTCTCCTGAGCCCCTCTCAAGAGATTAAAGTCTACGCCCATGATGATCGGGAGTGTACACGAGTCAACCTTCCGCGAAACCTCCTCCAAGAAGGACCGCGATTTAGAATCGTCTGCAGGCCCATAAATCCCCATTATGGTGAACTTCAGATCCCGCGCCCGGTAGAGGCAGTTAATGGCCAAGAAGAACTGTCCCATGTCAAAGGACTCCACATCAAAGGCACTGTCCCTAAGCCCAGTGAGCATGCCTCCCAAACGACCCTCGGCTGGGAGCCAGCTCCATTAAAACTGCTCTCCTACTTCCAGGTTTTGAAGCTCAAGACCGGAGAACTCTGGTTTAATAGTTTCTTGTAGTCATATAATGTAAATTTGATGCTTGCTCAAGTATTCCCTCAACAGCTTCCGGCGCCCCCTGCGACCAAAGCCCCTTATATTCTAGAAGAGGATCCACTGGCTACCTTGCTTCCTCTACAACCTCCTCGGAGGCCCCTGCCTCTGCCTCGGTTGCAGCCGAAGGCTCCCTAGCCCTGGCCAACCTTTGTACCTCACAGACCTCCTTCGCCGTAGCCGCGCTCACCTCGGCCTCTCGGGACACTCGCGCTTGGGCGACCGACGCTTGCGCCAGTTCGTTAGCCCTGATTATGGAGAGGATCTCTGTGGCCGGGCCGACCGCAGACGGGAAGGCAACCCCACTATCCGCCGCCACCGTGAGAAGGTGCGCATCCGGAATATCCCGAAGAATGGAAAAAATAGGGTCAAGATTCGTACCTGACAGAGAAGTCTTTGCCGCCGAGCTAGGCGGATCCTTGTCCGCCGCGATGCGGATGGCGTGCTTCAGAATCGGTCCCTCCTTGTCGCCCGTCTCCCGCGCACTCTTCCGCACCAGCTCCACCGAGGTCGCACGCGATCGAGCTCCACGCGCCACCGTAGCCATCAGCTCCGGAATCACGGGAGCCTTCAGGAAAGTGCCCAGAGCTGGGCGCCGGGCCCTCCACCTCCATGGGGTCCACGACCACCGGGACCACCTCCGCCGTGCCAAGCACCCTAGCCGCGCGATCGTGATTGGACTTGCTCCGCCGCTCCCTCAAGTGAATTGCCTCCCTCGCCTGGGGCGTACCCCTCTCACCTCCAACCTCCTCGGTCGAAGCCCCGACCACCAGCCGCTGCTTATAGGGAGGCGTGGAATCCGATACCACCTTCCCAACCTGCGCAGACGAGACGTCCCCGAGGCCCGCCGGCGACACAGAGCGCGGCGGCGCCACCAGCGAAACCTCAGCTTGAGCAGCAGCCACCACATCACCAAGGGCCTTGAACACATTCCCCTCCTCTTTCAAGTTCGATCCATATTCGGAAAACATAGAGCGCGGCAGGGTGGGTGTAACCGAGACCACAGCAGAGAGCATCCGCGTGGTGCGGAACTCCCCCGAGTCGCGCGCCTCCAATGACACGGACGAACCCATCCCACCAGTAGCGGATTTGGCACGAATGCCATCGCCTCCTCCTTTCTCCACCACGGCTCCAGCCTTAGCCTTCTCCATCTCACGAGCCTTTCTAATGTCCCAGTCTTCCTCATCCGAGCTGTCTGAGAGGTGCGCCGACGGATCATCCCTCTTGTCATTATCCTCCGGGGGAGGAGGCGGCGGGGCCCCTTTGGTCTTCTCTCCCCTAGACGCTCTACCTTGATCTTGTAACCATCCAGATTGACGAAGAGGGTGTTAGACATAGCTAGGGTTTGGGGAATAGCACGATACCCTTGATGGGTTCGGCTGTCATGTATTTATATTAACCACCGGATACAATTTACAGGTATTTGTGTACAACACGTACAACACAGAAGCTACCATATATACATAGTCTAACACCCTCTCTCAATCTTAACTATGTCCTGAAATACTAAGAAGGTTAAGATTGTGTCGACACCCTTCAAAAGAAGGTAAGGGCAAGGGCTTAGTAAAAATATCAGCAAGCTGATCCTTAGAAGAAACGAACTTGATCTGAAGAAGCTTCTGTGCAACACGTTCCCTCACAAAATGATAATCAACTTCGATATGTTTTGTTCGGGCGTGAAATACTGGATTGGATGAAAGATATGTAGCACCGATATTATCACACCAAAGGACGGGAGGCTGAGCTTGAGAGATCTTTAACTCTCTAAGTAAGGACTGCACCCAGATGATCTCAGCTGTGGCATTGTCAACGGCTTTATATTCAGCTTCAGTACTACTCCGAGACACTGTAGCTTGCTTGCGAGCGTGCCAGGCGATCAAGTTAGGACCAAAGAACACTACATATCCCCCCGTGGATCGCCTAGCATCAGGACTACCCGCCCAATCGGCATCAGAAAAGGCTGAGAGCATGCCACAAGGTGCAGGCTGTAGATGCAGGCCATATGAAGCAGTGTGACAAACATAGCGCAAAATGCGCTTAACAGCTGACCAATGAGGATCATGTGGTGCATGAAGATACTGACACACACGATTAACGACAAATCAGATATCTGGTCGAGTAATAAGCAGTACTGCAGACCACCAACAATGCTACGGTACTCAGTGGCATCATCAGAAGAGAGCAAATCTCCATGAAGAGCTGACAGTTTGTTAGTGGCAGACATGGGAGTAGTAGCCGGCTTGCACTGCAGCATACTAGCCCGACGTAACAGATCATGGGAGTACTTCTGCTGAGTGAGAGTCAAACCACTGTCAGAATGAGTAACCTCAATGCCCAGAAAATAATGCAGTTTGCCCAGATCCTTGACAGCAAAATGGGCACCTAGAGAAATAACTAGCCGATCAGCAGCAGTAGCCGAAGAACTGACAAGTATGATATCATCAACATAAACCAGAAGATACATAGTAACCTCAGGCCGCTGAAGAATGAACAAGGATGTGTCAGCTGCAGAAGGCGCAAACCCATGCGCATGAAGAGCAGCAGCAAGCCGTGCATGCCACGCACGAGGAGCCTGCTTGAGACCATATAGAGCCTTCACAAGGTGACAAACATGTTGTGGCTGAGCAGGATCAACAAAACCTGGTAGCTGACACATATATACCTCTTCCTCCAGAATTCCATGGAGAAAAACATTCTGAACATCCAGCTGACGAAGTGACCAGCCTCGAGTAACAACCAATGAAAATAGAAGGCGGATAGTGGTGGGCTTAACAATCGGACTAAATGTATCCTTATAATCAAGACCATACATTTGTTTGAAGCCTTTAGCAACTAATCGTGCCTTGTACCTTTCAATGGATCCATCAGCATGCTTCTTCACCTTGAACACCCATTTGGAGTCGATATTGTTGACACAGACGGAGGCGAGACCAGTCGCCAAGTATTATTTTTCTGAAGAGCCTGAATCTCCTGCTCCATAGCAGCCCGCCAATGAGGAACGCCAAGTGCTTCCTGAAAATGTTGTGGTTCGGTTGTAGGGTCAGCCTCAGCATGAGCAACACATGACGCAAGCCATGCGACGGTGCCATCCTTGCAGTCAAGAGGGCGAAATATGCCACTCTGACTGTGCGTATGAGGACGCATGATAACAGGTGCAGGTGGCGAAGAAGCTGTCGATGCAGAGGAGCTGACGTCGGGCGACACACACGGCGAAGGAGGTACACTCGCAGGCGATACCTACGACTCCACGGGCGATGATGCTGAGCCTGGGGTGGCCACATGTAGCGATGTTGGGCCCAGGGAGACCGCTGGTGACTCACTGGACGAAGGCGGCTCACGTGAAGCTGAGTGCGGAGAAGCCTCTGGCCCGGACGAAGTTGGGCCCAAATGTGGAGAGGGTGAGCGTGGAGAGGCCTCATGACTAGGTGACACTATGCCCAGGCGTGGAGAGAGAGCACGCGTAGCGGGGCCAAGCGAGGCTGGCTCGTCGGATCGACGTGCATGCGGAATGCACACGCGATCAACGTCAAGTGTAGTAGCGATAGTAGGGGCAGCTGGCACCACAACATCATCAAGAAGCTCAAGGCGAGCACCCCGTCCAGTTCCCGCACCATGGTTAGGCAACAACATAGGCGAATATGCAGCATCTACAAATTGATCAGGCAAAACTGGAAAAGAGTGCAACGAGGTAGTAGTGGTGTCGGTAGGTGGTGGTAGTGTGGAAAACGGGAAAACATTCTCATCAAACACGACATCACGGGATATGTAAACACGATTCGATGGAACGTGGAGACACTTGTAACCCATATGGAGAGAACTATACCCGAGAAACACACATTTTTTAGAGCGATACTCAAGTTTGTGGCTATTGTACGGACAAAGATGTGGCCAACAAGCCCAACCAAACACTTTGAGAAAGGAGTAATCTGGAGTTTCATGAAGCAAAACTTCAAGTGGGGATTTCATATGAAGGAGTCGTGTGGGAAGCATGTTTATGAGATAACAAGCGGTAACAAAAGCATCACTCCAAAAGCGAAAGGGTACAGAAGCATGTGCAAGCAATGTTAAGCCAGTTTCAACTATGTGACGGTGCTTGCGTTCAGCGGCACCGTTTTGTTGATGTGTATGAGGACAAGACACATGATGCGAGATACCATGCTTCTGAAAGTAGGTATTAAGATTTCGATATTCACCTCCCCAATCAGACCGAACATGGATAATTTTGTGATTAAGTAAACGCTCAACATGTGCTTGAAATTGTGGAAAAACGTGGAACACATCAGATTTGCGCTTAATAAGATAAAGCCAAGTAAAAAGACTAAAAGCATCAATGAAACTGACATAATGGTTGTGACCACTAACAAAAGTTTGAGAATGACCCCACACATCCGAAAACACAAGTTCAAGAGGAGCTTTCACAACACGACTCGATACCGAAAAAGGTAATTGATGACTCTTTCCTTACTGACAAGCATCACAAACTAAAAACTCCTTATTACTCGACTCAACGGGAAGCTCATGGCGATGGAGCACATGGCGCACTATGGGAGTGGTCGGATGTCCCAAACGAGAGTGCCACTGTGACGAGGACACACGAACACCACTGAAAACTTGGGAGATGGATGGCACATCAAGAGCATATAGACCATGGAGAGCTCGACCTCTAAGAAGAACGTCCCTCATGTCCCGGTTCTTAACAAAAAAATGGAAAGGATGAAACTCAACAAACACATTGTTGTCACGAGTAAATTTAGGAACGGAGAGCAAACTACGAGTAACTGACGGAACGTGTAGTATATCGAGAAGATGCAATTTTTTAGAGGTCTGTGAAAGAAGAGATGCCTGACCAACATGCGAGATGTGCATACCTGACCCGTTGGCGGTGCGGACCTGATCATGTCCATTGTAGGGCTGGTGCGTGGCCAGCTTGTCGAGTTGGCTTGTCAGATGGTCTGTGGCTCCTGTGTCCATGTACCACGCAGGATCCACATGATAAGATGGAGTAGACCCAAACTCCTGTGTCGCCAGAGCAGCCTGCTTCTCATTTCCTTTTCCATTGTTCCAGATGCCGAGGAAGTCACGCTTGAAGCGGTGATGGCAGCGAGACGCCAAGTGCCCCTCGATGCTGCAGAGCTGGCACTCAACCCCACCGCCACACGCTTGGCAGGCGAGCCGCTTGCGCCCAGCCGTGGGAGGGCCAGGAGCGGATGGGCGGGGCTGGAGGGTCGGCGGTGGTGGCGGAGCCGGTTTTCCACTACGAGGACCCGCATGATGAACAACATTGGCTGAGGATCCATCAGTGTAAGACCCCACGGAACGGCGAGCGGAGAGACGCTGCTCCGTGTTCAGGAGTCGCGAGTAGAGATCCCGTGGTGGTATGGGTGTTTCACGTCCATTAATGTTTTCCACTAGGGAGTCGTAGTCCTCATCAAGCCCCTTGAGGATGTACGAGGTGAACTCCTCGTCGCGCAGGGGCTGCCCAATGGAAGACAGTGTATCGGCCAAATTTTTAACCTTGTTGAAAAAGGTCGCGACAGAGATGTCATGCTTCTTGATGTCACCAAGCTGACTACGAATAGCAGAGGAACGTGCCAGGGACTGCGAGGAGAAGCTGGAGTCAAGTGTTGTCCAGGTGTCCCTCGAGGTCGCGGGAAAGACCACCATGCCAGCCACGGAGGGGGTGAGCGAGGACTGAATAGCACCCAAAATTGCTTGATCTTGGGCGACCCACCGACGATGAGCAGGGTTGGGCGCCATAACAGAGCCACCGTTGGTCGAGGCCACTGGAGCAACAACCGGAGGACATGGCAGCGTGCCGTCAACATACCCCTCAAGATAATGACTGCGCATCAACGGCAAAATCTGAGCACGCCACAGAAGATAATTACAACATTGAGCTTCACCGTGACCAGGTGGGCAAAGTGAAACGGGCCTTGTTCTGCAGGTGGCGCCGCCGGTGCTGCATATTACGAGTCATAGCGGGGCGCGGAGGAGGCTCCATACGACGGAGGAGCACCATATGGGATCAGCGCCTCGCCAGATGATGGCACACGGTAGTGATGATGATGAACATAGGGCACCATCTGAGGCGTGGCATGAGACGCCGTCGGGTGAGCTGTGTAGGACACCCCATATGGCCCGTCGTAGGACGCCACGGGAGGTGGGAAAGAGGCGGAGGGCGCCCCGTACTGTCCTTCGTACGGCGCCGTGGGAGGCGACGCATAGTACGTGGATGACGGCGCAACGTATGGCGCGGGATAGGACCCGTCGTAGGGCACCTGCGCGTGGGCACTGTAGGAGCCCGACCCCTGAGGTCCGTCGCTGGACAAGACCGGGGCAGGGGCGACCGAGGAAGGAGGCGCCGCGACGGGCAGCGCGGAAGGCGCTGACGGGTGCGCGGCGGCCGCAGCAGCGAAACGAGCCCGGCCGAGCGGAGCGGACGCCATGAAGGGCGACCCCATCGCAAGGGATGAAGGAGGCGGCGCAGCAGCAGAGGCCGACGCGGCGGCGGAAGAAGATGCGGAAGCGTTGCGGCGCGGATCGAACGCGTCGTCTAATACCATGTTAGACATAACTAGGGTTTGGGGAATAGCACGATACCCTTGATGGGTTCGGCTGCCATGTATTTATATCAACCACCGGATACAATTTACAGGTATTGTGTACAACACGTACAACACAGAAGCTACCATATATACATAGTCTAACAGAGGGTAATGTACTCCTTCAGCTTCACCGGAACTCTGCACCCGAACTTCATGCGGATCGGAGCCTCCTCCTCAGCCAGTGTAGAGTGGAAGTGTATTCCATGTTTTTTTTTCCAGAAATCACACCACAAAGTACGAAAAAACTAATCAAGAATGTGAGACAAATGGTGTTATGTTCTATGATCGTCATGCTGAATTGAAAACTGTAATCTTAGCAACCCTGTTTTGTTTGAGGAGTGAAATGGGTTTCACCAACACATCCTTCCTAAACATTCATCTCTAACATCTGTAACCAAGCGGGAATTCCCGGCCTGCGGTGCCCACTTAGAGGCCCCACAGGTCAGCGTTTGTCCCTACCTGCGTACGTCGGTGCAATTGACTCGTTCTACCGCTCAACCTTCTCGTAGCGTTCATTCTTCGGCCTAACCAAATCTCCCCCGCAAATCTCTTCTCATGTGGTGATGCCCTACGATGGCCGCCGCCATCACGCACGTACTCATCCAATTTTTGCAAGGCCTCTCTCTCTTGGAATAGTGGCGATAATGATTCTAGGAAATTAACACGGAGACGGCTCCTAGGAAGCGATGCAAGGAAAAAGGGCAACGCCGGCGCCGAAGGCCGCCGCCATCGCCCGTGGGGAGTTCCCGAGCTGCCTCCGCCTAATGTTTCCGTCCACCATCGCCATCTCCATCCACGTCAAGTCTGCATGAAGGTCACCACTATCACCATTCTGTACTCCGAGCTCCTCGCCGATCTCATCTAGCTGGAGACTCTAACGCTCCGTGAGTAACTCGCATAGATCGGGGAGGGACATGCCAAAAAAAAAACTTCTCCTCTGGAGGATAGATGGGGCGATTCAGGTGAGATCCCACGTAGATCTATCCTTCTATTCACTCATGGGATCCGGTCGGTCCGGGGATGGTTTTTTGGGATTACCCAAAAATAAATAACTAGAGTATCCGATCAAAGGGAGGAATTCCTCTAATAGGTAACAGCTCTTTCGGTACCTTTGCGGTAACTTGCCAAAGCCTTGTGAAACACTATCTCCCGTTTTGATAATTTAATGACAACATACCTATTGGACTAATGATCATTTGTTATTCATGAAAATGCCCAGGTTCATCAAGTATAAATTCACTATGGGATACAATTTTGTTTGGAATGAAAAGAGCTCGAAATGACAAAGCTGGGAAAGTATTTTTGTATGCAGCGGAGGCTCCGGTGAAACCACCGGAACCTCCGCCTCAGCCTTTTTCCAGCACAGCTCAGGCGCTGGGCTCTAGTGTGGGCTCCGCCAAAATGGCGTTCGGGAGGAGAAGAGCAGAGGCCAGGGCGGAGCCTCCGGTGGACATCCGGTGGGCGGAGCCTCCTTTAAAACCACCGGAGCCTCCGCTGGCTCCACCACCCCCACTAGGGGGCTGGCCTCCGGTGGAGCCTCCGCCAAAATGGCGTTTGGGAGGATATGAGCGGAGGCCCGACCGGAGCCTTCGGTGACCTCCGGTGGGCGGAGCCTCCGCCAAAACCACCAGAGCCTCCGCCCGCAGGATACAACGCGAAGGGAAAATGGACTGCGCGGCTGCGCGCATACAAAGACCACCGGAGCCTCCGGTAAAACCACCGGAGCTTCCGGTGCTGCGGGATCTGCTCAACGGCCACTTTGGGAGGGGCTATAAATACCCCTTCCCCTACCTCATAAATGCTTATCTTTTTCTTATTCTCTCTCCTAGCCATTAATGAAAGCTTCAACCTCCTAGATCTCCCTCTCCAACCACCCAAATACTCCCATACTTTGTGGAGAGCTAGAGAAGACCTAGATCCAAACTTCCACCAAAGGAATTTCAAATCCATCCACCACATCCTAGTAGATCTAGAATCCTACTTTAGGCCTAGAAACCTTAGTAGATCTTGTGCTTGTAGCTTCCACCTTGTTGCAAGAAGCTTCGGGTTGCTTGAGAGCCTCCATCCATCTTGTGGAGTGACCTCGAGCTCATGTAAGGGTTTGGTTAACCCCTTCAAGTCGACCTCATAGTGGAAACGAGAATCTCCCTCACCTCAGAAGCTCAAGGAGAATAAGGTGTGCACAATCGTGCTATTGAGGAGCGCCTAGGTGGCTCCCCACCTCTCCAACGTAGACGTACTTCTCTTGAGATGGAACTACGGGAAACATATCCTTTTCTCCTTGTTTACACTTGTGGTTTATCTTGTTGCCTTTCGTTTTACTTCCATTGCGTATCTTATCTTGTATCACTTAGGTTTCTCACCTAGTTGCACATTTAGAGAACCTTACTTTATCTTGCTTAGCCATAATTAAAAGGAAAAGAAGAAAAATTGGTAGTCAATCTATTCACCCCCCCTCTAGTTGACCATAGTGCACTTTCACCTTGCTTAAGTGCCCTTGGAGATTGGGATCGACAAGGGTAAGATAGTTCAGTAGCAGATCTCCGCATAATCCTATTCAGCAAGGTCCATACTGTCCACTGCAACTGTCGGCTCTCCGGTATGTCCAACCAAGGATTTTCAGTAAATCCAATAGGATTAATACCCGTTCCCGGTCTTACAACAACTTTCGATGGTTCCCGTCCACTAGTATCTATGCAGGTCTTCCTTGTCCCCTATGGTATGCATCAATAGGGGGTGCATATCGAAGCATCGACCAAGGATGAGGAGGCCAACACCGTCCTCCTTGACTTCATCAGCACGGTAATATCTTTCTTCCTCCTTGGTGTTTACACAATATCTATACAAACTGGCCCAACCTAGAAGACTTAGGACAATCTTGTTTGGGAATTGGGATTGCCAAATTGGACCACATAGCTTCTATGTTTGCTGATTTTATTGTTTTCAGTTTCCAGGTGACTACATCACAACAGGCAATCAGGCAGATTTCATTGAGTGGTGAACACTGCTGCACAAGACCACTCCCCTTCTATTGCGTAAGGGAACTTCTTCAGTCGTTATGATCACAGCGTGGTGGATTTTGAAGTACCAGAACTCTATCGTCTTCGACAACATACGGCACTCGGTTGGCTCTTTGATGGAAACCATCAAGACCGAGGAGCGTACGCGGGTGAGCGCTGGGGGCGCGGGCTCTCCCTTATGCTCCCCTAGTCTAGGTATCTAGGTTGAGTTGTACAGTGTGGGTTCGTTTGGCTTCAGTACTGTACATAAACTCTCTATTTCTATCAATGCATCGAAACACAAAGCTTTTGTGTTTTCACGAAGAAAACATCGCAACAGGCAATGGTAAGCACAATGAGATAGCCCCGCTGCCTCCGGCATGTCCGCTGCAGGACTGCCCACATTTTTTGCAAGACCTAAGGACTTACTTTTTGGACATGTTAAATTTTGTATTAATGGGTCAAATTGTTCAGTAATCACTATATCTCTCTTGATTCAGTAATCATAAATATGCCCAATTTTGTATTAGCATCTGAAGAACTTGGGCTATTGGTTGGCCTGTTGCCTGCACAATGAGGGTAACTTATGATGTTTCATCCAAATTTTAGTTTTTTTCTATACCTGCTAGAGATGTATTAGCTATTTAGTGGAGGTTATGTTTCCGTGCACATGGGATGCCGGCATTGGCTACGCGTGGCCGACAAGCCTCTATCGCCGGCATAGTACACTGCGGGGAGGATGTCCCAACTCTAGGGCTAGAGGGGTTGTTTCCCTATGCCAAGCCATTGGCCATCGACGCGCCCGACATGGACAACCTTGACTCATCATAGTGCCTTGTTGTTTGTTTAACTTTAGATTTTGTTTGTTGGTTTGCTTGCAACAATTGTACAAGCTAGATTTTATGTTCAAACTTCGTTTTCAGATTTTGTTCACCATATTGTTGAGATTTTGTTCATTTTATTTTGGTAGACAAACTGATTTACGAGAGTCTTGCAAATTCGATCATCACAATGGTGTCATTGTACAACAAGTATCTCAAGGAATCTCATTTGTCTTAAAAAATGCAGTGAATCTTTCCTTGATTCTTTACAACAACGGACGAGACCTTCAGGATATATAGGTACTACATAGAGCTTCAGTATATGCTTGGGCATAATTTGTACGAGCCCTCTCCTATTTTCCCATCGTCTGCTCTGGTTATTTTGGCTCTTGATAATTGATGCTAACTATTTCATGATGTATTTAGTTGTGACATGTATGGTGGTTGCAGCAGCCTAACAGTTAGCTACTCAGTCGTGATGTTGGTCTTGTAGGATGAATCTAAACTACGTAGAAAGTCAGACAAAGCTTATGGATGCGGCATGGAAACACAACATTCATCCAAATTGATGATGTGCTTTCTTATTTGAATCATCTTTATTTTCTTGCACTCGAATTTTGCAAGGTGTATAGACAGCTTGAATCGTACACCACCATGACTAGGTCATTTCATAGCTAATGCATCAAGGAATGGCTAGGTCCAATGCGCCAGGGGTATAACTATGTTGTCTCCATCATGTTTGGTCACTTATGAGGGTGGAGATGATAAGGAACATGGACAAATTAACTCAGTGTGCATATGTTATCTTGTGTTAAATTGTGTTGTGCTTCAGATCTGACTACCACAAAGTTCATTCTTGAAAAAGGGCCATGGTTGGAGTGGATGCATTTAAGCTATAGAATGCAAACTCTTGTCAGGTTTTCTTTAACCAGTCCCACATTGTCAATGTGTGACTTGTTGTATTTTTCTTTGTTCAGTACAATGTATTATCAGGACATTGGAACTACGCCATATCTTCCTTGCATGTGCACCCATGTTGTTGACTTTGGCTAGCAATTTAGTAAGGTGCAAGTTGTCTATTCTTTCTTCTCTAGATATACCTAAAAGTTTAGTTACCTTCATATGTACTTTCTCCATTTCTCTCCGTGAAACGCATATTTCAAAGGAGTTTTACCAATCTCCTTACTTTACTTGCACTCCTTTCCCTGATGCCTTGGGGGCGTGTTGTTTGTTAGGTTACTCCAAGCGCAAAGTTTGATGTAGAACAGCGGCAAGCTTTCCCTTGAAGTTAACCAAGGTTATCGAATCTAGGAGGACACGGAGGTTCTTCAGAAGGTTGTTAGCGGCGCAACTGGCGTGGAACCTGCACACAAACAAACACCCTACTTTACCCCAACGAAACAGAGATGTCGATCTCTCCAGTCTTGCTGAAAACAAAGGGATTAAACATATCGTGCAGAAAACAGTGATGATTGCAGGAAACAGTAGAGAACAGTATGATTGCAGTAGGTGATTTAACAGTATGAGGAAAATGGACCGGGGTTCACAGTTCACTAGTGGAGTCTCTCCATAAATGTTTCTAGCATGTTGGGTAAACAAATTACAGCTGGCCAATTGACAAATAATGATGACATGACAATGCAATATATGACAATATGTTCACTATGAGATTTAATAGGGCATTACAACAAAGTACATATAATTCCTATCCATCGCATCTATGCCTAAATAATCCACATTCGGGCCGGCATCTGCATCACTTCCAGTATTAAGTTGCAAGCAACAGATTATTGCATAAAGTATTGTGTGTAATGTAAAAAATGCAAAAGATACGTAGACCAAGCATCATTATTTTATCCCTAGTGGCAACAACACATCCACAACCATGCACGTCTCAGTCACTCGAACGCTGATTTTTGGAGGCATGAACCCACGATCGATCATAAATACTCTCTCTTGGAGTCACAAGCATCTACTTGGCCAAAGCATCAACTAGCAACGAAAAGCATGCAAGATATAAACAGCATATACATATGGATAAATAAACAACTTGCTCATAGTATCAATATTTATCGGATCCCAGCAAACACAACATGTTGCATTACATAACGATGATCTTGATCATGTAGGGAGGCTCACAAGATCTAAACATGATAGCACAAATTGGAGAGATTACCATCTAGCTACTGCTATGGACCCGTATGTAACATCCACCTTTTTTGTAATAAAATGTTTGTGTGGTTGTGTTTGTGCTCATATCATGTCATGCATGCATTTTGAACCCAAGTTTGTATTTAAAAAACAGCGCATTAAAAATTAATAACGGAGTTTATTAAAATCACTTAAAGTGCCAATTTAAATTGATGGTTTAAAATGGTACAATTTTTGCAAACCAACAATATGTTGAGGTTGTAAATGTAACAAGGTTTTCAAAAAGTATTTTTGCCATTTTTTCTGATTGCAAAAAGTCCCTCAAAATTTTGCTTTCTTTTCAGTTTTCTGTAGAAAAGGACCTCCTGGATATTTTTAAAACATTCCAGGGGTTATCCGAATTTTCCCTTTTGTCTTCTTCCACCCCTGCTTGAAGCAGGCAGGCATCTCGCCGGAGGCCGCACCTTCCTGCGTCTCCGATCGCGTGGATGGTACCGAGAGGAAGCCCTCGACCTCCTCTATTCCCTCCTCGCCTCGGAGCTCCCTCTCCTCTCTGCCTCTCCCCACGCGAAGACCACGCCGGACCAAACCCTACCGCCGGCCATCCACTGCTCCCCACCGGCGTTACGGCCGCCCCCGACCCTCCACGAGCACTCCATCGTCACCGCCGCATCTTCCTCGTTCGCCTCAAGCGCGTGCAGCCGCAGGGACGCCCCGGGAGGCCCCAATTTCGACGCCGACGAGCGCCACGGCCGCTGCCGTCCTCCACTCGCCGCCGGCGATTGACGCCTCCCCTCGCTGCCCCGACCACTCCATCATGCTCAGGGTGAGCCCCTGCACCTGCCGGTGCCCTCCCCTTCCTCCCTACCCCTCTAGTTCTCCCCGTCGCCGATGCCCGCGGTCCGCTGCCGCGCTGCAGCTCACCGGCGAGCTCTCCCGTGACCTCTTGATCAGCCGTGACCACCCCAGCACTCCCCGCGACCTCCTCAACCTCGTGGTATAGTTTAATTCGAAGATCCCGCGCGAAATTCGTCGATTTCATCGGAGCAGAGAGGATTTGGCTTGGGGTGATGTCACAGTGACATCATGCCCACGTCATCGAGCCGTTTTCTATTTATTTCCTTTTGAACAGAAATGAACTGACACTTGGACCCCACCTCAATTTAAATTACAGAAAATGATTATTTTTGTAAATGCCATAACTTTTAATTGGCTAATCAGAAAAATGTGTTCAGTATACCAAAATGTTCAGAAAAAGGTTATCCACATGTTTATGTCATTTGCACACATTTTTGACAAAGTTGAATTTTGACCATTATTTAAATCATTTAAAATAAAGAAAATAAGTTTTTATTCAAGAAAATCAAAAAAGTATAAGTTATATGTCAAAATGCTTAGAAAGACAAATGCAACCTAGTTATGGTGTTTTAAACCCATTTTGAGCAATTAAAATTAGTCTCACTTTTAGAATTGCCCGAATCGGCCTCTAAGGTCCACTTCAGGACTAAATTCAGTAAAAGTGCATACTTAACATATGAACCCTAGCAACCTGTGAAACATGTTTAGGGCTTATCTTTAATGCATTCAAATGTTAATGCATACATATTGAGAATTGCATCGATGCCTTTTTGAGTGTTGTTCCCTCTCTTTCCGGTAAAACGCGAATCCGGAGAGAAGTTCGACACCCTTGTTGACGAATACTTGGTCTAAACACCACTTATTCCTTGAAGCCTTTGTCTGGTTTTCTTGAAGCAAGGCAAGCATAACCTCTTATCTGCCCATATATGTTTTCAAAGTGTTTTCCTTCTCGTACGATGCATGCTTTTACAAAGTATATTGAGTCAGTAGATAGAGTTATCCTATTTATTTGCATAACCCAGATATCATGATTCAATGCTCCTTGCAGACATAGGTTTTGTTTGTGTGTACCGCTAGAGCCTCAAATATGCCATGCTTAGTCATACATGTATGTTGATCTCTGCTCCATCCGGTTGATGAATCAGAGTTACGAAATGAATCTAGTATGACAGGATGACGTGGTAAGGTTCAAGATGTGTGTTTAATATGATTAAAGGCTTGGATGAGTTGCCACATGGGATGTGGTGATTTGCCTCGTTCATGCCCCTAGGAGCGAGTTCTCGCCTTTGAATCCAAGACTGATCGTGCAACCATAAGGGGATTGGTTTCCCCTCGGTTTCAACTTGTCTAGTTTGTTCCATGAGTTGCCTAGTTCGGGTGTTCCATTTGGATTTGCGGGGGATATTAAAACGTTTTCAAAACTAGGACGTGGTGGTGTATCGGTGCTCTGTGGGTAGATAACCGTCGAGCATTGCGCACAACGATGGAGACCCGGCAGGAGATGGCCACACCCTATTGGCGGTCCATCTCTACTCGGAGTGACTCATGGAATAGGCTAAGCAAGGGAAAGATCGTGGTCAGCCACCCTCTGCCGGCTCATCGTCGGAATTGTGCCAATAGCTTGGCATTAAGAGTCGGTTGATACGTGTGGGTAAAGTTATACACCCCTGCAGGGTTTAATCTTTTCGAAAAGCCATGTCCGCGGTTAAGGACGACTTGGTGACAGATCCTGAGATCATAGATAACTTGAATTTGACGTAAAAGATGTTGCCAATGAATGTTTAGTTTCATAAGGTGGTTCCAGTTGTCATGTGCTGGAGGTGATGCTTCGAAGGTTATGAAGACAATACCCGAGGAAAGGGTGTTCTTTTAAAAGATTTGTGAAAAGCTTCTCTGTCTCCGTCTATTCGAAACAAAGTTGGCTTTACGCAAAACAACCTTCATAAACCCTTTTTGAACAAGCATACATATATAATAGGTTAACTAAGTCTTGCTGAGTACCTCCCGTACTCATGTTTGCTTCAACTTGGTTCAGGTGGAGTTCCATACCTTTGGTGGTGTATCATCGTGGACATCGATGGATAGTTTGGGGTTTCCCAGGTAGCGGCCTGGAATCTATGGGCTGGGACGTTGCCTTATGTTGCGGCCTCTTAGGCCTTTTTGGTTCTTGTTGAATAGCAACATAACTTGCTTTCCATTGTCTGATGTAATGTTGGGTCGTGTGACCTCTGTTTGTAAGCTTTACTCTATTATTACTTGCTTAATAAAGCTTCATGTCTAGAGTGTTGCTTTGATCGGTTGTTAGTTTCGAGCTCATTGTTATACAGTTTTGGCTATGCCTGCATAGTTGTTGCAGTCGAGGGGTTGTGGAGCCGATGATCCATGTACGAGCCCGTCTGCCGATGTGATTCGGCCTGGGGCTAGGTAACCCCTGTAACCCTCGATTGTTGTTGCACTTTCTGGACACATAGCAGCTCTGTATAGCTTTGGTCCCGTTTCCTTCAGTTTCATTCGACTCGTAGACGCTGGGTTATGCATAGTTGGTTATGACTAGCATGGACACAAGGAGTAGTAGTACCGTGGTGATCCGGCCTGCGTGCCGATGAATCCGGTCTTCCTGCCGTTGTTTGTTGCGACCGGGGCTGGTAACCCTGAAGCCCTTGTGGGTCCATGTCTAGGAGCACATAATAGTATGTATATCTCTGGGTCGGGGTCATGACAAGTCATGGTATCAGAGCAGGACTGCCTGTAGGAAAACCCTTGCTATTGGTCGGTGTTGAGTCTAGAGTTTTTGAAAACTATTTCGAAATGACAAATGAGTTGTGAAAACCTTAGGATTCTTTTTACTCCTTACCTGGTATCGCTCCAACTCTGAGTCACCTTATCTCATTTGATTTCAAATGTTTTATCTCTCACCTGTTAACTTCAAAGTTAGGAGCAAAATAGTTGGGTGTTTTTCCTAGTACTCCGTGTTAGGTTGCTAATGTTCTTAGAGTTTCCAAGTTACCTCCATCGTTCTAAATAATAGATTCCTTTTGACTTCAATTGCTCCACATCAAGTCATGAATCTTTTGGTATGTTTCCCATGGGGTTGTTTCTCATGGTTCCATCTCTTTGTGCTCAGGATGTCCGGGAGTACTCGAGATTCCGTTGAAAGTAGCCATGTTGAGGGAGAGTCGTCATCTTCCTTAATGATGCAAGTTCTTTAGGATATTGAGACCAACCGCCTGAGAAATGAACATCTCCTTGAGCGTGTGGCGCAAAACACTGAAAGTCGTCATGACGAATGTGTTACATTTGGGGATTTAGTTGATGCTAAGATTCCATCTTTCAGCAGTCTCAAGGAACCCATTGATGTTGATGATTGGCTTCGTGATGTCGAGCGCAAATTTAAAGCTCTCCATGTTCTAGAAAGTTACCGTGTGAACTTCGCCGCCTACCAGCTAGAGGGTGAAGCTGGTTCATGGTGGGAAGGTTTCTTGACATTACAGTCGCTGAGACATAAGGTTACTTGGGAGGAGTTTCATAAAGAGTTCCGTGCTGCCCATGTTCCTGAGGCAGATATGGACTCCAAAAGAAAAGAGTTCCTGGATCTGACCCAGGGACAGATGGATCTTGAAACTTACGGGCGTGAATTCACCCGTTTGCCTCGTTATGCACCCCGAGATGTTGCGGATAAACAAGAGTTGTTTCGCAAGGGTCTGGATTCCGGAGTTTGCTATGAGCTACTGTCTTTCCAGTTTCCAACCTTTTAGGACCTTTATAATCATGCTCTTACCTTGGAGCGTGGCAAAAAGGAAATGGAAACTTCTTTGAAGCAGATTTCTGGAGAGTCGCCTGTATCTTCTTCCGGTTCCAAGAAGCGTCGTGTGTTTGTTCCGTAAAGTGCTATTCCATATCCATCAGTTGTTCAACAAGGTCACCTTGGTGGGCAATCCAGAGTTGTTGGTGGTAAGAAACGGCTGATGACATGTCATGTATGTGATGAACTTGGCCATTACTCCGACAAATGTCCTCAGAGGATATCTCCTGCACCTCAGCTTGTTCCTACACCTGTTGTTAACCGTGGTCGTTTGAACCATGTTTTGATTGAAGAAGCTCAGAAAGCACCTGATGTCGTGTTGGGAATGCTTCGTGTTAACCTAGCTCCAGCCTCTGTTCTGTTTGATTCCAGAGCGTCACACCCATGTGTATCCAAGAGCTTTTGTGGTGTTGCATGACATACCTCTTGCGAGTATGGTTCCTCTGTTGATAATTTCCACCCCAGGGTCCTTCTGCTGGACTAATCAGTGTTGCCCTGGTGTCCCAATTGAGATAGGAGGTTTGGTGTTTCTTTCTACACTTGTCATCATGGACTCAGATGACATCAACGCCATATTGGGCATGGACTGGTTGTCAACACATCATGCTACGATTGACTGTGCAACCAAGTATGTTACCCTGATTCATCCTTATGGCCAGACAACTCGGTTGTTGTTTCCTTGTGGGACAGTTCAACCACAACCACGTCCTCAACTTAATGCAATCAAAGTCCGACCGTCTCTCGAGATTCATGAGGTACCAGTGGTGTGTAAGTTTCCGGATGTCTTCCCGGAAGAGCTTCCTGGTATGCATCATGACTATTCAGTGGAGTTTGTTGTTGAACTAATTCCTAGAGTGGATCCTACTTCTGAAAGACCACACCGTATGTCTCTAGAAGAGTTGGTTGAGTTGAAGAAGCACATAGAGGAGTCAGAAGGAAAAGGCTTCCCTCACGCCAACACATCTTTTTGTGGATTTCCTACACTCTTCGTCATGATGAAGGATACCACAGTTCCCCAGCTGGTTAGTGAAATCAATGAAGTGGCAATAAAGCACAAGGGTTCTCTTCCTCGAAAAAATGATTTGTTCGGCCGTCTGATTGGTGCCACTGTCTTCTCCAAGTTACACTTAAGTCTGGGTTATCATCAACTTCAGACCAGGTCCGGGAATGTTTCTAAAGCGGTTGTCAAAACTCGTTATGGTCTTTACGAGTACACTGTTATGTTTCCCGAACTTTCCAATGCTCCAACCATGTTGATGGTGTTTATGAAATCCATTTTCATGGAGTATCTTGACAAGTTCGTTGTGGTTTACCTCGACGATGTTATAATCTACTCCAAGTCCGAAGAAGAACATGCTGAACATCTTCGGCTAGCTTTGACAAAGCTTCGTGAGCATCGTTTCTATGCCAAATTCTCCAGATGTGAGTTCTGGTTGAAAGAGCTCCTAATTCTAGGCTATGTCATGTCTGCTGAAGGAGTTGCAGTTTTCCCTAACAAAGTTCAATCCATATTGGACTGGGAGTCACCTAAGTCCATCCAAGAGGTTCAAAACTTTCTTGAACTTATCGGTTGGTATCACCGCTCTATTGAAGGTTTCTCCAAAGCTGCCAAGCCAATGACTGATCTTCTTAAGAAAGATAAACAGTTTGTATGGTCAAGATTGGCAGAAGAGAGTTTCCGGTTGTTGAAAACCAAGCTGGCTAATGCTCCTATGCTTGTCCTTCCGGACACCCGCAAGGACTTCGTCATGTTCTGTGATGCCTCTCGTCAAGGTATCGATTGTGGTCTATTGCAAGATGGTAGTGTGGTTTCGTATGCTTCTCGATAATTGAAACCACATGAGTTCAAATATCCAACTCATGCTCTTGAGTTAGCAGCTATTGTGTATGCCTTGAAACAATGGCGTCATTATCTGCTAGGAAATCGATGTGAGTTCTACTTCCCCCAGCAGAGCTTCAAATATCTTTTTACCCAACCAGATCTGAGTCTCAGACAAAAGAGATGGCTAGAACTAGTCAAAGAACCCAATGTGGAGATCAATTGTCAGTCTGATAAAGGTAAAGTCGTGGCTGACACGACAACCCAGAAGTCTAACTGTAACAGCTTGATGATACAGCAAGATCAACCTTCTCTCCACAAAGAGTTCTCCAAGCTTAATCTTGAGGTTGTTCCCTCTGGTTATCTGGTTAATCCAGAAGTGAAACCATCCTTTGAACATCAAATCAAATATGCCCAAAAGCGGGATCTAAGCATTACCTTGGTCAAGACAAAGATCTCTCGTGGAGTTCCCACATGTTTCTCTGTTGATGATCAAGGTACTGTCTATTTTGGTGAACATATTGTTGTACCAAAGAAACGGAGTCTGAAACAAGTTATCCTCCGTGAAGCTCATGATTCACTTCTCTCTGCTTATCCTGGTAGCACCAAAATGTATCGTGATCTACGTCAAAGGTTCTGGTGGACCAAGATGAAGCGAGACATCGCTCAATTTGTGGCTGAATGCGATGTTTGTCGTCGTGCTAAAGCTGGACATCAAAGGCCAGCTGCTACTCTCTACCTCACACCTATTCCTATCTGGAAGTGGGATGAAGTCGAGATGACTTTTATTGTTGGTCTTCCAAGAAATGATCAGGGACACACCACTATCTGGGTAGTGATTGATCGTTTGTCAAAGGTTGCTCATTTCATTCCTATCCATCAGGGCATCAATGCTAAACAACTGGCAGATTTATATGTCTCTCAGATAATACCTCTTCATGGTGTTCCTAAGAAGATTCTTTTTATCATGGAAATATGTTTACTTCCAAGGGCTGGGCAAGTTTCAAGAAAGCTATGGGAAGTCGTCTACATTCCACTATAATCTATCAATCATCCCGTAATGATCACCTCGGGAGTCTGAACCAAACAGTTGAAGACATGCTTCGAGCTTGTGTTGTATCCTTCGGTAATGATTGGGAGAAGTGTCTTCCATCAGCCGAGTTTGTTTATAACAACTACTCCCAAGTTATCTTGGCCAAAGATCCGTTTGAAGTTCTCTACAATCAAAGATGTTCAATTCCTTTAAATTGGTGAGGAAACCAGTGAAAGACAGTTCTTTCAACCGAAGAACATGATCAATGAGACTGAAGAAACAGTTCGTATCATCCGTGAACATCTGAAAGCTGCTCAGTCTCGCCAGAAGAGTTATGGTGACCGTCAACAAGATATTCGTTATGATGTTGGTGGACAAGCCTATCTTCGAGTCACACCTTTGAAGGGTGTTCATCGTGAGGTCATGAAGGGAAAATTTCCGCCTCGCTATATTGTCCTTTCCCCATTCTTGCAAAAAGTGGGAATTTTGCTTATCGTCTCCACCTACCTTCAATGTGCCCACGGGTTCATGCTATATTCCACGTCTCACAACTCCATCATTGCTTCAAAGATTCCAACCGTGATGTTGATCATGAAACCATTGATCTCAAGGACGATCTGACCTACCAAGAATGTCCTGTCCGTATCCTCGAGGCAGCTGAACGTAAGATTCGATGCCGAAGCATCAAGTGCCTCAAGGTTCAGTGGTCTCATCATTCTGAAGCTGAAGCAACCTGGGAACGAGAAGATCGTTTACGATCTGAGTACCCGTCCTTCTTTGCTAAAACCTAGGAATCTCGGGACGAGATTCTTGTAAGGGGGGTAGACTTGTAACATCCACCTTTTTGTAATAAAATGTTTGTGTGGTTGTGTTTGTGCTCATATCATGTCATGCATGCATTTTGAACGCAAGTTTGTATTAAAAAACAGTGCATTAAAAATTAATAACGGAGTTTATTAAAATCACTTAAAGTGCCAATTTAAATTGATGGTTTAAAATGGTGCAATTTTTGCAAACAAAAATATGTTGAGGTTGTAAATGTAACAAGGTTTTCAAAAAGTATTTTTGCCAAAATTTTTGATTGCAAAAAGTCCCTCAAAACATTGCTTTCTTTTCAATTTTCTATAGAAAAGGACCTCCTGGCAATTTTTAAAACATTCCAAGGGGTTATCCGAATTTTCCCTTTTGTCTTCTTCCTCCCCTGCGTGAAGCAGGCAGGCCCCTCGCCGGAGGCCGCTGCCACGCACCTGCCTGCGTCTCTGCTCCATATATGTTTTCAACGTGTTTTCCTTCTCGTACGATGCATGCTTTTACAAAGTATATTGAGTCAGTTGATAGAGTTATCCTATTTATTTGCATAACCCAGATATCATGATTCAATGCTCCTAGCAGACATAGGTTTTGTTTGTGTGTACCGCCAGAGCCTCAAATATGCCATGCTTAGTCATACATGTATGTTGATCTCTGCTCCATCCGGTTGATGAATGAGAGTTACGAAATGAATCTAGTATGACAGGATGACGTGGTAAGGTTCGAGATGTGTGTTTAATATGATTAAAGGCTTGGATGAGTTGCCACATGGGATGTGGTGATTTGCCTCGTTCATTCCCCTAGGAGTGAGTTATCGCCTTTGAAGCCAAGACTGATCGTGCAACCACACGGGGATTGGATTCCCCTCGGTTTCAACTTGTCTAGTTTGTTCCATGAGTTGCCTAGTTCGGGCGTTCCATTTGAATTTGCGGGGAATATTAAAACGTTTTCAAAACTAGGACATGGTGGTGTATCGGCGCTCTGTGGGTGGATAACCGTCGAGCATTGCGCACAACGATAGAGACCCGGCAGGAGATGGCCACTCCGTATTGGCGGTCCATCCCTACTCGGAGCGACTCATGGAATAGGCGAAGCAAGGGAAAGATCGTGGTCAGCCACCCTCTGCCGGCACATCGTCGGAATTGTGCCAATAGCTTGGCATTAAGAGTCGGTTGATATGTGTGGGTAAAGTTGTACACCCCTTCAGGGTTTAATCTTTTCTAAAAGCCGTGTCCGCGGTTAAGGACGACTTGGTGACGGATCCTGAGATCATAGATAACTTGAACCGGACGTAAAAGATGTTGCCAATGAATGTTTAGTTTCAAAAGGTGGTTCCAGTTTTCATGTGCTGGAGGTGATGCTTCGAAGGTTCTGAAGACAATACCCGAGGAAAGGGTGTTCTTTTAAAAGATTTGTGAAAATCTTCTCTGTCTCCCTCTATTCGGAACAAAGTTGGCTTTACGCAAAACAACCTTCATAAACCCTTTTTGAACAAGAATATATATAATAGGTTAGCTAAGTCTTGTTTAGTACCTCCCGTACTCATGTTTGCTTCAACTTGGTTCAGGTGGAGTTCCATACCTTTGGTGGTGTATCAGCGTGGACATCGACGGGTAGTTTGGGGTTCCCGGGTAGCAGCCTGGAATCCATGGGCTGGGACGTCGCCTTATGTTGCGGCCTCTTAGGCCTTTTTGGTTCTTGTTGAATAGCAACATAACTTGCTTTCCGTTGTCTGATGTAATGTTGAGTCGTGTGACCTCTGTTTGTAAGCTTTACTCTATTATTACTTGCTTAATAAAGCTTCATGCCTAGATTGCTGCTTTGATCGGTTGTTGGTTTCGATCTCGTCGTTATACAGTTTTGGCTATGCCTGCATAGTTGTCGTAGTCGAGGGGTTGTGGAGCCGATGATCCATGTCCGAGCCCGCCTGCCGATGTGATTCGGCCTGGGGCTAGGTAACCCCAGTAACCCTCGATTGTTGTTACACTTTCTGGACACATAGCAGCTCTGTATAGATTTGGTCCCGTTTCCTTCAGTTTCATTCGACTCGTGGACGCTGGGTTATGCATAGTTGGTTATGACTAGCATGGACACAAGGAGTAGTAGTACCATGGTGATCCGGCCTGCGTGCCGATGAATCCGGTCTGCCTGCCATTGTTTGTTGCGGCCGGGGCTGGTAACCCTGAAACCCTTGTGGGTCCATGTCTAGGAGCACATAATAGTATGTATATCTCTGGGTCCGGGGTCGTGACACCGTAGTACAAGGATGAACTACTTACGCATCACTCCGGAGTTAGGCATGGCGGCATAGAGTCCTCCGGTGATGATTCCCCTCTCCGGCAGGGTGCAGGGAAGAGCTTCAGAACCCTCCCGAACTACGGTTGACTATGGCGGCGGCATCTGGATGTTTCTTGGAATATCGATAGGGTATTTAGGTTTTTTTGGGGCAGAAGGAATATATAGGCGAAAGGGCGGCGTCGGTGGCCACCCGAGGGGCCCACACCACAGGAGGGTGCCGGCTAGGGGTGGATCACGCCCTGGCGTGGCGGAGCCGCCTCTTGGGTCGGTTGCTCCACCCCTTTGGGCTTTTGAAGTCCTCTGTTGTACTATTTAGGTACGCCAATTTTCGTCCAATTCCGAGAATATTTTGCGACTAGATTTTCTGAAAGAGAAAAACAACAAAAAATAGGAACTAGCACGGTGGCATCTTGTTAATAGGTTAGTCTCAGAAAATTCATAAAATGCTATGAAGTATAAACAAAACATGTGGCAATTGATATAATAACAGCATGGATCATCAAAAATTATAGATACGTTTGAGACGTATCAAGCATCCCCAAGCTTAGTTCCTACTCGTCCTCGAGTAGGTAAACAATAAAACAACATAATTTTTTAGGAGACATGCCACTAACACAATCTTGATCAAATAGTAGTGCAAAGCACATCAACTGAATGAAGTGATCCAAGTCAATGGTCTATAGTTTGCTAACAAATAAACAAAGAGTAAACAAAATAAATCATACAAGTGCAAACTTTCATGAATAGTATTTTTGAGACAATGAGGCTATAATAATTTGCATAAAAGTTAGCTCACAAAGCAATAAATTCTAAATAAAAGTGTTTGACCAACACAGATGAAGATTTAGTTTCAGGCACTGGCTTCAACTTTTAAAAAAATATCATGGATATTGTCAAGGAAAAATAATGCAATAAGTCAAACATATCATTATATAACATCTGTTGTACCAAAGTTGACATTATTGTTTGCTTGTGGAGATAGAAATAAGTAGGAAAACTGACTCAATAGTAAAGTAAAAGAAGGGCCCTTCGCATAGGGAAGCAGGGATTAAATCATGTGTAGAGGTTTTAAGTTTTGGAAAAATATAGAGAGATCATAAAATATTTGATACTCCTCCCAACCTTTGCTATCACAAACCATGGCTAACCGAACCCTCGGGTGTCTGCCAACAATCACATACCATGGAGGAGTGTCTATTTTTGGGGGTAGGTGTGTATGTTAATGGTCAACGAATCAACAAGTAGACAATACATTAAGTCACAAGTTAACTAGACTTTACAAGAGCGGCTCTCATGAAGGATGTTATTTCTACCGTGGTTAGTAGATCATTCCTCTTCTCTTTTGTTTATACACTTATGAACTTTTTTTAGCTGATAAATCAGGGGCAAAAAGAGTGCAGAAATTTTTGTAGTAACCAAATTTGGGGCTGGGCACCCCATTGCCAACTCTTCTAGCGAATTGGATAAGCAGATGTATATGCCACTAGTACCGGTGTGTAAAGTCTAATCAACAAGTGAAATAAAGATCGTCTACCCGCGTCCTCATGAGCTGTTAAATAGTGACACAAAAAGGGAGTATACGAGTTTTGAATATTTTAAAGATAGCACATGAAAAATTTACTTGGAGTGATGGAGAAATACCACATAATAGGTAGTTATGGTGGACACAGATGGCATGGATTTGGCTCACGGGTTTTGGATGCACAAGCAGCATTCCCGCTTAGTATAGAGTTTAGGCTAGCAAGAGTATTCAAGCAAACACAACTATCAACTGGTATAGCAAGGGCTTATATAAAAACATGGTTAAAAATTGCAAGACTCCACATTGCCTTCCTTGTTAACCAAAACCTTTTACTAGAAACTATCTAGACTTTGAAACTACCAATGATACAAACCAAATATCAACAAGCTTTACGTCAGTTCTTCACTAATAATCATTACTTACATGATACATAAGTTTAAACATAATTTACTTAGTAACTCAAAATGATTGACAAGCATCAAATTACTCAAAACAGTGATCTACAAGACTTATGTAAACATTCTATTATACCATACCACATGCAACATTTTCTGTTCCAACCAAACACCAATCAACTTATTTATCAATTCTCCAAACAAATATAAGTGAAGCAAGAGAGTATTTTCTTCAAAAGAAACTAATAAATTTGACAAGAGTTATATGAAAATAGAGAGCTAAAAAGTTCTAGCAGTAGCAAACAGGAATACTAAATAAATATAAGCGAAGCAGAGGAGTATTCTAATGAAAAAGCAGAGCGTGTCTGTCTCCCAAACAAGAATGTTAGGATCCAACTAGTATATAGCAGAAAACAAAACATAAACAAACTGAAAACAAAAACACACAGACGCTCCAAGAAAAGTGCACAAGCTGTGACCGGATAAAAATATAGTCTCATTAGAGCTGACCTGATAATTTGCCGATGAAGAAGAGGATGCCCTGGGCATCCCCAAACTTAGACGCTTGAGTATTCTTGAATATATTGGGAAGGTCTAGAAGAGGTTCCCCAAGCTTAAGATTTTCACTCTTCTTAATCTTTCATTATCATCCTTAGCAGCAAGAAATCAACTTCATGCACAAGACTATCAACCTTAGCAGCAAGAATATCAATTTTTCCTAGCTTTTCCTCAACAATTTTGTTAAAAGTGGTTTGTGTGCTAATAAAATCCTTAAGCATGACTTCAAGATCAGATGGAACACTTCTATTGTTGTTGTAGGAATTACCATGATATGGATATTATAGGGGTACATGATGTTTGTTCATGCTTGAGTTGGAAAGAAATATTAAAGTTAATTCATGATTACTATAAGGTGAATTCCTTCTTAATGGATTGTGTTGTTTGTGTTTATAAGAATGTTATCAATAAACCGATGATATGGATATTATAGGGGTACATGATGTTTGTTCATGCTTGAGTTGGAAGGAAATATTAAAGTTAATTGATGATTACTATAAGGTGAATTCCTTCTTAATGGATTGTGTTGTTTGTGTTTATAAGAATGTTATAGTACCTAAGCATATGTATTTATGTATGATAGATTTATTGATAACACAAACATGGATGGAGGAGAGCATCAAGAAGAGCTGGAAAACAAGCATACAATGGTGGAAAACAAGTGTGCACACATGGAGGAAGTCATGGAGATTGTTTCCCACAAGATCTCTAGGAGTTAAAGGAGCCATCCATGCATTGGGGGATGATATGGGAGCATCAAGGACATGTCCTAGGCTGTCCCAAACGTTTCTATTAGAGGACATGCGAGTCCATATGGCTGGGCCCATGTTGGGCTCAGTTTGTAAAGGTTTGGGTGCACCAAACAGTGTAGGAATAGGTTAGCGGGCGCACCTCCCTCTTGGACGCACCCCCTCCATCATATATACCTCTTAGCCACGAATTTAGAGGTAGAACCAGTTAAAATTAAACCCTAGATTTCCAGACTTGAATTATGTTCATCTGAAATTATCCCCACCGGTTTGGTGGTGTTACCCCTTGCAAATTCTGCATGCTATCAGATGTTCCATTGGGAATTAGTAGATACAGGACCACTCATAGTCATTGATTACGGTGTGCAAGTGTGTGGAGTTGAGAATATCCAAAGGGATCGATAGATGTTGCATTGGCATCAGGTATCAGCCAGAGAGGTTTCAGCAAGACACAAGTTATCATATCAAGTTATTGTGTGAGTTCATCGAGAAGATCGGGCAATCCCTTATCATATGGTATCAGATTTCCAGGTTGACTTGGTGAGCAATTTTTGATCCAGTAGTTTCGTTTTGTTTTCTTACCTATCCACGAAAAAGCCCCAAAAAACAGGATAGTTCATTGCCATCGCCTTAGATCATCACCACTATCGAGTTTTAGCTGTTGTTTGTGTTTGATTTTGTGTGGCTTTTCTCCTTTTGTGTCTTTTTAGTTCGATCTAGGGTTAGGGTTCTTATTTGTGTTCATCTAGTTCATCTAGAGTCCACCGAAAGTTCCCACAAAAAGTTCCAATCTGAGTGCTGTTTTTCCTTGTTGAATTCGAGTTGTGGAAGGTTTCTCTATCGCGGCACAAAATCT
This sequence comes from Alopecurus myosuroides, assembly GCA_028641055.1. Taxonomy (NCBI): domain Eukaryota; kingdom Viridiplantae; phylum Streptophyta; class Magnoliopsida; order Poales; family Poaceae; genus Alopecurus; species Alopecurus myosuroides. The sequence goes on from CM054062.1 coordinate 96,142,083, forward strand.
ACCAATTTCTCTGCCGTGGTCTCCTAATCCCTCTCGGTTTTCTGTCCTACCGCACCACCAAATTGATCGTCTTGCTGCCGCGCACCTATTTCTAATCGGAGTCGAACTCCTGCCGCGGTACAAAATTGGCACGGATAGCTGTCGTGGGATACTGCTTGCTGTTGTGCGTGTTCTGCCGCGGTACCAAAAACGCGCAGAAACGCTGCCGTGAGCGCTGCGCCCTGCCGTCTGAACCGCGCTGCTGCACGCGTCCCTGCCGCGCGCCGAACCACAACCACTCTCTGCTCTTACGCGCGCGCTGCCGTCCCGACAGGAGTTTTGCGCGTTTGCTGCAGCGGTACGCTGCCGTGGGCACCAAAACGACATGTTTCTCTGCCGCGGTACAGTTTCCTGCCGTGAGATCTTAGTAGATATAGTTTGTTTTCCGTGCTTTTTTTCATTGCCCTTTTCGTTTTGATTCCACTCTGTATCGTTGTGAACCATAGCCACGGCCTATCCAAATATATTTTTAGGAGCATACCCACATAAGACTAGCTTGATTTTGTGCTCACGGGCTGCTCAATCATCTGTTTCATCGTGTTGTTTTTCTGGAAAATTTTGCTCCGCGGTGCGACATATTGTGGCCAAAAGAGAAAAGGGAAAAAAATTAGTGTCCGTACAGGCCGTACAGATTGGACATTTTGGCCCAAAAGAGTGGAAAAATCAGAGAGAAAAAATAGAAAAATAAGAGAGGAAAAGAGGCCTGAAAAGTATTGATCATTGCCACGTATTTGGAGCTGTTTACATGATGTTTTGCACTAGTTCTTTGAGCAATCTTGCGCCTGTTTATAAGAGCTGTAGCTATAGATGCAAGTGGGACGGGCCTGCCACCAAGCCCACCTCCCATCCCGCTTGCGAAACCCGCTTGTCCCGATAGAGCGATCCCGTTTTCCGCCGGCGGGCTAATCGCACATGCCCGCTTGTCTCGTTTTAGCCCCATCTGCTTAGTTGTATGTGGTATATTAGCTTGTGGAGATTGGTACATACGTGATGCATGCAACGTGCTTGGTGAGGCAAGGCAGTACGAGGGAGAGGCACTCGGCTTGTCCCACGGGACCCATGCATCCCGCTTCCTAAAATCCCTGTAATCCCACATCTCCCGTTAATCCCGGCGGGCAAAGTTAGACGGGAGGTGGTTATCCCACGTCCATCCCGCTTGCAACGATAGCTGTAGCTAGTGTCTTTCGAGTGCATTGCAACAATTCCATACATATAGTTTCTTGCCACATTATTCTCCACGTGTGTGTTTCCTATGCTTTTCATATCATCACAAGCAGCAAATATGACTTGTTATTGGTGTTGTTAGGTTTCCATACCAAGCCCCACCATATCCCTTGTTTTTCTTGTGATAGCTAAACTACCGGGTATTCTCAACTTCACATCAATACACGTGTTAATTCTACTTGTGGTGAGTGTTTTCTATTCTCTTTGGAGCGGTAAGATACATTTTCTTTGCTGTTTTGAGAGAGTTGTGAGAGAAAACCACAACCCATTGTTATTTTTTTACTAACAAGTTAATCAATGGAGCTTTGTAGTTTTTCTATGTGCAGTGATGCTTTCTGGGAGGAGGATTCTAGTGGAATGCCTGCAGCAAATTTGTTCCACTTCATTGCAGACATCAAAGGCTGCCCTGCTGCTATTACTCTTGATAAGGATACTCACTCTAACTTTGTTAGTCTTGATGTGGTTGAGCAATTGCAATTGGAAACTTTTCAAGCAAATCCATACATGTTAGTTACTAATGATGATAAAATTCGAATTACTCTACGTAGTTTTGTTCCATTAACCATTAATGGTCATACAGAGCAAATTTATTGTCATGTGATTCCCAGAGCATTTACTAGTTTTCATCTTTTGTTGGGTAAATCATGTTCTGTCAAATTTCGGTTTGATTTTGCTAGATATTATCCTGACATAAAATTACTTTGGAATCATAAATATCATCGAAGAAGACATTCTTCACTTGAAAATTGTATGGAGGTTAGAAAGCAACCATTATGTTATCATCAAGTCATGGGATCCGAAGTTGAGAAAACATGTGAGGTTGTTTCTACTAACATAATCATGTCTACTCCTAGTGTTGTTTCATGTGATGTGCAGGTTGCTTTTGAAGAAAGGGAGCCTCTAGTACAACCTCCACCACCACCACATCCATTGGAGGAGCATGCCGTTGTGCCTAGTATTATTTCTTGTGATATGCAGGTTACTCTTGAAGAAAGGGAGCCATCACTAGTACAACCTGCATCAACACTTGAGAGAGATGAATCAGTGCCTAATATATCTGAGGAGGATGTTATTGCCATTGGTACTGATTTGAAGCTGCCACTTGCAAGTACAACTTTTTGTGAGTCCACTAATGCGCTAGTTAATTCTTGTGAATTGATAACCACATATAGTTCACCACCATGTGATAGTTTGTATATTTCAAATTTTGAGCATGTGGTTTTGATTTCACATAAAGAAGTGCTTGCTAAAATACCACCTATGAATATTGTGTATTCCATCATGTTACATGAACCAATTAATGTGCAATGTGCTATGAATAGGATTGCTGAAATTTCATATATAAATTCTAGCACCTATGCTACTTGTTTCACCTTTAATTTGGTTGGTGACTATAACCTGAATGAAATTTTTATGGTGGATAACATATGTATTACTTGTGCTACAATTTCTGATTTAAACATTGTGTTACCTTGGAATTGTTCTACGCATATGTTTGATTTTCAACAACATTTGATAAGTACATATGCTAATGATTTATACTTCACTTATATTTGCAAAATGAGTTGCAATTTACATAATGGTTATACTATGCATGACTAGCAAATATGCCCGTGCGTTGCAACGGGCGAACAAATTTTGACCTAATTCACAGATAATAGTTTTTAATGTACACGAAGTGAATGACAACAACAATCCACTTGTTCCCAGCCTTTTTTTTCACAAAATCTTCTAAAAAACTGTTTCATGGAGACCATCAAAATGATTTCAGGTATCCGTATGAACAAATTTGTTAATCCGGACAAATCACTTCTTGTTACCTTATAGAAAATGTTACAAGAATCAAATCAAATGGGTCCATCACATCCCAAACAAAAACATCAATTGTGAAATTACAATAGTTTTCTTGAGAAACATACTTTGTTATAGCCTATTGATATACTATTTGAATAACCATTTGCAAGATGTTGCTTCTTTGCACCAGTAACAACATAATGGTGCTGAGTAAGACCTAGGGCATCAGATAAACCATCTGTTGCGGCACCTGAGTTGTTCCCGCCTTGGTAAATTTTTAGCTGCCTAGCTGATTCAAAGGTGAAAATCTATTGAGAAGCAAACGAAGTCTACTAAGTGACCAACAGAAGACGGTATTGTACTATTGGTGTGAGGAGATAAGCATTAAAATATATTGCATGACCCATAACTAAAAAAGTCATCGAAAGAACATCAAAGTTATTTACGAAAATTATTATAGAAAATAAAATGTTACTTATATATGAGCTGATGACCGGAAATTTTGGAGATCCTCCATATATACCCTCAAGTATTTTTGTTCCCTTCCGTATCTCTTCATATTGGTAATCGATATAGGAAATATACAAAGCACTAAAGCCAACTCGGATATACAGATACATAACATTAGCTTATCTTCCTCTACGGAATTCATAGAGGAAATACATGGCTGTAGCTAGCACGTGATTTATTCTCGGGATGATCGGCTCGCTAGAATAACAAAGTCACAGGGCGAACAAGCACTCCACTGCGTTGAGCCATGTTAGCAAATACAAGTCGTACACTGCCTCGAAAGCTCCTCTGCCCCCATGCCTACACCAGAGCAAGACACCGCCGGTTCCATGTAGCACAGGCTTCCTGTGTCAACCGCAGCTGGAACTTCGTGGAGGCACAAAACGGGTTGGGCCTCATGAAGAACCTTCGACGAGCGGCATGCAGAAACAGCTGCTTGCGTGTGGGATGGCTGCTAGGACTCACGTGGAGCCGGCACATGGAGCAGGAACGCCATGACGGCACGCTGCGCGCACGCCAAAGTTCAGGCGGTTGGGCGGGAAAGTACATGTCCCTCAGTGCGGCGAGCAGCGCTAATTTACAGACACGAACTTTGCCATCGCGTTCATGGCCAGGTGTGGGGGTAGGGGCACACTGGCGGGGGAAACTCCTGTTGTGCCGCAAGAGGTTGTCGGTAGGGCGGCGCCCTGGCGGAAGGCAGGAGCGTGTCGAGTTAAACGTGCCGACCCGGGCGACGGCATCCACATCGATTCGTGAGGCTGGGACCGGCCAGATCGTGCGAGGAAAAGAGGAGAGAGGGCAAAGGACTGCGGGCTTTTTTACCCGGTCGATCCGATTTTTCCTGCGATGTGTTCCTCAATGGTAGGGAATTAACTTGTCCGGTTTTTTTAGCTATATCAGGCGCGATCTACCGGTTTTTCTAACGTACGTACGGTCGCTAAGCAAAACTATATAGTAGAGATAAGACAATTGAATACACTGCTATAACCAATTTTGATTATAGATCTTCTGTGAGAACACTTGGTTTGATAATAACCAATAAGAATTTACACATAGATGTTTCTTCTTATGATCATAATTTTCTGAGCTTCTCTTATATTTGCAATTGTGATTCCTATGAAATGAGATGCTATTTGTTTTCTTGTGACAATTTTGTGATACATACATGCAAATTTCGTTGATCCTATCATATGAAAATGTATATCATGTCCACAACACTAATGCTCCCCATTATAGATATATGTATTGTGCATACACATTGTTCTTTTTGTTTCTTCCATGTTCAGATTACCACAAGACGAGGACGTCTTGTCATGAAGAAAGGGAGGATGATATGGATATTATAGGGGTACATGATGTTTGTTCATGCTTGAGTTGGAAGGAAATATTAAAGTTAATTGATGATTACTATAAGGTGAATTCCTTCTTAATGGATTGTGTTGTTTGTGTTTATAAGAATGTTATACTACCTAAGCATATGTATTTATGTATGATAGGTTTATTGATAACACAAACATGGATGGAGGAGAGCATCAAGAAGAGCTAGAAAACAAGCATACAATGGTGGAAAACAAGTGTGCACACATGGAGGAAGTCATGGATATTGTTTCCCACAAGAGCTCAAGGAGTTAAACGAGCCATCCATGCATTGGGGGATGATATGGGGGCAGCAAGGACATGTCCTAGGCTGTCCCAAACGTTTTTATTAGAGGACCTGCGAGTCCATATAGCTGGGCCCATGTTGGGCTCAGTTTGTAAAGGTTTGGGTGCACCAAACCGTGTAGGAATAGGTTAGGGGGTGCACCTCCCTCTTGGCCGCACCCCCTCCATCATATATACCTCTTAGACACGAATTTAGAGGTAGAACCAGTTAAAATTAAACCCTAGATTTCCAGACCTTAATTATGTTCATCTGAAATTATCCCCACCGGTTTGGTGGTGTTGCCCCTTGCAAATTCTGCATGCTATCCGTTGTTCCATTGGGAATTAGTAGATACATGACCACTCGTAGTCATTGGTTACGGTGTGCAAGTGTGTGGATTTGAGAATATCCAAAGGGATCGATAGATGTTGCATTGGCATCAGGGATCAGCCGGAGAGGTTTCAGCAAGACACAAGTTATCATATCAAGTTATTGTGTGAGTTCAACGAGAAGATCGGGCAACCCCTTATCATATGGTATCAGATTTCCAGGTTGACTCGGTGAGCAATTTTTGATCCAGTAGTTTCATTTTGTTTTCTTACCTATCCATGAAAAAAGCCCCAAAAAACATGAGTAGTTTGTCGTAGTCGAGGGGTTGTGGAGCCGATGATCCATGTCCGAACCCGCCTGCCGATGTGATTCGGCCTGGGGCTAGGTAACCCCAGTAACCCTCGATTGTTGTTACACTTTCTGGACACATAGCAGCTCTGTATAGATTTGGTCCCGTTTCCTTCAGTTTCATTCGACTCGTGGACGCTGGGTTATGCATAGTTGGTTATGACTAGCATGGACACAAGGAGTAGTAGTACCATGGTGATCCGGCCTGCGTGCCGATGAATCCGGTCTGCCTGCCATTGTTTGTTGCGGCCGGGGCTGGTAACCCTGAAACCCTTGTGGGTCCATGTCTAGGAGCACATAATAGTATGTATATCTCTGGGTCCGGGGTCGTGACACCGTAGTACAAGGATGAACTACTTACGCATCACTCCGGAGGTAGGCATGGCGGTATAGAGTCCTCCGGTGATGATTCCCCTCTCCGGCAGGGTGCAGGGAAGAGCTTCAGAACCCTCCCGAACTACGGTTGACTATGGCGGCGGCATCTGGATGTTTCTTGGAATATCGATAGGGTATTTAGGTTTTTTTGGGGCAGAAGGAATATATAGGCGAAAGGGCGGCGTCGGTGGCCACCCGAGGGGCCCACACCACAGGAGGGTGCCGGCTAGGGGTGGATCACGCCCTGGCGTGGCGGAGCTGCCTCTTGGGTCGGTTGCTCCACCCCTTTGGGCTTTTGAAGTCCTCTGTTGTACTATTTAGGTACGCCAATTTTCGTCCAATTCCGAGAATATTTTGCGACTAGATTTTCTGAAAGAGAAAAACAACAAAAAATAGGAACTAGCACGGTGGCATCTTGTTAATAGGTTAGTCTCAGAAAATGCATAAAATGCTATGAAGTATAAACAAAACATGTGGCAATTGATATAATAACAGCATGGATCATCAAAAATTATAGATACGTTTGAGACGTATCAAGCATCCCCAAGCTTAGTTCCTACTCGTCCTCGAGTAGGTAAACAATAAAACAACATAATTTTTTAGGAGACATGCCACTAACACAATCTTGATCAAATAGTAGTGCAAAGCACATCAACTGAATGAAGTGATCCAAGTCAATGGTCTATAGTTTGCTAACAAATAAACAAAGAGTAAACAAAATGAATCATACAAGTGCAAACTTTCATGAATAGTATTTTTGAGACAATGAGGCTATAATAATTTGCATAAAAGTTAGCTCACAAAGCAATAAATTCTAAATAAAAGTGTTTGACCAACACAGATGAAGATTTAGTTTCAGCACTGGCTTCAACTTTTAAAAAAATATCATGGATATTGTCAAGGAAAAATAATGCAATAAGTCAAACATATCATTATATAACATCTGTTGTACCAAAGTTGACATTATTGTTTGCTTGTGGAGATAGAAATAAGTAGGAAAACCGACTCAATAGTAAAGTAAAAGAAGGGCCCTTCGCATAGGGAAGCAGGGATTAAATCATGTGTAGAGGTTTTAAGTTTTGGAAAAATATAGAGAGATCATAAAATATTTGATACTCCTCCCAACCTTTGCTATCACAAACCATGGCTAACCGAACCCTCGGGTGTCTGCCAACAATCACATACCATGGAGGAGTGTCTATTTTTGGGGGTAGGTGTGTATGTTAATGGTCAACGAATCAACAAGTAGACAATACATTAAGTCACAAGTTAACTAGACTTTACAAGAGCGGCTCTCATGAAGGACGTTATTTCTACCGTGGTTAGTAGATCATTCCTCTTCTCTTTTGTTTATACACTTATGAACTTTTTTTAGCTGATAAATCAGGGGCAAAAAGAGTGCAGAAATTTTTGTAGTAACCAAATTTGGGGCTGGGCACCCCATTGCCAACTCTTCTAGCGAATTGGATAAGCAGATGTATATGCCACTAGTCCCGGTGTGTAAAGTCTAATCAACAAGTGAAATAAAGATCGTCTACCCGCGTCCTCATGAGCTGTTAAATAGTGACACAAAAAGGGAGTATACGAGTTTTGAATATTTTAAAGATAGCACATGAAAAATTTACTTGGAGTGACGGAGAAATACCACATAATAGGTAGTTATGGTGGACACAGATGGCATGGATTTGGCTCACGGGTTTTGGATGCACAAGCAGCATTCCCGCTTAGTATAGAGTTTAGGCTAGCAAGAGTATTCAAGCAAACACAACTATCAACTGGTATAGCAAGGGCTTATATAAAAACATGGTTAAAAATTGCAAGACTCCACATTGTCTTCCTTGTTAACCAAAACCTATTACTAGAAACTATCTAGACTTTCAAACTACCAATGATACAAACCAAATATCAACAAGCTTTACGTCAGTTCTTCACTAATAATCATTACTTACATGATACATAAGTTTAAACATAATTTACTTAGTAACTCAAAATGATTGACAAGCATCAAATTACTCAAAACAGTGATCTACAAGACTTATGTAAACATTCTATTATACCATACCACATGCAACATTTTCTGTTCCAACCAAACACCAATCAACTTATTTATCAATTCTCCAAACAAATATAAGTGAAGCAAGAGAGTATTTTATTCAAAAGAAACTAATAAATTTGACAAGAGTTATATGAAAATAGAGAGCTAAAAAGTTCTAGTAGTAGCAAACAGGAATACTAAATAAATATAAGCGAAGCAGAGGAGTATTCTAATGAAAAATCAAAGCGTGTCTGTCTCCCAAACAAGAATGTTAGGATCCAACTAGTATATAGCAGAAAACAAAACATAAACAAACTGAAAACAAAAACACACAGACGCTCCAAGAAAAGTGCACAAGCTGTGACCGGATAAAAATATAGTCTCATTAGAGCTGACCTGATAATTTGCCGATGAAGAAGGGGATGCCCTGGGCATCCCCAAACTTAGACGCTTGAGTATTCTTGAATATATTGGGAAGGTCTAGAAGAGGTTCCCCAAGCTTAAGATTTTCACTCTTCTTAATCTTTCATTATCATCCTTAGCAGCAAGAAATCAACTTCATGCACAAGACTATCAACCTTAGCAGCAAGAATATCAATTTTTCCTAGCTTTTCCTCAACAATTTTGTTAAAAGTGGTTTGTGTGCTAATAAAATCCTTAAGCATGACTTCAAGATCAGATGGAACACTTCTATTGTTGTTGTAGGAATTACCATGATATGGATATTATAGGGGTACATGATGTTTGTTCATGCTTGAGTTGGAAAGAAATATTAAAGTTAATTCATGATTACTATAAGGTGAATTCCTTCTTAATGGATTGTGTTGTTTGTGTTTATAAGAATGTTATCAATAAACTGATGATATGGATATTATAGGGGTACATGATGTTTGTTCATGCTTGAGTTGGAAGGAAATATTAAAGTTAATTGATGATTACTATAAGGTGAATTCCTTCTTAATGGATTGTGTTGTTTGTGTTTATAAGAATGTTATACTACCTAAGCATATGTATTTATGTATGATAGATTTATTGATAACACAAACATGGATGGAGGAGAGCATCAAGAAGAGCTGGAAAACAAGCATACAATGGTGGAAAACAAGTGTGCACACATGGAGGAAGTCATGGAGATTGTTTCCCACAAGATCTCAAGGAGTTAAAGGAGCCATCCATGCATTGGGGGATGATATGGGAGCATCAAGGACATGTCCTAGGCTGTCCCAAACGTTTCTATTAGAGGACATGCGAGTCCATATGGCTGGGCCCATGTTGGGCTCAGTTTGTAAAGGTTTGGGTGCACCAAACAGTGTAGGAATAGGTTAGCGGGCGCACCTCCCTCTTGGCCGCACCCCCTCCATCATATATACCTCTTAGCCACGAATTTAGAGGTAGAACCAGTTAAAATTAAACCCTAGATTTCCAGACTTGAATTATGTTCATCTGAAATTATCCCCACCGGTTTGGTGGTGTTACCCCTTGCAAATTCTGCATGCTATCAAATGTTCCATTGGGAATTAGTAGATACAGGACCACTCATAGTCATTGATTACGGTGTGCAAGTGTGTGGAGTTGAGAATATCCAAAGGGATCGATAGATGTTGCATTGGCATCAGGGATCAGCCAGAGAGGTTTCAGCAAGACACAAGTTATCATATCAAGTTATTGTGTGAGTTCATCGAGAAGATCGGGCAATCCCTTATCATATGGTATCAGATTTCCAGGTTGACTTGGTGAGCAATTTTTGATCCAGTAGTTTCGTTTTGTTTTCTTACCTATCCACGAAAAAGCCCCAAAAAACAGGATAGTTCATTGCCATCGCCTTAGATCATCACCACTATCGAGTTTTAGCTGTTGTTTGTGTTTGATTTTGTGTGGCTTTTCTCCTTTTGTGTCTTTTTAGTTCGATCTAGGGTTAGGGTTCTTATTTGTGTTCATCTAGTTCATCTAGAGTCCACCGAAAGTTCCCACAAAAAGTTCCAATCTGAGTGCTGTTTTTCCTTGTTGAATTCGAGTTGTGGAAGGTTTCTCTATCGCGGCACAAAATCTACCAATTTCTCTGTCGTGGTCTCCTAATCCCTCTCGGTTTTCTGTCCTACCGCACCACCAAATTGATCGTCTTGCTGCCGCGCACCTATTTCTAATCGGAGTCGAACTCCTGCCGCGGTACAAAATTGGCACGGATAGCTGCCGTGGGATACTGCTTGCTGTTGTGCGTGTTCTGCCGCGGTACCAAAAACGCGCAGAAACGCTGCCGTGAGCGCTGCGCCCTGCCGTCTGAACCGCGCTGCTGCACGCGTCCCTGCCGCGCGCCGAACCACAACCACTCTCTGCTCTTACGCGCGCGCTGCCGTCCCGACAGGAGTTTTGCGCGTTTGCTGCAACGGTACGCTGCCGTGGGCACCAAAACGACATGTTTCGCTGCCGCGGTACAGTTTCCTGCCGTGAGATCTTAGTAGATATAGTTTGTTTTCCGTGCTTTTTTTCATTGCCCTTTTCGTTTTGATTCCACTCTGTATCGTTGTGAACCATAGCCACGGCCTATCCAAATATATTTTTAGGAGCATACCCACATAAGACTAGCTTGATTTTGTGCTCACGGGCTGCTCAATCATCTGTTTCATCGTGTTGTTTTTCTGGAAAATTTTGCTCCGCGGTGCGACATATTGTGGCCAAAAGAGAAAAGGGAAAAAAAATTAGTGTCCGTACAGGCCGTACAGATTGGACATTTTGGCCCAAAAGAGTGGAAAAATCAAAGAGAAAAAATAGAAAAATAAGAGAGGAAAAGAGGCCTGAAAAGTATTGATCATTGCCACGTATTTGGAGCTGTTTACATGATGTTTTGCACTAGTTCTTTGAGCAATCTTGCGCCTGTTTATAAGAGCTGTAGCTATAGATGCAAGTGGGATGGGCCTGCCACCAAGCCCACCTCCCATCCCGCTTGCGAAACCCGCTTGTCCCGATAGAGCGATCCCGTTTTCCGTCGGCGGGCTAATCGCACATGCCCGCTTGTCCCGTTTTAGCCCCATCTGCTTAGTTGTATGCGGTATATTAGCTTGTGGAGATTGGTACATACGTGATGCATGCAACGTGCTTGGTGAGGCAAGGCAGTACGAGGGAGAGGCACTCGGCTTGTCCCACGGGACCCATGCATCCCGCTTCCTAAAATCCCTGTAATCCCACATCTCCCGTTAATCCCGGCGGGCAAAGTTAGACGGGAGGTGGTTATCCCACGTCCATCCCGCTTGCAACGATAGCTGTAGCTAGTGTCTTTCGAGTGCATTGCAACAATTCCATACATATAGTTTCTTTCCACATTATTCTCCACGTGTGTGTTTCCTGTGCTTTTCATATCATCACAAGCAGCAAATATGACTTGTTATTGGTGTTGTTAGGTTTCCATACCAAGCCCCACCATATCCCTTGTTTTTCTTGTGATAGCTAAACTCCCGGGCATTCTCATCTTCACATCAGTACACGTGTTAATTCTACTTGTGGTGAGTGTTTTCTATTCTCTTTGGAGCGGTAAGATACGTTTTCTTTGCTGTTTTGAGAGAGTTGTGAGATAAAACCACAACCCATTTTTATTTTTTTACTAACAAGTTAATCGATGGAGCTTTGTAGTGTTTCTATGTGTAGTGATGCTTTCTGGGAGGAGGATTCTAGTGGAATGCCTGCAGCAAATTTGTTCCACTTCATTGTAGACATCAAAGGCTGCCCTGCTGCTATTACTCTTGATAAGGATACTCACTCTAACTTTGTTAGTCTTGATGTGGTTGAGCAATTGCAATTGGAAACTTTTCAAGAAAATCCATACATGTTAGTTACTAATGATGATAAAATTCGAATTACTCTACGTAGTTTTGTTCCATTAACCATTAATGGTCATACAGAGCAAATTTAGTGTCATGTGATTCCCAGACCATTTACTAGTTGTCATCTTTTGTTGGGTAAATCATGTTCTGTCAAATTTCGGTTTGATTTTGCTAGATATTATCCTGACATAAAATTACTTTGGAATCATAAATATCATCGAAGAAGACATTCTTCACTTGAAAATTGTATGGAGGTTAGAAAGCAACCATTATGTTATCATCAAGTCATGGGATCCGAAGTTGAGAAAACATGTGAGGTTGTTTCTACTAACATAATCATGTCTACTCCTAGTGTTGTTTCATGTGATGTGCAGGTTGCTTTTGAAGAAAGGGAGCCTCTAGTACAACCTGCACCACCACCACATCCATTGGAGGAGCATGCCGTTGTGCCTAGTATTATTTCTTGTGATATGCAGGTTACTCTTGAAGAAAGGGAGCCATCACTAGTACAACCTGCATCAACACTTGAGAGAGATGAATCAGTGCCTAATATATCTAAGGAGCATGTTATTGCCATTGGTACTGATTTGAAGCTGCCACTTGCAAGTACAACTTTTTGTGAGTCTACTAATGTGCTAGTTAATTCTTGTGAGTTGATAACCACATATAGTTCACCACCATGTGATAGTTTGTATATCTCAAATTTTGAGCATGTGGTTTTGATTTCACATAAAGAAGTGCTTGCTAAAATACCACCTATGAATATTGTGTATTCCATCATGTTACATGAACCAATTAATGTGCAATGTGCTATGAATGGGATTGCTGAAATTTCATATATAAATTCTAGCACCTATGCTACTTGTTTCACCTTTAATTTGGTTGGTGACTATAACATGAATGAAATTTTTATGGTGGATCACATATGTATTACTTGTGCTACAATTTCTGATTTAAATATTGTGTTACCTTGGAATTGTTCTACGCATATGTTTGATTTTCAACAACATTTGATAAGTACATATTCTAATGATTTATACTGCACTTATATTTGCAAAATGAGTTGCAATTTACAGAATGGTTATACTATGCATGATAAGACGATTGAATACACTGGTATAACCAATTTTGATTATAGATCTTCTGTGAGAACACTTGGTTTGATAATAACAAATAAGAATTTACACATAGATGTTTCTCCTTATGATCATAATTTTCTGAGCTTCACTTATATTTGCAATTGTGATTGCTATGAAATGAGATGCTATTTGTTTTCTTGTGACAATTTTGTGATACATACATGCAAATTTCGTTGCATCCTATCATATGAAAATGTATATCATGTCCACAATACTAATGCACCCCATTATAGATATATGTATTGTGCATACACGTTGTTCTTTTTGTTTCTTCCATGTTCAGATTACCACAAGCCGAGGACGTCTTGTCATGAAGAAAGGGAGGATGATATGGATATTATAGGGGTACATGATGTTTGTTCATGCTTGAGTTGGAAGGAAATATTAAATTTAATTGATGATTACTATAAGGTGAATTCCTTCTTAATGTATTGTGTTGTTTGTGTTTATAAGAATGTTATACTACCTAAGAATATGTATTTATGTATGATAGGTTTATTGATAACACAAACATGGATGGAGGAGAGCATCAAGAAGAGCTGGAAAACAAGCATACACTGGTGGAAAACAAGTGTGCACACATGGAGGAAGTCATGGAGATTGTTTCCCACAAGAGCTCAAGGAGTTAAAGGAGCCATCCATGCATTGGGGGATGATATGGGAGCAGCAAGGACATGTCCTAGGCTGTCCCAAACGTTTTTATTAGAGGACCCGCGAGTCCATATGGCTGGGCCCATGTTGGGCTCAGTTTGTAAAGGTTTGGGTTCACCAAACCGTGTAGGAATAGGTTAGGGGGCGCACCTCCCTCTTGGCCGCACCCCCTCCATCATATATACCTCTTAGCCACAAATTTAGAGGTAGACCAAGTGAAAATTAAACCCTAGATTTCCAGACTTGAACTATGTTCATCTGAAATTATCCCCACCAATTTGGTGGTGTTACCCCTTGCAAATTTTGCGTGCTATCCGTTGTTCCATTGGGAATTAGTAGATACAGGACCACTCGTAGTCATTGATTACGGTGTGCAAGTGTGTGGAGTTGAGAATATCCAAAGGGATTGATAGTTGTTGCATTGGCATCAGGGATCAGCCGGAGAGGTTTCAGCAAGACACAAGTTATCATATCAAGTTATCATGTGAGTTCATCGAGAAGATCGGGCAACCCCTTATCATACCATAAGAATTGCCACTATTGGAAGGATATGGATTATAATTGTTATTTCCAAAATTATTCCTATAAGCACTGTTGTTGAAGTTATTAATTTTAAGAAAGTTCACATCAACATTTTCTTCTTTGGCAACCAATGAAGCTAAAGGAACATTATTTGGATCAATAGGAGCATGAACATTCAAAAGCATAGACATAATAGCATCAACCTTATCACTCAAAGAGGAGATTTCCTCAACAGAATTTACCTTTTTACTTGTTGGAGCTCTTTCGGTGTGCCATTCAGAATAGTTTACCATCATATCATCAAGAAGCTTTGTTGCAGCACCCAAAGTTATGGACATAAAGGTCCCTCTAGCAGCCAAATCCAGTAGGTTTCTTGAAGAAAATTTAATCCTTCATAGAAGGTTTGGATGATCATCCAAGTAGTTAGTCCATGAGTGGGACAATTTTTAACCAATGATTCCATTCTTTCCCAAGCTTGGACAACATGCTCATTATCAAATTTCTTAAAGTTCATTATGCTATTTCTCAAAGATATGATTTTAGCAGGAGGATAATATTTTTCAATGAAAGCATCTTTACACTTAGTCCAAGAATCAATACTATTTCTAGGCAAAGATAACAACCATTCTTTAGCTGTTCCTCTCAAAGAGAAAAGAAATAATTTCAGTTTAATAACATCACCCTATACTTATTTATACTTTTTCATATCACATATCTCAAAAAAATTATTAAGATGAGCAGCAACATCATCAGTAGAAACACCAAGAAATTGTTCTTTCATAACAAGATTTAACAGTGCCGGTTTAATTTCATAGAACTCTGTTGTGGTAGCAGGAGGAGCAATAGGTGTACATATGAAATCATTTTTATTAGTGCTAGTGAAGTCACACAACTTAGTGTTCTCAGGATTACTCATTTTAACAATATTAAAAACAGGACAGAAAATAACAAACAGAAATAAATAAAATGCGGGTTATTTTTATTTTTGGGTTTTAGAGCAAACAAAGTAAAACAAAAATAAAACAAGCAAGACAAAAACAAAATAAAGTTTTTGGAAGTGTGAGACTCACCTATCTGGAGATTCCAGTATTCCCGACAACGGCGCTAGAAAGCTTGATGCCTTGGGGGCGTATTGTTCGTTAGGTTACTCCAAGCGTAGAGTTTGAAGTAGAAAAGCGGCAAGGTTTCCCTTGAAATTAACCAAGGTTATCAAATCCAGAAGGACATGGAGATTCTTCAGAAGGTTGTCAGTGGCGCAACTGACATGGAACCTGCACACAAACAAACACACTACTTTGCCCCCAACGAAACAGAGAGGTTGCCAACGTCTCCGGTCTTGCTGAAAACAAAGGGATTAAATGTATGGTGCAGAAAATAGTGATGGTTGCAGGAAACGGTAGAGAATAGTATAATTGCAGTAGGTGGTTTAACAGTATGAAAAAAATGGACCGGGATCCACAGTTCACTAGTGGTGTCTCTCCGTAAATATTTCTAGCATATTGCGTAAAAAAATTACAACTGGCCAATTGACAAATAATGAAGGCATGACAATGCAATATATGACAAGATGTTCACTATGAGATTTAACAGGGCATTACAACAAAGTACATAGAATTGCTATCCAACGCATTTATGCCTAAATAATCCACCTTCGTGTCAGCATCCGCATCACTTCCCGTATTAAGTTGCAAACAACAGATTATTGCATGAAGTATTATATGTAATGTAAATAATACAAAAGACCCATAGACTAAGCATCATTATTTTATCACTAGTGGCAACATCACATCCACAACCGTGCACGTTTCCGTCACTCGAGCGCTAATTTCTGGAGGCATGAACCCACTATCGAGCATAAATACTCTCTCTTGGAGTCATAAGCATCTACTTGGCCAAAACATCTACTAGCAACGGAGAGAATGCAAGATATAAACAACATAGATATATGGATAAATAAACAACTTTCTCATAGTATCAATATTCATCGGATCCCAGCAAACACAACATGTAGCATTAGATAACGATGATCTTGATCATGTAGGGCAGATCACAAGATCTAAACATGATAGCACAAAGTGGAGAGACTACCATCTAGCTACTGCTATGTACTTGTAGTCCAAGGATGAACTACTCACGCATCACTCTGGAGGCAGGCATGGCGGTGTAGAGCCCTTCGGTGATGATTCTCCTCTCCGGCAAGGTGTCGGGAAGAGTTTCAGAACCCTCCTGAACTAGGGTTGACGATGGCGGCGGCGTCTGGATGTTTCGTGGAATATTGATTGGGTATTTAGGGTTTTCGGGGCAGTAGGAATATATTAGGCGAAAATGCGGCGTTGGTAGCCACCCGGTGGAGCCCACGCCACAGGAGGGCGCCGGCCAGGGGTGGGCCGCGCTCTGGTGTGGTGTGGCCGCCTCCTGGGTTGGTTGCTCCTCCCCTTCGGGCTTCTGGAGTCTTCTATTGTAATATTTGCGTACGACAATTTTCGTCCAATTGGAGAATATTTTGCGACTAGCTTTTCTGAAAGAGAAAAACAGCAGAAAACAAAAACTAACACTGTCACATCTTGTTAATAGGTTAGTTCCAGAAAATGCATAAAAATGCTATGAAGTGTAAACAAAACAAGTGACAATTGATATAATAACATCATGGATCATCAAAAATTATAGATACGTTTGAGACGTATCATTCCCCAATGTCGCTATGTTGACATGTATTCTTCGTTTTCGATTTAAGTTCAGCTGAGTTGTGAGATGGTTTCCATGCCTCGCGGTATAATGGGAAATTTAATTTTGAGTAAATTTATCATTTGTCAATGCATAAAGCTTATATCTACTTTTTTCTATTTCTGCAATTTAATGCCCTTGTTTAAATCTTGTCGTTCCTCCAACAACATTGTTCCCCTCTCTGCTGCAAACCGCAGAATATGGCTCTCTATCATGCTGCTCGGATGGTGGATGATCAACAAGGAAGGAAGCTTACGTGTCTTCTCGTAGACTGCCTTGATGCCAGCCGTTGTCTATGGTCGCATCGTGGACGGAGCCTGAACATGATGCGATACTAGGAGACTAGGACTTCATGAGCTTATTTATTTTCTTTTGCTTTTGAGCTTTACTAACATTGCTGTAATTTATTCATTGAAGGAAAACTACTGGTAGCTGTGTTTGTTTGTTAAAAGAATATCTTGGAGTCCTCTTATAATTTGTCTTCCAGGTGCTTGCAAAATAATGATGCAATATGTTGTTTTGATAGGCAAGTATTTCCTTGAGCAATATTTTTCTTCTTCTTCCTTGTTAGCTTATTTCAGTTTAGTTCTGATGGTGTTGTTCATATCTGGATGTAAACCAGCTCAACATTGAATTGCTTTATGGATCAAGTAGGACAAGATAAACTTGCCGCGTGGTTAATTTTGACTTCATATATTAATGGCGCACATAATTGCGAGTATAAAACTAAGTAGAAGTAATGATCCCATTGGTACAAAATGTTCAGATTTAGGTTTCCTGTTTATATGTGTTGGTTTTACACAAATAATGATATTTATAAAAAACAAATGTTTTATGTGTAGCATATTTTGTACCCAGTGGCGGATACAAGGCAAACCAAGGGGGTGCCGGTAAAAATCAAATTTCTTTGTAAAATGACATTTTTTTCATCACATATGCACCCCTAAAAATGTTTTAAATCTGTTGAGACACCTTCTAGGCACTCGGGTTAGCTCCGCCACCGTTTGTACCCTTGAGTTCAAGCAAAATCTTCTTTGTATGGTCTCCAATATATGTATCCTACTTATCTTCTTGATTTTTAAACTGGTACATCATCTCTAGTTTTGTTGATTTTTAGTACATGTATGCATCATCACGATGCAAAGGCTGGGGCTATGTTCCTATTAAAAAAAAAGCACATGTGCTCAATTGCACAAATTTATTATCGGTGCCCAGATATATTTATCTATCTTCCCTAATAGTTCACTTGGCAATGTATGTACCTCTACAATATTATTTAGATTTTTCCTCACATTTCTATTGGCAGTATATTGCTCAAATATGGTTGTCACCTAAGGTTTACATGCTTTTATACTAAACTACTTAGAAGTACCGTGACATTTTTGTATTGAAGGGATGATCATGTTGTTTTGAGTAGTATTTAATTTTGATAACCATATGTAATAGTTGGACACCCTGGAAATCATGTGTGCATGGATGGACCCCATTATTGCAAAACTTATATGTGCGCTAAATTTGATTTTGTTTGTGGGTTGTGCTTTGGTGTCGCCCCCTCCCCAAAACATAAAAGGGCAGCATCGTCTTTTGTTACAATTAATTACTACTAATTAGTTGTTAATCATGTTAGACTCCGCTGGCCGTCCGAAGACCATACGCAATGACCATACGGCCGTATGTATACTAACTAGAAATCTTCACGAGAACCGTCCGCTGTAGAAAGCGATAAACATCCAACTCTTCTATAGGAAATTCTCACACACATGAGAATATTTTCGTGCCGTAGGAAAATAATACCAACACAAGGCTCAGTTAGTCGGTAATGACTATTTAATATTTTGGCAATGACCATCATACCCTTAATTACGAAGGGGTACACAGCGATCTCAGTCGTTGATATATTTAACTTTGGGTAGGGAGGGCACTGAAGCAGAAGACTTTGTTTTTTAATTCCCTCTACTATTGATAGATCTTATCTACTGAACTATATAATTTGGATCAATAGCTGAAATTTAATTTAAATCTGTTTACTGAAGCAAGAAGCATATTCTTACAATTTTTATAGTTTTTAACTACCAAAGCTTACATAGTTTGGCATCCAAATAATTAAACTCAGATGTGCTTTCATTGAACAGAAATCGTGACAAATTTTATGATTGGTCATTCAATTTTAGGTGCGGTATCATTGTACAAGAATTTATCTAAATTTTACCCTTGAAACTAGAATGTAGTACCATCAAAGCATAGACAAAGCACCGGAAGATCCTGATCACCCGTTAGAATGATACCAATCCAAATGAGTATGTTGACTTCCTTAAGTTAAGTTTGTAGTGTGCTAGATTATTGTACAGTTTAGTTCTTCACGTATCTCCATTGCGGCTTCATGGTAATACAAGTCTTAAGTCTTTTTAACACGTGTCGCAATAATATTTGTTCGGTTTATAAAACAGTTTGTGTTAACAAGGATCATTTATGAATATGAATCTGCCTTCTCCATTCACAGCCAAATCTCCATTCTCTCTCGAGTGGGCGCAGCACCTTCCTTCTAGTAATCTAGTGAATATCCCTTGAAACAAACCTGCCCTGAATGGAGTCTCTAAATGAACAAATGCTACTCTCTAGATACATCTGTTTCACTGTTTCAACGACAATTAATATGAATCAGATGAGTAGTGAATATCCCCTCCAATTACAGATAAATGATGTTTTCTACTTACCTCCATTCCAAATATCTAGAGCGGGAGCTAAAAACAACACGCATATATAACTTTCTCAAATATGTACATAATATTATTATTTTGCTGGGTACTATACATCTACTGCAATACAAACTGTTAGTCAAATTCACGGCGTGAAGGCTGTGCTAGTGTCCAATTCGTCACTTATTCTTGAACGGAGAGGGTGTAAAATTTAGGTTAGTGGCCATTGAAGAATATATAACAATATATATAAAAAAAAATTGT
Source organism: Alopecurus myosuroides (assembly GCA_028641055.1). Classification (NCBI taxonomy): domain Eukaryota; kingdom Viridiplantae; phylum Streptophyta; class Magnoliopsida; order Poales; family Poaceae; genus Alopecurus; species Alopecurus myosuroides. The sequence goes on from CM054062.1 coordinate 96,162,191, forward strand.
CGTTGTTGGGCAGTTCCACCTGAATTTAGAATTTATTCTATATAGTACTCGGAAATGGTTGACACGGATTTGTTTAGATGCGTATATATCTACACATTAAAATACAATCCAGATACATTTGTGTTCAGACAAATATGTTTCAATCATTTTCAACCGGAGTAGTATTTTCATATGATCAATCAATAGTATTTCCTCCATTCGGAATTAGTTGAGACATGTTTGCGTCAACTAATTCCGAACGGAAAGTTTTTTTTTTATGAACAAAGCATGTAACGAACATTTCGGCAAAGCAAAGAAAGGGATTTCTTTGTTGAGTTGAAGCTATTGTCTGTCCGTTCAATGGTTAAATTTACCTCTATTTTCTTTCTACAATGATGCTCGCTCGGCTACAATCTATGAAGCATCAAGATAAGAGAAGGAAACCTACTGAAGAATAAGCATCCGACACAAATGAACCAAAGAATTGCTACATTATTATTCGGTAACTAAAGGGCCGGCCATCCATCTATATCTACCGTTCAAGACGACAAGGCCTTCTTCTTCTCCGATGCCTCTTTATTCCTGCATGCATTCCTCTCCTGTAAGATGCTTTGGGGCGCGCAATGCTGGCGGCACTGTTCCGGCAAGGATTATCGCATTAACATTGGGGAAGTTGAGCTGATTGTTGCTGCAAGAGCTGGTCGTTCATGTTTCTGAGAACTCCCCGAATATGTCGAGGCACCCATCCCAGCGTCCTTGGTCCCTTGCTTCCCAGTACCCACCTTTGTAATGGTATGTCCCATCTTCGGCGTCCTGCTCGAACCATCGAGGCTTCCAGCCATTGTCTTGAAGTTTAGTCGACTGCGATGAAATAGATATAATGAAACTGCGTAGCAAGTGATTCATACCCAGTACCAACTTTCTCAGATAGACAGCGAGCAAGGGAGAGGAAGAGATCATACCATTCTTTGCCGCCGTTCCAACCTCAATTTCTCTGTGTTTGCCTTCTCATATTCACCATTCTCTAAATGCCGCTGGTCTGGCCTCAGCCGTGAATCAGTAGGGGGAAGTTTCTCCTTTACCATGGTCAAACAGTTATGATCATTTAGCTTGATAGAAAGTTATGGATTACGGAGTATTTATACGCAGAGATTACAGCCCCAACAATACCTGAAGCTCTGGGGTTAGCTCATTCAATGTGATCGCAAATGAAGATAGATTGTACCGAGTTGGGTTGGGAGAAGGTTTGCTCTTTTCCCAAAGTACGGAGGCACCTTGCAATTGATCGGCGCTCTTGACTTTGGAAGTATCTAACTTACTATAATGCATACTTTCGTCCCATTTTCCTATTAAAAAGGAAGCCTTCTTTCCATCATTGTCCTCTACGAAGCCTTGTACCTGTGGAAATGAAGGTGTGTGCGCGGAATGAACAGAGATCCACCAGAAACAGTTAAGCATTCACAAAATCAAATAGGGGGGAAGCTGCTCACGATAGCACTGAGGCCAAAAAGGATGTTAGTTGTAGTATGTAGAAGATGAGAAAACAACTTTCTGAAACTTAAGGTCTTGGATACCACTACTTTGATATGCAAGCACTCCATAACAACTTAACAAGCGACCCGATCAGCACAAGAATGAACAGGTTTCATCAAATCTACACATGTTTTATCAAGTAATAATTCTATCCCCATTTATTCAAAGGGCAGGGGTTTGCAACCTTGCATTGAAATAGCAGTTTGCAGTAGATACTATATATTCCACTTAAAGAAATGATACAGAACATGCTTTGCTCATCTAGCCAATGAAAATTATGTATTAATTATCCACTTGTATACTTCGTGGAACAAGTAACACTGGACCAAGTAATGAGTAACACAGATTGGTCAGGAACTCAGAAGGTCTCGTAGTCAGAATAAAAGGAGGCAAAGGAAAACATACTAGGTGAGGATTGCGGTCAAGCAGCGATGGCTCTTTGAACTTGAGTTTGCATGAATACTGTCGATTCCCTTTTATGTGCATGGTTCCATGATGGTTGCAGTACAGCTTCCCAAGGATGAGGTTATTAATAGTTGTTGTCACCTGAAAAGGCAGACACAGAATTCAGTTTAAAGAACATATAATTCCAATCTGGGAATGTGTCCCATCTTATGATGCCACACACCTTACTCCATTGGAAAATTTCACCATCATCAAATTCCAGTGTCAAAACGCCAACTGGATCAACTTGAATTGACTGCCCCCAGAACTTGGATTTTAGATTGCTGTCGCCCCAGAATTTCCAACCCTTGCCTTCAGAGTGGCAGGCAATCAGCATGGGATGATGACTAACCTATCCATGTAAATGATGAACAGCAACACGTTGCAATTAAAAGCCTCACAAGTACAGTTTCATACTATTATGATATCAATTTTCAGTTCCAAGTTAACCAAAAGTGCATAATGTATTATATAGCAGAACTTGCATTGTTTTGGAGAGAATATACTCCAAGAGTTTTACAAAATACAGACTTGAAGTAATTAGAAATGTCTCCTTTTCTTCCTAAAGAACTCTTGCCTATGCTTTTCTCCTTGTACTCGCGTGCGTTTTTTCGCTTAAGGAAGTAGAAGGAAGAATAGTAACTGACCTTTTCGGCAAAAAAGTGGATCCTTCTATCAGGAAAATCAGCTTCGTAGGTCTCTCCTAACAACGGATTGAATGGTTTGCAAGGCCTCGCCACAGATGAAGCATAGCCAGAGACCGCAAAAGCCGCTACTTTCAGAATTCTCATGAGGCTGTTCCCCTAAATTTTATTCAACAGATATGTGAGCAAAACTTGTTATAATACTTACCAAACTCAACAGTAGAAATTTTCATATCAGAAGAAAACTAGCAGATGAAACAATACAATACTGTACACATACATATATCCACCGTTTTTTCTTAACAGATAACCAGACCCATTTAATAGCAGAGTATACCACTTAGGCAAGGTTCACATGGTATATTGGAGCTCATTTTTCTGACAGAATTCAATCAACCTCAACAGTTAACACTTATTTTTTTAGTCTTCTTCACAAACACATTAGAATATTGGCATTGAGGTTAAACACCGATGTGGTCACAAACAAGAGAAGTAACTGATGACCAATCTGAAGATTCTCGTCATAAAACAGTGAATATCCTAGAGATGCAAAATAAAAACATAGAAATGATCTTTACCACTCTTCCATATTCATAGGCCTGATCCAAAAGGTAGGAATATTCTAAATCTTCAAAACACTTCTGGAGGGATGACAGTGGTTCATTAAAGTAAACTGGAAGGCATACTCGTGTCAAATCCTTGCCGACACTATCTTTAATAATGGACCAAAGGCTGATTCCTTTCTCTTTCTCAGTAGGTTCTGGTAATTTACTCCGTCGTTTGATTTGAGGTAGCATATTGTCAGAATCTTGTATTTGGATATCCACAATTTCCTGGCCACTTGAGTTATCTATGTTAGTAGCACTGTGTATACCACAATCTGTAGAACTTGACATAGCTGAAGATCTGCTGTTTGATTCAGTGAAGTAGTCTGCAGCATCAAAGAATGTAGACTCTTCTTCACAAGTCAAGTCACCACCATCTTGCTTCTCAAATTCATCAGATTCTGTTGTGCTGTACTCTGGCCAAGAAGAAAGACCATTGTAACATTAAAAAAAAAACTATGCAAAAACAAGAAACAGCTCAGGAATACAAATTATATACCATTGGCTGGTAAACTTGCAACAGTTTATTTTCTTTCTTGAGGAAATAAGGTAGCACTCTTAAATTACCCAGACAACTAAATAGAGAGATTATAAAGCATCGGCGGAAAGGACGCCAGCACCAGTTAATAGAAGCAGGCAGCTAACATACTAAGAAAACTAAATGGGAAAGATTAAAAAGCATCCAACAGAGACATTGAAAAGAAGGATGCGGTAATTTACTTAGTAATGTTCATGAAATCATACCACTAAAATTTCCATGCCGAGAACTAGAAAAGTCATTTCTTGTCAGCGCACCCTGTATTATATTTCCATCTTTACCTTCCTGCACAAATACGCGTGTAATACACTATGTAAAATTCCTGCAGGAAAAAAGAGCAGAGTAACCTTTCAAGGAGAGTAACCTTTGCAAACTTAAAATAACAGGTCGCGTATAAGGTCTACTGATAATTAGAAACTTGTGACCAATGCGCGTATGATTTTGTTCTACTATTTAGTTTCAGGCACAAGCAGTTTTGTTTAGCTACCAAATACTGTATAAGCATTTTCACATAGAATTTTGCCATGGCCCCTAAGAAAATGTGCACCAATAATTAGCATGGGTGTTCATTCATACCTCAAAATGATGTCTACTGGATCCAAACAAGCTTAGATGATCCTCATAGCGTAGCTTTAGTTGCTTCCGGTAGCTTGAAAACTCTGAAAGCATAATCTGTTCGCAGTCCTGTATAAGACTCTCGTTTAAACCTTCCTGACGCATCCGATTTCGCAGCCTTGCGGTTGAAACCGAAACATCACTCTGCACAAAAGATATTCTTCCACTGAATGACCTGAGCGAATGAACACTCCTCGCCAAGATCAAGGCCTCGATCCAAGCGACCCTGTCATCTTTCGAATCTGTCTTCAAATGAAGTGTCTTTGTGGGAGAAAATATGTAGAATCTCCTGTCGTCGGACTTGCTCTCCCGAAATGCTGACACCTAGAAACATAAGCACAGATTAGCACCACTAACGCTATTCATCGGGAAAAAATGGAGCTTCCGTGTTTATTCAGAGACAAGAGGCAAACAAAGGAAAAGACAAGAACAGACACACGAAAATGGACTTGTATACAAAGAGAAATCACGCAACTCAATAACATGTACCTCGAGGTTCGATTAATTAAAGGGTAAAGGCAAGCAGAAGGAGTATCTCACTGGCCAACAGAAGATGGGGCGAGAGGGAGGAAGGGGGATCGAGAAATGGAAGAGCCTCTCTGCCTCAACCAAGCGACCTATGTAGTTCTTGAAGATCCACGAGGCCCCCCTGACTCACAGGTCCCCCCGTTTCAGCCCCTCGCCTCTCTATGTGACCACTTGATTCAACTGTACATCCTTAATTCCTGGGACCCATGCCCAATTGTATTGAAAGGACCCGGTGCTAGTACTTGCGGGAGCAGCAGCTAGTAAAAGGCTTGTGGAAAAGCAACCTCAGGAGCAGTACAAATCAATAACTCCAATTTCCTGAGCACATTCTGTAGCCACATCTCCCTCAGATTGTTCAACTTCGACGCCTTGTTAAAGATTATAATCATGCCCTTATTGGACCAATAAAAATACCAAAAAAGTGTGTTTTCTTTTGGTTAAAGAAACGTGCACTGTAATGAGACAGAGACTAGCGGATAAACATCATCGTCTTCATCGATCTTTGCTGGAAAATGCAAGAAACCTTGGAAATTTGACCAAATCTATGTAAAGATGTGTTTGACTGCATGACAGGGAAAGGTGTGGCCTCTGTTTCGGGGTGAGAAGAATGGAGATTACACGCTAGAGAGAGAGAAAAAAAAATAGCAAGCCTTTTTGTTCATTTCTGGCTAAGCTAGATAGAGCTAAATCTGGACAAGAATTTGCGCGTGGCATTGGACCACAGAAAAGGCGATTGATTAATTTAATTCAACCTGTTCATAATAAGAATTTAAAAATTGAAAAGTGGATTCAAATCATGAACAAACCAGTTTACAAACTTCGGAGAAACACAATGAACTCGAAGTATTTGATCTCCCAGATTATTTTATGCGTCGATGAGAAAAACATGGGAAATGAAATAAACAGCCCTCCAAAGAAAAAGGACGCCAGCATGAATAGTTTGGTACGACGATGCACCGATGGCAAAATGACAAGGAATATCACGTCACTTCGATCCAGCAATGCGACGCGCTCTCCCACCAACCATTCCATCATAAATAAGAAGAACTCGCGTCCGCCGATGCAAGGACTCGGGACGGATTAATAAATAAACCTTCGGGAATCGAATATGTGATCCAGCGACGCAATGTAATCTCCCAAGCAAAGCGATAGATCGAGGGATCAGGGCGGCCAAATTCAGAAGAAGGAAAATCGCATCGAGGACAGAGAGGGGGTTGAAACGATCGATCAGAAATGTGGGGGAGAAATCTCGAAAGAATGGAAACGGAATCTGCCCCCACCCCGTCACGCGGCGTGTGCACACGGATACCAGAAGGCGACGACAAGAGAAGGCACCTACCTTGAGGCAGACGACTCCTGCGGGCTTCTCCTGGCGGCGGTCCCCAGCGATCCTCGCGGACGCGCCGCCGATCAGCCTGACCTCCCCGTCCTCCGCGATCCCTCCCTCCGCCGCCCCGCCCCCCGCGTCGCTCCGAATCTTGGAGTAGGAGAGGACGCCGTCGCGGAGCGAGAACCAGCGCTCCCGCCACCCGCGGCCGTAGTTGGTCCACTTGTGCAGCACCCCCGCCACCGCCACCGACCCCGGCGCCGCCGTAGCGGTAGCCGCGGCGGGCTCCGGCGCCGGCGTGGGAGGCGCTTCTGGCTGCGGCGGCGCCGCGGAGAGGCAGCAGAGCGCGTGGTGGTGGTGGCTGCTCTGCGTCATCGTCGACGGCTCGACGACGGCGAGGGGTGAGGGGGACGCGACGCGACGCTTTATTTAGGAGCGGTTGGACGCTATTTATGTGTGGGTCACTCCGTAGGTGCTCTCCTCTTCCTCTTACACTTCTAGTTATACTACTTTTTTTCTGCGGGTACACTTCCTTAATGACTACTTAATTTGGCATTTTATTTCTTCCTCCTTTTCGGTCGGCAAAAAGTGTAACAAAAACATCCAACTATTAGTTTCTTCTAGTTTCTAATCTATGTTAATCTCCAAATTAGGAGAATAAGAATTATCATTCAAAAAAAATCATAAAAATATTGTGGCACATCGCTTCCTCTCATTGTCGTGCTATTAGTAGGTTTTTTTACACGCGGAGAACGGGGGATAAGGTTTGCTTATGCGGAAAAAAAATATATATATATACCACATGTTCCTTAATTACTTAATTTGGCATTTCATTTCTTCGTCCTTTTCACTCCTCTCTCTGCAAAAAAAAGCAAGAAAAACATCACACTCTTAATTTATATTAGGTTATTATCTATCTTAATCTCCAAATTAGAAGAAAAATAACTACCATAAAAACAACGTGCCACATCGCTTCTTCTTGTTTTCGTGGTAGAAGAGTTTTTTCTGACATGTGGAGAACGAGAAAAAACTCTTACGTATGCAAAAAAAATATCATTTGTTCAATAGAATTAAGAGAGATATCATGTGTTCAATAGAAATAAGAGATACTGATACTCCCTCCGATCCATATTAATAGGTGGTGAAGTGGATGTATTTAGACATGTTTTATTGCTAGATACATCCACTTCACCACCTATTAATATGGAACGGAGGGAGTACTAGTTTTAGCAACATTATATGCGTGGAAAAGAAATGTTGTACACACAAGAGTGGTGCTGCGACATTTGAAATGGCCCAAAAATAATTAGGGATGTGTATGTTTTTTGTGGAATGATGCAAGTCCTCCGTGGCCCCGTCGGAACTTTCTGATCCCTCCATTCACCATTATATTGTGTTATGGATTTAGTCAAAGAAAAACTTTGTAAAATTTAACCAAACATATAGAAAAAATATCAAGATCTATAATATAAAGTAATATTATTAAAATTGTCATAATTTTTTTTCATATTATAGACGTTGATATTTTCGTATATACTTGGCCAAACTTTTAAAATTTTGAGTTTGAAAAAACACAGAACATGATATAAATAAAAACGAGAGAGTATGTGCTTTGTTTACGCTTACTGAGGAATTGCCGTACTTTTGCTAAGTAATAATGCATGATAAATTTGTTGTTATACCTAGCTAAAATAGTTGGTCACTAATTTACGGTGGTATTGTTTCACCGAAAAATCTCGCAACAAATCAAAACATATATATTTATTAAATATAATCGAAGATAATAAACGAACTATAAATCTTCAATTTCTATACATGCTCCATGTCGCTTCTCTTCTCTTTGTCGTGCCAAATAGGGTTTTCCCGACACGTGGAAGAAAAGAGAGAAGTCTTACTTCTGGGAGAAAAGATAATCTTTTGAATACAAATAAGAGATTTGGTGCAAGTTTTAGCAAGATAGTTATGTGAAAAAAGAAATGTTACATACTCTCCGTTCATTTTTACTCCGCATATTAGATGTGTCTTAAGTAAAAAATTCTAAAATTTGACCAAGTTTATAGAAAAATACCAACATTCGTAAATACCAAATCAATACCATTCGATTTATCATGTAACATAATTTCATACTGTACCAAATTGATGTTAAAAAATATTCATATTTTTTATCCATAAATTTGGTCAAACTTTAGAAAAGTTTGACTTAAGACAAATTTAATATGGTGAGTAAAAAATGACATGGGCGGGAAGGGTACATAAGACTAGTAGCGCAATTGAAACAGTTGCAAAAACCGCAGGGTTGGATGATTTGTGGATTGATGATGTGACCCGCATAAGATCTTCATATGAAGCTGCTTTTTTGTATTCTCGCATAGAAATTAATGTTCTTTACTAACTAAAACAACATGATAAATTGGTTGTAACACCTAGCTAAATTAGTTTGTAACTAAATTAGCGAAATGTTTCTTCTTAAGAACCGTCGAAGCAAATCTTACTAGTTTGCATGGAACGAGGATTTTATACTCCCAACTTCACGCGGTTTATTTGTTAAAAATGATTAGAGCTAATGGAATTAATTAAATCATCAAGTTTTTGGCATATGAAAATCAAGAATGAGAGTTAAAAAGTATTCGTATGTGCTCTAGTTTAAATTCTGTCTACATGCCACATATATGTGAAATGTTGCACCAAACATAACATCTGCACCTACGCGTTTTTTTTAGAAAAAGGGAAATATTATTTTTATTAAAGAAAGGTTTCTCTCTTGAGTTCTCTTACGCTTTATTTGATTTGGCATATTAGAAGAACATGGTTAATGTGCTACCATGAATCATAAGTCATGTTTTTACTTAATTTATTTCTTATAGTTTGGCGTTGTTCAGACACACAAGCAACTGAGATCCTAGCCGGAGCCAAAGTAAGTAAGCAAGTTAAGATTGTTATTTCTTGTGAAGTAATACGTGGTTGGATGATCAGGTGGGTATTACACTCCTATCCCACTAGGAATCGGACCCAGGTTTAACACCATGTATGTCTAGATATAGTGGATTATCCTTTTGGCTGGCAGTGATAGCGATGCGTTAATGGTGACTTTCTCAATCTTGATGCTCTGTGCCTCTATTCTTTAATAATCATTGTGTACCTTGTCGGAGTTGTTTCTCTATGTTGTACTCGTGTTTGAAAAAGAAAGTTATGCGGTTATTTTTGGATAGGGAGTGAAAATAGGTCTGATGTTTAATGGGCGTGTAAGTGTCCTCTTACTGGTATATGTTGGTGCAAATGATGTACCGGCCCGCTCTCCCCTCTCGTAGCGGATAAGGAGGCGAAAAGGGGAACCTCGCTCTCGGGCCCGGGCCGATCCCGGATCTCCGCCGCCGGCGTCGCCGGAGGAGGATGAGAAGGGTGAGGTGATCGGTGCGCCGCTGTATATAGTAGGCTTAGCTACTAGTTTGGAGATTAGGGCTTGTATTTCTTCCTATGTGGAGTCTGGCGTCCTGCCGCGGGGAAGACCACCGTCGGAGCCCACGAGCGCTCGTCGGCGTTGGGTGGAAGTTGGTCTGCAGCTGTTCAAGCTCTCGAGGAGGGAGATGTCAGCTGCTGTGGCTCCCACTTCCCCTTTTCCCCTTCTAAATAAGCTCGTTTTTTCCTGGATTCACCGCACCGGCCAGCTTCTCGCCTTGCCTCCTCCGTTCCGTGGCAGGTTCCAGAGTTTTGACGGCGGCCTGGATCTCATGGAGTCGCGTTGGTGGATCCCGTCTACTCTGCTTCTTGGCTGTGGTGTGTGCTGTGATCTGCTAGCTGCTGTGGTGGTGGCAGGTGGTCGTGGTGCTTCAGAAGAGTTTGGAGCAGAGCAGGCTTGGAGATATGAAGCTTCCTTCGAATCGAGTGAATTGTTGGTATGTTCCAGCCCTTCTTCAACCTCTATGAGGCCCTCCCAGGAGTTAGCTGATGCTGCAGTGCACGCCGGCGTCGACGCAAGTGGTGTAGTCTCCGCGGCGGCGACGAGCGACGGCAAGCTCAACTTCCTGGTTCTGCTTGACGGTGGGGAAAGGAATGGACCCATTTGTAATTGCAAAACTTGTTGTAGGGTCCTTTCTACAATTCCTAGGGACCTATGTGCCAATTCTTATGTTCTGGGGTCCGTTGTAGTTCTCATTGTACACCCACTGCTGGTTTAATGTGAAGCTTCTAGCCCTCTCGGGGGCACTCCTTGTTAAAAAAAAAAAATGATGTGTATGTCTAAGATGATATCATCATGAAACATATAAAAGAGAAAGGAGGAATAGAGAGAGAGAGGGGTGTGGTTGTGGGGGAAGCAACAATGACAGAAAACCTGCCAATTGCACGAGATGCAGCGAGGGCATGCACAGGATGTCATAGGGATCAGGAGTGCTTCACGTGCTACGACTAGATTTAGTAGGCCTCGGTGCATAGTTAAAGCGACTATACTCGTAATAACACTAGCTAGTAGCTACTATAATATGTGTCGTGTACAGAAAAAGCCTGAGAAAACTCAAGTGCTTCCAACCTCACGCGCTAGAACTAAATACATGGAACCCAAAAGCGTAGAAAATGACGAATGTAATGCTATGAAAATATTAGGACCTTAGATGCTCTCTTGGATAGGAGGGAAAAATATTTTCATGAAAATCTACGAAGCATAGAAACGCTACATGGTTTACATGTGTTATTTTCGATATTCAGAAATAGTTTGTGTCTTATAACGTTAACCATGTTCTTGTATATTATGTGCTAGTTTCTGGAGACGGTTATTTGGCTCATTTGTCCAGTTGTAGAAATTTTATTTTAACCGCATTTTAAAATGTCAAGAAATATTAAACATAAATTTTGGGTGTTTATATGAACATTCTTTATCTGCACAAAAAAGTTTCGTGAAGAAAAAATATTGTGTTTGGACGGTGTAAAAAAAAAGAGAAAAAAAATCGTACAAAGTTATTTTGAAACACCGCGGATTTCTCTTTTTGACATCGGCAAAAAAAAATCTTTTCTCCATGAATCTTTTATGTACAAACCATTTGTTGGGCCATCTGGTTATGCAGAAATAATGTTGTTTTTAACAGGAAGAACTATTTTCATGTCTTACAGGTTATTTACTCAGCAGCACATTGGATCCAGCTATGGGCTTTCTTACTCCCTTCAGATCAGAGGAAGCTTATGGTGGATGGCTGTACTCGTCTCCTTACGGTGGCACGGGATTTTTTCTCCCAGCATACGTGGCAGCATCATAATAGGATTTCGTAGTTTCCTTTTGGTTTTGCTGTTTCGTTATAAGGAGATTATCCTGTCTTGTAAGGCTTAAACTTTTGTAAAAGTTTGGCTACGCTGGATCTTAATAAGCAATAAATGTTGTGTGCATCACTCGGTGCAGAGGCCGGGGTTATCCCCATTTCTAAAAAAAAATGTACAAACATAGAATGTTTATATATACAACCAAAAAATTTGTTTGAGTTATTTTCATATTTTAAAATAGGGTTGGGATAGTGGGAGCATCTGGTCCTATGACTCAAAACCCTATTTCCCTAGTTTTGACAAACATACTTTGAAGAAACTTTGGCAAAAAAAAAATTTCCATTGTTTTAAATTATAAGATGTTCTATCTATTTTCTACCTCATATTTAGTGTGTTTGTACTCGGCTTCAATCGTTACATAGTCATCCAAAATATCTTATAATTCAGTGCGGAGAAAGTGCATGCTATCAAGAGTGGAGATTTTTGGCTACTCGACTCTACTGATCTTGTTATTTTTTTAAAAAAATAGAAAATTGCATTTATGAGTTTAAAAAAAATTAAAAATACGGATGTAACTGGTGGTGTACTATCCTACAAAAGTGTAAAAAATCAATTTCAAATACTTTGAATTCTGAGCTACACAAGAATTTTGAACGTGTGATCTGAGCATGCCAATTTTCAAAGCACTATATTTTATCAGATTTTATCATTTTCGTGTAGCACATAATACTTTGTACCTCAAATTAATATTTTACATGTTTGTAAGATATATCATTAGCTACCTTCAGATTTTATTTTTAAAACATGTAAATACATATATTTAATTTTTTTTAAATGGTGAGAGCACTAGAGCATTTGCAAACAGGAGTATTTGGTTTTATTAGCTACCAATCAGTTTGCAAACAGGAGTATTTGGTCAAGGGGTGGCATGGCACGTGTGCATGTCTACCCACACCCGCGTGATTGACCGACCAGGCCCTCTAGTCTTCTACGAGTGCTTTTCGTACTAACAGGATGGAACAAAGTGTGCGGAGCCCACATGTCAATGGGAGCATTTGTATCCCTAGTAGGTGATGAAGGAACAGGTGGTACGTACGCTCCAAATAGTCAGCTGGTACTCTCTGCAGCTTTTACACGCAGGCCAAAATGTTCAAATGCACGGGACTTTGGTGCACGGTTGTTTTACAAATATGCCCCTCTACGTAACACAATTGTACTAAGAGATAGCCCACTCTTAACGAAATTGTTAATTGGTGAGGAGACACGTGTATTTCCACCAAATCGAACGGCTGAAAGTGGCATCCCGTCCGATTGGGGGTCGGCGATGGAAATTGACTTAGTGCCAGCTAATTGTGTGGCGTAGGTCTCAGCTGATAGCGCTTTCCGCCAACTCAAACGACGGGATGTCTGTTTCGCAAGTTGAGTTGGCGTGAAGCACTTTCCGCCACAAATGGCGGCATGTGCCAAGTGTCGCCTTGCCAAGGATCCCGTCAAGGCAACTTTTGACAATTACATTTAAAGTGGGTTATTTTGACAATTACATTGTGCATAGGGACATATTTGTAAAAACAAAATCCTTTATATATTCACTAACTGTGTTGCATATGGAATTTTGATATTCTTGATATAAGTTTTATCTCGTTATCGATGGTTCAAACTAATTGGTTTGAATAAGATTTGTGTTGTCATATAGTACATAATATATAGATCACATGTGTCAGAGATATGCCAAATAAAGGATAATCTGGCATTTGCTGGAAGTCGGCCTGCCAGGGTGGCCCATCGGTGGAGAATGTAGGAGCGCGTAGAGATAAATAAAACTTTTCTACGCGGAACTCCCAAGATCTAGCCGAGGTAGAAGGCCATGAGGATTACCACTAGACGCGCAGGTGTGAATTATCGATGAAGAACGTCGATGCAGTGTAGTCCCACGATCCGATCCAACAGATCCAATCCCGCAATTGTCCAAGTGCTAATGTACAACACCTCTGCCGGTATCCACGGGTACGAGAAGGAGCTCCGATGGCAGACTGTTAGGTCCGGTGCGGCGGCTGGACTGAGTGGGGCTAGGGTTCCCAACGCATGGGAGTGGAAACTTGTGCCCGTTGGGCAACCAGCGCCCCTCCTTATATAGCGAGTGCGAGTGGGCTGCACAATGCTTGTGGTCCATTCACTTCGTGAGTCCAACTCACTAATTCAGGTCATTTCCGGTTCGGTTCCAACCCGACCTATATACTTGCTCCCGCTCTTAAGTGTGTGACCCCGCAGGCTCATGGCGACTTACAACACGATACATAGAACGTTATCCAACTGCATCTATGACTAATAATCCACCCTCAGAATGTCATCCGAGCAAACCTTGGGTATTAAGTTGTAAGCAACAGATAATCACAGTAAACAAAGTGTGTAATGTAAACAATGTAAACATCGTTGTTTTCTCCCTAGCGGCAACATCACATCCCCCACCCGTTTACGTTTCTGCCACTCGAGCGTGAGTAAAAGAGAGGCATGAACCCACTATCGAGCATAAATACTCCCTCTTGGAGTTACAAGCATCTACTTGGCCAGAGCATCTACTAGCAACGGAGATCATGCAAGATCATAAATAACATACACATGAAAAGAACATGATAGATTGATAATCATTGGACATAGCATTCAATATTCATCAGGTCACAGCAAACACAACATGTAGCATTAAAATAAGATGATCTTGATCATGTTAGGCATCTCACAAGATCTAAACATGAGACATAAAGAGAAGAGAACAACCATCTAGCTACTGCTATGGACCCGTAGTCCAAGGATGAACTACTCACGCATCAGTCCGGAGGTGGGCATGGTGGTGTAGAGCCCTCCGGTGATGATTCCCCTCTCGCGGGTGCCGGGGAGAGCTCCAGAACCCTCCCAAACTAGGGTCGACGATTACGGCGGCTGCGGATGTTTTTGGTGGAAAAGGCTCGGTTCTTTAGGGTTAACCCGAGGAGGAGTATATATAGGCGCGAGGGCAATGTCGGTGGGCAGCCAGGGGGGCCACACCACCCCTAGGCGCGGCAAAGGGGGAGCGCCGCTTCATGGTGTGGGTCCCCTGTGGCCCCCCTCCAGGTCCCTTCCGGACTCCGTGTGCGCGACAGATTTCTAAGACTTTCGGGTTTCGAATCTTCCAATTCCGAGAATATTTCCGGAACAACTTTTCTGAAATTGAAAACAGCAGAAAACAGGAACTAGCTCTGTGGCATCTTGTCAATAGTTTAGTCTCAGAAAATCGATAAAAATGGCATAAAGTGTATAAGAAACATGTAGCATATAGTATAAAAACAACATGGAACATCAGAACTTATGGATACGTTTATGACGTATCAATCCTCCTCCTTCATGGGCTGACGCACCCGCTTTGAGCTCTCCGGGGGAAGCACTTTGTCCTTCTGCATCTGGCACAGGCTCTTCAGAGTCACGTTCGACAAACGCGACTCGCCGGTCTTCTTTGGATGAGACGATGAAGCGGCGCCTCCACTTCTTGTCGCCGCCGCGACACGCTTGCTCTTGCTAACACCGGCCATGGAGGTTTTCTTCAAAGGACAAGACGGGGAGAGTGGGCGCTGAGGAAGAAGATAGGGGAAGTGCGAAGGGGAAAGATTCACTTTTCCCCACGGACCCCATTTTATACTACGGCCGGATCAACCTGGGCCATCGATCTTCGTCGGAGAAGGACACGTGGCGTCGATCCCGACTGCCACGCAGCGCGTGAAGGAAAAACGCTCACGAGCGGTTGCCCTCCACGATTCTTAAATTCACCCGCGCATAATTTACTGCACACTGGGCGGGAAAACCGGCGCACGACGGCCGCTTTTCGGTAAAAAAGCTGAAAAGGTTGGTCCCCCACGTCTTATCCAACCGTTGTCACTCCGCGTCCCATCGGGAGCAGAGGAGTGCGCTCTGACGTCATCGTCAACATCAGTCTACGGATTCATTCTTGCACAAATCCTAAGATAAAATGGACTGGCACTCGCCGAATTCCATGTCAGAATATCGCGAGTCGAACACTTAAAATGGCGCTCGCTGAATCTATTAAAGGAACATCGCGAGTGCATACTCGCTATCGACTTTCCTCGACAATATTGCGACTATGATGCTCTGCACATCACGTGTCGTCTCTAACTCCCGGGTCGTACGGCCATTGCGGCATGCCTGGATGCCGCGTTCTGCGAGCGTGATGGTAAGACCCAAGGATCCGTCTTTTGGGCCTAGGAATTGCACTCATGGTGCATTCCCTGGTAATTTCCGTGCCAAAGACATGATGAAAAATCCTGGAGGACGGGCTGGGTACCCCATTAAAAGGTCAAGTTCGACTCGATAAGTCCTCTGTGGCCCGAGTCGCAACGATCATCTATCCGGGTTCGTGTTGGGGGACTCGAATTTGTGTAGGCCAACATTGTTTTTGGCCGAGTGCAATTAATTGGTCCCGATCCATCGAGTGAACCAAGCGACTGAGCCACATCCCTCTACAAATATCTATCGACTTAATACTCGAGTCCCCTTTACACAGAATTCACATGTCCTTCGTGGGGCTTAAGGTTCTCACCCACAAGAATTCAAACAGGATTTGAGTGCTTACCCGACTCTCTAGAGTCGAATAAACACTCGGGGGCTACTGACGTGGGAATACTTCCTGAGTTCCCTTAACGGGCATGTACGGTACAAGCTACGCATGGAAGCCCGACACGTGGAGCTACCCCGATCTTTTGGAAGGCCCAACTGCGGCCCACCCGCAAGACTTGCGGGTCAAGGATTGGAGGAGGCAACCGACGTAGTCTAGGGTTTGTAAACCTACCCGAATAGGGCTGCGGGACCTAGCCTCCTATGTAAAGGCTGGGAGAATCCCCCGGGTAGGGAATCTAACCATTGTCTACCACCGTAGGTGCTGCCTCTCTCGAGATACAATCTCTCGACTAAGGTAGCCGCCATTGTAAACACCACATCAATACAAACCAGACAAGAAGGAGTAAGGTTTTTACCTCCTCGAGGGCTCCGAACCTGGGTAAATTGTGTCCCCCTGTTAGCCATCGAGATCACCAACGCCTATCAGTTTCCTACTCTCAGACCCCCAGTATGTCACCCGGGGGATGTGCCAAGTCAGGTACTCGACAACCACGGTCTTCATCACATGATAGAATCTCACCATAGTCTTCATCACATAATAGATAGATAACCCAGTAGACGGTAGAGACATAGTCTTACAATAATAACCAAATTCGAAAAACACAAACCACAAATAACGAGTTCAACTAAGATCGAGGCAAATAAAACACGATAAGAAGCAAATGGATGCATGATATGAAATGGTCCTAAATGCAAATCTCGTACATCCTAATAGACCTCTCTCCCCCTTGGCATCAAGACACCAAAAAGGGAGAAAGAGATGCTATGCATCCAAACCAATGTGGGACGGAGTCTCCATCTCATTCATCATATTCATCTTGCTCCTCATCCTCTTCTTCGTCTTTAGTATCATTGTGTGGAGGAACTTGACGCTTTCCACAACTGCATTGGGTGGCCAAAACTTTTCAAGGGAAGTGGCATCATCACCAAGCCATTATGTGTGCTTGGACTTCCATTCAACCTCAGGGAGCTCGTCAGAGCTAGCAGGACCCAATGGAAGGTGAAGAGCAGTCATGATCGCCCTCTGGTTACGATGAGTGGCCTTCCCCTTATGATAGGAGTGATAGGCCTATGATCAATGAAGAAACGCTTCATCTTCTAAAGGGCCTTATTGATGTTAAATTTGTCGTGCCCATGACAACACGAGCTAGAGAAGGAGCATGAATGACATCCCTAGATGAAATAAGCTCACGAGAACAGGTGCGAGCACGCTTGGGACGGCGAGCAGCTTCAGCTTCATCTTGAGCAGCAGTGAGAAGAGAACTCTTGGTGGGAGCAACCATGGTTTAGTTGTTGATGAGAGCCATGGGAATTTTCTGATCAAAGAACATCTGAAGATAGGGTCCATAGATAGGAACCCTCTTGTGGAGAAAAACAACACTCATCTTGTTCCACATGTAATCCAGAATATCCAGCGGCTTTCCAGCATCTTTAGCCTGAACAATATGGTAAAGAAGGTTAATCAACCATTTGCGCACCTCGCCCTTCTCGCCAAACTTGAAAATAATGGTGTTCCGAAGAATGGTGTGAGTGATGTACCATAAATCTGAGAAGATCTTGGCCTTGGGAATATGCTGAGAGCCAACACCAGGAGGGTAGCAATGACGAGTCTTGGCCTTCATGAGTAGCTTCTTGATGATGACGTGATCACACGCTCGTTGGGAGACCCCAAGTGGAAGTTATGATGTAGTCTAGAGGAAGTTCTCTCCTAGTATAGAAAAACCAGTAGGACTTCGTAGTCTTGAAGAAGGTTGCTTGTATCAACAGTGTCATTTATCGATGTTGACCAAGTGTGGAACCTGCACACAAGCACAAACTCTCTCTTGCCCCAACTTTCCGGAAGGTTTTCAATCTTCCGGTCTTGCTAAAACAGGAGAATTAAACGTATAGAGTCTTGGAAAATAATAAAAGTAAAAACGTAACAACAAGAAAACAATGATGAATATGCTTAAAAGAAGGTTTGTAATATGAGGAAAATAGGACCGGGGGCCATAGGTTCACTAGTGGTGTCTCTCCAAAGAAAACAAACATGTTGGGTGAACAAATAATAGCTGGGAAATTGGCAAATCATGAAATTATAACAATATTATTATTGTGAGATAAAGTTCACAGGTTCTAACATTGTAGGCATTACGTCAAGGTATATGGACCGCTATCCAGCATGCATCCATATCTAAAATTCCACCTCAAGAAAGCTACCCAGAAAATCCCTCGGTATTAAGTTGCAGCAACGAAGTGATTGCTATGTGTGCAACAGACAATTGCATTAAGATCAATACGTAATGTAATCAGTGGTTCCCATCCGTAGACAAGAGCACCTATGTTTTCTCCTAGTGGCAATAGCACATCCCCCCCCCGCACGTTCCTGTTACTCGAGCTCAGGAAACAAGAGGCATGAACCCACTATCTAGCATATAAACCGTCTCTTGGAGGTGAAAACAATTATTTGGCCAAGGTAATCATAAACACTGGAGATCATTGCAAGACAAGATTGAAACTCTCTGCAAATATAAGTGAAGCATCTCAAATTAATATGAACAAAATAATCATAATCTCATGGTTCATCGGTGACGTGGGGGTACTCGGGAGGCCCTCACTACTAGAAAAATGCTTATAGCAGCATGAGTTACCGCAGGCGAACCAAATATGTGATGCGCCAGCGCTAACTACCGCAGGCGCATTCAGCTTATATGCGCTGGTGCTATTTTAATACCGCAGGCGAACCAAATATATTATACGCCGGCGGTAACGTGTGGCCCGGACCAGCTGGATGGACACGAGCTACCGCAGACGCTCGTGGGTGTGATGCGCCTGGGGTATTTAGCTACACAACACCGCGCGTGCACCGCTCCTTTCTCTCTCCAATTACCCCATCTGCACCCCCACTTTTCTCCATCGTAGTCGCAACCGCCTAGATCCTCTCGATCCGCTTTCTCTCTCCCAACCACATCCGCCTCCGCTCGATCCTCTTTCTCTCTCCCAACCCCATCCGCCTCCTCTCGATCCACGCCTTGCCCGACGATGTGGCCGTCGCTGCTCATCTTCGGCTCCAGACGCCGTCGAGGTCGCTTGCCCGCGTCCAAGCGCGCAGAGCATCCGTCTCGGCCGACGCAGATCCGCACCAACTCCGGCGCTCCGGCTGCACCAAACTCGTGGCCTTCCCGTCGGCGCTGCCTGCCCGCGCCCAAGCTCGTGGGAGGGATCTGCGGGTCCGGGTCCTCCGGCCGGGAACCCTCTTCGCTGCAGGAGGCAGGTGGAGATCCACCAAGACGCAGGAACGAGCCGGTGAGGACATCCCATCCCCCCTCCTCTTCACTTCCCTACCTTGCAGCACGAACAGATCTTGCACAAAATTCTACACGATTTAGCTCTTGGACTTTTTTTTGCTGCTGCAGAAACAACCTCCTTTGCTCAGATTCGAAATTTCCCAGTGGAGGCGTCGGCGATGAGCATGCTCTGGAGATGGTGGCACTCTACAGCGGCGCACAACGCTGGAATGGAAGCTGCAGGGACGCTGCTGCTCCTGCCCAATAGCATTCTGAGATCCAAGTTATGATAGATGAGCATGTGCAGGGTGCCCTCCCATTTCTAGGCGTTTCTTTCAGTTTTTAGATGTTTGTTTCTGGCTTGTTCCTGCCTAACGCTGCTGCTCCTGTCCTCCCATTGTTGCTGTTCCTGCCCTCCCGTTTCTGGCTTGTTCGTTTTTAGATGAGCACGTGCAGGGTGCCCTCCCATTGCTGCTGCTCCTGCCCAACGCTGGAATGTCTGGCTTGTTATGAGAACTTGTAGTTTTTAAATGTTCGTTTCTTTCAGTTTTTAGATGTTCGTTTCTTTCAGATAACCCAGAGTTGCCCTCCCATTGCTAGGCGTAGGGTTGCAGGTATGATAGATGAGCATGTGCAGGGTGCAACGGTGTACTAAGCAACAGATTGCTCGAGGTGTGATCAAGTTGTGTGGCAATATGATGATTTTGTATTATAGTCTGTCTGAATGTAAAATCAACAAAGCTTAATGGGAATAAGACATGTATGAGATGGCTTTTTTTTTAATTCTGGAAAGACATAGCGCCGGCGCACCTGGCTTATGCCCCAGGGATATGTTAAAATATTGCTGGCGCACAAAATGCTCTTCGCCTGCGCTAAGACTTGTACTGCTAGCGCATATTTTGGTTCGCCTGCGTTAATAGCTTACCGCTGGCGTTATGGTCGCAGGAGCATCATAGTGCGCCTGCGGTAAGCCATTTTGGTTCGCCTGCGGTAAGCTTTTCCTTAGTAGTGCCTCCACTATGGAAATACCCGGTGTGGCCCATTAAGGGGTGCCTTGGTGGACCTCGCGAGTAACTATATGAAAGACCATCTAGGAGATCTATTCAGAGCACAAGGAAAGACTTAAGCAGCAAGAATAGGAAAGGATGGCAACCGACTGAAAGTCGAGTCCACCTCATGTACGACCCCTGAGACCCTGCTACCTATATAAAGCACGGGAGGGGGTCACGAACGGGGACAAACAACCTAGATACAGAGTTGCGCCAAATTCAGTATGTAAATAGCACCCCCTGTTATCGATACTTTCACCTCATCGAAATAAATTTTGGTGGGTAGTAACCCGTCGAGTCGGGTAGTTCACCAGCGCCTTTTCCTTCACGAACCCCCGGGTCCCTTACCATGGGGATTGTTGAGGCCACCCCCTCGACGTTGGTGCCATTTGTGGTAATCCGGGGCGCTGGATCCGCGACATCTTTGACTTCATCATCGACAAACTACAACTCGGCGATCTGGGAGGACTCGATCCGCTTCGGGTCGATCGACTTCACCAAGCACTCATCAGCATCACGTCTGGTATTCGACTGCCTCAGCACAAGTATCGATCTCAAGATCAGCGATCTGAAATTTCACGCGGGTCACGTGGGAGTGAACGCTTGGAAGATTCCGCCCGAGTCCAACCGGAGGAGGCGATCATACCGAAACTCTCGCTACTTTCCCTCGAGGAGGCAAACTCCGAGTACTCTTACCCAGCCAATCCCTACGTACACTTCATCGCAATGGCAAGGCGCGTCGAGTCATCGTCCTCAGAAAGCGACGACGGGGACGAGGTGACCGATCCGCCCAAAGCAATCGACGAGACCAACGCGGACGCGTCTGGAGAAGTTGGAGACGAAGGTGACGAGAAAACCGATGAGGACCTGTCAAAATCCCCGCCACTCGAGGACGAGGACTCGTAGGGCGACGAAGGCGAACTCGGAGGACTCCCTCCACCCGCCAAATATGAATCTGCAACTAAAGGAAAGAAGGGTAAAACCAGGCTCCCCCAACTACTCGTGTCAAAAGACACAATGGGATTAGTCACCTCGCTAGTCGAGCAGGGCCTCCCTCTCCCAACAGACGCTAGCACGGAGGAGCGAATGGCGTATAAGTGGAAACTAGCCTAGCACAGAAAGAAGCTAAGCAGGATGTACAAAGATCTAGACGACACAGGTCTCCTAGAGATGCACTTGACTGAAGCTTCGGGTAGCAGGGCGCGGAAACCAACTGCTCCCAAGCGACATTCGCGGACAGCAAATATGCCGACTGACTCTATGACAGGTACCCAAAAGGTGCTGGATGTTGATCAGGACCAAAAAGAACCCAATCCAGCAGAAAAACTGGCACCCAGAACTGTAACATACTTGTTTTGCTAAAATAGGTGGGTGGTGTGTTGTTGGCATCTCATACATGCATGAAAACATTGGTTAAAGTTTTGCATTTGAAAATAACAAATGAAATGACCAAAAAACCACTTAAACTGGTCACCCAAAATTTGTCTTAAAAACATTTTCAAATTTGGAAAACAAAAACATGGTTTGGTTGGAAATTTTACAAGATTTCCAAAAACTATTTTTACCAATTTTTCTGATTTCAAAAAGCCCTAAACTTTCAAATTTCTCTCACTTTTAAAATAGCAGAAGGGCTTCTTCGTAATTCCCAGAAAGGCAGGGGGTTTTCTGAAAACTGTTTATGTTTCTTCTTCCTCCTGCCAGAAGGACGTCGACGGTGCGACCGGGCCACCTCCTGCTTCCCTCCACCCCGAGGATTAAGACGTTGGGGAGACGTCTCGATCGGTCTTAGCTCCCCTCAGAACCCCTCCCCTCTCCCTCGGTTCCCCTGCCAGTGCCACGGAGAAGGAAACGGACCCGAAACCCTAGCTTTGTCCATCACCATTGCGCCGCCGTGTCCGACGTCCTCTCGTCAAATTGGAAGCTCCGGGAGCTCCGCTGTCCTTGTTTACCTTCCCTCTACGACGCACGCACACGAGGAGGGGCAGAGTCGCCGGAATCGAACCATCTTCCCTGCCTCCGGCCGAAGCTCGTCGCCCTCGATTTGTCGCCGTCAAGCCATCATCGAGCTCACTGGCCAGCACGTCGCATTCATGGTGAGATTGCGGTGTTGTGGCACCTATTTTCCGTCTCCCTACTACTTTGGTTCGCGCTGCCGCCGTGCGCCTCTGCTGGCCGCCGCTGTTCACGTTCACTGGAGCCACTCCGGTGACCCTAAATCGACGACGCCGCCACCCCAGCCTCCCCGTTGGCTCCTCTCCGCGGTGAGCGGGTCGGGTTTGTCGAATTCTCGCGCGATAGATCGAGGGCAGAATCACTGCTTCCCACGGCTGATGTCATGCTGACGTCATGCCGACATCAGTATGGGTCCGGGCTGTCAACACTTTTTTATTTTATTTCTTTTATATGGAATTCACCTGACAGGTGGGCCCCACCTCTTTTAAAAATACAGAAAATGAAATAAAATTGATTCATGAATAACTTTTATTCTGTTAATCAGAAAAATAAAAGAAAAATATGGAATTGTTTAGAAAATTATTTCCAGTCCAAATATGTCATTTTCATACATGTTTGACAAAGTTGATTTTGGACCATTATTTAAATATTGTTTAATCATTTAAAATGGAGCTTGGAGTCATGGAGTCACGATAACAAGGATCTGATAACTTGTGTCTCTCCACGAACTCTCCGGCTAATTCCTGAAGCCAATTGCAGCAGCAACCAATCCCTTGGATATTCGTAAATCCACACACCTGCACGAGTAGCCACTGACTACTAGTGGTCCTGTATCAACTAATTCCCAGTGGAATAGCAGATAACACGCAAAACTTGCAATATCAATTCCTGATGAATGCTTCAAGCAATCAACAATGGAGTTTCTAGGGTTTATGAATAAAGGTAGTCTAAAGAGGTTCACACGCAGGTGAAGGGGTATAAAACAGGGAGGGGGTGCGGCCAAGGGGCAATGCGCACCACCCCTAAACCTAATTGAGTTTGGACTCAGACTTGGACTTGGACTCGAACCAAAAGGATACAAACCGACCCCAAGGAGGGGGTGCGGCCAAACAGCCTCACAGGGCTTTATTAAACTGTATGGGAGGACCTAAGACTTGTCCTTGGTGCTCCCATAACCCCCAAACGCACCACATAATAATTGGACCCATATGGGAGGACATAGGACATGTCCTTGGTGCTCCCATAAGCCAAAACACAACAAATAATAATTGGGCTGAGATAAGCAAGGACATGTCCTTGGTGGTCTCAATTCCCTCTTCTCTTTATTGTGCCTCCTCCTTCTCCCTTGAGCTTGCATGATCAACTTCCTCCATGTGTGCTCCCATGCCTTGCTCCATGACTCCAAGCTCCTTGCCTCCATTAATGTTTGTGTTATCAACAACCTGAATCATACATAAGTGTAGAGACTTAGGTAGTATAAAATTCTCATAAGAACAAACATCATAATTTAAAAGGAGTGAGTTCACCTGCTGTTCTAATAGTTTGGTTCTTGATCTTGTCATTGGACCAATTCTAACTTCATCATGTTTCTCTTGAACAGCAACATCATCATCAATAGGAGGAATAACAAATGTGTTAGGGATGTCCTCATCATCCTCCCCCCCTTGAAAAGGCGTCGACCTCGACGCATCAAGGTCATCTCCATGGTATGGTGAAAGATCAGCAACATTGAACGAATTACTCACACCAAACTCATCACCAGGAAGATCAATTGTGTATGCATTATCATTAATCTTGTGAAGCACTTTATAAGGACCAGCACCACGGGGCATCAACTTGGACTTGCGCAATTTGGGGAATCTATCCTTGCGAAAATGTACCCACACCAAATCCCCGGGCTGAAAAAGTACCTCCTTCCTCTTCTTGTTTCTCTTCTCAGCCACATGTCTTCATGTCTTCTCAATTGCTTCTTTGGTCTTCTCATGGATCTTCTTAACATAATCAGCTCGTTTTGAAGCCTCCATATTAACTCTCTCATCCACAGGAAGTGGCAATAAATCAAGCGGTGTTATGGGTTTGAAACCATACACCACCTCAAACGGGCATAGCTGAGTGGTAGAATGCACAACCCTGTTGTATGCAAACTCAACATGAGGCAAACACTCCTCCCACTCCCGCAGGTTCTTTTTAATCATGGCTCACAGCAATGTGGATAATGTGCGATTCACCACCTCCGTTTGTCCATCAGTTTGGGGGTGACAAGTAGTGGAAAACAACAACTTTGTCCCCATCTTCCCCCAAAGTGTCTTCCAGAAATAGCTCATGAACTTGACATCACGATCAGAAACAATAGTCTTGGGTACTCCATGTAATCTCACTATGTCCCTGAAAAACAGATTAGCAACATGCGACGCATCGTCGCTCTTGTGGCATGCAATAAAGTGGGACATTTTAGAGAATCTATCAACTACCACAAATATTGAATCATGTCCTGTTTTAGTCCTAGGCAATCCTAACACAAAATCCATACTAATATCTTGCCAAGGTGTAGTAGGTGCAGGAAGAGGAGTATATAAACCATGAGGTTTCAATTTTGACTTAGCCTTGTTGCATGTGATGCAACGTCTCACAAACCTCTCAACATCTCTTCTCATACGTGGCCAATAAAAGTGATCAGCCAACATCATCAATGTTTTCTCCCTCCCAAAGTGTCCCATTAAACCACCACTATGTGATTCCTGCAATAATAACAAACGCAAGGATGACTCGGGTACACATAATTTGTTAGCTCTAAACAAATATCCATCATGCAAATGAAATTTATCCCATGCTTTCACATTAGTACAATTAGCATATGCATGTTTAAAATCATTATCTTGAGCATACAAATCTTTAACACTCTCCAAACCAGGAACTTTCACATCCAATTGAGATAATAGCATACTTTTCCTAGAGAGAGCATCAGCAACAACATTATCTTTGCCTTTCTTATATTTAATTATGTATGGGAATGACTCAATGAATTCAACCCACTTAGCATGTCTTTTATTAAGGCTAGATTGGCTCTTTAAAAATCTCAATGCTTCATGATCAGAATGTATGATAAACTCTTTTGGCCACAAATAATGTTTCCAAACCTCAAGAACTCTAACAAGTGCATACAATTCTTTATCATAAACAGAATAGTTCAATTGGGCACCATGCAATTTCTCAGAAAAATAAGCAACAGGTTTATTTTCTTGCATAAGCACACCACCAATACCAATACCACTTGCATCACACTCAATTTCGAATTGTTTGTTGAAATTAGGCAAGATTAATAATGGGGCCGAAATCAGTTTGTTCTTAATCTCATCAAAAGCAATATCTTGTTCTACCCCCCATGTAAAATCAACACCCTTCTTAGTTAAATCATTCAATGGTGCAGCAAGAGTACTAAAATCCTTGACAAATCTTCTATAGAAACCAGCCAATCCATTAAAACTTCTCACTTGACTAACATTAGTTGGAATAGGCCAATTCTTAATAGCTTCAATTTTAGATTCATCAACTTCAATGCCATGTTTAGATACAACATATCCCAGAAAAATGACCTTGTCTTTGCAAAAAGAACATTTAGCAAGATTACCATATAATTGATTTGCTCTTAAAACATGCAAGACTTGTCTAATGTGATCAACATGCTCAGTTTCGTTGTGGCTATATATGAGAATATCATCAAAATAAACTACCACAAATTTTCCAATGAACTCTCTCAAAACATGGTTCATAAGTCTCATGAAAGTACTAGGTGCATTAGTTAAACCAAAAGACATCACTAACCATTCATATAAACCAAATTTAGTTTTGAAAGCAGTTTTCCATTCATCCCCTTCTTTCATTCTTATTTGATGGTAACCACTACGCAAATCAATTTTAGAGAACACGGCAACACCACTTAATTCATCTAACATGTCCTCCAAACGAGGTATATGATGACGATAACGAATAGTGATGTTGTTAATGGCTCTACAATCAACACACATGCGCCAAGTACCATCTTTCTTAGGCACTAAAATAACAGGAACAGCACATGGAGATAAGCTAATACGAATGTAACCTTTGTCGAGTAGCTCCTGCACTTGTTTCTGAATTTCCTTGGTTTCTTGGGGATTAGTCCTGTAAGGGGCTCTGTTTGGTAATGTTGCTCCAGGGATCAAGTCAATCTGATGCTCAATGCCACGCAATGGGGGCAGCCCTGCTGGTACCTCCTCTGGAAAAACATCATCAAACTCCTGCAACACATGAGAGACACCAAAGGAATAGGGGTCATGTCAGAAGAAACCAAAATTTCTCCCTTGTGCATGAGCACTATAGGAAGCCTAGTAGGGTCCTCTCTAAACTTTCTCAAATCCTCTTTGGTGGCTAGCATACATAATAGGCTCACTCCCTCACTTTTATTTTTACCACTCAGCTTATTTTTTCCACTCATAGAAGGATAACTCTCTTGTTTTTCTCTCTCACTCTCAGTCTCTAAATTCACTTCAGTTTTTTGACGAGACTCATTTACAATTTGCTGTGGTGTCATAGGTCTCAAAATAATATCCTTCCCATGCCAATTCAACTGGTAGGTGTTTGCTCTCCCATTATGTGTAACATTCCTGTCAAACTGCCATGGTCTTCCAAGCAACATATGACAAACAGACATAGGCACCACATCACACTCAATGGTGTCAGTGTAGGGCCCAATTTGAAACTCAACTCTCACCATGTAGCTCACCTTCATCTCTCCTTTATCACTCAGCCACTGTATATAATAAGGATGAGGGTGTGGAATATATTTCAATTTCAGCTTTGCACATAGGTCTTTACTAGCAAGATTTCTGCAACTCCCTCCATCAATTATAACTTTGCAAGCCATTTTAGGACCTACAATTGCCTTGGTTTGGAAAAGATTGCACCTCTGATTTTCTGGAGAAGGAATAACACTCAATGCAGCAGCTTTTTGGGAGCAAACAATAGTGGGGTAATGTGTAGCATAAGCATCCAATGGACCTCCTTGCTCATCACCATCATCCTCCTCATTAGGATCAGCATCATCTCCAGTTTCATACTCATTTTCTTCATTAACAATCATGATCTTTTTATTTGGGCATTCCCTCTTAAAATGGCCTTTTCCACCACAAATATGACAAGATATATCTCTATTTCGAGCTGTGGAAGAAGTGGATCCACTAGCACCTTGCTGCTGGTTGCACTTGCCTCCTAGAGGTGGAGGGTGTGCTCTCGGCCTTGGGTGTAGATACCCCACGGCTAGGTGCTGGCTGTGATGATGGAGAAGAAAAATTGCTATTTCTAGGTGGAAACAGCCTTCTAGCACTCAATTTTGCCTCTTCAGCTAGCTGTGATTCTGCCTCCTTTGCGTGATCTAGCAATTCATTCATATCATTATATTGGAGGTGTCTCACAATGCTTCTGATTTTAAATTGCAAACCTGAGAGAAAACGTTGCATAGTATGTTCTGGTTCTTCTCTCACTTTAGCCCTCTGAAGAATCAACTCCATCTCTCTATAATAAGCATCAACAGATAATGTACCTTGCTTCAATTGCTGCAATTTATCATATAATGTTCTCACATAATTCTTTGGCACAAATCTGCTCCTCATGAGTTGCTTCATAGTAGCCCAAGTAATCACTTCAGGATCACCATTTTCTGCCCTCAGTTTGGTAATATTATCCCACCACAATAGAGCATAACCATCAAAACTAGAAGAAGCCAATTTAATCTTTCTATCTTCAGTGTAATCATGTAATCTCCATAGCTTCTCAATTTTAAGCTCCCACATCAAATATTCCTCCACATCATCAGAATCAAAAGAGAAAGGAGGAATAGAAAATTTTGGCTTGCCCAAACCATGATCTTCTCTAGTATTATTTGGAGCTTGTACTCTTCTAGCATGAAAATCACCACGGCCATTATAAGCTTGCACTCGGCCTGGTTCCCAATCATCGTGATCTCTTTGCTCTAATTGAGTAGTCAATTGTGTGATTTGCCTAGTCAAATTGGTGAGAGATTCTTGCATAATTTCAACAGATTCTTGAGAAGCAGCTTTCTCAATTTTAATATCCATTTGCTGTAAATACCTCCTCAAACTCTCATCATAGGCATCAAGCTTTTTATCCATTCGAGTGGCTACCACTTCATCATATTCATCAAGTTTTTTTATCAATTCTTGAGGTGATCATATCTCTAAATTTGGAGAGATCTCCCCAAGTGAGAGGATCATCAAAAGTCTTCTTAGAAGTAGCTTCAGCAGTTTTCCCACCATTTTTATCCACCTGCACATCACTAGCCACAGAAGACTCCATAGATTAATGTGTTAGTGAAAACAAAAATATGGGATGTGGTGTTCTCTCACAACTCACTCAAAACATCAAA
The DNA here is from genome assembly GCA_028641055.1 of Alopecurus myosuroides. Lineage (NCBI taxonomy): Eukaryota > Viridiplantae > Streptophyta > Magnoliopsida > Poales > Poaceae > Alopecurus > Alopecurus myosuroides. Next base: position 96,190,996 of record CM054062.1, read on the forward strand.
GCAATGAGGTTAACTTACTGTTCCAAAGTGAATAGCAATACTTACCACAAGTAAACAGTAGTACTATGACTTGGTGTGAATAAAAGAATACCCAGGGATTTGAGCTAACACAAGGCAAAGCAGGATATATAGTGGGGCTTGGTATGGATACCTAACAACACCAATAACAAGTCCTATTTGCTGTTTGTGATGACTGAAAAATAGCACCTAGGAAACACACACCAAAGTGGAGACAATTGTGGCAATGCAATTATATGTATGGAATATTGCAATGCTCTGGAAAGACAATAGCTATGCTCCAAAATATCACAGGCACAAGATTGCTCAATGGAAAGGTGTCAATATAGTAGTGGTAAAACAGCTCCAAGAACAATATAGCAATAGATCACAAGGCCTTTTTCTCTTTTCACAATTCTGTTTTTCTCTTTTCTATTTTCTGTTTTTCTCTCTTTTTTAAATACTTTTATAGCTGGCCAAAATAAACTAGGAGAAAAAATAAACACAATGGTAACAATGTGACACAAATGATATGAAATTGAGCAGCCTGGAGGGAGCAAAAAGTAGCTATTCTTTTGGGAAAGGTACCTAAAATTTGCTGTAGACAGGCAGTAGCTATGGATCACAAAGTTTGGAAAAGAAATCCTAAGGAAAATTGGAAACGAAAACTAAAAAGGAAAAGAACTAGAGCTACTAGGACTCACGGCAGGAAAAGGGCAGTTTTGTGCCCACGGCAGCCTGCCGCGGCAGCAAAACGGCCAAAACGCTGCCGTGCGCGTGGCGCAGCTGCTAGGCGCGCGGCAGAGAAACGCTTAGTTTCTGTACCGCGGCAGCGCGCGGGGGGGGGGGGGGGGGGGTAACCGCGTTACGGTGGTTTGCGGCCGTTTGGTAAGGGTGCAGCGGGCCGAATCCGAGTGCGGGTGGGATTGCGGTGGCGGCAGGGAATCGGGCGTTTTTCTGCCGCGGCAGGAATTCGACTCCAACTCGAATTGGTTCCACACACCACACGGATTGGGATTTGGATGGGATTTTTGGTGGATTCAAAAGGAAGAACACGAAGAACACGAACCCTAACCCTAGACCAACTAGAACAAGACACAAAAAGAGAAAAGAAACGCAAAGATCAAACACAAAACAACAACTAGTGGATGAAATTGGTGAGGATCTAAGTTTATGGCTCGGACTAAAACTATTTTTTGTGGCTTTTTCGGTGGATAGGTAATGAAAAGAAGAACTAATCTATAAGATCACGATAGCTCACCGAGTTAACCTATAAATCTGATACCAAGATGATAAGGGGTTGCCCGATCTTCTCGATGAACTCACACGATAACAAGGATCTGATAACTTGTGTCTCTCCACGAACTCTCCGGCTAATTCCTGAAGCCAATTGCAGCAGCAACCAATCCCTTGGATATTCGTAAATCCACACACCTGCACGAGTAGCCACTGACTACTAGTGGTCCTGTATCAACTAATTCCCAGTGGAATAGCAGATAACACGCAAAACTTGCAATATCAATTCCTGATGAATGCTTCAAGCAATCAACAATGGAGTTTCTAGGGTTTATGAATAAAGGTAGTCTAAAGAGGTTCACACGCAGGTGAAGGGGTATAAAAGAGGGAGGGGGTGCGGCCAAGGGGCAATGCGCACCACCCCTAAACCTAATTGAGTTTGGACTCAGACTTGGACTTGGACTCGAACCAAAAGGATACAAACCGACCCCAAGGAGGGGGTGCGGCCAAACAGCCTCACAAGGCTTTATTAAGCTGTATGGGAGGACCTAAGACTTGTCCTTGGTGCTCCCATAACCCCCAAACGCACCACATAATAATTGGACCCATATGGGAGGACATAGGACATGTCCTTGGTGCTCCCATAAGCCAAAACACAACAAATAATAATTGGGCTGAGATAAGCAAGGACATGTCCTTGGTGGTCTCAATTCCCTCTTCTCTTTATTGTGCCTCCTCCTTCTCCCTTGAGCTTGCATGATCAACTTCCTCCATGTGTGCTCCCATGCCTTGCTCCATGACTCCAAGCTCCTTGCCTCCATTAATGTTTGTGTTATCAACAACCTGAATCATACATAAGTGTAGAGACTTAGGTAGTATAAAATTCTCATAAGAACAAACATCATAATTTAAAAGGAGTGAGTTCACCTGCTGTTCTAATAGTTTGGTTCTTGATCTTGTCATTGGACCAATTCTAACTTCATCATGTTTCTCTTGAACAGCAACATCATCATCAATAGGAGGAATAACAAATGTGTTAGGGATGTCCTCATCAAGTTATATACCAAAATTCTCAAAATGATAAACGAAACCTAGTTATGATGTTTTCAAACCCATTTGAGCATTTAAAATTGTGCTTACTTCCAGAATCGCACAAAACCCCCTCCAGGGTCCATTTCGGGCTAATTTCTATTAAACTGCATATCTACCATATGAACCCTAGCAACCCATCAAACATGTTTTAGGGATTTATTCCAGTGCATTAACTTGCTCTACATGTTGTGCATTGCACCAGTGCCATGTGTTGATTGTTGTTCTTCTTGTTTCGGTGTTTGTTTCCTCTCGGTAGAACGTGACTCCGAAGAGAAGGCAAACAGTTCCATCGGCGAATACTTGATCCTAACCGATAAGTCAAGCACTTACTCCTGAAGTCTTTATCTGGTTTTCTTAACCAAGGCAAGCATAACCTCTTATCTGCTCATATATGGTTTGAAAGTGTTTTGAATCTCGTACTTTGCATTCGGTTCCAAACTATTTGATTTCAGTAGGTCGAGTTCTCCTATATACTTCATAGCCAACATAATCTGATCCATTGCACCTAGCAGCTATAGGTTTGTTAGTGCACGCTTTGCTAAACCCTGTGAGTCTTGCTTAGCCATGCCTAGTTGTGATCTGATCCATCCGGTTGATGAATATGGTTAACGCGTGAATCTATTATGTCAGGTTATTGTGAATTGGTTTATATTTGATAACTTGACTAATAATGGCATGGATGTGAGGCCACAATGGGTTGTGGAGTTTTGTCCTGTTCATGCCCCTAGGAGCGAGTTCTCGCCTTCGAGCCAACACTGAGCGTACAGCCACACGTGGTCCGATGAACCCCGCCTAGCTAACTAACTTGTTTAACCTTATCCATGAGCCACGTAGTTTGAGCTTTCCATATGCGTGTGAGTCGGAAAATGTTTTGGAGAAAATTAGGTCGTGACTGGGACAAGTGATGGACGTACACGTATCTTGATCCCGACTGACAGAACAGGTGCCGTCAGGAGGTGGCCAACTCCCTGTTGACGGGGTGGCCCTGTTTGGGCTGACTCATGGATATGGTTCGACAAGGTAAAGGTCGGGAATCGACCACCCTCTTTCGGCACTTCCCGGACTAGTGCCAACCCGGTGGCACTAAGAGTCGGTTGGTATGTGTGGGTAAAGTTGTACACCCCTGCAGGGTTAAATCTTTTCGAAAAGTCGTGTCTGCGGTTAAATACGACTTGGTGACGGATTATGTGATCATAGATAACTTGAACGGAATGACTAAAACTTGTTGATGACGAATGAAGGATGCCTCCTCGGAGATGCCGAGAGGGGTTACCTTATAGCATGAGGTACCGGAACAACTTGAGGTGGTGATCTTTGAAGCACGAGGTGCTGATATGTTTTGGTGGATTAAAAAGATGATGATATCAGTAGTTGAGTAGCTTTCTCATCTGTTTTCAAAATACTCTATGAGACGTGCTATTCCTTCCTCAACTTGGAAAACAAAGATGGATTTACGCAAAATAACCTTCATAACTCTTTCTAAAAGAAGCAGATATATAATAGGTTAACTAAGTCTTGTTGAGTACCTTCCGTACTTAGGTTTGCTTAACTTTGGTTCAGGTGAAGTCTACTCCAGTGGTGGTGGTTTCAACGTGGACATGGACGAGTAGTTTGGGGTTCCTAGGTAGCAGGCTGGAATCTATGGGCTGGAACGTCACCTGGCCTCTTAGGCCTTTTTGTTCTTGTTGATTAGCAACATAATTTACCTTCCGTTGTCTGATGTAATGTTGGGTCGTGTGACCTCTGCTTGTAAAGCTATACTCTAGTAACACCTGTTTAATACAGCTTCCATGTCTAGAGTGTTGCTTTGATCGGTTGTTGGTTTCGAGCTCATTATTATACAGTTTTGGCTATGCCTGCATAGTTGTCGCAGTCGAGGGGTTGTGGAGCCGATGATCCATTTCCGACCACGCCTGCCGATGTGATTTGGCCTGGGGCTTGGTAACCCCAGTAACCCTCGATTGTTGTTGCACTTTCTGGACACATAGCATCTCTGTATAGCTTTGGTCCCGTTCCTTCAGTTTCATACGATTCGTGGACGCTTTGATATGCATACTTGGTTATGACTAGCATGGACACAAGGAGTAGTATAATCATGGTGATCCGGCCTGCGTGCCGATGAATCCGGTCTGCCTGCAGTTGTTTGTTGCAGCTGGGGCTGGTAACCCTGAAGCCCTTGTGGGTCCATGAATAGGAGCGCATAACAGTATGTATACCATTGGGTCCGGGGTCGTGACAAGTCATGGTATCAGAGCAGGATTGCCTGTAGGAAAACCTTTTTTGCTTGGTCGATGTCGAGTCTAGTATTTGGTATCGCTCTAACTCTGAGTCACCTTACCTTTTTTTGATTTGAAAAGGTTTTAGTTATTCAAAACTTAGGTGCCTTCTCTGGCAAGACAGTCTTTTACCCAAGTTGGCCTAGTGTTCTGTTTCTAGAGTCGTGTGTGTTCCATGTTCCGTTATCTCTTGATTCAACTCGGAGATTTCTTTCCATCATAACCTCTCAGAGTTGTTTGAATTTCACATTCCTATGTTTTTAAGTTTCAACTACAGAATCTCGAGATTTCCTTTTTATCTCGAAGGTGTCCGTTATCCTCTGCTCAAGTTCTTCCGGAGCTATCGTTGTTCTTTGAAAGATACTTTGTGATTTCTATTCGTAGTATCCTTCAAGGCACTAAGATAGTAGTTACTCCTTCCTCTGGGTTTTTAACCCTTGGATTTGAACCGAAGGTTCCGGAATGTGCTGAATGACGGTAGGTTGTGTCATGTGTTTTCATAACCATGTGATGCTCACTCTATCGGTACAGGATGCTGACCTTTAACCCAAGTTCTGTTTCTTTGGACCCTGGGGAACATCTTCTACTTCAGGATGGCTAGGAAATTTCAACTCCAATATCCATAGGTTTTCTCTTGGAATCAAAAAGGGATCACAACAAGAGTGATCATCCTGAATTCCACATCTTTCTTCTTGATTCAGCTATATTTCTCTTTTGGGCATCGGTTTTACAAATGAGTATGACCCTGTGCATCAACTTGATCTTAGGATCTCTCCTGAGCATGATTCCACCCTTCAGTTGCTCTCAAGTTTCCATCCGTTGTTTTGGACATCAGGTTGCATATGTGTGATGGATATTCCCATGCATTTGCTCTTGTTTTCCGTCAGAACATTTCACCTTGGAATGTCAGGAGAAACAAACTCCAGTGCCTCGTTCATCTCTAGGACCAGGTTAAAGTTTTGTAATTCGCAGAATTAAGAGGCTTTAAGAGCTTCTGTTCTGTTCGACCTTCGAGTATTCTTTTGTATCAAGAGGCTGTGTTGAGTTTCATGGCTCTATGGATGAAGTGATGCTCTTACATGACTTCACCCCCTTCCTCCAAGCTTGAATGCTTGAGTATGATGGGTCAGTATTTTGAGGTGTGTGTCAGATATTCCTAGCAATTCTTATTGCTTTGAAAATCTAAGAAACATTTGTATCCTTCTTAGCACTATTGGTCAACTGGTCTTTAATTAAAGTAGACCGTGTTACCAAACCCGTTCATTTTGGTGCACCTTCTCGGTCAGAGAGTTAGGTTCATGTTGAAGCTCTCGAGAACATATCGGTTGCTTTGAAAAGCAAGATTACTTCCAAACTCCGAGACATACCGGTGAGTTGTGATATTCTGGTTGCCTTTCTAGAAGTATCACCAGGATTGTCACCTCACCGTGATGTCTAAACAAAGGGTAATTTGAACTACTCCTTTCTCCAAGAAACTACGCTAGACACCTCGGACTAGTGGTTGAGCTTAAACAACAACTTGGATAATTGAAAGGCAAAAGCTCCTCCTAACTTGATCCTTTGTTAAGGGATGTCTAGTTTCCTTTGTGTTGAAGCAGGATAGTATCTCCTTAGTGGACATGCTATCTTTCCACCCTTGATTTGATTTGGGCTATCGTCAAATCGAGGCTAGATTCAAGGACTATCTTGGTTGTGTTTCACTCATGGTGTTTTGCCCGAGTACACCTTCATGTCCTCTGGTCTGATCAATATTCTGTCTTGTTCATATATCATATGAATCCCTCTTCTTGGAGTGTTCTGATAAGCGTGTTGACGAGACCAACGATGACAGTCCTATTTTCTCCAAGTTGCAAGAGTTTCATGGTTAACAATTGGCATTACCGTTGGAAACTTTTGAGAATAATCTTTGCGTCCTTACGAAGTTTGTGTTCTCGATGTTCGAAGTAACTTTCTCCGGTTCATGTGCTTATGGTGAAAGTTGTCGCCACGGATCCGAGTAGAGTTTTCTGGTTTCCTTTGGGAATAATCCCAAGTCAGTCATGCATGTGTGGACTACTCTTGAGATGGTTGGTTGTTACCTTCGTCTACTAGAAGAAGTTTCCATCCATACTAAGACACTGAATGATTGTTCATACCGAGAAGAAGTCCAGGAACTTTGTTATCTTTGTATCGTCTTCCCAACAAGGACTCTGATGTGTTTCGTTGCAAGTAAACCATGTAGGTGCAACCTTCATTCGTAAGTTTCTAATACATGAGTTCTACAATCCTGCTCATCTTTTCAAGCTTGACATAGTAGTCCATATATTGAGAATCTAGTAAATGTATCTCGTTGGTAACCGGTGCAACCTCCTCGATCAAACATACCGAGTCTAAGTTATCAACTCACTAGCCAGAGCTGATCTCAAGCAGCAACGATGGTTGGTGTTTCCTCAAGGGTATTAGATTAGGTCCGTTTTAAAATCCGGCATGGTTGATGTTGTGGTTGACACAACTAGCCGGAAGGCCTAATGTCATACCCCTTTGAATCAGCAAAAACAACCATCCTTCGTGAGAATGATTTTGTGACTCGTTCTAGAAGTTTCCCCTTCCCGTTCTTCCAAACCGGAGTTCTACATTCACTTGATGACCTACAGAAGGCTTGTCATGAGCCTGTTGTCGGTATCTAAAACATCAAGGAGACCTTGGAACTTACTATGTCCAATGTCTCTCTACCAATCCTCCAAACCTTTGTTTTAGTGGAAACAAGTTCGTCATGAGAAGAATCTTCTGGTGATCTTAAACCTTCGCTGCTCAATCATTCTTTTTCGTTGGTTATACCTGAAGTTCTTTTCATCTCACACACGGTGTGAATTTGTCAGTCACCTTAGCCATGGAGTCTTAACAATGTGGTAAATGTATTGCTACGTCAAATCCACAACAGGAAAGAGATTCCTTATTCCTTTCTGGTGTTTTAATCCCAATTGGTTACCCATCCTTATGGTGTGACCAAGAATTCCTCCTTAACTACGGTGTTCCAACATCCTGTGGTTACTCATCTTCTACCATGAAGTAACATCCCGGTCCCTACCAAGGATTTCATGAAAACTGTTATGGGATGGTTGACAGTTCTGTTATCTTCTGTGTCCACTCCGAAGAGTGAACATGATCCCGTATCATACCTCTATCTTGGACACAGGATTACATCGTGTTTTTGTGTTCTCTCTCGTCTACGGATATTACTTTGTGGTATCCAATACCATCCTTCCCATCTTGGTATTCTACTTCGAAGAAACCTAGATGTCATAAGTTGTCCAACCTTTGTTCTCCAAAAGGATTTAAAGTCCTGTGCAAAGCTCATATTCCAAATCCTTTCAAAAACCAACGTCTATAAACTTGAAACCTTCTCCTATTCCCTCCGTTACCTTGATGTGTTTCATGCACGTTAACTCAAAGAGTTCTTTATAACATTCATGTCATGAGTTACCCATGAGATACTCGATCTTCGTGAAGATCATTTCCTAAGAGTTTTCCCTCTACCTAAGGTGTAGTCCGTTGGATATCTTCGCAAGTGCTACGGATCAACCCCTTCACGAAGAGAACTGTAAGCTTCGAGAGGTGTTCATTCTTTCTTTCTCCTTCGGGAATCTCGGGACGAGATTCTTGTAAGGGGGGTAGATTTGTAACATCCTTGTTTTGCTAAAATAGGGTGGTGGTGTGTTGTTGGCATCTCATACATGCATGAAAACATTGGTTAAAATTTTGCATTTGAAAATAACAAATGAAATGACCAAAAAACCAATTAAAGTGGTCACCCAAAATTTGTCTTAGAAACATTTTCAAATTTGGAAAAAAAAAACATGGTTTGGTTGGAAATTTTACAAGGTTTCCAAAAACTATTTTTGCCAGTTTTTCTGATTTAAAAAAAGCCCTAAAATTTCAAATTTCTCTCACTTTTAAAACAACAGAAGGGCTTCTTTGTAATTCCCAGAAAGGCAAGGGGTTTTCTAAAAATTGTTTTTGTTTCTTCTTCCTCCTGCCACAAGGACGTCGACGGTGCGACCGGGCCACCTCCTGCTTCCCTCCACCTCGAGGATTAAGACGTCGGGAAGACGTCTCGATCGGTCTCAGCTCCCCTCAGAACCCCTCCCCTCTCCCTCGGTTCCCCTGCCTGTGCCACGGAGAAGGAAATGGACCTGAAACCCTAGCTCCGTCCATCACCATTGCGCCGCCGTGTTCGACCTCCTCTCGTCAAATTGGAAGCTCTGGGAGCTCCGTTGTCCTCATTTACCTTCCCTCTACGACGCACGCACACGGGGAGGGGCAGAGTCGCCGGAATCAACCCATCTTCCCCTCCTCCGGCCGAAGCTCGTCGCCCTCAATTTGTCGCCGTCGAGCCATCATCGAGCTCACTGGCCAGCCCGTCGCGTTCATGGTGAGATTGCGGTGCCGTGACACCTATTTTCCCCCTCCCTACTTCTTTGGTTCGCGCTGCCGCCGTGCGCCTCTGCCGGCCGCCGCCGTTCACGTTCACCGGAGCCACTCCGGTGACCCTAAATCGACGGCGCCGCCACCCTAGCCTCCCCGCTGGCTCCTCTCCGCGGTGAGCGATTCGGGTTTGTCGAATTCTCGCGCGATTGATCGAGGGCAGAACCGCTGCTGCCCGCGTCTAATGTCATGCTGACGTCAGTATGGGTCCGGGCTGTCAACCCTTTTTCTTTTATTTCTTTTATATGGAATTTACTTGACAGGTGGGCCCCACCTCTTTTAAAAATACAGAAAATGAAATAAATTGATTAATGAATAACTTTTATTCTGTTAATCAGAAAAATAAAAGAAAAATTTGGAATTGTTTAGAAAATTATTTCCAATCCAAATATGTCATTTTCATACATGTTTGACAAAGTTGATTTCAGACCATTATTTAAATAGTGTTTAATCATTTAAAATGGTGAAAATAAGTTTTTATTCAATAAAAGTTAGAAAATTTGAAGTTATATACCAAAATGGTAAAAATGATAAATGCAACCTAGTTATTATGTTTTTAAACCCATTTGAGCATTTATAATTGTGCTTATTTCCAGAATCGCCTGAAACCCCCTCCGCGGTCCATTTCGGGCTAATTTCTGTTAAACTGCATATCTACCATATGAACCCTAGCAACCCATCAAACATGTTTTAGGGTCTTATTACAGTGTATTAACTTGATCATGCATACATGTTGTGCATTGCACTAGTGCCATGTGTTGATTGTTGTTCTTCTTATTTTGGTGTTTGTTCCCCCTCGGTAGAACGTGCCTCCGAAGAGAAGGCAATCAGTTCCATCAGCGAATACTTGATCCTAACCGACAAGTCAAGCACTTACTCCTTAAGTCTTTATCTGGGTTTCTTAACCAAGGCAAGCATAACCTCTTATCTGCTCATATATGGTTTCAAAGTGTTTTGAATCTCGTACTTTGCATTCGGTTCCAAACTATTTGATGTCAGTAGGTGGAGTTATCCTATATACTGCATAGCCAACATAACCTAATCCATTGCACCTAGCAGCTATAGGTTTGTTTGTGCATGCTTCCCTAAACCATGTGAGTCTTGCTTAGCCATGCCTAGTTGTGATCTTATCCATCTGGTTGATGAATCTGGTGAACGTGTGAATCTATTATGTCAGGTTATTGTGAATTGGTTTATATTTGATAACTTGACTACTAATAATGGCTTGGATGTGAGGCCACAATGGGTTGTGGCGTTTTGTCCTGTTCATACCCCTAGGAGCGAGTTCTCGCCTTCGAGCCAACACAGAGCGTACAGCCACACGTGGGCCGATGACTCCCGCCCGGCTAACTAACTTGTTTAACCTTATCCATGAGCCACGTAGTTTGAGTTTTCCCTCTGCGTGTGAGTCGGAAAATGTTTTGGAGAAAATTAGGTCGTGACCGGGACAAGTGATGGACGTAGACGGATCTTGATCCCGGCTCACAGAACAGGTGCCAGGAAGTGGCCAACTCCCTGTTGACGGGGTGGTCCTGTTTGGGTTGACTCATGGATATGGTTCGTCAAGGTAAAGGCCGGGAATCGACCACCCTCTGCCGGCACTTCCCGGACTAGTGCCAACCCGGTGGCACTAAGAGTCAGTTGGTACATGTGGGTAAAGTTGTACACTCCTGCAGGGTTAAATATTTTCGAAAAGCCATGTCTGCGGTTAAAGACGACTTGGTGACGGATTCTGTCATCATAGATAACTTGAACAAAATGACTAAAACTTGTTGATAACGAATGAAGGATGCCTCCTCGGAGATGCCACCGGGTTTCTTAACTTTGGTTCAGGTGGAGTCTACTCCAGTGGTGGTGGTTTCAACATTGACATTGACGAGTAGTTTGGGGTTCCCAGGTAGCAGCCTGGAATCTATGGGCTGGGACATTGCCTTATGTTGCGGCCTCTTAGGCCTTTTGGTTCTTGTTGATTACCAACATAATTTACCTTCCGTTGTCTGATGTAATGTTGGGTCGTGTGACCTCTTCTTGTAAATCTATACTTAAGTAACACCTGTTTAATACAACTTCCATGTCTAGAGTGCTGCTTTGATCGGTTGTTGGTTTCGAGCTCATTGTTATACAGTTTTGGCTATGCCTGCATAGTTGTCGCGGTCGAGGGGTTGTGGAGCCGATGATGCATTTCCGAGCACGCCTGCCGATGTGATTCGGCCTGGGGCTTGGTAACCCCAGTAACCCTCGATTGTTGTTGCACTTTCTGGACACATATCATCTCTGTATAGCTTTGGTCCCGTTCCTTCAGTTTCATACGATTCGTGGATGCGGTGATATGCATAGTTGGTTCTGACTAGCATGGACACAAGGAGTAGTAGAACCGTGGTGATCCGGCCTGCGTGCCGATGAATCCGGTCTCCCTGTCGTTGTTTGTTGCGGGCGGGGCTGGTAACCCTGAAGCCCTTGTGGGTCCATGACTAGGAGCGCATAACGTATGTATACCATTGGGTCCGGGGTCGTAACAAGAACGCCTCACCAAAGGCTTTTGCAGGTCCAAACGTATCTGATGTCCATTAAACCAACATCGGGTGATCTCCGTGGAGAAGTACACGAGGATATGCTACGGGGCCTCAGCATGTCAAGGGCGGAGTTAGGGCAGAAACCCGCCCCGCGAGTGGCAGCACCCGCAAAGCCGCTGAAGGAAAAAGCCAAACCAACCCGGGTGACACGTCATGAGGAGGACCCGGAAGATCTACGAAATCGACTCACACAGAATAAAGTGGACATGTCACGTAGGGAAAGAGCAACAGAATTACCGCCGCCAAGAACAACTAGAACTCGAGTGGAGAACCTGAAGTATGATTCAACCGACTCGGACGGCGAGGAGCTCTATGGGCCTCCTTCTTTCACTCGAGAAATTCGCGAGGCCAGGAAACCGAACCGATTAAAGCTGACAGCCGAAACGCTCAAGTACGATGACGACCAGGAACCCGAGGCGTGGCTAGATGATTACTGATACGTCGAAAGCGTATCTCCTTTTCCGAACACTTTTCTTATCGTTTTCCTCTAAACTTGTGTGTTTTGAATGCAACTAACACGAACTAACATTGTTTTCAGCAGAATTACCTTGGTGTCTCGTTTTTGCAGAAAAATCAACTTTCGGGAAATTGCCCAGAAAAGACCCCATTGGTCTTAAAACACCGGTAGACCCCGGAAGCCAGAAGGGGGCTAGGAGAGGGGCCATAGGGGGGCCACACCACCCCTTGGCGCCCCCAAGCCGCGCCACCTGGTGGTGTGGGCCACTCCCACACCCCCTCAGGCTCCCCTTTCGACTGCAAATTGCCTTCAACCCTAAAACACGAGGGGGTTCGTCATATTCCATAGAAACACAACAGAGCGCCGCCGCCACCCCGAACCTCGATTCTGGGACCAGAAGTTCATGTTCTGGCACCCTGCCGGGACGGGGAATTGGAGGAGATCATCGCCATCGTCATCACCAACGCCTCTCCATCGACCATCCATGTTTCCCCCATCCATGTGTGAGTAATTCCCCCGCTGTAGGATGAAGGGGATGGGTAGGGATTGGATGAGATCGTTCATGTAATAATGTCATGATTGTTAGGGCATAGTGCCTAGTATCTTCTATTAGTGCTATTGACATTGTTGCAACTTGTTATGCTTAATGCTTGTCACTTTGGGCCCGAGTGTCGTGATCTCAAATCTGAACATGTTATTGAATCACGATGATAATTGTTGTTTCTTGATCATACCTAAAAGTTGTTTACACATATTGTTGTCCGGAACCCGAGGCCCCGAAGTGATAGAAATTGGGACAACCGGAGGGGATGGCTGTGATGTGAGGATCATGTGTGTTCACGGAGTGTTAATGCTTTGCTCCGGTGTTCTATTAAAAGGAACACCTTAATTACTAGTAGTTCCCTTGATGGCTCGCTGAAAACGGGCTGGTAGGACAAAAGATGCTGTGCAAGTTCTCATTGCGAGCATGTACGACTATTTACGGAACACATGCCTATGGTTACTTAGTGCTTTATCTTATTTATCTGCAATGCCAATGTCTTGATTATTATATGAACTATCTTATCCATGCAACGCCCGTTCATCTATCCCTATGCCTACAATGTTTAATCCCGTTGTTTACTTCAAACACCACAACTGTTGTTTTCATTCCACTGCTGCTATTATTTCACTACTGCTGCTGCTATAAAACTGTTAGTACTGATAAACCACTGCAAACAAAAGTACTTTCAGGTGCAGGTGAATTGACAATTCACTTGTTAAGGCTTACAAATATTCTTTGGCTCCCCTTGTGTCGAATCAATAAATTTGGGTTTTACTTCCCTCGAAGACTGTTGTGATCCCCTATACTTGTGGGTCATCAAGACTATTTTCTAGCGCCGTTGCCGGGGAGCATAGCTTTATTTGCAAGCTTACCGGAGATTACTATTACCTAATGCCAATCATTCATCATGGGTAAGACTCGTGATGGAAAGTTTCCTATGTTACCATCCACTACAAGAAGAAGTACAACTCTGAACACCTCTGTTGCTCTTGATTCACCGTCTGTTATGAGTAAGCTGCTTACACCACCACATGCTACACATGCTACTTCTGCTGAATCTGAAAATACTTATGATACTTTTGATGATGATTCTACCGTGATTTATGAGAGTGGTTCTCTCGGTCCTTTCTTAGATGCTACTAGTGCTAAAGCTAAAAATATTGCAAACACTGAAACTCCTGATAAAAATCATGTTACTCCTGCTGTTTCACCTGAGCTTAGAGAGAATCCTAGTGATGATTTTGATGATTCCAATATTGAACTTAATGATGATCTTATTGATGAAATACATGATATGAAGGATAAATATGCTGCTATAAGTCTTATTGAAAGTCGTGCTGTTAAATATAAATTATCTCCTGATGCTAAGTTTGCCACTTCTCCCATTAATATTAGGGATAAGTATTATGATTTCTCTCTTGATTTATCTTATATATCTATTGTTGAGAAAGAACCTTTTTGTGGTACTGAAAATGAAGTGCTATGAAACATATGAATGAGCTCTCCTCTTTGAGTAGTTTATTCTCTGATGATCTTAAGAAACCTAGCTACTTTTTTGCTAACATATTCCCTTTCTCATCAAAAGATGAAGCTAAAACTTCGTTTAATAATTTGTCTCTGGGATCTATTGATAGTCCTATTGGTTTGGTTAATGTTTTCTTTCAGAAATATTTTCCTGCTAGTTCTCAACATGCTGCTTTACAAAATATATTTAATTTCAAGCAATTGGAAGGAGAGAAATTGCATGTATCTTGGGCAAGGTTCTATTCTTTAATTAGGGCTACACCTGGGCATAAGCTAGAAAATAGTGAACTTCTTGATATATTCTATAATGGACTAACTGTTGAATCTAGGACATACCTGGATAGTTGTGCTGGTTGTGTTTTCAGGCAAAGAACTCCAGATGAAGCTAAGGAATTAATGGATAAAATAAGCCAAAATCATGATGATTGGACTATGGTTGAGCCTGAGCATACCCCTACTCCAGTATCAACACCAACACCAACACCCAAGAAGAGGGGAATGATTGAATGGGATGATGAAGTGACGAGAGAAGCCAAGAAATCTCTTAAAGAGAGGGGTATTAAATCTAAAGATGTGAAGAATCTTCCACCTATAGAAGAATTATGTAAGCCAATACCTCACTCATCCACCATTGAGGTACACTCTCTCCAATATTTTGATAGTAGAGATATTCCCTATAATAAACCTCCTGATCAATGTTTAGATGAATTTGATAATTATGTAATTAAGCAAGATAATTTTAATATGAGAGTGCAAAATCACCTAATAGAAAACTCTAGAGCTATTGATAATTTGCATGGTATTATAGAAAGAACCTCTAATGATGTTAAAGTGCTTGTTAAACATTTTCAAATGGTTCAAAATCAAATTGATCAACTTGCTAAAGTGCAAAAAGATTTGCTAGTTAATGCATCTAAAGAAAAACATGCTTATGAAATAAGAACTAGAAGTGGTATTGCTACACAAGATCCTTTATATACTGAGGGACATCCTAAAAGAATTGACAAGATTCTCAGCAAACTAATAATAATGTTATTCATACTAAGAAGAAAAAGAAGAAGAAACATAAACTGTTGTAGAATCCTCTGAACTTGCTAAAGATCCTAATAGTATATCTATCTCTGATGCTAAAACTGAAAGTGGTAATGATAAAAGTGAAGCTTCTGATAAAGAAGAACCTGTAGCTGAACCTGAAAAGCAAACTAAAACTGCAAAGTATACTAAGGAGTATTTCATTGCTAATAAACATGGTAATGAGAGAGAACCTTGGGTACAAAAACCAATTCCTTTTCCTAATAAGAAACAAAAATCTAATGAAGAAGAACATTATAACAAGTTTTGTGAGTGGATGAAACCTTTGTTCTTGCAAATTCCTTTAACTGATGCTATTAAATTGCCTCCTTATGCAAAATATATGAAAGATATTATCTCTAACGAAAGGAAGATTCCTAATGAGGAAATTTCCACTATGCTTGCTAATTACTCTTTTAATGGAAAGGTTCCTGAGAAGCTTGGAGACCCTGGTATACCAACTAGTCCATGTTCTATTAAAAATAATTATGTTAGAACTGCTTTGTGTGATTTGGGAGCTGGAGTTAGTGTCATGCCTTTTACTCTCTATAAAAGAATCCTCCTAGAAAAATTTATACCAACTGATATATCTTTGCAAATGGCTGATAAGTCTACTGCTATTCCTGTGGATATATGTGAGGATGTTCCTGTTCAAGTTGCTAATAATTGTCTCATATTAATTGACTTTGTTGTGTTGGAAATGCCCGAAGATGATAATATGTCTACTATTCTTGGAAGACCTTTTCTTAATACTGCAGGGGATGTTATTGATTGCAATAAAGGAAAAGTTACTTTTAATGTTAATGATAAAGAGCACACTGTTTATTTTCCCAAGAAGATTGATAGAAAATATGGTCTAAATTCAATTGAAAATATTGAGACCATCAAGTTTGGAGAATTTTATTGTCCTATTACAAAGCCATCCAAAGAATATGAAATTATTATGATTGGAACTAAGTCTATCATGGTTGAGGTAACATAATTATTTAGTGATTAGCAAAGTTTTGCTTCATATGAAAATTGGTCTGGTAACAAGACTTGATCACCCTTGTTAACAAAATGATTTTAAATGAAGTGGGCAATGTTTTCACTATGTTTTCACCTTCCCCATTATGTTTTCATCATGTTTACTTCTGTTATCACATTGATACTTGAGTACAATCATGTTTTCCACCATCCTTATGCATGTTTTCCTGATGTTTTCACCCTGATTACTAAGGTTATGCATGTTTTCACCATCCACACTTTTGTTTTCACCACTACCACCTTTGTTTTATTTGGATATTCTTCCATTAGAGTGTCATAGAACCTCTGTAGTGCTGGTTTTGGTTTTTTTTTTCACCTTTTCACTTTCGTTTTCCTGGTTTTTATTAATTATTAAAATTCTGGAAATGCCTAAAAAATAAAGTTTCTCGAAATAATCGAGAAAAATTATAATGAATTTTTACGTCAAAAATGAGGCAGAGAGCCACCTGGGAGACCCCAGGGGGACACACCAGTCAGGCACACCATGGGGTGGCACGGCTAGCCCCTGGTGGCGCCAGCACATGGTGTGGGGCCCCCTAGCCCTCCACTTACTCTCTCCACTGCCAAAGTCTTCTCTCTCACCTCCCAAACTGAAAACATTCCCTGTAACCCGTGTTCTTGTTGTTCTTCCTCTGGATTTTCGATCTCCTTCTTCAGCCCATCATTTTTGCTGAAATTTTGTGCATTTGGACTCCGGTATATGACTCCTCCGATGATCCAAGTAGAATTTTGCTTAGTGAAGTATTTATTGAGTATTTTGGTACTGTAGGTGACAGCTTATGTGAGTTTGCATGCTTGATTTGAGTAGAAATAATGTATTTTTGATGCATGTTTATCTCTCCTATAGGTCCCTATGGTAGTTTCCACCTTATAGTTGCTTGAAATTAATTTTTGTGATGATTGTTGAAAAAATTCAGAGATGGATAGTCATAATTCTGGAGACATATTTAGGAGTGATGCTCCGAGGAGGAGAAGGCCCTCACGCTCATCCACTTCGGTGAGACCATCATACAATGAAGACGTTATTGCACCAAGTATTGACGATGCGGGAGGTGATGGTATCGTTAACCCATCTAGCTTTCCTTGCAGTAAATTTTTAAGAAGTGCAGGTTTATTAGATAAATTTCGTATGCTTATTGAAAGAGTTGGTCTAACAAACTTTATGGAGGATGAAATCCCTCAGTATGCCATTCTCACAAAAACTTTTGTTGAGAGCTTTCAATTTCAGAACACAGAATTTGGTCCAACTGTCGCATTCAAGTTATATAGAAGTCCTATGTCTTTGTCCTTGGTAGATTTTTGTGTTATTATTGGTATCAACGCCGCCGGGACAGCGAGCAGGATTCAAGATAGACCAGCAGACCTCTAGGGGCTCTACCGATAAAACACCAATGATGACGGTCGCTTATTCCAGCGTGGGAATATAAGGAACATTCAACTTCCTGCTCTTAGATACTTTACTTATTATGTTGCTACTAGTATCCTTGGTAGGGAGAACACTAGCAGCATTTCTAGTTACCACCTTGCTTTCATTGATGCTGCGCTGAACCGTAGCATGAAGTATAACCTTGGTGCACTTGTTGCACGCCGCCTTGCTGCTACTGGGCCTATTTTTGGGGGCATTATCGCTCCACGTGTAGCAGCTGCTTTGTTGTTTCCATTACCCCCAATGATGAAATAATTTCTCCATGTAGGCTTAACCTTGCTGCCATGAAGTCACATCAGTTTTTCACTACTAACTCTACTGCTGAACGTTTAGTATATAGAGTTTTATATATAGATGGAGAGGAGCGAAAAGTTATTTTGCCGCAGCCTGTTTTGTTTAAGATTGACAGGTCACCATGGTCGCTCTCTAAGGAGCAGGTAGACGAGTATCTGAGCACCTTGGAGTTTAACAGGCAGCAGGAGAGGCGAGACGCGCCTCCCGAGGACCACAAAACGCAGTACACCGACGCATCCTTGAGCACATATCAGGAGGAGGGTTCCTCCTCAGCATACTACGGGGGCGCCACCTCATTGTCCCCTTGGTGATTGATATCCACTTAGGCCAAAAGCCTAAGCTTGGGGGGAGGTATACCGATATCACACTCATTTATATATCATGTTCGGTCGGTTCTTTGTATATCCATGTTTTCATTTATTTTGTTTGTTCTCGTTTTCTTTCGTTTCTTCCGTTTCTCTTTGTTTTATTGCTTTGTTCTTGTTTTCCAAAACACAAAAAGACCAAAAATATTCCTGTTGTTTCTCTTTGTTTGCTTCTTTAGTTTCTTTATTTGGTTTGCTTTCTTCTTTTGTTTCGGTTTAGTATCCAAAAATCCAAAAAAAAAAATCTTTGTTTGCTTGTTCTCTTTCTGTTCTTGTTTTAATTGAAAAACCCAAAAATATTTGTTGTTCTTCTTTGGTTTTGTAAAGTTTGCTACAGAGTTTAAGAGTCGTCTGTGACTCTATTGGAGCTCGGTTTTCATTATATATTATTCGAGCCACAAGTGAAGAGCAATAATGACGATCTACGACAATTCAAGTTGTGGTGAGAGGCTGGTATGAACTCTATTTGCTTCATTTTTGTACATATACCCATCCATGTGAGCATGCTTAGTTTGTTCATATAAGATATATGTGATTTAATGGCTGCTTAATAGTTCGTGCTCTCTCATGTTTAGTTCCAATTTATTAATAGTAAATGACATGTCGTATAAATATTTGTTCGCATTGTTCTATTCGTAGAAGGCTACCATTAAAACCTGCTTAAAATTATTCCTGTTTTGTGCCCCTGTTTTTAGCTCATGAGGACGTAAATAGAGAATCTTTATCTCACTTGTTGATTGGATTTCACACCCTGGACTAGTGGCTTCATCCGCTTATCCAAATGATAGAAGAGCTGGCAGCGGGGTGCCCAGCCCCAAATTAATACACACAAAATCTCTTCACTATTTTTGCCCCTTTATTTATCAGTCAAAGCATAATTGTGTAAACAAAAGAGAAACAAGGATGACCTTCTACCCAGATGCGTCCTTCATATGGGAGCCGCTCTTGTGAATCCAGTTGGCTTGTGACGTACTGTATTTTCTGTTTACCATTCGTTCACATAAGCATACACCTCTCTTAAAAATGTTTTCAATACCTCTGTTTAATAAAATAAAAGCTCCAGCACATGAGTGATCCATGCTTCCCTCTGCAAAGGTCCCTTGTTTTACTTTTATGTTGAGTCTTCACATTCTCACTTTATGCACCTTCTTGAGAGTAATGGCTGTTATTCTTAGTGTAATGTGCTTGTCCCAGAATACGGTTAATTGTAGTATAACTTTGATACTTGTATCTTTTGATATCTTTACTTCTAGTCTTCCCTTGATCTTCAGAGGTTCCCTAGATTTTATGTTTTTCCCCACACTTAAGGGCAAGCTTGGGGGGAGTTGATACCTCGAAAACGTATCTCCTTTTCCGAACACTTTTCTTATTGTTTTCCTCTAAACTTGTGTGTTTTGAATGCAACTAACACGGACTAACGCTGTTTTCAGCAGAATTACCTTGGTGTCTCGTTTTTGTGCAGAAAAATCAACTTTCTGGAAATTGCCCAGAAAAGACCCCATTGGTCTTAAAACACCGGAAGACCCCGGGAGCCAGAAGGGGGCCAGGAGAGGGGCCAGAGGGGGGCCACACCACCCCCTGGCGCGCCCCCAGCCCACGCCACCTGGTGGTGTGGGCCACTCCCACACCCCCTCGGGCTCCCCTTTCGACTACAAATAGCCTTCAACCCTAAAACACGAGGGGGTTCGTCATATTCCAGAGAAACACAACAGAGCGCCGCCGCCACCCCGAACCTCGGTTCGGGTATCAGAAGTTCATGTTCTGGCACCCTGTCGGGACGGGGAATCGGAGGAAGTCATCACCATCATCATCACCAACGCCTCTCCATCGACCATCCATGTTTCCCCCATCCATGTGTGAGTAATTCCCCCGTTGTAGGCTAAAGGGAATGGTAGGGATTGGATGAGATCGTTCATGTAATAATGTCGTGATTGTTAGGGCATAGTGCCTAGTGGCGTGATCGAAGGAGATCATGGAGTGTTAATTGCACAACATCTTTTTTCCTACCAGCCCGTGGCAGCGGGGCTTCTAGGGAAACTACTGGTAATTAAGGTGCTCCTTGTAATAAAGCACAGGAGCAAAGCATTAACACTCCATGAACACACGTTATCCTCACATCACAACCATCCCCTCCGGTTGTCTCAATTTCTGTCACTTTGGGGCCTCAGGTTCCGGACAATGACATGTGTAAAACAGCTTGCAGATATGATCAATAAACATAATTATACTCATGAAACAATAACATGTTCAGATCTGAAATCATGACACTCGGGCCCTAGTGACAAGCATTAAGCATAACAAGTTGCAACAACTGTAGAAAACACTAACAATGGATACTAGGCACTATGCCCTAACAATCTGGCATTATTACATGATCAATCTCATCCAATCCCTTCCACCCCTCTCAGCCTACAACGGTGTTTACTCACACATGGACGGGAGAATCATGGATGGTTGATGGAGAAGAGGTGGCGGTGTCGATGGCAATGATCTCTTTCAAATCCCCATCCCGGCAGGCCGCCAGAACAGGAACTTCTGATCCCCGAATCAAGGTTCGGGATGGCGGCGGCACTCTGTTGTGTTTCTGTGGAATATTCCCAACCCCCTCATGTTTTAGGTTTACGGGGCATATGTAGTCGAAAGGGGAGTCCGAGGGGGTCCAGCGGTAGCCCACATCACTAGGCGCGCGACCAAGGGGGGCGCCGGGGGGTGGTATGGCCCCCTCCTGGCTCCTCTCCTGGCCCCCTTCTGGCTCCCGGGGTCTTCTGGTGTTTTAGAACCAATGGGATCTTTTCTGGGCATTTTCCCGAAAGTTGATTTTTCTGCACAAAAACGAGACACAAAGGTAATTCTGCTGAAAACGGTGTTAGTCCGTGTTAGTGGTATCCAAAACTCACAAGTTTAGAAGAAAACAATAAGAAAAGTGTTCGGAAAAGGAGATACGTTTTAGACGTATCAACTCCCCCCAAGCTTAATTTATTGCTTGTCCTCAAGAAATTCAGTGATAACTTAGTGCGATAAAAGACTTTTACGAACACATTTGTTTCATATGATGTAAATATACTCACTACATGATCAAGTGTTGAGGCAATTCATAATAAGATGTATGGAAAATAAAAGTCACCCAACGGTTATGCAAACCATGAAGTGATGCCAACAATCTAATAATAGACAACATGAAGAATATCAATCTGCAAGATTGCAATGCTCATAATAGGGTATGATAAAGTGTACTCGCTTGCCCTTAATAGTGGAGCAAAACATAAATGCCAGGGCACCTCCGAAGTTCAAATAAAGACTAGAAATAAAGATATCAAAGATACAAGTATCAAAGTTATACCACTATCAACCGTGTTTTGCGACAAGCACATTACACTAAGAATAACAACCATTCTCTCAAGAAGGTGCATAAAGTGAGAAGGTGAAGACTCAACATAAAAAATAAAAGAAATGCCCTTCGCAGAGGGAAGCAGGGATTAACTCATGTGCTGGAGCTTTTTATTTTATTAAACAGAGGTATTGAAAACAGAGGTGTATGCTTATGTCAACGAATGGTAAACAGATAATATAGTACGTCACAAGCCAACTAGACTTCACAAGAGCATCTCCCACAAAAGGACGCATCTGGGTAGAAGGTCACCCCTCTTTCTCTTTTGTTTACACAATTATGCTTTGACTGATAAATCAGGGGCAAAAATAGTGAAGAGAATTTGTTGTATTAATTTGGGGCTGGGCACCCCGCTGCCGGCTCTTCTATCATTGGATAAGTGGATGAAGCCACTAGTCCAGGGTGTGAAATCCAATCAACAAGTGAGATAAAGATTCTCTATTTACTTCCTCGTGAGCTAAAACAGGGGCACAAAACAGAAATAATTTTTAGCAGGTTTTAATGGTAGCACACGAGAAATTTACTTGGAGTGGCAATTAAGTACCACATAAATAGGTAGGTATGGTGGACACATTTGACAAACTTTGGTTTTTGGGAGTTGGATGCACGAGTAGAGCTCATACTCAGTACAGGTGGAGGCTAGCAATAGACGGGGAGCGACAATCAAGAGAGCAACAACTGTCATAATCATGCCTGCGACAAAACAAAATTAACAGGGGCATAAAAGTGATACAAATACTCCGAGGCAAAATAAATCATCGAGGCTTAATTGACTTTTTGTTTTCAGTCATAGCATGCGTGAGCATGTGCCAAGACGATTCAATCGAAATAATCAGAGGAGATACCACAATGTCATACCCTTCTATGAATAAAACAATGCAAGCAAACATTCATACGGCATGCTATCTTATATTAATAAGTTGGAACTAACACGTGAGAGCACTAACTACCAAGCATCAATTAAATAACATACACCTTACATGAACGGACTAAGCATGTTCACACAACGAGTATATGTACAAAAACAAAACAAATAGAGTTCATACCATCCTCTCACCACAACTTGGAATGTCGTAAATCATCATTACTGCTCTTCACTTGTGGATTGAATAACATAGAATGATAATCAACCTCCAATGGAGACACGGAAGTCCAGTGAACTCTGCAACAAACTTTACAAAACCAAAGAAGAACAACAAATATTTTTGGGTTTTCCAATTAAAACAAGAACATAAAGAACAACCAAACAAAACAAAATATTTTTGGATTTTTGAATACTACACCAAAGCGAGAAAAGAAAGAAAACCAACAAAAGAAACTAAAGAACCAAATAAAGAGAAACAACAGAAATATTTTTGGTCTTTTTGTGTTTTGGAAAACAAGAACAAAATGATAAAACAAAGAGAAACGAAAGAGAACGAAAACAAACGAAAGAAACAAAAACATGGATATACAATGAACCGACCGAACATGATATATAAATGAGTGTGATGTCGGTATACCTCCCCCCATGCTTAGGATTTTGGCCTAAGTGGAGATCAATCACCAAGGGGACCATGAGGTGGCGCACCCGTGGTATGCTGAGGAGGAACCCTCCTCCTCATATGTGCTCGAGGCTGCACCGGTGCACTGCGTGTTGTGGTCCTTTGGAGGAGCGTGACCATGGTAACCTGTCAATCTTAAACAAAACAGGCTGCGGCAAAATAACTTTCCGCTCATCTCCATACATAAGTCTATATACTAAGAGTTCAGTAGTAGAGTTAGCAGTGACAAACTGATGAGACTTCATGGCAGCAAGGTTGAGTCTATAGGGAGCAATCAATTCATCATCAGGAGCAATAGAAAATTCTAAAGCAGTTGCTATACGTGTAGCAATAATGCCCCCCAAAATAG
Source organism: Alopecurus myosuroides (assembly GCA_028641055.1). Taxonomy (NCBI): domain Eukaryota; kingdom Viridiplantae; phylum Streptophyta; class Magnoliopsida; order Poales; family Poaceae; genus Alopecurus; species Alopecurus myosuroides. Next base: position 96,214,622 of record CM054062.1, read on the forward strand.
GCCCCTTAGCAGCAAGGCGGCGTGCAACAAGTGCACCAAGGTTATACTTTGTGCTACGGTTTAGCGCAACATCAATGAAAGCAAGGTGGTAACCATAAATGTTGCTAGTGTTCTTCCTACCAAGGATACTAGTAGCAATATAGTAACTAAAATATCTAAGAGCAGGAAGTTGAATGTTCCTTATCTTCCCATGCTGGGATGAGCGACCATTATCGTTGGTGATTTCTCGGTAAAGCGCCATAAGATCCGCAGGTTTATCCTGAATCCTGTACGTTGTCCCGGTAGCGTTGATACCTAAAATGGCATAAAAAGTATCCAAGAACAAAGAAAAAGAACTACTATATAACTTGAAGGCAACAGTGGAACCATAATGTGTGTTCTGAAATTTAAAGATCTCAACAAAAGTTTTTGTGAGAACGACATACTGAGGGCTTTCATCCTCCATATAGTTGGTTACACCAACTCTTTCAATAAGCATACGAAAGTCATCTAATAGACTTGCACTTCTTAGAAATGTAATGTAAGGAAAGCTAGATGGATTAGCGATACCATCACCTCCCGCATCGTCAATACTGGGTGTAATAAGGTCTTCATTGTACAAGGGCTTCACTGAAGTGGATGAGCGTGAGGGCCTTGTCCTCCTAGGAGCATCACTCCTAAATATCTCTCCAAAATTATGAACACGGGTTTGAGGAAATGTGTCGAGTTTGGGAGGTGAGAGAGGGAACTTTGGCAGGGAGAGAGTTAGTGGGGCGCCAGGGGGCCCCACACCATGTGCTGGCACCACCAGGGGCTGACCGCGCTACCCCATGGTGAGCCTGACTGGTGGTTCCCCCCGGGGCCTCCCAGGTGGCTCTCAGCCTCATTTTTGACGTAAAAATTTATTATAATTTTTTTTGGATTTTTTCGAGAAACTTTATTTTTGAGGTATTTCTAGAATTTTAATAATTAATAAAAACCAGAAAAACGAAAGTGAAAAGGTGAAAAAAAACCAAAACAAGAACTACAGAGGTTCTATGACACTCTAATGGAAAATATCCAAAGAAAACGTGGAAGTGGTGAAAACAAAAGTATGGGTGGTGAAAAATGCATAACCTTAGTAATTAGGGTGAAAACATGAATATGGATGATGGAAAACATGATTGTACTCAAGTAGTAATGTTATAACAAAAGTAAACATGATCAAAACATAATGGGGAAGGTGAAAACATAGGGAAAACATTGTCCTCTTCATCAAAAATCATTTTGTGAACATGGGTGATCAAGTCTTGTGACCAGAACAATTTTCATATGAAGCAAAACTTCGCTAATCACTAAATAATTATGTCACCTCAACCTTGATAGACATAGTCCCAATCATAATAATTTCATATTCTTTTGGTGGTGCTGGAATGGGACAATAAAATTCTCTAATCTTGATGATCTCAATATTTTCAATTGAATTTAAACCATATCTTCTATCAATCTTCTTGGGAAAATAAACAGTATGCTCTTTATCGTGAACATTAAAAGTTACTTTTCCTTGATTGCAAACAATAATAGCCCCTGCAGTATTAAGAAAAGGTCTCCCAAGAATAATAGACATACTATCATCTTCAGGCATTTCCAACACAACAAAGCCAGTTAATATCAAACAATTAGTAGCAATTTGAATAGGAACATTCTCACATATACCAACAGGAATAGCAGTAGACTTATCAGCCATTTGCAAAGATATATCAGTGTTTATCATTTTTTCAAGAGAGAGTCTCTTATAAAGAGAGAAAGGCATAACACTAACTCCAGCTCCCAAGTCACATAAAGCAGTTCTAACATAATTATTTTTAGTAGAACAAGGGATAGTAGGAATATCAGGATCTCCAAGCTTCTTTGGAACCTTGCCATTGAAAGAATAATTAGCAAGCATAGTGGAAATTTCCTCATTAGGAATCTTCCTTTTGTTGGAGACAATATCTTTCATATATTTAGAATAAGGAGGCAGTTTAATAGCATCAATCAAAGGGATTTGCAAAAACAGAGGTTTCATCCACTCACAAAACTTGTTATAATATTCTTCCTCCTTTGATTTGTGTTTCTTATTAGGAAAAGGCATTGCTTTTTGCACCCAAGGACTCTCTTTCATACTATGTTTATTAGCAATGAAATCCTCCTTAGTATACTTTGTAGTTTTAGTTTGCTTTTCAGGTTCAGCTAGAGGTTCTTCTTTATCAGAAGCATCACTTTTATCATTACCACTTTCAGTTTTAGCATCAGAAATAGATATACTATTAGGATCTTTAGCAGATTCAGGAGATTCTACAACATTTTTATGTCTCTTCTTCTTTTTCTTAGAAGGAGAACTATTGTTTCTAGGTTGCTGAGAATCTTGTTCAATTATTTTAGGATGTCCTTCAGGATACAAGGGGTCCTGAGTATAAACACCACCTCAAGTAATTATTTCACAAACATGTTTATCTCTAGAAGCATTAGCTAGCATGTATTTTTGCATTTTAGTAAGTTTATCAATTCGAGTTTGAACCATTCGAAAATGTTTAACAAGCATTTTAACATCATTAGAGGTTCTCTCAATAATACCATGCAAATTATCGAGAGCTCTAGAGTTTTCCATATGGTGATTTTGCACTCTCGTATTAAAGTTGTCTTGCTTAACAACATAATTATCAAATTCATCTAATCATTGATCAGGTGGTTTAGAATAGGGAATATCTCTATTATTAAAGTATTGGAGAGAGTGTACCTCAACAGTTGATGGATGAGGAATAGGCTTACATAATTCTTCTATAGGAGGAAAAATCTTCACATCTTCAGACTTAATACCCTTCTCTTTAAGAGATTTCTTGGCTTCCTTCATCACTTCATCATTTAGTTCAATCATCCCTCTCTTCTTGGTTGTTGGTATTGGTGTTGGTTGTGGTGTAGGTGTAGGATTAGGTATAGGTGTAAGCTCAGGTATATTCCAAACACCATTATTTTTTTGCTATTGTAGCCATTAATTCCTCAGCTTCTTCTGGAGTTCTTTTCCTGAAAAACACAACCAGCACAGCTATCCAGGTATGTCCTAGATTCAACAGTTAGTCCATTATAAAATATATCTAGGAGCTCATTTTTAGGTAATGGATGTCCATGGCTAGCTCTTATCAAATAACAAAACCTTGTCCAAGATTCAGGCAATTTTTCTCCTTTAATTTGCTCAAAGTTAAAGATGTCCTACACATAAGCATGTTGGGCACTAGCAGGAAAATATTTTTGAAAGAAAGCATTAACCAAATACATAGGATCGGTAATACACCCAGGTGACAGATTGTTAAACCAAATTTAGCTTCATCTTTCAATGAGAAAGGGAAGATCTTGGTAACAAAATAAGTACGCAGCTTAGTATCATCAGAAAATAAACTACTCAAAGATGAAAGCTCATTCATGTGTTCCATAGCACTTTTACTTTCAGTTCCACAAAAAGGTTCCTTCTCAACAATAGATATATAAGATTCATCTAAAGAGAAATCATAATCCTTATCTATAATGTGTATGGGAGATGTGACAAACTTAGCATCAAGAGAAGATTTATATTTCACGGCATGTCTTGCAAGAAGACTCTTAAGAGCACTTGAACCAGTAGTAGCACGAGCTTCTTAAATAAAATCATCATTAAGTTCAATATAGGTTTCATCAAGATCATCAATAAGCTCAGTTGAATTAACATGTGTACCAATATTTTCAACAGAAATTTCAGCATTTTTAATTTGTTTGGATCTAGCAATAGTAGCATCTAGTAAAGGACCTAGAGAACCAGTATCATCAAGAACAGTAGAAGCATCATCAAAAGTATCGAAAACATTCTCAGACTCAGCAGAAGTAACAGTAAGTTTAGCATGTGGTGGAGTAAGAAGCTTTCTCATAACAGACGGTGAATCAAGAGCAGCAGAGGAGTTCAGAGTTGTACCTCTTCTTGTAGTGGATGGTAATATAGGAACTTTTCCATCACGAGTCTTGCCCATAATGAATGGCTTGCAGCAAACAATATCACGATCAAGTGAGCAAATAAATAAATCTATGCTCCCCGGCAACGGCGCTAGAAAATAATCTTGATGACCCACAAGTATAGGCGATCACAACAGTCTTCGAGGGAAGTAAAGACCAAATTTATTGATTCGACACAAGGGGAGCCAAAGAATATTTATATGCCTTAACAACTGAGTTGTCAATTCAGCTGCACCTGAAAGTAGACTTGCTCGCAACAATTTATCAGTGGTAACAGTTTTATAGTAGTAAAATAGTAACAACAGTAGCAATCACGGAAAATAGTATTATATGAAGTACCATAGGCATAGAGGGAATGGATGGACGGGCGTTGCATGGATAACATAGTTCATGTAATAATAATATTGTGGGCATTGCAGATAAATCAACAAACATGTAGGCAAACCATAGCCATGTGTTCCAATATAGTCGTACCTGCTCGCAATGAGCAACTTTTTACAACATCTTTTGTCCTACCAGCCCGTGGCAGAAGGGCCTCTAGGGAAACTACTGGTAATTAATGTGCTCCTTTTAATAAAGCACCGGAGCAAAGCATTAACACTCCGTGAACACACATGATCCTCACATCACAACCATCCCCTCCGGTTGTCCCAATTTCTGTCACTTTGGGGCCTCGGGTTGTGGATAATGACATGTGTAAAACAACTTGCAGATATGATCAAGAAACATAATTATACTCATGAAACAATAACATGTTCACATCTGAAATTGGGCACTTAGGCCCCAGTGACAAGCATTAAGCATAACAAGTTGCAACAACGGTAGAAAACACTAACAATGGATACTAGGCACTATGCCCTAACAATCTCGCATTATTACATGATCAATCTCATCCACTCTTCCATACCTCTCAGCCTACAGCGGTGTTTACTCACACATGGACGAGGAATCATGGATGGTTGATGGAGAAGAGGTGGCGGTGTCGATGGCGATGATCTCCTTCGAATCCCCGTCCTGGCAGGGCGCCAGAATAGGAACATCTAATCCCCGAATCGAGGTTCGGGGTGGCGGCGGCGCTCTGTTGGGTTTCTGTGGAATACGACAAACCCCCTCGCATTTTAGGTTTATGGGGCATATGTAGTCGAAAGGGGAGTCTGAGGGGGTCCAGGAGTGGCCCACACCACTAGGAGGCGCGGCCAAGGGGGGCGCCGGGGGTGGTGTGGCCCCCTCCTGGCTCCTCTCCTGGCCCCCTTCTGGCTCCCGGGGTCTTCTGGTGTTTTAGGACCAATGGGATCTTTTCTGGGAATTTTCCCGAAAGTTGATTTTTCTGCACAAAAATGAGACACCAAGGTAATTCTGCTAAAAACAGTGTTAGTCCGTGTTAGTGGTATCCAAAACTCACAAGTTTAGATGAAAACAATAAGAAAAGTGTTCGAAAAAGGAGATACGTTTTGGAGGTATCAGTTACATCCCATGTCAATCGAGCAGAAACTCGAAGAGCCGTGCCCAAACCATATGCACAACGATGACAATGGGATACGCAGATCCAGCCACAAGTTGAAGGATTGCTGCAAATTCAACCTACTCATGGAAGCATCTTTTATAAAACAAAGGGAAGCCCAGCAAGCAGGGTTCCCAGTTGTTCCAGGAGCACTGGCAACAGGTGCACCACCACCTCCCCCAGTACTAGCAGTCGCCGAGCCACAGCAACGACCCCCAACACAAGGAGCACCTAGAGCGCAACAAGCCGCGGCAATATAGCATCAGTATAGGGTGGGTTACCTAGAAAAAGACAGATACCCGGAGTCAAAAGGAAAAGTATAAATGATACAGAAAGGCACTCCCTCCAAAACAAGCCAAAAGCTCATTACCAGGCAGGTGAATCTAGCGGAAATATCACCTCCTGCGACGCCCGAGTTCTTGGATTGGTCTGATGCAAACATCGCCTTCTAGAGCCGATCATCCGCTTCGAGTCCCCTTCCCATAAAAGGCAGCGCAGGTACCAAAAGCGCAAATCGGAGGCTACGATCTAAACCGAGTATTTATGGACGGAGGAAGTGGGATAAACATCATCTACACAAAAACGCTGAAGGAAACGAATAAACCAATAAGTAACCTGAAGCAATCTGAGAACTCATTCCACGATATTGTGCCAGGAAAAGCAGTCAAACCCTTGGGTACAGTAGCATTCGAGGTGGTTTTTAAATAACGTGACAACTACAGGAAAGAAAAACTCGACTACGAGGTAGTCGACTGGCTGTCCCAATATAACGCGATACTCGGAAGGACAACATTCGTTATATTCTTGGCAGCACCCCACTACGTGTACCTAATGGTCAAAATGCCAGGACCTAGGGGGTAAACACAGTACGCGGAAACTACAAAAAATTAGATAGTTGCGACGTCGAGTTCAATAGAATATGGCAGTCATTTGGAATGCAATAGGAATTTGCAAAAATAGCCGCTACAACCGATCACTCGATTCTTCCATTGACAAACAAAACAGCACCAAAGATGGAGTTTGACGTGAAGAAGGACACAACAGAAAATCAAGTTCACCTGACTGATCCAGCAAAGACATTACTCGTGTTCAAAATGTTGCCTACCGCATAGGTAAGCGCGCTCGTCGAATTTCACCGTGAGCACTAGAAAATCTTCGGATGGGCCCTAGCGGACATGCCAGGAGTACCCAGGAAATTCGCCGAGCACTCACTCGAAATCTACAAGGACGTAAAACCAATACAGCAATCCACGCGCTGTTTCTCAGAGACGAATCAGAGAGAAATAGGAGAATAAATAAACAGGTTAATCGTAGCAAAATTCATTCCGGAGATCAAAATAGCAACTTGGCTCGCAAATCTAGTGCTGGTAGCCAAGAAAAATACTGAAATTCTTCGGATGTGCATAGATTACACGTCACTGAACAAACACTACCCTAAAGACTGGTTCCCACTACTGTGCATCGATCAGATCATCGACTCGACAACGGGTTGTGAGTGACTCTCCTTCCTCGACGCATACTCAGGCTACAACCAGATCTTCATGAAGCGAGAGGATGAGGAAAAAACCACATTCATCACCCTGTTTGGTGTATACTGCTACACCATGATGCCTTTCGGGTTAAAAACGCGGGTGCTATGTACCAACACATGATGCAGAATTGCTTGAAAGCGCAGATTGGCAGAATCGCGTAGGTGTATCTAGAAGATATCGTGGTCAAGTCGAACAAGGCAGAAACCCTTATTGACGACCTTCGAAAGACATTCGCAACACTCAACGAGTACTAGATCAAGCTGAACCCGAAAAAGTGCGCGTTTGGAGTACACCAGGGAGATTTACTCGAGTATCTTATGTCTGCCAGAGGGATTGAGTCCAACCGAGTAAAAATCAAAGCTACCCTTTCAACGAAGGAACCAGTAAACGTCAAAGGAGTACAACAACTCGCAAGGAAAATTGCAGCACTTGGGAGATTTATAGCAAAGCTTGGAGAGAAAGCACTCCTTTCTACACACTACTAAAGAAGTCAGATAAGTTTGAGTGGACGCCAAAATCCATAGAAGCCTTCCACGCCCTCAAGCGAACCTTGTCGACTCCACCTATCTTGATGGAACCTTAGAAAAAGGAGCCAATGTATCTATACATTTCAGCAACAAGATAGGTGGTCAGCATAGTATTAGTAGTCGAACGACTCCAGAAAGTGTCCATCTATAGGTTGCAGCGACCGGTATATGATGCATGTAAAATGCATAGATGAATTTTGCATATTTTCACATGGTTTTCTATTACATATTGCATCATATAAGGGTATAATTCAATGTTTTATAGTATTTTGGGGTTAAATTACAAAAGTCCCCCAACTTTTATGGAATTAACCCTGCCTGTCAGGAACCCCGTTTTCTACATTTTTGACGTTTCAGGGGGCAAACTTCTGCGAAATCACCTGAAAATCTGCGGGGGTCATTTTGTTGGAAGGAGAAGACTTGCGGGCGAAGGATCCACGAGAATTGGGCAAGGAGGCCCAAAAGAGGACCCTCCAAGCGGCCAGATTCCTTGGCCGCGTGAGAGGCCCCCTGTTGGCCCCTGTGGCCCCAATTCCTTCCATCTTCGACTTACCGACTCCGTCTTGACCTAAAACCGACTATAAAAAGGGTCCCCCGTACCCTTACGGAGGGGAGCGCCGCCAAAACACCAAAACAGAGACCAGAAGTTCCAGATTGGAGGGGGAAAACTCCGGCGGGGCGCCGCCGGTGTGATCTCCTACCCCTCCAACGTCATCTCCATCGACATCTCCATGAAGTGGAGTAGTCCACCCTAGGTCTATGGGTTTGTGGAAGTAGAACTTGTATCTATCTGTCTATGTGCTTCACTAATTAGATCCGTATGAGCTGCCTCACATGATTACGGGCACCGTTGTAATTCCTATGTGGTGGATCTTTTCTATGAGTTATTGAATCTGAGATTGCAATTGTTTCTCTTGAGTTATTTGAGTAGATGTATCTTATGTACCCCATTCTTATTTGCTAGCTTTGATCAATCTATTTCTTGAGAGCGTGTGTGGGGTGATGGGTGCATTAGTTGGAGTAACGGGGGGTGGCTAGTGCTGTGGAAGTGACAGAAGTTCAGCGATCCACTTAGGTTTTGTTAAACCTTTCTTAGTTACCTCACTAGGGATAAAAAGGAGTACCTTGTAACCGGGGATTTGAAGTGACACTAATCAATCTCCATGACTAGATCTAGCAAGTTCTTACTTCAACTTCATGTCACATTGCTTAAAGCTATACTCTGGTTTTTCCTTAATTATCGAGGTGTTATGATTTATTTTGCATCTTAGTGGAGTATAAGAGGGATCAATATGACCGTAGAGATCTCTATGCTAGGACGTGATGCCCATATGAAAGTACTCAATGTTAAACATGTTATTGTAATCTCACATGTAATTCTTTATGTCCACCGTCTACCACTTTATTTGAGAGAATGCAAGTGTGAAACCATGAACCCCGGTCCTATTTTAAATATAAGAAAACACTCTAATTACTTTGCTGCAATTTACTTTACTTGCACTTTACTTTACTTGCATCTCCAATTTGAATTTACATTATCTCCATCACCACTTGCATCACAAAAATACAAAAACAATCCATTGCATATTTATTTTCTCATTTGCATTTAGTAGTAGATTTAATTATTGCACATTTACTTTCAGTTTTGCATTGCAATTTAGAAGTCTCACACCTTGTGCTTGACAACCACTTGGTGAGGTTGAGGGCACAAAATTCTCTACTTGTTTGCAGGATCCTGGAGGAAGCTTGGAAGACAACTGCTGAAATACTGGCTCCCCAAGAGTTCGATATAAACCCTCGAGTCACCCTCGTGGGGAAGAAGGCTTGCCACTAGCTACACACTCTGCACTTGGAGTCTCAACCTAGCCATCAAGCGTTTTTCTGGCGCCGTTGCCGGGGAGCCATAGGTGAAGGAGTTGTCCAAGGGAGCTCACAAGAAGTCTTCATCACCAACAAGGTGTGCAAACACCTAAGCATGGGGAGGTTGCACCTACGTGAGTACAGTCCTTTCTATCTCCACCTTCTTTCAAGTAGATTGTTTTGTTTCTTGTCTTGTTTTTGCTTTTGTTTTGTTTTTGTTCTTGTTTTTTTTGTCTTGCATATTTTATTTTAGTTTGCATTTTAGTTTTGCATTTAATTATCTAGTTTATTTTAGTATTTCGAATTTGCTTAGTTACTTTACTTTTGTTTTGCATAAAAAATTAAAAATTACATAAAAACTGTTAAAATGGGTGATAGAACTAAATTAAGCGACTACACAAATACACCCAATGACCAATTCATTGCTAGGCCAATTACTACACTTGAAATACAAGCTGAAAGCTACGAAGTAAGTCCTAGTTGATTGAATTTAATTACTATAGAGCAATTTGGTGGTAGTGCTATGGAGGATGCCTCTATGCATCTTCATGATTTCATGGAAATATGTGATATGCAAAAATTTAAAAATGTGGAAAGTAGTGTTTTAAAACTGAAATTATTTCCTTTTTCACTTAGAGGAAAGGCTAAAGAATGGTTACTTTCACTACCTACAGCTAGTATCAAGTCTTGGGATGATTTAAAAGAAGCTTTCATTAAGAAATATTATACTCCCGTTAAAATTTTGCAAAATAGGAATAATATCCTCTCATTTAGGCAAAATGATAATGAACATGTAGCCATGGCATGGGATAGAATTAAATTAATGATTAGAACATGCCCATCACATGGAGTAAATGAATGGACCATACTACACTCTTTTTATAATGGTCTAAACTACATGTCTAGAAATATACTTGATTCTGCTGCTGGAGGTGCCTTTATGAGTAAAACTGTAGGTGAGGCTAAGAGCATATTAGAAAGCATATTGCAAAATTATAGTAAATGGAATACTGAAAGAGCACCCAATCCCACTAAGAAAATAAACTCAATTGAAGAAACCAATGATTTGTCTTCTAAAATGGACACTATTCTTGCTTTTATTAATAAACAAAATATGGAGAATGTGCCTTTGCAGGAGCTAGTTGGTAGTAATTCTGAAAGTGTGGATGTTAATTTTGTTAGGAATTATGGTAGCAATGGTTTTGGTAATGCTTACAATTCATATAGTAAACCTCCTTATGTGCCAAATAAACCTTTTGTTCCATATCCTAATGGTAATGAAAATAAGTGGAAGCCTTCTAGTGAAATTTCTGAATCTAATAAATTGCTTATGGAACAAGTTGCTAGTCACAATGCTATGATACATGAGTTAAATAAGTATATTGCATCCATTAGTAGTGATATTAAAGGATTGTAACTTCAATATTCGAATTTAGATAAAGCATTGTCAAAATTAGCTGATAATCAAGCAACTCTATTAAGCATGTCAGCAGGAAAGCCACAAGCACAACCTAGTGTAGGAATGAATTCTATTACTATTGCTGCTCCTATTATTGAAAATATTTATCATATTGCTGAGAATACAAGTGAGCATGTCCCTACTAGCTTAGAAGAAACTTTGAATGAAATAGTGAAGTACCCTGAATATTTACTTCCATATATGTCTTATCTTGATAGCAAAGATGAAATTAGTCCTCATGAATCAAGCATGCTAGCTAAATTATAGAGTAAAGTAGAGGAAATTATGATGCTTACTGAAATTAAGGATCCATTGCTTGATTTAGAAAAAAGTAGCTTGCAAGAACTTATTGCTACTCTACAAAAATTTGCTAGTGATCCCACTATAAATGTTAATCAACCTGGCTTTGAATCTTATATTGCTAATCATGTCTTGCAAGAAAAAATTGCTAGGTACAATAATGAGGCCATGATACCTACTAAGCTTGGGGATTCATGGATCCCCAAGGTGCTAGTTTCAATTGGAAAAGAAATTCACCATGCTATGTTAGATCTAGGTTCTAGTGTATCGGTACTCTCTAAAGAATTATATGAATTGCTAGAACTAGAAAATTTAGAAAAGTGCTTAAGTGAATTTGTCCTTGCTGATAACTCTACTAAACATGCTGTAGGACAAGTAAAATATGTTATGATTGAATTGCACATGACTTTCGTACCCGTTGATTTCATTATTATGGATATGGGGGATAAATCCCCTAGTCCTATTATTTTGGGTAGACCTTTTCTTCGTACTACAGGTGCAATCATAGAATCCAAGGAAGGGAATGTAAAGTTTCAGTTCCCTCACAAGAAAAGCATGGAGCACTTCCCAAGGAAGAGGGACACGCTGAAGAACAAGCTCCCTCATGAGCTTTATCCCTCTTGATTATCAAGTAAGTAAAGCCTAGCTATATGGCTATAAAGAAAGCGCTTTACGGGAGGCAACCCGGTTGTTTTTGTTTGGATTTTACTAGTGTCCTATTTCTGTCTCAAGAGATTAGTTTGTTTTTTAATTCTGGATTTTTCAATAAAGAGTCAAGTCAAACCCATTTGGACTTATAAGTTGCTATCCTAGTGCATGAAATTTCTGTTTCAGCACGAGTCTGATCACCGTATGATTTTACGTTTTTAATTGGTATGTCGGATTGATATAATTTTTTAGTATGTTCTGCAACTTTTCGTCCTCTGTAAGCACAAAAATTGGCTTAATTTTTTGACGAGTCTAGCTTAGGGAAAAACGTTCGTTTTTCTGCTGCTGCTATTCTAGACAGATTCTGCCTTCTTTTGTTTTATGCACTCTTTGGGCTTGGGAATCGAATTTCCATGATTCTTTCAAGCAAGAGAGTGAACATACAATATAATTAACCTTATTGTCTATCTACTGGAGCATTTGATTTGGAATTTTGTACAGCAAGCATGTGATTTGTTTGTCCTTGCTAATCTCACCCCACAGAAAAAGAATGGGAGAAACATGTTTTGTGAAGTTTTTTCACAGGGAATAGAGGAGCTACGCCTCAAGACATCCAAGAATGGTGAAAGTGTCACATCCCAATTTTGGAATACCTGTTAACACAGTTGTTTTGCTAATTGCTTGACTAATAAACCTTGGTTGTGTTTGTTTGTGTTTGTTTAAGTGCAACTAAACAAACTAATTATATAAACTTGCAAACTTAAAAAGATAGCAAAGCAGTAAACTAAAAATATTCAACATATTGTTCCAATGACCTTGAAAATATTTTCTAAGGTAAATATTGATCAAAGAGTTTTCCAAAAACATCTTATGAATCTCATACTTGTTGAATATTATTCCAAGACCTAAATTAAGAAAGAGGAAACACTTAATAAAATTTCCCTAAAAGATTATCAGAAAAAGAGGCATTCTTAAATGCTTCACCAAAATATTATCAAATGTTTTTCCAACCTTGCAAGATTAAAAACAAAGGTATTGGAGAGCATTGACTTGCTATCTCTAGTCACATAAATATTTTGGCAAAGCATTGTTAAAGAAAAGCCAAGTGCCTTATTAAATAGAAATTCCAATATTTCCAGAAACAGAAAACTAAAACAAGTTACTATTGGAAACTTTCTTAAAATGATTTGAAATTCATACCATTGCTTCCTTATATCAAATAAGGAACACACACAAGAGGAGACCAAAAATTGAATCCATTAAAGTCCTGAAAACATGGTTTTTCTCCACAGCAACAATTGGGATTTTGAACAAGTTTGTTCTACAAACTTTTTCCAAATGCCATGAAATAAATATCACATGCTCTATATCATAAATAAGGATGAAAACTAAAAGGTCACAAGTTTTTGAATAATTTAAGTTGCCAAAAACCCCTGTTTTCTTGACAGCACCTTTTTGAAATTTGAACAAGTTTGTTCTATGAAGTAACTCAAAATGACTTGTATTTTCTACCACATAAGGAACACATCAAATAAGTAATGTGTGCCAAAAATTATCATTTTTGGAAGCTCCTAAGTATGTTAATAAATTCAATGTCCATTTATGTAAGATTTTGAATTTGAACAACTTTAAATTATAAAGTGTATCCAATGGATCCAATTTTCACATATGTTGTACATCTATACTAATAAGAATTTTGGGAAAAAGGATTTCAATTTATAACTTTGTTTGCCTAGTGAAAACATAAATTTTCAGAGAAGAAAATGACCTTGTTGTAAATTGCTAGGGACCATTTTGTAAGCTGAGTCACACACACCTTCTTCTTCCTGTAGCTGCAAGTTGAGGCATGGAAGCCCATGCTCCATTGCCTTCGAGTGGAAGGCTTCTATATGGTTAAAAGCCCCCGTGTGGTTCCTATCTACCCCCTCTCTCTCCCCCCCTCGAGCACACTCTCTCTTAGATATTTTGCAAAACCGAAACCCTAGCTTGATGAGCTCGCCGTCGATCGGCCGTTAGAGGGCACGCCGCCGGTAGCCGTTAGCACCATCGTCTCCGCATCATCGTGTTTACCCCGTGTGCGAGAGGAATCGAGGCGGGATGGCGCCAGGAGCCCGCGCCGTCCAATTTCGTCTTCGGGGCCGGCGAGCTCCGGCGAGCTATTCCCGGCGACTCGAGCCACCTCCTTCTTCTCCGAGCACCCCTGCGTGTTCATGGTAAGCAGGAGAATCACCCGCCGCCTTTTTCCCCTCCCTCTCCCTCTAGAACTCCACCGCGCCGTGCTCTGTTTCCGGTCGCCGCACGCCCTCGCCGCCGGCCACTCTCCGGCCTCTCCCTGGAAACGACGTTGTCCCTAGTTGGTAGCCCACGTCGAGAGGAACCCGTATATGTCTTTGATTCGTAAAATGGTAAACGATTTCGCTCGGATTTGCTCGCCGGAATTCCTTGCCGCCGGCGATGACGTCGCGGTGAGGTCACGCTCGCGTCATCACCCTTTGACCCCGCGCAAGGAGTCAAACTGGCCCGTGGGGCCTGGCCTTGCCGCGTGGCTGCCCCCGTGGCATCCTGGCCCACGGGTCAGCGGCTAAGGTTAGCTTCCCTCGCGGTGAGTTTTGACCTGGCCGGCCCAATTAGCAGATCTGGCCCAGGACAGTTGATTTTCCATTTATATTTTCACAAATTGATGCATGTTTGATTTTGGCTAGAAAAACCTACCTAAAATATGAATTTGGCCAAACCAAAATTCACAGATGTAAAGCAACTAAATCTAAACCACCTCCAACTTGTAGATCTACATTTGGATGTATAGTTTTGAAATGAAAAATGATTTGGCAACAGGTACCAGAAACACAAAAATGAGCACCATTTTTATTTCACAACTCATAATGAAGTTAGGACAATTGCATTGGAAAGCCCGTGAAATTTCCTAACAGGAGCAATTAACCTTGCTTCCAAATTCCTAGTATTTTTGAAATGGCATGCAATTTGGTAAAACACCAGAGAGCACTTTGGTGATTTTTATAAAATAATTAAAAATGATTTTTGATGCAAACTCAATTGGATGGTCTTGTATATGTTTAGGTCTATCCAAACCTAGAAGTGTTTAATTGTTAGAGCATCATATAAAATTTGGTGGACAGATCTTTGTTTCACCTGTTTCTGCTATTTTGGCATTTTAGTTAATTAATTTGTGTGATGATATTTTTGTGTTGCAATATTGTTTTCTAGCATGTATAAGTTGTGTGAACTTGCTTTCTAAGTATTACTTAGCTATGTTATCATGTTATAATGTGTGGACTTGAGTTGAGAAGAAATAGGATTTATATTAATATCATATGTTTATCTCTAGTTTATTACTTGCATATAATTTTTGAATGATTAATTTGTGTGCAAGTGATTGAATTGATGTGTTGAGATATTAGATTCAGTACCATGTTGGTACTTATATTTTGTTACTATCACCTCTGCTATCTTGCTTTTGAATTGGTAGAAAAGCATGAGTAGCTTAGACACCACTATGAGAATGTTATGGAAAAATTCCCTCATGTGTGGAATTTTTGGCATAAGAATTTGTGGTTGTGTAGCCACATATTTTTGGGTTGTGTTCATAGGACCAGTAGAATTTTGATTATGTTATTATGAGTACTTGACCCCTAGAGTTTTCACTTGTGTGAAAACAATAGCATGAGTAGCATTACCTTGCTTATTTTTGCACCCTATTATTTTCTACTAGTATGGTTAATGCACTAGATGCTAGTTTAGCATTTTGTTAATTTTTAGCAAGTATGACCAGAGGCTTTGTGACCTCTTAATGCTTTGATATGCTAGTGGAACACCCACTGGTTTCATTGCATTTTTGGTGGAAACATTATTTCCCCCACACTAGATGCATTTCTTTTATATAGCTCTCTAACTAATGAGTGCCTAGTATTTTTGCTTGGGGAATTTTTGTACTAAATGAAAATGTGTATGCTTCTGTTTGTAAGTGGTTATAATCATGTGTGGATTTCTAGGAAAAATACATTCTTGAAGTGTTGTTTGATTCCTCTAAGTAATGCCCTTTTTATTACTACTAGTATGTAGGAGTTGCCCTGCAAATTGATGTCTTGTTTTATCAAATGGGATATTTTTGTTATAGCAAGTATAGATGTTTTTCACTACTATTTTTATGACATGGACCCTCTGGTTGTATTTCAATTACTTGATTGAAATTCATCCATTGATTCTTCATGTATGAGTAGTACTAGTTTCCTTAGCAGTTTTTGTATTGAATTATTTTTCTGCCAACTTGTGTTTGGTAGATATTTGTGTATCCTTGCATGAGGACATGTTTTCATTCCCATTATGATAACATGGTTCCTTGTTTGCATTCTATTACTTTGCTTATTATGCATGCTTGCATAGCAAACTTTTAGTAGAAACATGTCTATAGGATTCCTCCTTTTTAGTCATTGTTTCTATTGTTCTCACTATGAGAAATTGTGTGTTTTGTGATGAGTCTATTACCTTGTTACACTTGTGTAGGCTCACTGATTTGTAAAAGTAACTTTTGCAAATCATGTGTCTTATTTATTCTTGATGTGAATTTAGACTTAGTAAGATAGCTACCTTTTTCTTTTTGTTGTTTGGTTGATAGACCCATTGCCATGATTAATGTGGTGCATGTTTTATATACTTTTAGTAGTCTCACCCTTGTGAAACTAAGTATATTTTGGGTTTATTAATATCTTGGTATGAGAGTGGCACACCCACTGAATCCATGATATTAAGGTTGTGAGATATGTCCCTCCAACCTTAAGTTGTCTTATTAAATGGCATTTCTGCCAAGTAGGATTGTTTGATTGTTTGCCTCAATTAATAATTGAGTGATTTTGTTATTATTAGATTTCCTTGCTGTATGTATTGTTACGTATGGTTGCTTGCCTTGATTGGTTCTGAATGTGTGTCCTTTATTCTCTTTACGGCGTTAGAAAACGAAGAGGAAGGAAGTGTCGTGAAGCTCTGTTTCAAGTTCCAGTCACTCCAAAACCAGGGACACAAGGAGATACCAGGCAAGCCATCCTGATGCTTGCTGATACAATACTTATCATTATCTGTCATGCATGTTTTACCTCTGAAGTTTTACCAAAACTTGGTTATCAAAACTATTTTTGATGTGGCTATTAATACTATATTATAGGTTACTATCATGCCAGTAGTTAAACTTGGTAATACCAAGCCCATAAGCCACCATATGGTATTTATTACCATCAAATATACTAGTCCCTAAGTGGACATCCTAAAATTGTGATTCTACAAAACAAAGGCTTTACAGAAAAAACCCGGAGAAAAGGCGGATCCTTGTTCTCCGGAGGAATGTGGAAGTGGTCATTTTTGAGAAAGTGGTGTTTTCAAAAATGACACATAACCTAGTCTTCGCTGGACAACCTTTACCGTACTGCCACTTTACCCCAATATGGGTAGGGGCTTGATTAAAAACTTGTTATGGTTAGTATGTGTGCTATCTCAAGTGCTATAGGGGATTGGATCCTCCGAACCGAAATGTCGCTAGGAGTGGAGGATACGGGACATCTAAAGTGTGGGATTAATTTTCCCTCCGGATGCAGCAGATGGGTCTCCTGTTTGGGCGGTGTGGGACACGGCTTGCCAGGGAGGTTAACCCCAATTGAAGAGATAGTCATGTACTAGCTTGTACATAGTGGATAGTCAAGATCAGTTATCTGATGTTCTCATAGGTTGAGGACAGTCCATGGGTGTTTCATGGCGGATTCTGGATCTGGTGGAAATGTGTACACCTCTGCAGAGTAAAACTATTTCGAGATAGCCGCGTCCTCGGATATGGACGGTTGAATGGCCATGTAGCTAGCATTGTGTCAATGTTTTCAAAAGAGGAAGTTTTCAAAAAAGGAATTTTTGGAAAGGAAGTGTTGAACTTGTGAAGTTCGGAAAGGAAGGAAAACGTATACCGTGGAGGTATCGTCGATGATGAAAAGCCAGATGATGCTATACAAAACAAAATGTTTTGCAAAGAAAACCTTTTCTACTCTAAGCAAGAATTCTGGAAAACTGATTCCAAGAAGTTTTGCAAAGAGAAAATATTCTTCAACAAAGTTTTACAAAACCTCTTGTACATGTGATATCGATAAGAGAAATAAAAGTATATTATTTTCTTCTGAAGTATCTTCTTCAACGAAGATACAGATTAACCTGACTGCAACTGTGGTGTCATCATACATGAACACCATTGATAGTGAACCCTATTTATAGCCTACCTATTCCACCATATAAGCATACTTGCATGTTGGTAAGTGATATGATGGATGTCTTGCTGAGTACATTCAAATGTACTCATTATGGTTTCGCCCCTGGTATCTACTTATCATATTTTGAGAAGGAACCTCCGAAGGATATCTATAAAGAGAAGTACGGAGTTGACGGCTTTGCGAACTAGGATCGTCTCCGCGTCAGCAGCCTGTAGGTTAAGGCGTGACTTGGGCTCAGCTACGTTGTGTTTTAATTGTCTTCCGCTGTGTTTGTTAAGTTGCCTGCCCTTGTGGCAGTTGCGTTAAACTTGATCATGTGATCTTTTTGTAATACCTTTATGTATTCGTGTAATGGATGATGTATTTCTGTGTGCCAACTTTGTATGTTGTTCACGACTGATCTTTCTGGGATCGTGAATGTATGCATACGGAGGGTTTCAGACTGCCGGTCTGGGGTCCTTACAGAGTTGGTATCAGAGCCATCCTGACCTTAGGAGACCTTAGTTAGCATGGACGTCAGATAGGAAAGAAAAGTATTTTTGAGTAAAAACCTATTTATATCTACATTATTTTTATCTAAGGGAATTTTAGTATATTTTCCCCTCCTTATTATCTTTTCAAAAGATTCTAAATGCATATCAAGGGCGTCCTTGAACAGTGGTTCGAAGGGCGGGCCTTACAGAGTAGTATCTCTCTCGGTTAAGAGTTATTTCTTACTTGTTTGCAACTGCTCCGCTCTGTTTTTGAAACATCTCTCGTCTTTGAAGTTTTCTGTCCAGAAAATAGTTGGAGTTTCAAAAACAGATTGTTGCATAAAGTTTTATCAAAACTTTACCTCTATTATCTTGTTTCTATCCAAAAAAAAATTATACTTGCCGATGTCCCGAGAAGACCAAAATAATCGCATAGCTCTACAGTAATGTTGGTCAGCAGTAGAAATAGTTCTTCAGCCACTACTAGGATTTTGGATCATCCCCCGACGTAGCTCCAATGGAGCCTTGCTTGTGTGTTTTGGCTTGTTTATGTGTGTCCGTAGGACTGTGTGCTATTGTGTGGTGTAGAATTTGGTTCATCTAGGCTTCTATATGTTTGTGGGGTGCTCAAATTTTGCAAATTTGTGATTGCCCCGCTCTTGTTTTTGAATCGCCTCGTGTTAAATTTTTGCAAGCAAAAATGTTTGTATAGCATTCAAAAACAAGAATTTGTTGCTTAGACTTATACTTGTTTTCGCTTCATAATGCGACCCGTCGTGAACCACCACCATTTCCCCACAATCAATGAAAGCACCTTTAGGCCTAATAATAGAGGACCATCAAGCCACACGAGCTGCTAGCGTTGCTACCAATGCTGCACTCCAACAGTTAAAGCTCCAACAATGACACCCTTCAAAGAAGAAAAGGCGTGAAGAAAACCAACCAATACTGACCAAAACCTCTGTGTTTAGTCTGTTTGCAAAAGACTCTTTTTACCCTGTTGGCTAAACGTTGCATTTTAAAAGTTATATACCTCCCTCCTCTGGAGAAAGGTGCAAAATAAGTCTTTACATGCCATATGATGCGCAACCCCCTCAAAAACCAATCAAAAGAGCACAATTCAATATTCGACGTACGATGACGCTAGTCGTGTCTTGTCGGACAAACTTGATTAATTAGAAAGCTAACAAGACTAACATGGTTGGTATAATCTTAGGTTGACACCTAACCAAAGCATGTGAAATACTGACAACTCTTTCTAAAACAAGAAATTAAGTGACTTACGACACCTTTTAATCTAGTTGGTAAAAAAGGAGAAGTCACGAGAAAATAAGATGATGTCCTATTCGTTTACTAGTCAACAAGATATCAGGTGTATCTACTTTGGAAACCAAATCTTAGTAGACGTTGTAGGTACTATGAAATTTGGGGTTTAGAAATTAAGTGAACGATGGAATGGTTATGATAGATCTAGAAAACAACAGTTTTCCTGTTCTTGTTTCTTTGTGTGCTCTTGTTTGAAATAAATTTGTGTTGTATTCAATCTTGCTTCCTAACTTATATGGAGTTGTTAGGACTTGTTATTATGTTGTTCTCTTACAATAAATCTACCCTAGAAAGTGTGTGCATGATTGGAAACTCGAATAAAAATGAAACAACATTGGTTACCTTCTAGTTTATTATTTGGAAGTATTGTGAGAGCTAGATCTGTGTATACCTTCTTAGTAGATTTTGTGCTATGTGTTCTTTGAGTCCAGTACCATTTAGGTACTGTTATTTTGATGCTTGTACCTCTATTAGCTTGCATGTCTTTTAATAGTAAAGCATGTGTAAGCATTGCTATAAATATGCACTAGTATTTGCTTCACTAGATTAAATAGCCCTATATTTTTATCTTGTATGCAAAGTTTTTCATGAGTAACCAGAGGCTTAGTACCTATTTTTGCCTTGGTATTAGTAGGCCATAGCCCACTGGTCCCATTGTATTTTGGCTTGAGGATGAAAATCCCCAACCATACACATGTGTGAAAATAGCATGTTTCACTATGTGATTGATTTCTATTTTCCCCCATGGAAAATATAATTGTTTCTTTTCACTTATGCAATTGGGAAGTTTATTTCTTATTAGTAAATACTAATATGTTTAGGTGTGATCCTTTTGTTAGCATAATATTCCTTAGGGGTATCATGTTAAGAAATGTTTCACTATCATGTGCTAAAATTAAATTGTGCGCAAATAAAATAAATTCCTCTTGATTGGTAGATTGTTTGTGAATAATTTTAAATTGAGTGTATGGATTTTTGAAAAGGTTTAGATAACTTTTCATTAATTGCATAGCTACTGGTTGTGCGAGTTATACCTTGCTTGTTTGCTAGTAATTGTTTAAGAAAAACATAATTTGCTAGAATTAATTTATGCATGTTTAATAGTTGTATCATGGGATTGTTTTGATGTTTGTGCTTACTAACATGAGTAAGTTTTGTGTACTGTTATTAGGTACATTTATATCCATGACTTGCTTGTTTAATTTTAAACATCATGATAGCATTGTTTGCTTCTCTAGAGTGAAACTAGTCTCACCACTAGAAAATGGTGATTTTTGCTCTAGTATTACCCTCTTTTTATTTTATGGGTATATGTGTTGATGTAGCATGTTTAGGAAGTTATTACTTATGTTATCATGCCATGAATTATTTAGTTGCATGTTCTATGGTTATAGGATATGATTATCCCTTATAGCATGCTGGTGTAGATTTTCCATACTAGTGTGTTATTTGTGCAGTTTTTTTTTATGCCTGTGAAATAGGAGTTTTATCTTGTGTGAAGATGGTGTTTTAGAGTATATTTATGATTGAATTCATTGGTTTTTAGCTACTGGTTGTTTGCTAATTGTTCATGATTTATGGATTCCAAAACCTCTAATAAACAATAACCTAGTGAATAAATAGTCTATTCATCTGTGGTGTTGTTTGCTTGCTTATTGGATTTTAATTAAATGTTTTATCTTAGAATGAGTTTATACTTGTGTTATGATTGTGCTTAAGAGTATCTTAGGAAACTAAAACATCCAACTAAAATCATGAACATATTAAATGATAGTTGCTTGTGGTGAGTAATAACCACTGCCATGGGTATTTGTTCTGTCTGTTTGTTTTACCTTAGCAACCTAACCTTTTTGCACCCACAAGCTATACTTTTAGCTTCTTATATACCTTATTATGAGAGTGGTAGACCACTCCATATGTGTTATGTAAGATGTGGGATGTAGCTAGGAACTCATGTAATAAGTGACGGTACGTTTCCAGGTAGTCCTGCACTAACCTTAATGTTGGTTGTTCAGGTCTCGTCAAAACTAGGAAACAAAAGTTTTGGACCTAAAACACTACTGGTGTACTTTTTAGAAAGAATTTGCTAATTTAGGGGAATACCCCACCTCCTAAGAAAAGTCAAAGGAGGGAAGCACCTGCACTCCAACACTAACATTGTGTTTGTTGGCCCTCCCTTAGTCCTCGCTTGCGAATCTCGGGGACGAGATTCTTTTTAAGGGGGGAAGACTTGTCACATCCCAATTTTGGAATACCTGTTAACACAGTTGTTTTGCTAATTGATTGACTAATAAACCTTGGTTGTGTTTGTTTGTGTTTTTTTAAGTGCAACTAAACAAACTAATTATATAAACTTGCAAACTTAAAAAGATAGCAAAGCAGTAAACTAAAAATATTCAACATATTGTTCCAATGACCTTGACAATATTTTCTAAGGTAAATATTGATCAAAGAGTTTTCCAAAAACATCTTATGAATCTCATACTTTTTGAATATTATTCCAAGACCTAAATTAAGAAAGAGGAAACACTTAATAAAATTTCCCTAAAAGATTATCAGAAAAAGAGGCATTCTTAAATGCTTCACCAAAATATTATCAAATGTTTTTCCAACCTTGCAAGATTAAAAACAAAGGTATTGGAGAGCATTGACTTGCTATCTCTAGTCACATAAATATTTTGGAAAAGCATTGTTAAAGAAAAGCCAAGTGCCTTATTAAATAGAAATTCCAATATTTCCAGAAACAGAAAACTAAAACAAGTTACTATTGGAAACTTTCTTAAAATGATTTGAAATTCATACCATTGCTTCCTTATATCAAATAAGGAACACACACAAGAGGAGACCAAAAATTGAATCCATTAAAGTCCTGAAAACATGGTTTTTCTCCACAGAAACAATTGGGATTTTGAACAAGTTTGTTCTACAAACTTTTTCCAAATGCCATGAAATAAATATAACATGCTCTATATCATAAATAAGGATTAAAACCAAAAGGGCACAAGTTTTTGAATAATTTAAGTTGCCAAAAACCCCTGTTTTCTTGACAGCACCTTTTTGAAATTTGAACAAGTTTGTTCTATGAAGTAACTCAAAATGACTTGAATTTTCTACCACATAAGGAACACATCAAATAAGGAATGTGTGCCAAAAATTATCATTTTTGGAAGCTCCTAAGTATGTTAATAAATTCAATGTCCATTTATGTAAGATTTTGAATTTGAACAACTTTAAATTATAAAGTGTATCCAATGGATCCAATTTTCACATATGTTATACATATATACTAATAAGAATTTTGGGAAAAAGGATTTCAATTTATAACTTTGTTTGCCTAGTGAAAACATAAATTTTCAGAGAAGAAAAGGACCTTGTTGTAAATTGCTAGGGACCATTTAGTAAGCTGAGTCACACACACCTTCTTCTTCCTGTAGCTGCAAGTTGAGGCATGGAATCCCATGCTCCATTGCCTTCGAGTGGAAGGCTTCTAGATGGTTAAAAGCCCCCGTGTGGTTCCTATCTACCCCCTCTCTCTCCCCCCCCCTCGAGCACACTCTCTCTCTTAGATATTTTGCAAAACCGAAACCCTAGCTTGATGAGCTCGCCGTCGATCGGCCGTTAGAGGGAACGCCGCCGGTAGCCGTTAGCACCATCGTCTCCGCATCGTCGTGTTTACCCCGTGTGCGAGAGGAATCGAGGCGGGATGGCGCCAGGAGCCCGCGCCGTCCAATTTCGTCTTCGGGGCCGGCGAGCTCCGGCGAGCTATTCCCGGCGACTCGAGCCACCTCCTTCTTCTCCGAGCACCCCCGCATGTTCATGGTAAGCAGGCGAATCACCCGCCGCCTTTTTCCCCCTCCCTCTCCCTCTAGAACTCCACCGCGCCGTGCTCTGTTTCCGGTCGCCGCACGCCCTCGCCGCCGGCCACTCTCCGGCCTCTCCCTGGAAACGACGTTGGCCCTAGTTGGTAGCCCACGTCGAGAGGAACCCGTATATGTCTTTGATTCGTAAAATGGTAAACGATTTCGCTCGGATTTGCTCGCCGGAATTCCTTGCCGCCGGCGATGACGTCGCGGTGAGGTCACGCTCGCGTCATCACCCTTTGACCCCGCGCAAGGAGTCAAACTGGCCCGTGGGGCCTGGCCTTGCCGCGTGGCTGCCCCCGTGGCATCCTGGCCCGCGGGTCAGCGGCTAAGGTTAGCTTCCCTCGCCGTGAGTTTTGACCTGGCCGGCCCAATTAGCAGATCTGGCCCAGGACAGTTGATTTTCCATTTATATTTTCACAGATTGATGCATGTTTTCTTTTGGCTAGAAAAACCTACCTAAAATATGAATTTGGCCAAACAAAAATTCACAGATGTAAAGCAACAAAATCTAAACCACCTCCAACTTGTAGATCTACATTTGGATGTATAGTTTTGAAATGAAAAATGATTTGGCAACAGGTACCAGAAACACCAAAATGAGCACCATTTTTATTTCACAACACAGAATGAAGTTAGGCCAATTGCATTGGAAATCCCATGAAATTTCCTAACAGGAGCAATTAACCTTGCTTCCAAATTCTTAGTATTTGTGAAATGGCATGCAATTTGGTAAAACACCAGAGAGCACTTTGGTGATTTTTATAAAATAATTAAAAATGATTTTTGATGCAAACTCAATTGGATGGTCTTGTATATGTTTAGGTCTATCCAAACCTAGAAGGGTTTAATTGTTAGAGCATCATATAAAATTTGGTGGACAGATCTTTGTTTCACCTGTTTCTGCCATTTTGGCATTTTAGTTAATTAATTTGTGTGATGATATTTTTGTGTTGCAATATTGTTTTCTAGCATGTATAAATTGTGTGAACTTGCTTTCTAAGTATTACTTAGCTATTTTATCATGTTAGAATGTGTGGACTTGAGTTGAGAAGAAATAGGATTTATATTAATATCATATGTTTATCTCTAGTTTATTACTTGCATATAATTTTTGAATGATTAATTTGTGTGCAAGTGATTGAATTGATGTGTTGAGATATTAGATTCAGTACCATGTTGGTACTTATATTTTGTTACTATCACCTCTGCTATCTTGCTTTTGAATTGGTAGAAAAGCATGAGTAGCTTAGACACCACTATGAGAATGTTATGGAAAAATTCCCTCATGTGTGGAATTTTTGGCATAAGAATTTGTGGTTGTGTAGCCACATATTTTTGGGTTGTGTTCATAGGAACAGTAGCATTTTGATTATGTTATTATGAGTACTTGACCCCTAGAGTTTTCACTTGTGTGAAAACAATAGCATGAGTAGCATTACCTTGCTTATTTTTGCACCCTATTATTTTCTACTAGTATGGTTAATGCACTAGATGCTAGTTTAGCATTTTGTTAATTTTTAGAAAGTATGACCAGAGGATTTGTGACCTATTAATGCTTTGATATGCTAGTGGAACACCCACTGGTTTCATTGCATTTTTGGTGGAAACATTATTTCCCCCACACTAGATGCATTTCTTTTATATAGCTCTCTAACTAATGAGTGCCTAGTATTTTTGCTTGGGGAATTTTTGTACTAAATGAAAATGTGTATGCTTCTGTTTGTAAGTGGTTATAATCATGTGTGGCTTTCTAGGAAAAATACATTCTTGAAGTGTTGTTTGATTCCTCTAAGTAATGCCCTTTTTATTACTACTAGTATGTAGGAGTTGCCCTGCAAATTGATGTCTTGTTTTATCAAATGGGATATTTTTGTTATAGCAAGTATAGATTTTTTCACTACTATTTTTATGACATGGACCCTCTGGTTGTATTTCAATTACTTGATTGAAATTCATCCATTGATTCTTCATGTATGAGTAGTACTAGTTTCCTTAGCAGTTTTTGTATTGAATTATTTTTCTGCCAACTTGTGTTTGGTAGATATTTGTGTATCCTTGCATGAGGACATGTTTTCATTCCCATTATGATAACATGGTTCCTTGTTTGCATTCTATTACTTTGCTTATTATGCATGCTTGCATAGAAAACTTTTAGTAGAAACATGTCTATAGGATTCCTCCTTTTTAGTCATTGTTTCTATTGTTCTCACTATGAGAAATTGTGTGTTTTGTGATGAGTCTATTACCTTGTTACACTTGTGTAGGCTCACTGATTTGTAAAAGTAACTTTTGCAAATCATGTGTCTTATTTATTCTTGATGTGAATTTAGACTTAGTAAGATAGCTACCTTTTTCTTTTTGTTGTTTGGTTGATAGACCCATTGCCATGATTAATGTGGTGCATGTTTTATATACTTTTAGTAGTCTCACCCTTGTGAAACTAAGTATATTTTGGGTTTATTAATATCTTGGTATGATAGTGGCACACCCACTGAATCCATGATATTAAGGTTGTGAGATATGTCCCTCCAACCTTAAGTTGTCTTATTAAATGGCATTTCTGCCAAGTAGGATTGTTTGATTGTTTGCCTCAATTAATAATTGAGTGATTTTGTTATTATTAGATTTCCTTGCTGTATGTATTGTTACGTATGGTTGCTTGCCTTGATTGGTTCTGAATGTGTGTCCTTTATTCTCTTTACGGCGTTAGAAAACGAAGAGGAAGGAAGTGTCGTGAAGCTCTGTTTCAAGTTCCAGTCACTCCAAAACCAGGGACACAAGGAGATACCAGGCAAGCCATCCTGATGCTTGCTGATACAATACTTATCATTATCTGTCATGCATGTTTTACCTCTGAAGTTTTACCAAAACTTGGTTATCAAAACTATTTTTGATGTGGCTATTAATACTATATTATAGGTTACTATCATGCCAGTAGTTAAACTTGGTAATACCAAGCCCATAAGCCACCATATGGTATTTATTACCATCAAATATACTAGTCCCTAAGTGGACATCCTAAAATTGTGATTCTACAAAACAAAGGCTTTACGGAAAAAACCCGGAGAAAAGGCGGATCCTTGTTCTCCGGAGGAATGTGGAAGTGGTCATTTTTGAGAAAGTGGTGTTTTCAAAAATGACACATAACCTAGTCTTCGCTGGACAACCTTTACCGTACTGCCACTTTACCCCAATATGGGTAGGGGCTTGATTAAAAACTTGTTATGGTTAGTATGTGTGCTATCTCAAGTGCTATAGGGGATTGGATCCTCCGAACCGAAATGTCGCTAGGAGTGGAGGATACGGGACATCTAAAGTGTGGGATTAATTTTCCCTCCGGATGCAGCAGATGGGTCTCCTGTTTGGGCGGTGTGGGACACGGCTTGCCAGGGAGGGTAACCCCAATTGAAGAGATAGTCATGTACTAGCTTGTACATAGTGGATAGTCAAGATCAGTTATCTGATGTTCTCATAGGTTGAGGACAGTCCATGGGTGTTTCATGGCGGATTCTGGATCTGGTGGAAATGTGTACACCTCTGCAGAGTAAAACTATTTCGAGATAGCCGCGTCCTCGGATATGGACGGTTGAATGGCCATGTAGCTAGCATTGTGTCAATGTTTTCAAAAGAGGAAGTTTTCAAAAAAGGAATTTTTGGAAAGGAAGTGTTGAACTTGTGAAGTTCGGAAAGGAAGGAAAACGTATACCGTGGAGGTATCGTCGATGATGAAAAGCCAGATGATGCTATACAAAACAAAATGTTTTGCAAAGAAAACCTTTTCTACTCTAAGCAAGAATTCTGGAAAACTGATTCCAAGAAGTTTTGCAAAGAGAAAATATTCTTTAACAAAGTTTTACAAAACCTCTTGTACATGTGATATCGACAAGAGAAATAAAACTATATTATTTTCTTCTGAAGTATCTTCTTCAACGAAGATACAGATTAACCTGACTGCAACTGTGGTGTCATCATACATGAACACCATTGATAGTGAACCCTATTTATAGCCTACCTATTCCACCATATAAGCATACTTGCATGTTGGTAAGTGATATGATGGATGTCTTGCTAAGTACATTCAAATGTACTCATTATGGTTTCGCCCCTGGTATCTACTTATCAGATTTTGAGAAGGAACCTCCGAAGGATATCTATAAAGAGAAGTACGGAGTTGACGTCTTTGCGAACTAGGATCGTCTCCGGGTCAGCAGCCTGTAGGTTAAGGCGTGACTTGGGCTCAGCTACGTTGTGTTTTAATTGTCTTCCGCTGTGTTTGTTAAGTTGCCTGCCCTTGTGGCAGTTGCGTTAAACTTGATCATGTGATCTTTTTGTAATACCTTTATGTATTCGTGTAAAGGATGATGTATTTCTGTGTGCCAACTTTGTATGTTGTTCACGACTGATCTTTCTGGGATCGTGAATGTATCCATACGGAGGGTTTCAGACTGCCGGTCTGGGGTCCTTACAGAAAGCCATAAGATTGGGGATGTGATGAACACCCCACTGGAGCTACACTCTTTTGGTTAGCACACGTCTACTTTCTGTTTTTCTAAGCAAAGCATTTATCGTAGAGACTTGAAGCGTCTAGTTTTTATTTTTATTTTTGTTTTGATAAAACCACCACCATCATTTTATATGAGATTGAGCTACTGGAGTTTGGGGTTGGAATGTATTGGATGCTAGTATTATGACTTGGAATAGGGATGCCATGGTTGATTTGAAGAGCTACATATGTTTGCATGATTTATAGGCTTTATGTGTAGAAATTTGCAATAATGTTGTCTTGAGCTATCTCTTATTCATGTCCTTGATGTTAATTGCTGGTTTATTTAGTTTGTCATGAAATAAGTAGTTCTATGGACATATGCATGCATAGTAGCTGGTCAACTATCTCCCTCTTGCTAGCCCAAAAATTTAAAAATTCCAACAAGTAAAAACTTGTTTCCAACACTCCTTAGCCAAGTATTTCCAGTGAGTCCACCATATCTTCCCATTAGCTTCATTGCTATTCCGAGTATGTTAACCATGTTATTGTGTTATTTATGTTCTAAATTAAGATATTCAATTTATTAATTGTCATGGATTGAACTTGGTATAGGACTCTCACGAACTTTTGAAGGCACACTTTACTTTTTATGCATCTAATAAACATGACCCAATAATGGGAGCCACAAGTTTTGCGTTTGAAAAGTGTGTGGTTGGGAGCTAGCTATAAACGTGTATCACCAGAAAGCTTTCAACATTGCACAAAAAATTTACATTTGGTTGATATCATGTACTTTTGTTTTTGGACTCCTGCCATGCCGAAATGAAATAGAGGAATATTAAGTTTTGATGAGTAAGTATCTATATCACTAGAGAAATGCATTGGGCCGCTAACCCAAGCCATGCTTTATCATGGTGGAAATTTACTTACAGCTTGAGTGACTCTACAACACATCCTATAATAAAATAAGAAGCTATTCATAACAGTGAATGAAAATAAAAAGGATGATGAGTCTACTCCGTTTGTTCATCTTGTCATTGTAACATGGGCTTGTTTCCATGTCATGGGGCAAGAGGTACCTCTTTGCGGTTCTCTATGATGTCATTAATACTTATTATGATTGTACAAAGCTTATTAGGAATCTTAAGTTGAGTAATCATGGAGTAGGTTTTCACACTCACGGGGCATGAGACTTTCAACCACCTTGTCATTCTCATTACTTCAATACTCACAATTTTAAGATGCTAGTGATAAAGGGGAAATGAGAGTCCTAGATCAATGGATACCACATTTCAATTAGTAATTTTAGTTGAATAATTTAGAGGCTAAATAAGACTTGATCATGTTTTACCTCTACTCAATTTTCTCCAAAGTGTCCACCATATTTTCTATTCTCCATTATGCTATTCTTTGACCAATATAGGATTTTATTTTTTATTTTGTGTGTGCATTTGGTCCATAGTGCTTTTATTTCATTATAGACTTTGTGAACTTTCATGAAGCATCTTTGCTTGCATATTTGATATTTCTTACAACATGAATTGTTTATTGCTACTCATTTCTAGTATTAATCATTTGATTATATGTAGCATGAATAATCCTCCTTGATATCCCATGATTGTTTCAATATGCAAAACCCATCTTAGTTTTATCACCTTCATACTCGAGGACGAGCATGGGTTAAGCTTGGGGATGTTGATGCATGTAAAATGCATAGACGAATTTTGCATATTTTCACATGGTTTTCTATTACATATTGCATCATATAAGGGTATAATTCAATGTTTTATAGTATTTTGGGGTTAAATTACAAAAGTCCCCCAACTTTTATGGAATTAACCCTGCCTGTCAGAAACCCCGTTTTCTATATTTTTGACGTTTCAGGGGGCAAACTTCCGCGAAATCACCTGAAAATCTGCGGGGGTCATTTTCTTGGAAGGAGAAGACTTGCGGGCGAAGGATCCACGAGAATTGGGCAAGGAGGCCCAAAAGAGGACCCTCCACGCGGCCAGATTCCTTGGCTGCGTGAGAGGCCCCCTTTTGGCCCGTGTGGCCCCAATTCCTTCCATCTTCGACTTACCGACTCCGTCTTGACCTAAAACCGACTATAAAAAGGGTCCCCCGTACCCTTACGGAGGGGAGCGCCGCCGAAACACGGAAACACCGAAACAGAGGCCAGAAGTTCCAGATTGGAGGGGGGAAACTCCGGCGGGGAGCCGTCGGTGTGATCTCCTACCCCTCCAACGTCATCTCCATCGACATCTCCATGAAGAGGGAGTAGTCCACCCCAGGGCTATGGGTTTGTGGAAGTAGCACTTGTATCTCTCTCTCTATGTGCTTCACTAATTAGATCCGTATGAGCTGCCTCACATGATTACGGGCACCGTTGTAATTCCTATGTGGTGGATCTTTTCTATGAGTTATTGAATCTGAGATTGCAATCGTTTCTCTTGAGTTATTTGAGTAGATGTATCTTATGTACCCCGTTCTTATTTGCTAGCTTTGATCAATCTAGTTCTTGAGAGCGTGTGTGGGGTGATGGGTGCATTAGTTGGAGTAACAAGGGGTGGCTAGTGCTGTGAAAGTGATAGAAGTTCAGCGATCCACTTAGGTTTTGTTAAACCTTTCTTAGTTACCTCACTAGGGATAAAAAGGAGTACCTTGTTACCGGGGATTTGAAGTGACACTAATCAATCTCCGTGACTAGATCTAGCAAGTTCTTACTTCAACTTCATGTCACATTGCTTAAAGCTATACTCTGGATTTTCCTTAATTATCGAGGTGTTATGATTTATTTCGCATCTTGGTGGAGTATAATAGGGATCAATATGACCGTAGAGATCTCTATGCTAGGACGTGATGCCCATATGAAAGTACTCAATGTTAAACATGTTATTGTAATCTCACATGTAATTCTTTATGTCCACCGTCTACTTTATTTGAGAGAATGCAAGTGTGAAACCATGAACCCCGGTCCTATTTTAAATATAATAAAACACTCTAGTTACTTTGCTGCAATTTACTTTACTTGCATCTCCAATTCGAATTAACATTATCTCCATCACCACTTGCATCACAAAAATACAAAAACAATCCATTGCATATTTATTTTCTCATTTGAATTTAGTAGTAGATTCAATTATTGCAAATTTACTTTCAGTTTTGCATTGCAATTTAGAAGTCTCACACCTTGTGCTTGACAACCACTTGGTGAGGTTGAGGGCACAAAATTCTCTACTTGTTTGCAGGATCCTGGAGGAAGCTTGGAAGACAACTGCTGAAATACTGGCTCCCCAAGAGTTCGATATAAACCCTCGAGTCACCCTTGTGGGGAAGAAGGCTTTCCACTAGCTACACAGTCTGCACTTGGAGTCTCAACCTAGCCATCAGTATATTACCTCAGCGAGGTACTATCAAAGTCCAAACAATGGTACCTGCACTATCAAAAATTGGCATGCGGAGTATATATGACGGCTAAAACACTAAGGCACTACTTTCAGGAGCACCCGATTATCGTGGTATCAAGCACACCCCTGTGAGACATACTCAACAATTACAATGCAACAGGACGAGTGAAATGTGGGGGATAGAGCTTGCACCACGAGATATAATCTACAAAATACGGAAAGCAACCAAATCACAGGTACTCCCGGATTTCGTAGCAGAATGGCTTGAGTTGGAACAACCAAGGCTCACATATATGTTGAGTAGTTGGACAATGTACTTCCATGGTTCCAAGAGAGCATCCGGAGCAGGAGCGGGAGTAATACTCACGTCCCCCAGAGGTGACATGTTATTGTATATACTCCGGATGACCTTAAAAAATGCATCAAACAACGAAGCCGAGTACGAAATGCTCATCCACGGGATGAAAATGGCGAAAGCATGCAGAGCAACTTGGCTCGGCATCTACGGTGACTCAAACCTCGTGGTACAGCAAACCATGAAGGAGTGCAATGCACCAACAGAAAACATGGCAACATACAGAGATCTATACAACAAACTCGAAGGTGAATTTGACGGATGCGAAGTACAACATATTGGTAGAGGAAGCAATTCAGAAGCATATGCTTTAGAAACCATTGGGTCTACTTGTGCGCCGCTACCACCTACCGTTTTCTATGAGGAGATTGATCAACCCTCTATAAAACGAAAGGTACAAGGTACACAAATAGCCGAGGACTCGAAGGAAAACAAGGCAGAACAGTCAGAAGAAGAAGCAGAACCAACACCCATGGATATAGTGGAGCAAGTTAATCAAGTGGAAACCACCTGGATGCAACCACTGATAGATTACATGACTCGAAACGAACTTCCTGATGATCAAGAAGAAGCGCATCGGGTGATGCGCAGAGCCAAGGCGTTCCCAATACATGATGGACGACTCCACAAGCGCAGCATATCAGACATATTGCGGAGGTGTGCCACCCCAGAGGAGGGAAGAGAGATACTCTTAAATATACACCAAGAAACTTGTGGAAATCACGTAGGGAGCAGAAACCTTGTATGCAAAGCTTTTCGAGCCGGGTTCTACTGGCCAACACCAGAGTACGACACAAAGGAAATTGTACGGCGAGGCGAGGCGTTCTAGATGTTCGCAACACTCCCGAACGTACCAGCCACAAAACTGCATATGATACCACTCGCCTGGCCTTTCGCGCAATGGGAACACGACATGGTTGGGCTGCTTAGTCGATCATCTAACGGAGGATACACTCTGTTGCTCGTAGGAGTTGACAAATTCACCAAGTGGATCAAAGCTATGCCGGTAAAAACACAGGATGCAGAGTCAGCAGTAAAATTCATCAGGTCTATCGTACACAGATTCGGGGTACCGCATAGCATCATCACGGATAATGGAACAAACTTCACATTAGAGGAGTTCCAGGACTATTGCAAAGAGTTAGGGATCAACGTCAGCTATGCGTCGGTCGCACACCCACAAACCAATGGGCAGGTGGAACGATCGAATGAGCTAATTACAACAGGATTAAAGAAGCGGCTACTCACACCACTCAAACGTAAAGTTGGCGCGTGGTTAGAGGAACTATCTTCGGTACTTTGGATCTTGCTAACAACACCAAGCAGACCCACAGAGTACACTCCGTTTTTATTGTATATGGGGCTGATGCAGTATTACCAGCAAAAGTACGGAACAATGCGCATCGAGTTGCAACTTACACAGAAGAGAACACGAACAAAGAACTCGAGGACGCACTCGACCTGGAAGAGGAGGCTCGGGATAAAGCACTCGCACGTACAACTGTATATCAGCAAGGATTGCGCAACTATCATTCCCGTCGAGTGCACAATGTAGGTGATTTGGTGTTGTGGCTGAAGCAAGGGAGCCACGACAAACTAACATCACCATGGCAAGGACCCTGCGTGATAGGAGAAGTACTAGGAAGCGACGTATACAACCTCAAGGAAAGAAGACTGCGAACTTCTACAAGAATCCATGGAACGTCTCGCTGCTGCGTCTTTTTTATGCGTAGTTTCTAATCCAGTACAATTAGAATAAGTCTAGCCATATATGTATTCCGGTCGAACGAATCAAACAATATTACCCCTCCGTTAGGAGGAGTTTTTTTTCTATTTTACAATTATTTTGGGGTGACTCCCAGCCGCAGTCGCACTAGAAATACTCGGGGGTTGCGCAGCAAAGAGTTCAAAGAGAAATTTTGGTGTCACTCCCAGCCGTAGTCGCACTCGAAATACTCGCGGGATGCGCAACAAAAATTTGAAACGAAAATTTGGGGAGACGCCCACCCGCAGTCGCACTTGAAATACTCCGGGGCTGCAAAGCAAAAATTTCAAACGAAAATTTTGGGATGACTCCAAGCCGCAGTCGTACTCGAAATACTCGGGTGCTGCGCAGCAAAAAGTTCAAACAGAAATTTTGGGGTGACTCCCAGTCGTAGTCGCACTCAAAATACTCGGGGGCTGCGCAGCAAAAAGTTGAAACAGAAATTTTAGGGTGACTCCCAGCCACAGTCGCACTCGAAATACTCAGGAGCTGCGCAACAAAAAGTTCAAAGAGAAATTTTGGGGTGACTCCCAACCGCAGTCGCACACGAAATACTCGGTTTCTGCGCAGCAAAAAGTTCAAACAGATATTTGGAGGTGACACCTAGCCGCAGTCGCACTCGAAATCCTCGGGGTTGTGCAACAAAAAGTTCAAACAGAAATTTTGAGGGGATTCCCAACCATTGTTGCACTCGAAACATTCAGGGGTTGCGCAGCAAAAAGTTCAAACAAAAAATAGCACTCGAAATACTCAGGGGTTGCATGCTTCATCCGCATAGACAACAGCGGTAATCGAAGAACTACACAAACATACAACTAAAAGGATCTTTGCACAGGGAAAAGTACTCAGGAACAACGAAAGTTACATGAATCAATCAGTAAAATTGGGATTTCACTCATATACAACACAAATAGTTACAATATTATTTACAGATACAACAGAGGTAACCACTATCTAAAATTGAAGAGTCCATCCACCCTCCAGTTGGATATCAGTCTCTTCTTCCACCAAGCGCATGAGTGCGACTGCCACAGGGGTAGTTGCCTCGTAGAGAGCAGTCATATTGACACGCTGGTGACCACGAGGAGCATGCGGACCCCTGCCAATCTTTAGCAAGTTCATATGCAGGTAGTGAGTAATGGCAACAGCTAGTGCAACATTGGATCCCCCAACAAGCTGACGACGGACGAGTGCCTTGGCATGATCAAAGCTGCTGATCTTCTGCATCAAGTTGAACAGACCTTCGTGTAGCTTGTTAAGTGAAAAAATGGCTCCATAAATATTGCAGAAGGCGGCATGAGAAGAACCAATTACCCTGCCAACCTGCTGGTCCCGAGTCCTCAGAGTCAGGAGTACTTGAGACTTTTCAGCATCAGCCCAGAAAGATGATGAGCTATAAGCAGAAAGTTTCAAGCGCGCCTCCTCAACATACCGAGTTTCTTCGATAGAATTTTCTTGCACACCCACAGGGGAATTATATACACGAATCATATGGCGGGAATTTCACTCAGGACAAGCAAGAGAGGGATACCTGAAAACTTACATGCTAAATCTATCGTTAGCGCAGCCAATTCAGCTAGGAGAAAATCCTCACGATCTGCAACAACTTGCTCTTTTCCTTTTGAAGCATAGAGTTAGGCCCTCAAGGTTTTGAGTTCCTCCTCTTTGCTTAAAAGTTTAGCGCTTAGTAACTGCACTAAGCATGTTGTAGAGGAAGTCGAAGGAATGGAACCCGATGGACCCGCAGAACTAGAAGATCCATACGCCTACAGAAGAAAGAAGGATATCGTTAAGACTCGAGTCATTATTTTTCTCGATTGTTCAACGACATTATACTGCTTCACACTCGGGGGCTACTCCCATCGAGAGAAATGATAAAACATGAAGTCCAGTCATGAAAGCAAACCAGGAAAATAACTTCGACTCAAACAAGAATAGCTAAGCATATTTCATTCATTTCTAAGTGCACAAGGTTCATTACAGGCAAAAGATCAGATTTACGGCACTCAGGCACCACTACTACTAAAACTACTTGAAGAAAAGGAAAACTAGTTCTCCACGGCTGCCTCCTGAGCATCTTCAGCAGCCTCGGCAGCCTAGGCTCGAGATTCGATCATTTTCAGAAGGCCTTTGGCTAACCTATAAGAATCTTCAGTGAAGGGGTTGAGGTCTACCTCTAGCCCGTCTGATTCCACTGGAGGTCCTCTTAGCGCAGATTCAAAGTCGCCTTGAATGCCATGCGCTCGGGCGAGTGTAGCACCGATTCTTCTCCAGAAAGAGTCTGTTCTCAACTAAATTCAGCCAAGACGTTTGTGTCGTGAAACATGCCCATCAAGGCATCCAGAGTCGAGGGAACCTTTTCCTTAGAGAACAGGCACCCGTGGAAGGACACGAGTACCTCCCGGCGCTTCTCCAGTGAAGCTCTGGCCTTGACCACTTGCTCCTCTAAAGAAGTGACAACGTCTAGGAGTGGACCTTCCCATAGTCGAGTAGATAATGAAGGAGGACTACCTAGGGTGGCTGCAACAGCATAAGGAAATTATTAGCAAGGGTAAAGGAAATACCAAAAGGAAAACAAAAGCAAAGAAATAGAGTGAAAGAACCTGTCAAACCATCTGTCAGCACATGGAGTCGAGGGACAATGGTTTCCTCCAGGTCGGAGAACTACTTGAGAACCTCTTTCTCCTTCTCCCTGGACTCTTCTGCTTTTCGAATGGCAGCCCCAGTCCTCTTCTTGGCAGTCGTGGCCTCTAAGTGAAGACTCGCGTTCTGCGCCTTGAGTTATTTCACTCGAGCGAGCTTAGAATTCTTCTCCGTAGCAGTCAAAGTTAGGACTTCTAAGATAGGTGAAAGAAATCAATCGGAAACACGAGTCAAAGTAGAAGAAATGACAGTGGTTCACCCGAATAAGACTTACCTTTTGCCTTGGTAAAATTAGACTGAGCAATCTCCCTCTCTCTCCAAATACTAAGGAAGCGGGTGCTCAGGTCCTTCGTGCTCTCTAAAAAGGGCTAGAAATTTTTTAGTGAGAAACTAAGACGCATGTTTTGAGTCCGCGCTCGCCTGCAAGCAGCCAAACGCAGACTCAGGGGCTACTCCCATCGGGAGCGCTGTTTCCGCACCCGACAGAATAATAAAAGTTGGCAAAATATTAAATAAAGGAAAATAAACTCATGTGGTCTCTAACCTAGAATTCAGGAGTAAAGGTGTCAATACCTGTCAAATTCACTCTCCAAGCTCCTGGTCCTGAAGGCGTTGTATCATCCTCAAGGACAGACGAGCGTTCCTGGACACCCTCTTGCATGACTCCCTTGTCTCGGGTTCCCCTCGAAGAACTCAAGACGGTGGGAGCATGGGCTTTAGGAGCAGTTGCCAAATCATTTACTCCCTGAGTAGAGATAGTCGAGACAACACTCAAACCATCTCCCACCCGAGGAAGAGGAGTTGGAGCAGAAGGTGGAGTTGGATCCCTATGAGGAGTCGGAGCCCTAGGAGGATTGCTAAAGCAAATATAAAAAGGAAAAAAGTGGTGATCAGATTAAGAGTAAAAACTCGAGTAATATGGCAGAGGAAGAAGAAAAAACTCACCCGCTAAGAGGCCCCAAGCCAAACATGCGACAGGCTTTCTTGGCAGTAGGAGCATCCGTTGGCTGAGGAACAAGGGGTGGCATTGTCGAGAGGGGAACCACATGGATTGGGTTCCTCATCTTATCCCCTCGTGCAACACTCGAGGAGCTTGAGTCCTTCGTAGTAGCTTCCTCAGGCTCGCTCTCTAGTCGAGCACGCTTGGAAGGTACTCGCGACTCCTTGACAGTTTTTCTTGGACTTCCTCCAGATCATTCGCACCTCGAGAGGAATTAGTTGTAGCGATAGAAGGGATCGAGTCCAGATCCACAACAGTAGCCAAAGTTAAACCCTCCATGAAGGGGACGGTATCCACTTGGGTGGTTCACTAGCAAGAACGTCCAAATTATAGAGGAAAAAGGGAGTTGAGATAAAGTCAAGCAA
The DNA here is from genome assembly GCA_028641055.1 of Alopecurus myosuroides. Classification (NCBI taxonomy): domain Eukaryota; kingdom Viridiplantae; phylum Streptophyta; class Magnoliopsida; order Poales; family Poaceae; genus Alopecurus; species Alopecurus myosuroides. The sequence continues at coordinate 96,252,370 of CM054062.1, forward strand.
CAAAGGCAGAAAAAGTCACTTGGAACGGAAAAAGCGAAGAGTAAAGAAGAAAAATACCAACAAGTAAAACAGTTCAAGAAAAGCAAGGAATGAAATATAAAAGAAAGTAGACTAACTATCATGGTGGAGTCACGGCAGATGCCATGGGAGGGCTTAAGGTTGGGCCGATGGATGCTGTTGGTATCCGGGGAGGGATAGCGCGTAGATATACGCACATGGAACACACGAAACACACCGATGTACCCAGGTTTAGGGCCCTCGTGAGGAGGTAAAGCCCCTACTCCTGCTTGTCTGCCTCTATATATGTGGGGAACCGAGTTACAATCTTGCTCTTTGAGCTCTCCTAGCTAGAGGAAGAAGAGAGAGCTCTCAACACCGGTGGAATGAGTCTAAGAGTTAAGCCTATGGATCGTGTATCGACTGGGTCGTCCCTCGCGCAGGAGGGGTTGGACACCTTATATACCGGTGGCCACTGACAGGAAGTATAGAGTTAGGCCAAAACCACTGTGGCGTATCGTACGCCGTAGAGCACGGTGCCGAAAGTCTCCTCTGGGGTATGTCTTGTGTGTCCTGTACCCCGTGTCAGAGACAGGACGTGGCCTCACCCATACCTCTGCATTGTGCCCATGTACACACTGTGTCACTCGCCTTGTAAGTTGAACCGCACGCTTGTACTTCTCCGTGATCTTCGGGATTCACCTACTCCATTGACCTTGGTCCGAGATAACAAGTTCCTCCCATAATTTGGCTTCTCCAAGTATAACTCGGATAACCCGGGAGAATGATCACCTGCAAGATGATACTCAAAACATACCTTACCGGCATAGCCTTAACAAGTTCTTCCCATAATCCGGCTTCTCCAGATGCCGGTTGGGCACTTAACTCGGTTAACTTTGACTCGGTGCCCACTCCTTGGACACCATTTTACACCAAGTATGACCCTACCCGGGGGTAGCCCTTCGACATTAGTCCCTGAAACTGGTATGGTCCAGCAGACCCGAATTATGGGCCGTAGAATCTTAAACCATAACTCCACAATGCTCAACCGACATACCACTTATGTCAGTTTCAGCTTCAATCTCAGAACTGATCCACGATCATTGCCAAGGATTCCACTGAATTCCGACATAACTTGTGCCAAATCACCGTTTCACCGAGTTCCAATCCCTTAGACATTTCCCTTGTTCATTTGAACTCCACTATCACGAGACGAGACCACCTCGTTTCCTCCGCGTTGTGGATACACCACGTGGCGGAGAACTAATGCGTGCGCCCCCTCGATTCCCGTGCAAAACTGCTCATGCACCGCACGCACACCACGCCTGCGCCCTGGGACCCACGTTGCATCAAATCTCCACAGGTATTTGAGTGCTCCCTCCGGAATCCGCGGGATTAACTGCGCACAATGTGCAGTAACCCCTCTTCGTGCGTTACTGCACGCACGGTAACCGTGCCAGTTACTGCAATAATAGACACGATTGATCCCACGTCCCGCTTGGCTCCCTGTGTTATGAATAGCCGTGTGGAGTGATCCATTCGGTTCCTTCGCCATTTCCTCCACTTCCTCTATGTCTCCTCCACCAAGCGCGCACAAAGCACAGTGACCGCACCCACGCGGAATACGAACAACGCCGCGCCCTAGTGCACCACCGCACCCAGGCACCGTCGAGCCCCATCTGCACCACTGTAGATCTGCCCTCCTCTTCAACACCGAGCAACCACGCATCTCCGTCGTCACCGCGCCCGAGCACACCACCTGTGTTGCCACCGAGATCGAGTCTACCGCCGCCACGCTTTTCTTCTCCGCCACCGTTCTTCTCCATCGGAACAGATCTACTCCGCCTCGGTTCTTCTCTGGAAAATGAACCACACGGAAGCGCCGGAATCACCGCTCCCCGCCATGGCCTTAGAGAAACTTGTTGCTGCGGACCAAGAGGAGGAACTCTTCGAGGAAGAATCCGCGTGCTCCTCGTGGGAGGGCTCTAAGGTGAAGACCACCGACATAACATGGTTATTTAGTACTCGGTGGATCCCGAAATGGGTTGTGTGTCGGGTTTCTGAAGACGAAATTTACCCCGTGTCTCAGAATGGTGAGTACGTTGTGTTCCTTGCTCACTTTGAACGAGGCTTTGGCCTTCAACTTTCCGAGTTCATGGTCAAATTCTTTGAGAAATTCGACCTCCAACCACATCATCTTCCGGCTAACGCCATTCTTATTCTTCTCCCTTCATATCTTTCTCCGAGGGGTACCTCGGTCTTTGGCCCACACTAGATATGTGGACACTATGGGAGTCCCGTGCTGAGGTTCCGAGTTCCCCCGGATTTGGGGGCTAGAGTCATGCCGCAAATGGCTCCGATCCTTTTTCTATGTCAAAAACACAACCGCTACCAATCTTATCCGTCTCCCAAAATTCAACATTGATCCTCCGGTGGCCATGACCAACTGAACACACAACCCCCGAACTAAAATGCCCGAGATTAACCACATCCACCAAGTTCTCCTAACCCTGATCCGAGACGGGCTTAAGGCGGATGACCTACTCGCCACTTTCATCATCCGCCGAGTCCTGCCACTTCAGCACCGGGTTAACAAGATCTGCCACATGAGCGAAGCCCGGGACCCGACGCGAATCACGGCCCTCGATCTCACCAAAGAGGAAGTACGTACCCGGGTGAAGGCGATAGCATGGACCAATCTTACTTGAGATTGGGAGTGGGGCCTTGAGCCCTACAGCAGAGCACGCATGCCACCAACGGTAAGTATCTCTGATTGCACCGAGATAATCATGAGCCGAGATAACTTATCTCGGCCCTTTCAATGTGCTCATGTTTTTAATCCGCATCTCTGCAGAGATTTGGCCGCCAGAAGATTGAAGAAGACATACCCCCTTTTGATAAATGGGGCGTAGAGCGCCTTCAGGATGACATCAAGGAGTTCGACGATGAGGACAACTTGCCTATTCCGGACGCACACCTTGCTGCAGGTGCTGGTAAGTCTCGCGTCTCAGGCTCCATCCGGGACTGGTTCGAGGATGAAGACGATGATGATGATTGTATTCTTATATAGGTACTTGATCCTACGCCACTTTCTTACACTTATCCTCTGCCGTCGGCTTCAGTTGATCCGGACGAGCAGGTCCTCGACGTGCCGCCGGTGGCAATGGTCGGCCCTCCCGATACAAGGCAACGAGCCAGGACCAATACCTCGGCTCCTCCCCCAAGAAGACAAAGAAGAAGCCCAGGAACAAACCGACCAAACCTACTCGCAAGGGCAAAGTTAGGCCCACCTCGGAAGGGTAAGTGATTCTTCCGGGATATATTCCCTTTGTGATTTTCATTTTCCCCTCTTTTGCCCGAGTTAACTCGGTTTTCTCGGTTTCCTTTCCCTTTGCAGCGATCCTTTGGAGATTTCAAAGAGTGTGCCTTCCGCGTTTACGTCAACACCGAGACCTCCGGTCTCGGTTAACCCGCCTCCAACACTTCCTCCTGTGATCCAGCTTCCGGGACCAGGAGGTTATGTCGACCTGGAGCAGGATACCCCGAATGTCCAGCCAATGGATATGCCGGAGAGTTCTGCTCTCGAAGCAGAAGAAGATCTCGGTGCTAGCAACATGAGCACCGAGACACAGAATACTGAGGCTCCGGGAGTTCAGAAGCAAGTTTCAGAGCAGCAACAGCAACAACAACAACCACAAGCCTCACCACAGCAACAACCTCCACCGCAAGCACAACCACCAACACCGCCTCCGACACAGCAGCCCCAATGGCCCAACCAACACCAACTCCTCCAGCTTAGCCGAGAGAAGCCCCCGCGCCAGATCAGACAAAGGGTCCGGCACAAGATACCGGAAAGGGGCTATCAGACATGCCACGGCCAAAGAAAGCCTTTGTGTCGAAGAAGACTGCGCCGAAGAAAACTGGTGCCACCGGGATAAGCATCAATCCCGAGACACAAATAGTTGCGCACTAGGGACTCGGCGTTGCCTCGCCCGACATGGACGTTGAGCTTGACCACATCGGGTACATTCCCGATACACATGCTGGGAAGCGGTTGGTCCCTCTGGACTATTACCGCATGGACTAGAATGAAGCTGGCGTTGGCAAAGTGACGAGCCCATCTCCTTTCGGGTCAAGTATTCTGCCCGCAACATGTATACTCTGCAGACCATGGCCAGAGATGCCGAGATGACATCTCGGGTAAGTAATTTTCCCTTCTCCTACTTTCCAAGTTTACTGCTCTTAGCTTCCGAGATAAATGTACATCCACCCAGTCCTCGAGATTTGGGTCGAGTAAACGACACTCGACCGAGTTCAGATTACTCGGCTCAAATCTTCACAACTTCATCATTAACATTACTTCTTTTCAGGTTTAAACCGAGACCCGAGCAAAACTTTTCGAGAGACTTCTCTTGGCACACCGGGATCTCAGCGAGCACAGTCTGAAGGCAGATTTGGGAGGCAAAGGTACAATTTTGACCGCCGAGATATCATGTATGTTTTGTATTGCATCGATTCATTAAATCATATTCTCTTTTGCCGCAAACAGTTGTGTTGGAGAAGCAGTTGGTTGATTCAGTGACCAAGATCTTGATGCTCGAGAGTAAGTATTTTTTCCTCACCTGTATTTTGCATTCATAAGCTTGATTGCTTGCCGATATTGTTATCTATGTGCAGGCAAGCATAAGACCTTTGCTAACCAGCACCAAGATTGCCTCACTCTGGCAAAGTCATCCCAGCGGCTAACTGCACGTGAGGCCAAGTTCAAGGATTAACTCCAAGTAGAAAGGGCCAAGGTAACTTGGCTGAAGGCCGAGCTCGCCGAGATCCATAAGAAAAAGGCCTAGATTGAGAACTCTAAGGCCGATTTGGCAGAAGCCGCAGCCACCGAGAAGACTCATCACGAGGAGGAAATCCGACAGCTCAAAGAGAAGTACTCGAAATCCGATTCTCCCACCACTTCCCTCCAAGCTGAGTTGGATCTGCTGAAATCCAACAGTGACAAGTGGATGACGGAACTCGTGAAGATTAACATGGAGCTGAAAAGTTAGTATCTCCCCTCTTGTTTGTTTCTTCCACCTTCATATGTCGGCATCTGGACTTATCTTGATTAACTCAGACAACTTAGTTTACATAAACCTTACCCCACTCCGATTTTGCTGCTGAGAAGTCCATCCGTAAGGCCCGAGATAGGAGGCTCCAAGCTAGGGGCAGTGTGACTGAAGAGATGGCCCACGAAGACCACTTAGTAGCACTCAGAGCCTGGGTCACCCCGCTCAAAGCCGTTGGCTCTGATCTACTGGATGCGGCCATCCAAGTTTACAAAGTTCTCTAGGCGGGTTGCAAGGTCCTGGTGGTGATCGCCGAGCTGGCATAGTGCCTCCAGGGCGCCGTGAAACGTCTCCAAGAGTGGCGTTCCTCCTCTGCCCAAGCCAGAGCAGATGAGGTCCTCTGCTTCCTCCTGTCCTTGTATGAGGGCATAGACATCGAAGTGCTCAATACAATGCGCACCGGGTCGAAGTGGACCAAGGACAAGGATCACATTGAGCTTCGCAAGGCCGCAACATACAAACTCGCCTCTTATTCCGAGACCAAGAAATTCATTGAGGCTCCAGAGGGCTAATAATCCAAGGACGAGGAGGAAGATGATGAAGACGAGGAGGAGGAAGACTCAGAAGAGGTCGACGAGGAGATCGAGGTTGAGACCAATCCGGCTGCCAACAACCGGTCTGGAGCCACGACCGAGATTGCCACCGAGACAGCTACCTCGGCAAGCACCGAGACTTCTCCAACTTCTCCCACTAGCACTTCAAGCAATGACGCTCATGTTGAATCGGCGCCTTCTGACATGGTTGCCTAGTTTCACTTCAAACACTTTAACTCGTTAGATAACCGGGATGCCAGGTGCAGATGTAATGAACATATTTATGCCTTTTTTCCACTTTTATGCTATTTGCAACTTGAACAAGACTGGCTGAATGCCGGATTGTTCTAAGTCAAGTCCCCGAGTCCATTTTCGTGTCGACTAAGTTTTTTCATCTCTGCTCTTTCCTACCACTTGTGGTTTTTTTGGTAGTCGAGTCACAAGATTTCAAAAACCAAGCTTACAGTACTCATAACTCCAAGATATGAATTAGAACCATCCAACACTTTGCCGAAAAAGAGATAGCAACTTATGTTGATTCGCTATCTTTTTCTTTCCTTAGCCGTTTTTCGTTTGTTCATTGACCCTTAGCTTGTTCTCTTTCTAGCCATGAAGCTTGGTTTCGGACAGCAGCTGAGTCGAAGAGTTGGCTCTTAGGTTTAGACACATTACTAGGCCGGCATAGGAAATACCGACATAGCCAACCGACATACAAAAATGGTAAGTAAATACACACAAACAGGGTTAGGCAAAGGCAGTCCTGGGTTCCTCCTCGAGGTGCCGACATTTATAACTCGGTCGAGAAATACATACATTGCATCCTTAAGAATGAAAAGGGCGAAGGAGAGCTACATTCAAGGGGCGTTTAGTTTTCTCTCCGGATATGTCCATGTTGTTCTTCTCCTGTTCCTGAGCATCTATAAGATAGTATGCATCATTGTGCAGAGCCTTGCTCACAATGAACGGCCCGTCCCATGGAGGTGAGAGCTTGTGCGTCCCGGCTATGCGATGCACAAGCTTAAGCACCAGGTCTCCTTCTTGGAACACCCAAGGATGTACCTTCCGGCTATGATAACGCCTAAGGTTTTGCTGATATACAACCGATCTGGATAAAGCCAACTCTTGTGCTTCTTTGAGCAAATCAACATCATCTTCTCGGTCTTCTTTTGCCTCTTCCTCTGTATACAGAGTCACTCTTGGAGAGTAATGTTCTATGTCGGTTGGCAGAACCACTTCTGCTCCATATATAAGGAAAAATGGCGTGTAGCCAGTGGAGCGGTTCGGGGTAGTCCTTAGACTCCATAGCACGGCGGGTAATTCATCCAACCAACATCCAGGGGTTCGCTGCAACGGCTCCATCAACCGGGGTTTTATCCCGGACAGCACCATTCCATTGGCTCTTTCAACCTGCCCATTTGATTCCGGATGTGCGACTGACGCAATGTCGATTCTGATCCTCTTCTCTCTGGAAAAACGAGCAAAAACTCCCTCAGCAAAGTTGGTTCCATAATCCGAGATGATACCATGTGGGTAGCCATATCTCACGATTATATCTTTCAGGAATGTTACAGCTGTGTGCCCATCACACTTTTGAATTGGCTTCACCTCTATCCACTTGGTAAATTTGTCCACCATGACCAGCATGTGAGTCATGTTACCTCAGGCTGGCTTAAATGGACCCACCATGTCCAAGCACCAGACAGCAAATGACCAGGTGATAAGAATTGTCTTGAGTTCTAAAGCCGACATATGGATCTTGCTGGCATATTTCTGTCACCCATTGCACTTCCGGAATATATCTTCTACTAGCTGTAAGGCAGTGTGCCAAAAGAACCCATGTCGGAATGCTTTCTTCACTAGAGCTCTGGAGGATGCATGATGGCCACACTCTCCCCGATGAATATCCCGGAGGATTTCTTGCCCCTCCTCTGGCTCAACACAACGCTGGAGCACGCAGGTGGTACTTCTCTTGTATAACTCCTTGGTGATGATGGTCTAGCCCTAGGATCTTCTCTGTATCTGCCTAGCCAAGACTTCATTACTTGGGAGAGTACCATCCACAAGATATGACATTATTGCTTGGGCCCATTCTGGCACAGGGCGACGAGCAAATACAGGCTCATCAATCTCCATAGCTTCAACCTCCATCGAAGGATCTGGCATAAGGATGAGTCCCCGAGTTCTGCCACGCAATCCCCGAGTTAAGGGGAGCAATCCCCGAGTTCTTCCAAGAAGTCCCGAGATCTCCAAGACGTAACCCACATCTACCTCCATCGGGATAGCTTCATATTCCGGATTAACTGGGACAAAGATCGACTCGGACTCAGGTGAATTCTTGATAGACGGCTTCCGAAGATGTTCCAGAGAAATTCCCGCTGGGATAGCCTGCCGGGATGAACCCAACTTGGACAGTATGTCTGCAGCCTCATTTTCTGCTCGGGGTATATGGTGAAACTCGCACCCATCGAAATATTTGGAGATATTCTAGACATGGAACCAATACGATGCCATGTTGGCATCTAAAGCGTCCCAATTACCAGATGCTTCCTGAACCACAAGGTCCAAATCACCATAACATACTATTCGGAGAATGCCAATCTCCTTTGCCACTTTCAATCCATGAACCAAGACCTCATACTCGGCCACATTATTGGATGTAGCAAAGTGGATTTGCAACACATGTTCCAGCTGATCCAGCTTGGGTGAGTTAAGCAGAACACCAGCACCGATACCCTCCTTCACCTTGGAGCCATCAAAATGCATCTTCCAGAAATTGTATTCCGGCAATGGTGGCTCATACTGCATCTCGGCCCAATCAACCAGAAAATCCGCCAGTACTTGAGACTTGATGGAGTCTCTCCTTTCATACATTGGGGTATAAGAGGCTAGCTCAATGGAACATTTGGCTACTCGGCCACTTGCATCCTTGTTGCCCATGATCTCCGAGATGGGTGCAATGCTCACTACCGTCATTGGATGCTCCTGGAAATAGTGTTGATCTTTTTGGCCTCCATATAGACGTTGTATGTCATTTTCTGATAGTGGGGGTAATTTTTCTTGGAAATGGAGATCACCTCACTGAGATAGTAAACTAGCCTTCGCATAGTTTTTCCTTCCTCTTCTCGCTCCACTACTACTACAACACTGACAACTCGGTTGGTAGCTGCAATATAGAGCAACATCGGCTCTTTAGGAAGTGGCATGGCCAGTATCAACGCATAACTCAACATCTTCTTCAGATCTCGGAAAGCCGAGTCAGCTTGCGGGGTCCAAACGAATTTGTCTGTCTTCTTCATCAACTGGTATAGGGGCAATGCTTTCTCTCCCATTCTCCCAATAAATCGGCTAAGGGATGCCAGGCAGCTAGTGAATCTTTGCACATCTTTGAGAGATCTCGGCAGGGACATGCTTTCAATTGCACTGATCTTGGAGGGGTTGGCCTCGATACCGCGGCTAGACATGAGGAAACCGAGTAACTTGCCTACCAGCACACCAAATGTACATTTGGCGGGGTTCAGCTTCAACCGGAATCTCCGCAGGTTTGCGAATGTTTCTCGGAGATCATCCAAGAGAGTGTTCTTCTCCTTGGTCTTGTTGACAATATCATCCACACATACCTGCACATTTTTGCCAAATTGTTCGTGCAAACATTTCTAGATGCACCTCTGATAAGTAGCACCGACATTTCTCAAGCCGAATGTCATGACACGATAGCAATAAGCCCCGTAAGGGGTAATAAAAGCAGTCTTTATTTGATCCATAGGGTTCAAGGGTATCTGGTGGAAACTAGAATTCACATCTACAAATGATAACAACTCGCACCCTGTAGTGGAATCAATCACTTGATCGATCTGAGGCAGGGGGATTGTACTTTGGACATGATTTGTTCAGATTTGTTCAATCAATACACATTCGCCACACTATGGCCACATTCGGGTCATCCTTCTTCTTCTCCACTAGAACCGGGTTAGCCAACCGGTCCGGGTGCAGCACCTCCATGATAAAGCCACTTGCAAGCAGCCTTGTGATCTCGCCACCTATTGCTTTTCTTCTGTCCACAACAAAGTGCCGCAGAGGTTGCTTCACCGGCTTAGCATCTGGTCTCACATGAAGCGAGTGCTCAACCAACTCCCTCGGAACACCTTGCAGGTCCTGATTCGAGCACGAAAAGATGTCCCGATTCTCACGAAGGAAGTGGATGAGCTCGATTTCATATTTGTCCTCTAACCCGGGACCAATGATGGCCTCATCCTGGGGGAACTCTAGGTCAATCTGCACCTTCTTTATCTCCTTGGAGGCCTAGAATGTGGCGCTTTGATGCGGGTTAGTCATACCCGACATGTCGACTTGAGCTGACTGAGCCAAGGCCACCACCTCATTGATATTTTTTATTCTTGGCAGCAATGACTAGAGTCTCGGCCAATCGAGATCCAGCTGAAGCACACTCCATAGAGCGCTTGTAGTTGCCCAAGATAGTGATTATCCCATTAGGACCTAGAAGCTTCATCCTCAGATAGGCCACATGTGTAGAGGCCATGAACTTGGCCAGTGCCGGCATGCCGAGCAAGGCATGGTAAGGGCTCTTGAGGTCAACTACCTCGAACTGCAGGCTCTCAGTGCGGCAGTTATCTCGGGTTCCGAACAATACATCAACCCAGACTTCCCCATAGGTGCACAAGACACACCTAGCACAACTCCATGGAATGTAGTTCGGCTGGGTTGAATCATGTTCTCTGTGATGGCCAACTTCACCATAGTATCCCGGTACATGATGTTTATGATGCTCCTATTATCAATGAGAACCCGGGTGAACTTGACATATTTGTCAGGCCTAATGAATGTTGGTTCCAACACCACTGCATAACCTTCCACGTTAGGCATAACCATGGGATGATCCGCCCGAGACCAAGTGATTTCCTGGTCGGACCAGTACATGAATTTATGCACAGCCGCCATTACAACATTAACCTCCATGGCTCGCCTGCGCTGGATCTGCTTGTCATCCGGTTGAGTCACAAACACCATGCTACGCAGATGGTGCTCTTGATACTCATTCCGTACTCTGCGATCGGCATTGTTATTGTAGTTGTTGTTGTTACTGCTATTGGCTCCCTGAGCAACTTGGTTCACATTCTCCGGCCTCCTCTGGTTCTCTGCAGGTCTCAGTGGTGCTCTGATAGCTTGAGTGATTGCACCCGTAAGTGGCAGAGGCAGAGGAGGAAGAAGCAAGGTGCCAAAACCATCGCTCTTGATCCAGTCCTACCAGCTGCACTGTCGGGTTGTGTGGTAAGCCGGCCTGCTTGGATGCCTGGTGTGATAGCTGCATGAACCATCCCTCATCATCTCGAAAGTGAATCTCTAATCTTCACTCCAAGGTTTCTTCTGGTCCACCCACGGCTTCTTGTTTCTCTGGTTCTTCCCCCATTGAGGCCCACTATTCTTCTGGCGCTGACTGTTGTTGGCATCAGGTTGATCCGGATCAATTGCAGCAACATGGTTCGAGCCATCCTGAAATTCTGGCATGTCATCTCTTCTCTTGCCCCAAAAATCCTAGCGATCATTCCGCTTGGAGGAATCGGGACCATCATTACCGGAATACCTCTTACTCAGTGTCGAGACATCGTAGTAGAATTCATAGACGGGGGTGCCATAAGAATACCGATAGAGATGTTGGGGGACGTGATCTATGATGAACGATGACACCAGGGTTTTACCCAGGTTCGGTACGTCGCAACTAGGCAGCGTTCCTACTCTTGCAATCTCACTAAATCAGGGCTGAAGCCTGAAGTATACAAAGTACAATGTGAGTTAGGTTTAGCTACTCGACAAGGATCAACCTCTCAGCGAGTTAGCCTCTAGCTTATTGTCCCTCTTTCTTACCTCCCGCCCGGCTTTATATAATAGCCGGGGTTAGGGATTACAGAATAGGAAACCTAGAAGACTACGATATGTTCTAACTTGGAAGGCAAGAATCCGCCTTCTACTCCAAGCCGTACCACGTGGGCCGTGGTCCGGGTTCTTCTAGAATCCGGCTTCCGCGTGTCAGCTTACTGGGCCTCCTAATGAACCGTAACCCATTACCATTCAGGCCACCCTGGTAATCCGGCACCATAGGACACCATCTGATATACCCCTAATTGGTATATATCCGACAGTAGCCCCCAAGAAGGATTAAGATTTCGAATCGCCGTCTTTCGTCAAATTGCATTCTTTCCGAGAAATGTCGGATCTTCGTCTTGATTCTTATTTTCCTTCAAATCATGCTTTAACACGAAACTCAGATTTCGAGAAATCCGGATTTTTCTTCCACGAGCCTTCGTGGAGAAGGAACTTCCTACGTCAGCGATAAAATCATGCTGACGTCAGGGACGTTTGAGTTTCAAGTGTGAAACCCTGAAACGTCTCTCTGACAGATTCTCGCGGGAAACGAGGAGATAGCAATAATCACCTGTCGATTCATTTCCCGGATTTGCCGGCGAGTGACACGCATTGATCATCCAACGGTCAAAAGTGCCGTTAGCGCGCATCGTAAAGGATTTCCAGCTATAAATAGCCCACTTCATCCCCTCCGGCAATCCTCCGCTCTCCTCTCACCTTCCAGCTCAAGCGCCATTGCCCCCGAGCCTCAGTCCAGTGAGAATAAAAGTAGAGCACGTGCTTGCGCAGCACCGTTCCCGGACTTCTCGTCGGAGAGCTCAAGGTCCTCATCGCGCCGCCAAAGAATGGACTCACCATGCGCGTCTCAGAAGAACTCCATCGCCGCGGACATCAACGACATCATCAATACGACGGATCCGCTGCTCGACTCGCCGAGCCGCGTCACCGTCGACGTGCCGGAGAAATCTTCCGGCGGCCAGGCCCGCGAGGATCTGCATCTCGCGGCCGATGACCTGGCCGGGTCTTCCTCTGCGCCGCCTCTGCCTCTCGCTCCCGAAACAACGGAGGAAAAGATCACTCTCGTCGGAGAGGAGCTCGCCGCCGCGGCCGCCGCCGCCGGAGCAGAAGACGAGGGCGAAACTGCCGGCAACTGGAGCCGGTGCAATATTCCTCCCTCCCTACTTCCGACAATGGAGAAGGAGAGGTTGATAGAGAAAGGGAAATGGCAGTGCGAGGAGGAAGAGTCCGAGCCCTTACCTAGGGCCGGAGAGAGGGTTCTTCTCACTTCTCATATCTCACGAGGTATGGGATTTCCGCCATCCGCCTTCTTCCTTCAGGTACTCAATCATTACAACATCCAGCCTCACAACTTGCCACCTAATTCCATTCTCTACTTAGACGGGTTCCAGGCCCTCTTCGAAGGGTATTTAGGAATAGCCTCTAGGTTAGATTTCTTGATGTACTGTTTCGGGGTTAAGCGAAACCCCTCAGAGGGCGCACTCCCGACTTGCGGAACCATTTCTTTCACCCTGCGTAGATTCAGGGAATATTGGTTCCCCAAGATAAAAACTTCAGAATTCGTCAAATTCTGGACGGGTTCCTTCTTCTACCACCCAGACGTCCCATTCCCTGGAAATATAACGGGGATTCCACCTTTCGCCAACACTGCCGCCACTCCCCAGGAAAACTAGGCGACTGAAGCAGTGCAAACCCTGCTGCCAGATCTTCTTAGAATCAAGCGGCGCATCGCCAAACTCGTCACTTCCGATCCACCTCTGACCGGGATGGATACAGTTCTATGCTGGTTAGAGAGGCGAATTCAGCCTTTGGCTGAGCACGGTCCCCGGATCTTATGTGACTACACGGGAACCGTGGACACCATGCGGACGACCGACAAATCCTTGACAGCGAAGGATTTGCGGAAGCGCGTGAATCAGTTGGTCGCAGCGCGCGACCAATATGAGGAAAGTCGGCTGATGTACATGGCGAATAACCCGGCTCCAAAGGTACGTCTTTTGCATTTTGGGTTTTACGTTTTTTCTTTCTTGGATAATTGCATTAACCCAGACTTTGCCTTGTTTGGCAGATTTTCGATCTTCCTGAGACGGACCTCGCAACTGATGCCGATTTGAACGCACTGCGTGCCAACTTCGCAGGTGGACGGAAACGCAAGAAGATTTCCGCCTCCCAGGAAGTAATCGATCTTGACGGTGTCCCCGTCGCTACCTCCAGGTTTGACATCCGGGTTTTCTATTTTTGTCGGAACTTTTCTTACTTTGTCTTGGATTTTTAATTCTCCGGTTCTTCTCTTTTTTGCTTGCCTCCCTCAACCTTGAAGCCTAAAAAGCTAAAAAGGTTTAAGTCTGTGGCCAAAATAGGTCCACATCCTTCTCCTGCAACTGCCCCAGATACACCAGTTGCAGCTACAGAAGAACATGCTGCTGCTACAAACGAAAAAACCCAGCAGACCAGCCATCCCATTGTGCCGGAAACGGACACGAGGGAAAGGGCAGTCCCAAAAATGGGAGGTCCTTCTCAGCCAGCCGAGGAAGATCCCATTCCCACTTTTGATAAGGATTTCAAGGTCATTCATGAGGGCCTTAGCAACGTCGGGACTCTTTTTGCAGAGTTTGCAAAAGAGTTCAACGAAACCTGGTCAGGTTTGCAGCATATGAGCCAGGTAATACCTCTAGCCCCCAAGCAATAGTCAAATGCAAGCTTTTGCGTTAATGCTTTTCGCTTTTATGCTTGTTTTCAACTTAAGCATTTTTTGTCTCTTTTCCATGTTTCAGCAAACCACTGAAAGCATCAACGTGGAAGTTTTCAACAAACTTACCATCAAGAACAAAGAGGTGAAATCCCTTCTTTCGATTCTTGAGGGTAAGGAGGCGGAACTAGTATCCACTCAGCAGCAGCTGAAGGAGTCAGCAGGTAAGAAATTTCTGTGCTTCCATTTATGTAAATTTTTTCTAAGTATTTTTCCGAGTTTTCTAACTCGTCTTTTTACTTGCTTTTCAGCTTCTTTGGCGAAAGCCAAACAAATTGCTGAAGATGCCGGCAATGCTGAGAACCTGCGCCGGGAAAACCTGGATCTTCATAAGCTCAATATGAAGTTGCAGCAGGACCTGGAGGCCAGCCAATTGGCCGTTGGCATTGCCGAGTCCAATGCCTCCAGCCAAGTAGCCAAGGACAAGGACACCATCCGAGATTTGGAGAATGCCTTGAACCAACGCTTGGAGGAGGGCGCCGAGATGGACAAAATTCTCAGTAAGTACTTTGCCTTTTATCGGATTTACCATGTTTACATCCGTCTCTGTTTTGCTAACACTTTTTGCGTTTTACTGAAACAGGAGATAGCCCCCAGCTTACTCGGATTGAGAAAATCCGAGCTTTCTGGAAGGTATTCACCGCAATCAAGGCTGCGGGGATGTTGCTGGTCAACAAATGCCTTCCTTCCAGGTCTGGGAAGTTCTCGGAAGTTTTAAAACTTTCGGAAGCTATCGTGGAGGTGGCGAAGTCCAGGGAGTCTATCCTACGCTCCGCGGCGCGTGGTGGTGCGCGCATGGCTCTAGGGCTCATGCGCATGCACTACCTGATGCAAAATCTTGGCGCGTGGCATCCGGCATTCCGCAAGGATACACGGAGACGCAGCGGGCCAGCATCTTTGAAGACATCAAAGGCCACGCCACCAAGATCGCCACCATGGTCAACATATCCACCTTCTACCCGGAAGAAACTATTTCGGAAACTCCCGAGGAATCCAGTAGTGAAGACAACTCGGATGCCTGAAGGGAGATGCCTTGTCCTGGGTAGAAGATAGGAAATAGAAGCATTACTGATCTTACAATGTAAGCTTATTTTAATGCTTTCTATTCTTTTGTATAAACAAGTACTCCGCTTTTGCAGCAATATTATTTACTCTTTGCAAGTTTTCCGGGTTTTTATTCCTTTATCTTCCAAGTTCTCTGCTTTATATGCTTTAACTGTCCTTAGTGTTTGAATTGACTCGATAGTATTTTAATCTTCATGCCAAGTGACTGGGTTTAACCAATCAGTCTAAACTCGGAAACATGGATCATACTAAAGGCATTTTTACTTACTAGCTCCAGCGACCCAGTATGAAAACAATCAGATAATACTTAACTCAGGCACGCAGGCACAATCTGGGTTTCCTTAAGCCATTTTAGGCTGAAAATCATTCAGTTTTTTAACACCGAGCACGCATGCACAATTCGGGTTAACATTGAGTATTTTGAAAGATCATTGGGAAATAGATAAGACGGAGTTACGCTTTACTATAATAAACATGTAAAAAACATAAATATATGAATTCCTACAACTTTATTTCATGATCTCAAAGATGTTTACATAGAAATTGAACTAAGTATAGAAGGGACGTAACTGCTGGATGCTCGAGGGTCTTTTGGTCTCCCCTACTTCGTCATCTATCTTTCTCTTTCTTTTGTGATTCGGCTTTTCGGGATCGTCTTCCGTGTCTTGAATATCTACAAGATAGTATGATCCATTTTTATAGCTTTGCTGATGACGAATGGTCCTTTCCAAACTGGGGCCAATTTGTGCTTTCTTTGTTGTACCAATCTTAGCACTAGGTCACCTTCTTTAAAAGAACGATGCCTGATTTTCCGACTATGGTAACGTCGTAAACCTTGCTGATAAATGGCAGATCTTTGAAGCACAAGTTCTCGTTCTTCTTCTAGGAGATCGATGGCATCCTGTCGTGCGCTTTCGGCATCCGATTCATCGAAAGCCTGCACTCTTGGGCTATCATGGATCATGTCCGTTGGAAGGACTGCTTCCGTGCCGTAAACTAGGAAAAACGGGGTTTGCCCTGTTGACATGTTTGGCGTCATTTGAATACTCCAAAGCACAGAGGGTAACTCTTACACCCATGCTCCAGCTGCTCTATGAAGAGGAGATTCGAGTCTTGGGCGTATTCCTTGCAGGATTGAACTGTTCATTCTTTCAACCTGTCCATTGGATTGTGGGTGTGCCACAGATGCAAGATCTAGGCGTATTCCTGTTTGTCGGCAATATTTTGCAAACTCTCCAATAGAGAAATTTGTCCCGTTGTCGGTTATTATGCTGTGTGGAACGCCGTATCTCATGACTATGTCAATTATGAAATTTCTGGCAGTTACACCGTCAAGCTTTTTGATGGGTTTTGCCTCCACCCACTTGGTATACTTATCCACTGCAACGAGTAGATGTGTAAGTCCACCTTTTGCAGTTTTGAATGGTCCCATCATATCTAGCCCCCAAACCGCAAATGGCCATGTAATAGGGATAGTTTTGAGTGCTTGGCCTGGCATATTCGTCTGCTTGGCGTAATACTGACATCCGGCACATGTATTAACTATGTGTTCGGCGTCTATCTTGGCTGTTAGCAAGAAAAACCCTGCACGGAATGCTTTCTTAACTATGCTTTTTGATTGAGCATGATATCCGCAATCTCCAGCATGGATTTCTTGCATAATTTCTCGGCCTTCTTCCGGCGAAATACATCACAGAAAAATTCCAGTAGTGCTGCGTTTGTACAGGGAACCATTGATTACCGGGTATCCTTTGCATCGACATTTTATTTGTCTTTGCAAGACCTCGTCTGCTCCATCCGGATACTTCTGATCTACTAAGAAGTTTAGATATGGAATTGTCCAATCCAGGTTAACGAGCAGAACTTCGATTGACTCGAAAACGAGAGGATAGTCGACATATCCACCTTTTATGGATGGTTCGTGCAAATGCTGGACAAACACACCTGGTGGTAGGGTTTTCACTCTTTTCGAGCCCATGCGGGCTAGTGCGTCCGTGTTCCAGTTTTCTTCCCTTTTGACGTGAAGTACTTCAAATCCCAGGAAGCGAATAGCAAACTCGTCCACCGTTCTCCGATATGCGGCGATGATGGGGCTTTTGACGTCCCATGTTTGGTTGAGCTGATGTTGTACCAAATCTGAGTCATCATGGCATAAGATGCGTTTGACACCTATTTCTTTTGCAATGTGCAAGCCATGAAGCAAAGCCTCGTATTCTGCCACATTATTGCTGGCGTTGAAGTGTATTTGTAATACATACTCCATTGTATCTCCCTTGGGGGATTTTAGGACTACACCAGCTCCAGCGCCTTCCTTCATCTTGGATCCATCAAAATGCATAACCCAGTATTCTGACACCGGCATTGGTGTATTTTCCATCGTTTCTGTCCAGTCAGCGACGAAATCTGCCAACACCTGGGATTTTATTGTCGTCCGAGGTTGGTACTTAATGTCGAACGCAGCCAACTCGATGTCCCATTTGGCTACTCGGCCTGTTGCGTCCACATTGTTAATTATATCCCCTAGTGGTGCTTTGCATACCACTGTTACGGAATGTCCTTGGAAGTAATGACGGAGTTTTCGAGATGCGAAAAATACGCCATATGCCAGTTTTTGATAGTGCGGGTATCTTTGCTTGGACTTGGAAAAAACTTCACTTACATAATACACCGGCTGTTGATCTGGTATGGTTTTCTTGTCTTTCCGTCTTTCCACAACTATCACCGCACTGATAACCCTGTTTGTTGCTGTGAGGTACATTAACATGGGTTCTTCGTCTTTTGGCGATGCCAAAATCAGAGCTTTCATCAAGGTTTCTTTTAACTGGGTTAATGCTTTGTCCGCTTCTTCTGTCCATTCAAATTTGTCGGATTTCTTCAACAATTTGTATAATGGCAGAGCTTTGTCTCCTAGCCGGCTTATAAACCTGCTGACGCCAGCTGCAGAACCCGTTAATCTTTGTACATCTTTTAGGCACGTAGGCCTTGAGATGCTTAGGATTGCCTTGATCTTTTCCGGGTTTACTTCTATTCCTCTGTGAGAAACGATGAAACCTAGAAGTTTTCCTGAGGGAACCCCGAATACGCACTTCAATGGATTCAACTTCATTTTATAAGTGCGCAAATTTTCAAAGGTTTCTCGCAAATCTTCAAGGAGCGTGTCTTTTTCCTTGGAAACGACGGCAATGTCGTCCACGTAAACAATAACATTTTTGCCAATTTGACTATGCAAGCATCGTTTCATGCAACGTTGGTAGGTTGCACCTGCATTCTTCAGGCCAAAGGGCATGGTTATGTAGTAGTATGTTCCATATGGGGTTATGAAGGAGGTTTTGATTTGGTCCTCTTCCTTCATACGTATTTGATGGTACCCGGAATAAGCATCCAAAAAGCATAAAAGCTCAGATCCAGCAGTGGCATCTATTATTTGATCAATTCGCGGTAACGGAAACCTATCTTTGGGACACAATTTGTTCAGGACGGTGTAATCTATACACATCCTAAGAACAGCACTATCTTTCTTCGGGACTAATACTGGGTTTGCAGACCATTCAGTATGTATAACTTCCCGGATAAAATCAGCTGCCAATAGCCGGATAATTTCCTTGCCAATAGCCTTCCGTCTTCTTCCGTCAAATCGACAGAGACCTTGTTTGACGGGTTTAGATCCTGGAATTACCTTGAGTTGGTGCTCAGCAAGTTCCCTGGGTACGTCTGGCATGTACGCTGGACACCATGCAAAAATGTCCCAGTTCTCACGGAGGAACTTGATGAGCTCGCTTTCCTATTTTTCGGTCATGCTAGTTCCCAGTACGACAAACTTTTTTGGATCTTTGGGATCTAGGATAACCTGTCTTGTATTCTCGGAAGATTTGAAGTTGTCTGCCGGCTTCTGGCTTTCTTTTCCTGCCGGCGATACTTCTTTTGCCAGTTCCTTCAGTTCTTCCTTTGCTATCACCTTTTCTGCGCAAAGGGCGTTTTCTTTTTCCAGCTCGTTTGCCAATTTGAAGTCTCCATTCATGGTGATTACTCCTCCTTTTGGCCCTGGCATCTTTAGCTTGTTGTAGATATAACATGATCTTGCCATGAACTTGGCGAAAGTTGGACATCCGAGTATTGCGTGATACACGCTTTCGAACGGCACAACCTCGAAGGATACTTTTTCCTGACGGAAATGTTCTTTCTCTCCGAAGGTTACCTCTAGGGAAATTTCTCCTAGGGATCGTGTTTGCCTGCCAGGGACGATGCCGTGAAAACGTATGTTGCTATGATTGAGCTGGGTCTCGGAGATTCGCAAATGCTTTAATGTATCCAGGTACATTATGTTAATGTTGGATCCTCCATCCATCAACACTCTTTTTAGCCTAGTGTTTTGAACAATAGGACTTACAACTAGATCTTGCGTGCCCGGTTCTGGGATGTTTCCGGGACGATCAGACTGATCCCAGGTAATCGATGTATTTGAATACTTCAAGAATTTCGGGGTTGGTGGGACAACCGCGTTTATTTCTCGAAGTGTTCTCTTTGCCACTTTTGCTGATGGAGTTGCCAGGAAAGTTAGGTTGCATTCTCCGTCAACTCTCAAAAACTTAGGCTTGCCTTTTCGCTATTGTTCCTGGATTTTTTCGTCAGTGTCTGATTTAGTGTCTTCTTTTTCAGCTTTTGTCTTTTGCTTGGAGAATTTCCTCTTGGAATTTTTCCCTTTGCTTCCGGATCCTGCACTGCCTTTCATATGCTTGTTGAGCCGGCATTGTGCATTTGTATGGGTGGGTTTCCCAAATTGTGAATGGTGGACACAGTTTTCCGACTTTATTCTTTCCCACTCTTCTTTTGTGTAGTTGATCGGTTATGTGCTTCGTCCTTTCCATTCGCTCCCATTTTCTCTTCCAAAGACTATGTTAAATTCTTTGGGTTTTTGCTGTGCTTCTGGAGTTGCTTTTTTCTCAGGACGAGGGGTATTTTTGGCTTGAATCAAAGTGTCAATATTGCCACCTCTCGCTCTGATGTCATCTTCGGCCGCTGCGTGCTCATTTGCGGTTGTAAGCATAGATCCGAGATCTTTGTGTTTTTTTGGAACCGATCATGAACGGTACGAGTCCGGGTTTTAAGCCATTGACGAAAGCATGCATTGCTTGTACGTCAGTTACTCCAGAGCAGCTGTTTTTCATTGCAATCCACCTTGTGATAAAGTCCACGTATGGCTCATCATCAAACTGGGTGCAGCGATTTAACTGGTTGATGATGTTGGGGCGTTTGTACATTCCCCGAAAATTCTGAGTAAAAACTCTAGCCATATCATCCCAGCTATCGACAGTTCTTGACGGAAGCCCGTTGATCCAATATCTGGCTCCATCCAGTAACATAAGGGGGAGGAATTTTACTACCTCTAGGTCTGTCCCATTGTTAATCTGGACGGCTGTGTAATAGTCTGAGAGCCAGGTATCCGGGTTTATACTGCGGTATATTTTTGATATGTTGGACCAACTTTGGCGAAGCCAGAATGTAGAGTTATTCTTCGGATCCTGTCAGTGAAACACTTAGGTCCGAAGTATAGGTCATCTCTTTCCGCTCTATCAATGTGTGCGGAGTATCTACCGGCTGAATGGATAGAAGGGGATCTACTCCATTCCTTTCCATTATTGCGCGAGCGCACTTTTCTGGGATTGTCTCTATTTCCTCCGCTGTCGTGCCCTTTGGGATAAGGTGGAGTTCTACTCCTGTGTCTTTCCTTATTCCTAGGGGTTGTATGGGATCGCTCACGCCTGTGAGGAATGTCGTGTCTTCCGGCTTTCTCAGCAGGGCGTCTCGGAGGCGGCATTGCTTTTCCGTCCTTCAGGTTTTGTTCTTCCCGATCTCGGGGATTAATTCCATCTTTCGGCAGATGGGATCCGGTTCTAGACGCTGCGTCCTTGTTATCGGGTTTTTTCTTTTCCTTTCTCGGATCGTCTTTCTTCTCTTTCGAATTACTTGAATCTCCAGGTTCTTCAGGTCCAGGTGCTCCAGCAGCGCAAGTAGCTGTTTTGCATAGGGCTGAGTTGTCATGCAACTTCCCTGATCTTGCTTGTCCTTGCTGTTGCTGTTGCAATGCCTTTCCTAAGAAAGCATACACCCCTTGAAGTTTTTCGCCATTGGAGTACATGTCATTGTTGAGGATGGCAAACGCAGCTTCCGCGTTTTCTGCTGCGGTTTTGTATATAGGTTCGCCCCTGGCATCTGTGTTGTTTACTTGCTTTTGCCAGGCCGGGTTTTGAAACCGTTCCTTTGGCGGCAGTACTTCCGGTCTTGCGATTTCGGGTAACCGTGTAGGTTTAATGCCAGATCTATTCCTTCTCTCGTACTGCTCGATTTCTTCCTGCTTTAACTTAATGTCAGCTTGGTATTTTTGGAGATGTTCCCGAGTTCGGAATAGATGTTGTTGTTGCCTTTGGAGAGTTTGTCTCCTGGCTTCCAGCACTTCAGGGGGTAAGTGAGGTCCCACTGGTGTTTGAAGTAGACCATGTTCGTCATGTTCTGACATTGGCGGAACAGAGATTTCCTTCGCTTTCTTCTCCGCGGGCTTAACTCCACTTCCTCCTCCTGCTTTCAGGTTTTCGTTGGCTGGATCAGCCAATTTTTTCTTCTGGAGCTTGTACTGGAGTTTCTTGGAAGCTTCACTACTAGGAAAATGGCTATAGGAGTGATGATACCCGTGACGCACCAGCAAGACGGCGCGTCACGCCTAATAGCCGTGGCGCACCACGGTTTGGTGCTTCACGCCTATGGGCATACCCGTGACGCACCAAACAAACGGTGCGTCACGGCTATAGGTGGGTGTTCGGTGGATACCATAGCCGTGGGCAAAGAAAGCCGTGACGCACCGTATGTTTGGTGCGTCACGGGTATTGCAATAGCCATGACGCACCAAACATATGGTGCGTCACGGCTATGGTATCCACCGAAATGTTCCCTCCACACCCCCCCGGGACCGCCTTTCTAGTTTTGTCACGGAAGAGTTCCATGTCTAAAAATCATCAAAAAATAAATTCCTTATAGATGCACGGAGAGTTTACTGTATACTTTTTTAACAAATTTTGAAATACGTATTTCGACTTTCTGAGCAAAAGTTCGTTAAAAAAAGTAAAATGGGCATAACTTTTGCATACGATGTCGGAATTTAAAGTTCAATATACCAACGGAAACTAAAGTTCGGCCTATGAGCCTTTTTTAGATTCTCCAAATTCCGAAAGGAAAAAAAAGTTATAGCCGTTTGAAGATTTTTGACTAGAAATTAAAAATAAAAATAAATAAAAAAAGATAGGCGTGACGCACCACATGTATGGTGCGTCACGCCTATGTCTGGGCAGAAATTTTCAAATTTCGAACCCGGGAGAGGCCACCCACCTATATATACTCCACTTCCTCCTCCTTCCTCCACACTTCTCCATTCCCTTCTCATTTCTTCTTCCTCCACTCTCCATTCTCTCTTTTCCCTTCCTCCTCCTACCACCACCACCACCACCACAACCACCACCATCACCACCACCTCACATCCACTCCGGCGACCTCTACTCCGGCGACCACCTCTACTCCGGCGACCACCTCCTCTCCGGTGACGTCCTCTCCGGCGACCACCTCCTCTCCGGCGGCCTCCTCCTCTCCGGCGGCCACCTCCACTCCGGCGACCACCTCCTCTCCGGCGGCCTCCTCCTCTCCGGCGACCACGACCACCTTCTCTCCGGCGGCCACCTCCACTCCGGCGACCACCTTCTCTCCGGCGGCCATGTCCACTCCGGCGTCCACATTTCGTTTTTCAAAATTTCAAAATTTTGGGCGGCCAGATCTGGATCTAGATCTAGATCTGGATCTGTCCCGCTTTTTTTTTAAAATTTCGAAATTAATAGCCGTGACGCACCAAACAGGAGGTGCGCCACGGGTAACTAAAGATAGCCGTGACGCACCAAACAGGCGGTGCGCCACGGGTAAACGAGATAGCCGTGACGCACCAAAAATAGGTGCATCACGGCTATTTTAATAGGCGCGGCGTGATAGCCGTGACGCGCCCAGGTGCGTCACGGATAAGCTAATTGGTGCGTCACGGGTAAGCTTTTTCCTAGTAGTGCTCTGTGTTTTTTCTTGGAAGAGGGAGGTTTTTTACCAGGTTCATCCTCTGTCAATTCCTTGGCATCCAGGTATGTTGGAGTGGTTTCCCCCTCCTCTCTTTCCTCATCTGGCGGAGGTGTTCTAAGGCTTTCCTGACTTTTGGCATCCGTGTTTTCAGCTGGTTTTATCATCAGTACTTCGTGGAATCCCTCTTGAAAGGATTTGGCCTTTCTTTCGAAAGCGTCCACATCTTCGTCTTCGGAGTCGAACTGGTCCGATCCGGGTTCCGACTCTAATCTCGCTGTAACATCCTAGTGTTTGGGAGGTTATAAGGATCTAAATATAATATGTGCATTTGCAAAGCATGCATCTAAAAGTACAGGAAATATTGGCGCAAAAGTTTAAACAAAACAAAGTGACCAAAGTTTCACTTGATATGATGAAATAGGTCTAGTTCATCTAGTCAAGAGTACAGTTGGAGTGATCTTTATAACATAAGTATCTCTACAAACCAAATGGCATGACTACACAAACCATAATTGGTTGTGACCAAGACAAACGCTCAACAACCTTAACCACAAGTCTTTAAATGACTTGGGATAATTCACTAGGTATCTAGAACTCAAAGAGGGGTGAGTATCCAAATCACATAACAAATGATCACACTTCCACAAGATAATAATGCACAACTTCACCATCTCATCAACAGAGATGTTATCTCCTATAAAACAACAACTCCCTAAGTTATCAATTCATTTCCACAACATCTCTATAAATCATCTCATAACTATCAGGTGAATCATCACAAGTACATAGCAAAGAATCAATAGAACACTACTGATACAAACAAGTGTTAACTCAAAACCCACAAGTGGAAAATGACATAATAATTGTATTAACATATTTATCGAATATGTACATATCTCATCAATTATAAAAGAAGTATCTACAAGAAGAAATAAATCTTCTTCAACTACTGATAAACCTTGATCATTACCTATGATATTCCCAAATCTCTATATCTGCATTATGAATGAAAAAGTTAATAAAGTGATGGATATAAAGCAGATCATTACACCTGGGAGAACAAATAACAACTATGACATAAGTTATTAAACATCAATAACTTTCACATGCTCATTGCTTCAACCATCTTATACAAGTGAACATATGAAATCTCAACACCTCAATGAACCATTTGATCCACTTAATATTAAGTCATCATTCCATAAGCATTTCACACCTCTACTCAAATCCAACAATTCTACAACTGAAGTATCTCTGGATACAAGTAAGGATAACAACAAGTATAACCTCTATTAGGGGAATTGAATGGAAAGCTAACTAAACTAATCATGTATGAGACAAGTACATATCTTTTGGGAAATAAAATAAGAAGTATATGGAAGGAAAATAAAAGCATGAACTAACTCTTAAATCAAGATCTTTCTACTTTGTCTAGATTATCTTGTTTCCCAATCTTCTCTAAGACATTCTGCAAGAGAAGCACCCACAAGAGAAGAGGAACTACCACATGAAGATCTTCAAGAAGATTATTTAGAGTATTCTAGAAGTGCTACTTCACTCTAATATAAGGGTATTTGGAAACTCTTATATTTTGATCTGATCTTATTAACACTCTTGAAATAGTGTGATATTCCAATGTTAGTGTTATATAGAAGTAGTTTGGTAACAAGACTAATTACCTTGTTAACAGACCACTTCTGTATACTCAAACAAACAGAAGATTGAATAACCTAGTACATCTCATCCAATTGTATATGAGCAGTAATTTGGAGGCAAGTCTGGCCCACTTGTTAACAAATTCTCCTTATATGCATATGGTAACTTGATGTCATAAAATAAACCTACATACTTTGATAATCATCTAAGTAAAATCCTTGCTTGGAGTAATTGGATGTTTTCACCACAATGGTGAGACAATTGAGGTTGGAAACCAAGAGATGAACTACCTGCAAGTGACAAAGGTGATAAAGAGAAGACTAGTGGCAACTAGAGATAAGAACCTCAAGCAACAGAAGCCACAAGAAGCAACACTGCATCAGTAAGGGAATATAAGAAATTATTAAGTGAAGCATTAGGTAATATTAGAAGATCTTTAACTTCTATGCCTTGTCAAGCCCATCAGAAATGAGGAACTCATAGTAATATCTTAAATGGGAATAATTATCAAGAATGAATTAATAACAAGCAATTGCATCCACATGTGTTGATATGTGGAGGTAGATGAAAACAAGTTTAATACCTTGTTTTCCAGATCCTTTTCATACACAAGACTGCTAGATAACAACAAAGATTCACCTGCACATAACCATGTAAATGATTACATGTTCTAAAACAAACATGAGATAATATCCATATTGGAACCTATGTGGAAAACAAGCAAATAGATTCTAAAGACATTCATGTTTTCCACTTGATCAAGTGCTGAAATTAACAAGCATGGTTTACATACACCCAAGTGTGATATCAACCAAAAGTATTACGATTTTCATTGGTGAATATAACAAAGTTATATTAAAGAAAAACAAGTTATTTACCCATTAAAAGCATTTGGTTTGAGATGGAATAAACTTCCATACTAGGTGATTTTCATGACAGTGCATAGAGATATTACTAACTAGTGTTACCAAATGATTATCTGAAAGATGAATATCTAAAATTGTTCACCAATATTCCAATAACATGATGGTTGTGCCATATTCATATGTTAGGATGTATGAAAGAAATTTAAAACCCATTTGAAATTGAAATGGAGTTGGAAATCACAAAAACCCCTCAATAGAGCACCCTAAGGATAAAGTTTAAATCTTGTTCAAAATTGAAAAAGAAAAACATGGTGAGCTTGGAAATTTGATAAGGATTCCAAAAATGATTTTTTTTTCTGTTAACAGAAAAGTCCAGAAAACAAGGTTTTCTTCACAGTTTTATTAAACAGAAGGACCTATTGGTAATATGTAAAATTTGTTAGGGGGTTATGCAGAAAAGGTTCTTTTGTCTTCCTCCAGGCCGACAGAGGCGTGTCGATGCCGCCGTTGCCGTTTGCCACCTTCCGCGCGGCCGCTCTTCCGCGCAGATAAGGAGGAGGAGGAGCTCTCTCGCTTGCCCTCTTCCTCACTCGCCCAGGCTCTTGCTCGTCGCCTCTTCCTCTCTATACCGAACCCGAACGGAAACCTAACCCTAACCTCTCCGGCCGCCGGCCATTGCCGTTGTTTTCGGCCATCCCACGAAGAACCGGGCGCACCATCAGAACCGCCGTGATCTCCTCTATCTCCTTGTTGAGTACCGTTTGCCGGGACACCGTGAAGCCACCGGATTTCGTCTTCATCCCCAACTCCGGCCGCCGGTCAATCCTCAACATCGCCGGTGATTGGGACCTCGCCGTGCCTCACGATCTGCACCACAACATTCCTAGTAAGCCGCTGAGCACTACGGTGCCTTCCGTTTTCGCAATCGCTTCCGGGTTCATCGTAACGCCATCAACCGCCGCTGTCCGCCGCCGTTGAGCTCGCCGCCGGCCACTCAAAGACCATTTGGTCAGTCCGCCGCCTCCAATAGGTTCCCAGGGACCGTAGCTAGCTACTAGAACAAATTCCTCGAGCTAATTTGGAGTAAATCGTCGGATTCAATCTCAACATGAGAGATTGCTCCATTGCTGACGCAACCATGATGTCATCATGACGTCATGGGCCCTTTTCTTTTTTGTTTTTATTTATTTTCGAATAAAAATCAAAACTGACAGGTGGACCCCACCTGTTAATTCAAAAATAACAGAAAATAATTTAAACTTATTGATTCAATAACTCTCATTCTATAACTTAGAAAAGTACAAATAAAATATCAAATTAATCATAAAAATATAATCTAAATGTTTTTAAACTTTTTAACAATATTTGGTAAAATTTAATATTTCTTTAATTAAATTAAATCATTAAAAATTGATAAAAATAATAAATAATTCATAAAATCAGAAAAATACAAATTATATGCCAAATTGCTCCAAATGACATACACAACTCATCTATGATGTTTTCATAGTCATTTGACCAAGTTTTCATGTGTGATATATTTGCCTACCCATTTAATTCATTTAAAATTAATAAATTAATATCTTAATTCAAATATTTTCAGAATACTTCAAATGAGGTACCAAATTAAAGAGGAAAACATTTTCAACTCAAATATGTCAAACACAAAATATTTTGTTTAACTTATAATTTGTTTCTAAGAGATTAATGGAATACTATAATATTCCATTATAACCAGCAATAACTATCTTAATATCATTTTCCTTCAAAATAAAACTCACATGTTTTCCACACTTACTGAACCTATCATCACAAGTCCGTAGCAAGTATTGTGATGATAGAGTTCACTGTACTAGTTAATCATTTTCAATTAAACCCTTTGTCATAAGCTCTACCCTTTTTGAATATAAAATAAAATGTGACTGTATCTTTTCAATAAGTTGATTTCCTTGTGTCATTGTTTTATTACCTAACCAAGTAATAACCACTTCTAACTAAACATGATAACAATTGTTTGCTAAGTAAAAGTGAAACACATGTAAGTCTAAAATAAGTAATAACCACACCACCACAAGTAATGAAACCATTCACCTAAAACCTGTGTGATTAAGTTATCGTATCAAACGTAGCTTACAGTTGTAAGCTGGGGTGTTTTCCAGGGAAATTCACGTTGCATCTCATTACAATGCATGTATCATCCTTGCCAGTGTTTTCTATAGTCCTTACCAGGACTACTTTGCTATCTTTCAGATGTCGGGAATTTCTACGCGACCCTCGAACCCCGAAGACATGGTTTATTATTGTTATTTCAATCTTAGGCAAGTTCAACACTTGCTCATATCCTTTGCAGTATTTCATAACGAACTACTTGCAAAAACCCTATAGTATTACCACCTATGCTCAAAAGAATGCATGATCCTATTTTTATAATAATATGACTAATTGAATGACTATCCGAGTGGTAGTGTTCTGTTTGGTGGGCGGATGGAACCATGGTAAGATGAATAGGTCAAAGGAAGGTTCCATCTGCATGGGAAAGTATTACCTAGGAATTAATCACAAATGCCGTCAGAACTCGGTGCGCCGTAAATACCGCGTTGACCATGGGTCTTTTATTGGGGGAGTAAGTCAGTTGTGATCTTTTCTCGTTCGCATGTCAACGGGCTGCCAGAGACGTACGTTGTAGGTCTTGCGAGACTACATGCACATGGGTGGGATCCCTTAATTCCCACGGACTCTGCGGATCTATGATGGTCTGCCAGGGGCGCGTAGATATCCATCGTGAGGGTGGAATCAGGCGTTCAACCTGCTGGCAGAAATGGGTGGGCATGCGTTGTGCGGAGAAACACGGTTTGGGTTGGACCAACAACCGGGCCCCACACCTGAGTGGGAGTGGACAGGATCTCGAGCCTGGTTGTGCAACATGGTCTTGGTCGTCCATGGGTAAAGTAACGCACCTCTACAGAGTGTAAAAGGATGTGGCATGTTACCCCCTGTTCCGGGAAGGAACTGCGAACGCTACAGGAAAGGCAACTCCATGAAGTTCTAGCTCCTGTGATGGTCTGGCGGGCATAGTTTTCAGAAGTAAAAGCAACCTCTTGAAGAAAGATTTACAAAACCTTGCATTAGCTCATGACTCTTTTGAGTCTAAAGCTGTAGTTAGTGCATCAAACTATCCCATGTATATCATGAACTTGCCTAGTAACGCTCGTTACTCATTCGTTCCCGTTTGACCCCCTGCTTAGAGTTGAAGCCTGATGGAAGTCGTCATCGTGAAGCATCGTCAGCAACAACGCTGATGGAGGAGAAGCTATCAAGGTGTAGGTGGAGTACATTCTTGGACTTAGTTGAATCAAGCCATAGATTAGGGCTGACATCAGCCACAGTAGAGTAAGTTCTGAGCTAGAGTAATTCTCCAGCTTGAATCTTTGAATTGCTTCTTCCGATATTTATTTGTATGAGATCTTTTTTAATTCTTCAAAGAGATTCTCGAGATTTTGTAATGAAGTTTGTATCCTATAGTTTTGCCTGGACCCACTGTGTTTCTGTTGTACTACTCTGAGAGATGTAATATTCACAGGTAAGTCCTTCTGTGAGTATTATGTCATTGACTTGCGCACTACACATGCAATGGTGTGCTGGGTCACCTCAGATGGTATCAGAGCGAAGCGACCTTAGGTATAAAACCTTTAAGGAGATCTGTAGGTTGGTAAAGATTATAGGAAGCCATCTCATCTAAACCACATTTCCTACAACTATGATGATCATCCATTTGAGAATGATACAATCATACTTGTATAGAATCTTCTTACTCAACTTGAGTAAAGATACTTATCTATTTTCTTAATAGTTAGAAGTTTATAATGTATTAGTTTTATTGAGAAGAAGAGTTGTGATATAGTCAAAGATGATTAAGTCACATTGATGATTACCCCATTCTATGAATGCATAGGGTGGAGTAGAACATGGTATTGAGTTGGAGTCATCAGAATGGATGCTGAGAACCATTAAGAGGTATTAAAACTATGGTAACTAGTGGGTACATACCATATCCTGAGTTATCAACTCTAGAGGTGAATCATTATAGTAAAGTATAGTATAGAATTAGGAGAAGGCATAAGCAATGATGAAAGCTACATTACTACTCCCACGATGTGATCAACACCATGAAGGATCAACAGATGCCATGAGAAGTTTATCATAGTTAAGATGTAGGACTTTATCTGACATGGTATTTAATCCTATATGGAACCAAGTTAGAAAAACAACTACTATAGGATCATTTTGTCTTGATCTATTCCATTGCAGTAACGCATGCAATTGGAGTAATTACTTGGGAAAAGAGTGGTTGTGTAGAATAGGATTACAAGGTACTATATACCTACCTGTAGTGTATAGCATTTAAGAGCCTTGGTACTGGAGATGCTTTACTCAAAGTACTGTTATTTCACAGGATTTTGATGCATGAGTGATAACTGCATTTGGGGTTTATTGGATTTTATTTGGATTTTTGATTGACTAGACCTGTACATGAAGATTGAACTTGATGTGCAAATGCATGTGCAAACACTGAGTTCTATCTTGATGTTACTGGTCTAGAGGGTATAGGATTAGTATGAGAGCGGTCTGAGATATCAACAGTTTGAAGTGACCACCAAAGCTCTAGAAGACCAGAAAGTCAAGAAGGAAGATGACAATGAAGCCACTTATGGGAATGGACCACATTCCACATCTTGTTTGGAGTTGGAAATATACTTCATTAACACATGGAGATATACCACAAGTGATGCCAAGAAAATAACATGAGTAGTTATATCCTAGAAGGAAATATGTAGAAGTTTGATAAGTAAACTTATAGAGTCACCCCGTAGAAGTCAAAACAAAAAGATGTAGAAGGACCATAGGAAGTAACCAATGGAATAGGTTATAGTCACCTATAGGAAAGAGTTAAAACTCGAGGAAACTCGAAGATATTTTCACTAAATAGATGAGTCTAAATCAATGTGCACTATGTTGTACAAGCTTCTTTGAGCAGTATTCCTCTTGACACCATTAGATTGAACGAAATGGAGTCCTAAACATAGACAATATCCAGTATACCGGAAGAATTTTATTGGTTATTCATCATTTGGTGGATAGACCAAATGTTATCCAGAAAGTTCTGAGAGGTAGGAAACCGTACCTATTCATCGGAGAATGAAACTTGATATCCACTATATGGTGGAGATACCAAGTGTTCTTCGTGAGAACATTAGGCAGGCCTAGTAACAAAACAGAGTTGTCATAGCAACAAGCTAAGTATTAGATCATTACGCAAGACCGTGGAAGGTGAACAATCCAGACAAGAGGATACACATGCCAAGGCCAACACAAGAAAACAACTGTGAAGATTCAACGGTCTACAGAAGTTCTCTCTACCTATCTTTACGTGAGAAAGGCTGAACTTTGGGACGAAGTTCTTGTTAAAGGGGAGATAATGTAACATCCCAGTGTTTGGGAGGTTATAAGAATCTAAATATAATATGTGCATTTGCAAAGCATGCATCTAAAAGTACGGGAAATTTTGGCGCAAAAGTTTAAACAAAGCAAAGTGACCAAAGTTTCACTTGATATGATGAAATAGGTCTAGTTCATCTAGTCAAGAGTACAGTTGGAGTGATCTTTATAACATAAGTATCTCTACAAACCAAATGGCATGATTACACAAACCATAATTGGTTGTGACCAAGACAAACGCTCAACAACCTTAACCACAAGTCTTTAAATGACTTGGGATAATTCACTAGGTATCTAGAACTCAAAGAGGGGTGAGTATCCAAATCACATAACTAATGATCACACTTCCACAAGATAATAATGCACAACTTCACCATCTCATCAACAGAGATGTTATCTCCTATAAAACAACAACTCCCTAAGTTATCAATTCATTTCCACAACATCTCTATAAATCATCTCATAACTATCATGTGAACCATCACAAGTACATAGCAAAGAATCAATAGAACACTACTGATACAAACAAGTGTTAACTCAAAACCCACAAGTGGAAAATGACATAATAATTGTATTAACATATTTATCGAATATGTACATATCTCATCAATTATAAAAGAAGTGTCTACAAGAATAAATAAATCTTCTTCAACTACTGATAAACCTTGATCATTACCTATGCTATTCCCAAATCTCTATATCTGCATTATGAATGACAAAGTTAATAAAGTGATGGATATAAAGCAGATCATTACACCTGGGAGAACAAATAAAAACTATGACATAAGTTATTAAACCTCAATAACTTTCACATGATCATTGCTTCAATCTGTTGGGAATATGCCCTAGAGGCAATCATGGATGATGTGATTCCCAATGTATTCATAAAGTTATTAAGTCGTCCTTGTTTTGAACATCTGATATATGTCATTGAATATGTGATTCGATTGTGGAACTATATATTCATGTTGTTCATACTAGATTGTCCTTGGTCATTAAGGTTGTGCTGGACACACACCCTAGACTAATGTGAGTGTTGGTTGATGACATGGTTCCACTTTTCATGGGCATGGTGATGCCATTCCAACGATCACGGACTTGGCTAAAGAGTTTAGCAAGTCGGACTGACCCACATTGAGATGCAACGAGCAAGTCGTCATTTGGATGTCTCAATCAATGCAATCCTTAACATGAGGTTGTCGCACAATCCGAGTTGTGGATCACCGACTTAGGTTCTGCTAAACGCTGCTCTGTGACAAGGCAGTTATAAAGGCAGAGTTCGGGTCGAATGAGAAACAAGCTGCGTGATGTGGATAATCAAGATGGGATTTTGCCCCTCCAAATGGAGAGATATTCTCTAGGCCCTCTCGAGTGATATGATTCAGGAAGCATGGCCATGCGCGACTCAGTTAAGTGTTAACTGTGTCTGTTGACTAAGATTTAGTCAGATGAATCACATATCACGGATCGAGAAGAGAGTTGAACTATTAAAGGGATGACGATACATCGCCTATAGTTCGACAAGGTATATCGTGAGGCAAAAGGGACTAAGATGAATATCACATTGAAAGGTATGTCGTCATGACTCAATGGGACTTGGGAGTCGGCACGTTCTGCTAGGAGCCGCTACCGATTGATCGATTAGGAGTTGGACTCCAATCGTGTCCAAGTCGCCATGAGCCTGCAGGGTCACACACTTAAGAGCGGGAGCAAATGTATTGGTCGGGTTGGACCCGAACCGGAAATGGACTGAGTTTGTGAGTCGGACTCATAGAGGGAATGGTCCACAAGTGTTGTGAAGCCCACTACCATTAGCTATATAAAGAGGGGCGAAGGTTGCCCAGCGGGCAGGTGTGTCCACTCCCATGCGTTGGGACCCCTAGCCCCACTAAGTCCAGCCGTCGCACCGGACCTAGCAGTCCGCCGTCGGAGCTCCTCCTCGTACGTGCGGATAACGGCAGAGGTGCTGTACGTTCAGCACTTCGACGTTCGTGGATTA
Organism: Alopecurus myosuroides; assembly: GCA_028641055.1. NCBI lineage: Eukaryota > Viridiplantae > Streptophyta > Magnoliopsida > Poales > Poaceae > Alopecurus > Alopecurus myosuroides. The sequence continues at coordinate 96,285,840 of CM054062.1, forward strand.
GATTGGCTGGATCGGATCGTGGGACTACACTGCCCCGACGCGCTGCATCGATAATCCGCAACCGCGCGTCTAGTGGTAATCATCGTGGCCTTCTATCTCGGCTAGATCTTGGCAGTACCGCGTAGGAAAAAGTTTTGTTTATCTCTACGCGTTCCAACAGTGGTATCAGAGCGGTAGCTTCTGGTATTAGGCCCGAGATCCGTACATATGTGATATGTAGTTAGCGTTAGATGTGATCTAATTGATGTTTTGGTGGTCGGTCTATGAGATAGATCGGTTTTGTACAAGGTTGATTGGATCAATCGTACTCGGGGTTAATGGATGGTCAGGTTTCCGTGATCATACTGCTAAGGTTGTGGAACAACTTACCCCTACCGGTCGGTTTCCTCCATCGGGGTATACCATGACACATAAATCCAGATGCGGTGATCGAAGATCAAAGAGTTTGATCGAATCGGAATACGGATCAGATTTGGGTAAAATCGTTTTATCCGATGAAAAAATCCATGTTCGGAATGCAGATGCAGATGGGACCGCCGGCTTCGCCCTGTCGTAGCGCCTTAGATGTCGTTACAAGTTTCACAACACCGGTAGATATCGCGTCTATGCATAACTTGTTTTTGCAGGAGGTTGTGAATGGTATGGCTTATGTGCATGTGATGTGCGTAATCCATACATGATATGCGTATCATGTTTTTGTCAGCCGGCTAGAGCCTAGGTGCTGTCATTTTATTGTATACCGGCCTGCGTGTCGGATTCTCTATGTAATCTTTAATTTACTAGCTAGTGTACCTTGTTGGAGAACCCGGTGACATGCAAGTCGATGTACAAGTCGACTACATGGAGTAAGATGGCACGTGACAAGAGTTGGCACGAGTCGACTTACAAGCTTTGTGGAGATGGAGATCACCATGAAGAGAGCCATACCATTTCACATTATAATTGCTTTATTTGTGTTATTGTTATGTCTCTATTTACCTCTATTTAGATAGTTGGTAGATTTTAATCCCTCAAAGAAGGTCTAGTCGGTCGCCCCGCCAGTGTTGCACCATCACAAGTCGGACATTCTTGGTAGTGGGATCATGAAATTGAGGTGATACCAATTCATTCCGATTAGGTGGGTTTGAGTCGGACTCTTACAAGCGGAAGCACTTGGTAATCTAGATGAGTCCATCACAACGGTTGTGGGGCTCGGGGCGAGGAAGGTTGGGAGCCGGGGCATGTGATGCCACCCAACTAACAGGAGTCGTATTGGATACGATTGGCAAGGTGTTGCCTACCTAGATCACTTGACGGCTAGCGGTGATGCTAAAGCTCACTAGTCGGCTTGCTTATTTAGGATCTTGAATCACTTAGCAACCATCGGAGGGGTGTTGGTTCTAGTGGGAGCATAAGTATTAAAGCGTTTAATATGCCTGCTCTTTTATGAATACATGTCTTAAGTGTTTTTGCATATTTTCTGTGTTAGATCAATGGCACCTAGCAACCTTCCTCAGTTGTCCACTTTTATGTTGAGGTCAATCCTAGAGAAAGATAAGCTTAATGAAACTAATTTTACCAACTGGTATCATAATCTGAGGATAGTTCTCAAGCATTACAAGAAAGAACATGTTCTAGAAACTCCACTTCCAGAAGAGCCAGATGATGATGCGACTGTCGCAGTAATGAATGCCTACCGTAAGACTAGAGATGAGTCTACGGAAATTAGCTGTCTTATGCTTGCACACATGGAACCGGACTTGCAGCAGCAGTTCGAGAATGTTGAGGCCTACGATGTGATCGAAAGCCTCAAAAGTATGTTCCAGGCTCAGGCAAAGACCGAGAGGTATCAAGTCTCTCAAGCTTTGCTGGGATGTAAGCTTCAAGACGGTGATCCACTGAGTCCGCATGTAATCAAGATGACTGGTTACGTGCAGTCTCTGGATCGGCTGGGCTTCCCAATTAACGAAGAGTTCGCTACTGATATAATTCTGAACTCTCTTCCTAGTGCGTATGGTCCGTTCATTTCGAACTACCATATGCATGGTATGGATAAGAAGATCACTGAATTACATGGGATGCTCAAAACGGCAGAGGCTGATCTTAAGAAAGGCGCCAGTCAAGTGTTGATGGTGCAGAATAAGGCTAAGTTCAAGAAGAGTTCTTGGACTAAGAAGAAGAAGGAGAAGTCAGGAGGCAACGCCCATGGCCCTGTCCAGAGTGCTTCCTCAAAGACTAAGCCATCTCCTACAGCCTGAGCCAATTGCTTCTATTGCAAGCAGGATGGCCACTGGAAGAGGAACTGCACAAGGTATTTGGTTGACAGAGCCAAGAGTGGAGGTATGACTTCCGACTCAGGTACACTTGTGTGCAATGTTATAGACATTTATCTTGCTGATGCGCCTAATAGTTCTTGGGTATATGATACAGGATCAGTTATTCACATATGCAACTCGTTGCAGGGACTGGTAAGAACTAGGAGCGTGGCAAGAGGAGAGGTTGATATTCGGGTCGACAACAAGGCGAGAGTCGCTGCGTTGGAAGTCGGCACGATGCAACTTCATTTACCTTCAGGATTTTTAATGGAACTGAATAATTGTTATTATGTTCCAGTGCTTAGTCGAAACATTATTTTCGCCTCATGTTTGATGAGACAAGATTATGAGTCAAATATTAAGAATAATGGTTGTTCTTTATATTTGAAATATATGTTTCATGGCTTTGCACCCGTTTAGAACGGGTTATTTATTTTGAATCTTGATAGTGAATCGGTCTATAACATAAATGTTAAAAGGTTGAAACCAAATGATCTGAATATGACTTACTTTTGGCACTGTCGGCTTGGTCATATAAGTTGGAAGCGCATGAAGAAGCTCCATGATGATGGACTTCTAATTTCGTTCGACTTAGAGTCATTCGAGACATGCGAATCATGCCTACTAGGCAAAATGACCAAGACACCTTTTGCAAAGAGTTGTGAAAGGGCGTCCAACTTGTTGGAACTAATACATAGTGATGTATGTGGTCCAATGAGCACGACATCCAGAGGTGGTTATGAGTACTTCATTACCTTCACTGATGATTTCAGTAGGGATATATCTATTTAATGAAACACAAGTCGGAAGCCTTTGAGAAATTCAAGGAATTCCAGAGTGAAGTACAAAATCATCTCGGCAAGAAAATAAAGTTTCCGCGGTCAAACCGTGGAGGCGAGTACTTGAGCCATGAGTTTGATGACCATGTAAAGAGTTGTGGAATAGTTCCTCAACTCACTCCGCTGGGTACACCGCAGAGAAACGGTGTATCGGAACGGAGAAATCGGACCTTGTTGGACATGGTACGATCAATGATGAGTCGGACAGATCTACCTTTATCATTTTGGGGTTATTGTCTAGAAACTGCAGCGTTCACACTAAACAGAGTACCATCAAAGTCAGTAGAGAAGACACCGCATGAGATGTGGACTGGCAAAAGGCCAAGTTTGTATTTTCTTAAGATTTGGGGTTGTGAAGCATTTGTCAAGCGACTTCGGTCGGACAAGCTCACGCCCAAGTCGGATAAGTGTATTTTTGTGGGGTATCCGAGGGAAACCTTGGGGTACTACTTCTAGAACCGGGAAGAGGGAAAAGTGTTTGTCGCTCGGAATGGTGTCTTCCTTGAGAAAGAGTTTCTTGGTCGGGAAGTCAGTGGGAGCACAGTGCAACTCGAAAAAAATTCGAGAGGAACCGGCTAGGGGCGAATCGGTGAGCGCCTTGGAGGCTGAGCCGGTCGTGGTACCTACACCGGTAAGAGCACCTGAACCACGGAGATCTGCCAGATTACAAAATGCTCGTGATGTTTTACTGTTAGACAGTAATGAGCTGGCAACTTATTCGGAAGCGATGGTGGGATTTGATTCCGAGTCATGGCTTGGAGCCATGAGATCCGAGTTAAAGTCCATGGATGAAAACCAAGTTTGGAATTTGGTTGATCTGCCTGACGGTGCAAGACCCGTCGAGTGCAAATGGGTCTTTAAGAAGTAAACTGATATGGATGGAAATATTTCTGTCTATAAAGCACAACTTGTCGCGAAGGGGTTCCGACAGGTTCAAGGAGTTGACGAAAGCGCATGGTTCCCCCATATGTGGTTTTGGTAATTAATGACAATCCTTATGGACTAATGTTTGCATTGAGTTATCCTTGTAGATCTTGTCCATAGGAAATAATGGAGTTCATGTGTTGAACTCTATTAGCTTCCTTGATGGCCATTGTCTTATTCATGGATTTATATGAGGAATGGTTATGGTTTGAGTTGAGCTTATTGCTAGTGTGTCTTGAAGAAAAGGATTAGGTGATCTTTCATTATCATCTTCAAGACATCATCATTTGAAGTAAGAAGCAAAGATACAAGGTTGATCAAGCAAGCGATCAACACTCAAAGCTACAATTTGTACCAAGTGGGATTGTGTATCTCATGGTATGGTAAGCAATTGTAAATATAGATTTGTGAACTAACCCATGATATGTGTGTGTGGCATTTCTATGTGTGGTTAGGTATCTTTCCATGGGCATGAACCAAAAGGAAGATTTCATATAGCCCGTGGTCTATGTCGTCGTCAAGCGGTGTTCGTCATCTAGCTTGACGTGGAAGCTCAAGTGAAGCATCTAGAAGATATCCTATGCTTGATGCTTGCCACCCTTTTGGATATTGTGGCCACATGAAGATTTTCCGAAGTGTCTCTCCCGTAATGGTGTATGGGGGAGCTAGTCTCTCCCATAATGGTGTATGGGGGAGCAACTTGCAAGTCTTCATCAAGCGGAGCTTGTGCTAGCAAGCGCAATCAAGAAAGAAGATCCAACTTGAGAGAGTCAAGATCATCATCAGCTAGCTCACGTGGAATGCTCAAGGCAAAGGTATAATCTTGATAGGTTTTTTATTTTACCGGTCTCGTGTCTTCGTGAGACCGGGTTATAGGATAGATAGTCGTACTATCAAGAGGGGCTCTCAAGTGAGTAACGTGATCGAATTGTTGTGGAGAGCTCAAACCTTTGCATACTTTGCATATCATCTTTCTTGGTTCTTATTTGGATTTTGTTTCCATTGGGTTCTAGTGCTTTTCATGATCTTCATGGCAAGCCAAGGTTTATCGAAAACGGTTTTGGTAAGAAAAACTTGTTGCGATTTCGGTGGTGAAAATATCCGGTTCAGCTTTGAGAATGTTTCCACACCTTCCATGTGTGGTAACTTCTCCATTCCTTTTTGTTTGGATAGTCTTTGTTATTACCTTTCCAACCCATTTGGATTCACCTTATTCGGAGTTCATTCGCAAAAGTTATGTGTGTTTTCGTGTTGGAGGTTTCACCGGGTGTTCCTATTTGAGAGTTCTAAACATTTACCCATTTGGTTTTATCTTCCATTTATGGACAATTATGTTTCTCTGCATATTCTTGTAGTGCTCGTCGTTGCGATTTCAATGAGTCCAAGAACATCGAAAATGGAGTTCATATGCAAAAGTTATTGCATTTCTCGTATCGGTTTTCTGTCTCCGGTTTGCAATCCGGAATATTCCGGATGATTCCGGAATCCGGATTTTTCCGGGCTCCGGAATATTCCGGGGATCCGGAATGGACGAAAAAAGTGTAAAACGGCTTGTTTTTTAGCACCTATTTAAGGGGTTTTCTTCCCCAAAGTCCCCAAGACTTTCCCAGCCCGTTTTCTCTCTCTCTCTCCACCATTGTTGACTTTTGAAAGCTTGCTCATCTCTCAATCCCTCCAATGATTCTTGCATATCTTTGAGGGAGAAGTTAGAGGAGATCTAGATCTACATTTCCACCAATCCATCCTCCTTCTTAGTGAGGGAAACCTAGTAGATCTTGATCTTGGAGTTCTTGGTGTTTCTCCATTGTTCTTCCTCTCTTATTCCCCCATAAGCATTTGTTGCTTTGTTGGAATTTGAGAGTGAAGGACTTGAGCACGTGTGCTCTTGCCATTTGCATCGGTTGCATCGGTTTGGTCTCTCCACGAGGATTCGTGGAAGTGAAAGATTGTGAGTTTGTTACTCTTGGGTCTTGGACCCTAGACGACTTGTGGTATTCTTGGGAGCCTCCAATTGAGTTGTGGATGTGTGCCCCAAGATTGTGGTGACACCGAGAGACTCCAATTGAGTTGTGGATGCGTGCCTCGGGTTTGAAGGTTGCCAATAGTGGAAGGTGAACTAGGCCTTTGTGGCGGGGTTCATCGGAGAATAGGGTGAGGCCTTTGTGGCGTTGAGTAGGCCTTCGTGGCGAGCTCACATCCCTCCAACGAGACGTACTCCCCTTTGTCGGAGGAACTCAGGAATATATCATCGTCTCCGTGTGCCTCGGTTATTTCTATACCCGAGCTTTTTACTTATGCAATTTACATTGTGATAGCCTTCGAGCTTGAAGTTATATATCTTACTATCACCTTGTTACTTGTCTTGCTTAGCATAAGTTGTTAGTGCATCTAGTTGACCATATAATATTTAGGTTGTATGCTTGTTAATTTAAACACCTAGTTTATTTCCGCATTTAGCAAGCCTTAACCGGAAAAGTTTTAATCGCCTATTCACCCCCCCTAGGCGACGTCGTTGTCCGTTCAGTTGACTATGACGAGACCTTCTCGCCAGTAGCGATGCTTAAATCAGTTCGGATCATGTTAGCCATAGCAGCCTATTTCGACTATGAGATATGGCAGATGGATGTCAAGACAGCTTTCCTTAATCGAAATTTAACTGAGGACATGTATATGATACAACCCGAAGGTTTTGTCGATCCGGCTAATGCTGACAAGGTATGCAAACTTCAGAAATCCATTTATGGGTTGAAGCAATCATCTCGGAGTTGGAACATTCGCTTTGATAAGGTAGTCAAATCGTTTGGCTTCATCAAGAGTGATCATGATTCTTGTTTATACAAGAAGTTTAGTGGGAGAAAAGTAAATTTTCTAATCTTATATGTGGACGACATATTACTGATTGGAAATGATGTCATGATGTTGCAAGAAACCAAAGAGTCATTGGAAAGGAGTTTCTCAATGAAGGATTTGGGTCAGCCGACTTATATATTAGGAATCAGGATCTATAGAGATAGATCAAGGCGGCTCATTGGATTGAGTCAGAGTACATATCTGGACAAAGTTTTTAAGAAATTAAAAATGGAAGAGTCTAAGAAGGGATTCTTACCGATGTCCCATGGTATAAAACTTAGCAAGACCCAGTGTCCTTCGACGACTGATGAGCGAAGTCGGATGAGTGTGATTCTGTATGCTTCGGCATTCGGATCCATCAGGTATGCCATGATTTGTACTAGGCCAGATGTTTCCTATGCTCTAAGTGTAACGAGCAGATACCAGGCTGAACCTGGCGAAGCCCACTGGGCAGCGGTTAAAAACATCCTTAAGTACTTGAGAAAGACTAAGGAAATGTTCCTAGTTTATGGAGGTGATGAGGAATTCAGTGTAAAGGGTTACACAGATGCGAGTTATCTCGCCGACTCAGATGATTCTCGTTCGCAATCTGGATACGTGTTCGTAATGAACGAAGGAGCTATGAGCTGGAAGAGTTCCAAGCAAGATACGGTGTCTGCATCTACAACAGAGGCTGAGTATATTGCTGCCTCGGAGGCTGCAAAGGAAGCTGTTTGGATCAGGAACCTCCTGATAGACCTTGGTGTGGTTCAGGGCGCGTCCAATCCATTGGACGTATATTGTGACAACAATGGTGCTATAGCACAAGCCAAGGAACCTAGACAACACCAGAAGAACAAACATATACTCATGCGGTACCACCTCATTCGCCAGTTTGTCGAACAAGGTGATATCAAGTTATGCAAAGTACACACGGATGCAAACATTGCAGATCCGCTGACAAATGCGCTACCACAGCCTAAGCATGAGGCGCACATGAGAGGCATGGGCATTAGATGCCTAGGCATATGATGCCAAGATGATTGACTCTAGTGCAAGTGGGAGACTGCTGGGAATATGCCCTAGAGGCAATCATGGATGATGTGATTCCCAATGTATTCATAAAGTTATTAAGTCGTCCCTGTTTTGAGTAGGCCTTCATGGCGAGCTCACACCCCTCGAACGAGACATACTCCCCTTTGTGGGAGGAACTCGGGAATATATCATCGTCTCCGTGTGCCTCGGTTATTTCTATACCCGAGCTTTTTTACTTATGCAATTTACATTGTGATAGCCTTCGAGTTTGAAGTTATATATCTTACTATCACCTTGTTACTTGTCTTTCTTAGCATAAGTTGTTAGTGCATCTAGCTGACCATAGAATATTTAGGTTGTATGCTTGTTAATTTAAACACCTAGTTTATTTCCGCATTTATCAAGCCTTAACCGTAAAAGTTTTAATCGCCTATTCACTCCCCTCTAGGCGACGTCGTTGTCCGTTCAATTGGTATCAGAGCCTCGTCTCTCTTTATTAGGCTTTACATCCTAGAGAGTACGATGACGTTTAGAGAAATAGAACATGATCCTGCTTTTATATTCTGTGGTAGAAATTATGATGTTTGGAAAATTCGCATTCTTAATTTTATTACGGACATGGGTCCAAAGTATGTTAAGAGAATTGTAGATATGGATTTTCCTCCTCCAAAGGATTCTCAAGATTCATCTTTAGAGGATGAGGAAAACTCTTATCTCCATACTCTTGTATCTAATGGTCTCTTGTGCGTTTTGAGCGATGTAGTTATTGATTCAATCATGCCTTTTCGGAACGCTCATGAGCTATGGACAAAACTTCAAGTTATATATGATGTGCCCAACATTATTGAGGATGATTGTTCTCCATCCACTTCCGTCCGTGATGATTTCACATCTTTCTCCACTCCACCAACATGTGATTTTTCACAAGGTAATGATATGGTGAGTGGTGATAGAAATTGCATTGTGAATAGTGAATTTGCTATTGACTATACTTCATCTCTATCCCATTGCAATGATCTATCTTTGGACTTAATCTCTTCTAGCACTCAAAATTCTTTACATGCTATTATTGATAGTACTTGCATATCATGTAATAGTTGTTCAACTAAATCTCATGATGATATGCTTCCTATGTCTTGTTTTCATGAAAACAATGCTTCCATTTCTTCTAGTACTTGTGTGGCTAACAATGTAGAGAGGAATCCCATATTGTGGTGGAACAAGACATGGACCTTATTGGTGCTTCAAGTCAATCTTCATCTTCGTTATCCATTTCTCATGTGTGCCTTATGGCTAGGGATTCAAAGGTATTTCCACCTTTGGAACCCACTACATCTTGTGATGATGAGGATGATGATATATTTTATGGAGAGCTTGAGGATGAGGTCTCTTTAATGGAGAAGGGTGATTTGGTTCTTCTTGATCTCCCTAAAGGTAGTAAAGCTATCACGCTTTTAAGTGAAATATTGGCTTTTGCCATTAATAGCTCTAAAATCATTGAAAAGAAAGGTGAGATTTAAAAAAGTGACGCCGATGAAAAGGCATCCCTCACTTCGTCTCTTGAGGAAGAGTATGAGCTCCGAGTTACTCTTGAGGAGAAACTTGAATCTATCGAGGAGCTCTATAATGAACAAATAGCCCATCTCACTAAAGCACGTGACCATACAAATGCTAAATATAAAGTGCTTAAAACTGAAAAGGTTGAATTTGTTGTTGGCAATGCTAATCTAATTGAGGAAAACTCTAGGTTGAATAATGAGCTTGCCAAGTTGTCTTCTTCTATTTCTAATGATGCTTGTGCTACTAACTCCACATCTTGTGAAGCATCTATTTTTAAGGAGAATGTTGAGCTAAGGGCTCAACTTGAGTTAATGACTAGCAAGCGTGGGAAATTGGAAGAAAGTCATGAAAAGCTATCTAGCTCTGATGAGGATCTTCTAGCATCCCATACCAAGCTAAAATTAGCTATTGAGGCTATCACTACAAAGGTAACATCTTGTGATCCTCATGTTGTTACTAGCACAATATCTTCTCGTAATGCTATATTGACTTGTGCTCGTAGTAGTAATTCATCCTCTCATAATATTTCTACATCTTGTGATGAATTGCTTTCCTTGCCTTGTTGCTCTAACAATGAAGCATCTACTTCCTCTAGCTCTTGTGTTTATTCTAACCATGTAGAGGAAATTAAAGAGCTCAAGGCCCAAGTCACTTCATTGAAGAAAGACTTGGAAAAGAGTCATGAAGGGAGTTCCACCCTTGACAAGATGTTGAGAGTGCGAAGACTTCCCAATGACAAGAGTGGACTTGGATTCAACTCCAATATCAATAACAAGTCCAAGGTTGACAAGAAGAAGGGCCAAGAACAAGTAAAAGATACGGCCAAGATTATTTGCTTCAAGTGCAAGATTGAAGGGCACCATGTTATCTTGCCCTTTGAAGAAGAATTCTCTAAGTGAGAAGCAACTAGGGAAGCGGACTCTTGTTCAATCTCATGCTCAACCACGAGTTGAACAACGACCACCTCCTAAGAAGACTCAAGCCAATGCTCCTCAAGTTGAGGAGCCTATTAACAAGAAAGAGAAGAGTCGATGTTGCTACCTTTGTTGTGAGAAGGGTCACCTTGCTTCTTCATGCACTAATGGTACATTATCCAACCCTATCCTTGTTGATGATGTTTATTCCATTCGGAAGGATAATTTGGGCAATGTGTTTGCCAAGTTTGTTGGTACTCAAAGTGGTGTCAAGAAAAGAACCATTTGGGTTGCCAAACCTATTGTGACTAACCTCTTAGGACCCAACTTGGTTGGGGACCAACAAACTCAAACTTGATCAATAGGTGTTGTTGGAGGGCATTGGAGACTTGGCTATTTCATGAAGAATTAAGGGATCTTCATCAATTATATTTCCTCAAGCCAAGTCATGTGGATTATATATATCTCTTATCCAATGTTCCTCCTTGCGGTAACTTGTATCTAATTCACATATTCATTGAAAGTTGCATGCTCCCTTGCATATGTTAGTTTTGTTTCTAGCATGTGTTTGTATATGTTGTGCTTACTACTTACCTATCTTGAGTAATCTAGTTATGTTTGTTGGTTTGCACTCCATGTACTTGTGTGCTTTGTGTTGAGCCTTCATTGCAATTCTTGCTTATTTTAGTTGGCTCTTTGAGAGATTATTGGACTATCCCATTTTGGGGGAGTAATATGATCTTGTCACTTTACTATCCTAAAATGTGTGTACATTAGGAAAACCACTTAGTGTTGATATATCAATATTATTTAGTCTCTATATGGTATGTCATTCTCATTAGAATTTCAATTCTAATGTCCATTAATTTTCTCTAGTTCCATTTATTTGTGCCTCTTGTTGTTTTCAATGGATTATCACATTATGGGTGAGTAATAAGCTATGTGCGTATTACAATCCTAGAAAATGTGAACATGTGAGGTATTTCCACCTAGAGTTGATATTATTAGTTAACTTGTTCCTATGTGGCATGTTGCTCAAACAAGTTCCATATTTGCTTAAAATATCTTGTGTCTCTCTTGTTTGGTATATTGTTTGTTAGAGAGTTTCTTAGTGCCTTGCATTTTCGGGTTTTATTTGAAGCCTTCAAGAATCTCTTTCTAAGCATGTTTTTTTAGAAGTCCTATCTTTTACCACATGCTTATGTTTTGTGAATATGATTGTGAACAAATATACCACCGAGAAATATCTCCATACATCTCTTGTCCTTGACAAGTGATAATAATTTGTGGTAAGTTTATTGATCATATTTACTTTGGCCTTTTCTCAAAAATTCCTTGTTTCTTGCCAATGTTTTGTTTGGTTTAATTCCCTTGTGTCTTCCTTGCTCTACTCAAAATTTGTGTTGTGCTTTCTTGTGGTAGGAAAAGCAATGATCCCATACTTGTGCACTTATGTTCAAAGTCATACTTCTTTGGGTTGCACTATTCTTGGGGAAGCTATCCTACATTGAGTAGATCACCGTTCTTTATATTGGTATTGAATCTAATTGTTTTTATTTAAACATGACTAGTGTTTGAATATTATATATGGAGAATAATGATTCCAATGTGTGCATTTTGTATTCAAATGCAAGATAATAAATAATGCACTTTTCTTGGAAGAACTATCCTATATGCGTTTTAACACTTGTTGTCTTTAAATTTGTATTTTATCCCAATGACTTGTCTCTTTGGAAGACGAACATTTTTTCGTTTTGGTACTTTGTGTGCTATCATGAAAAGTGTAGAGGGTTTGTTTATTCTTTGATGTTTTTGGTATCTTCTCTATTTGGTTTCCTCAATCATGTGTTGATTTGGGTCTTGATATAATTTGGACAATTATCTTTCTTTTCACTCTTGTGAGTGGCTTCTTGGTTTAATTGGTTCTTTGTCCAATTTTTATCATGTTTTGGTTCTTGAAAGTTTTGTGCATGCATATTTACTATGTATATCTTTTGGCATGCTTACTTTCGTTGATCCAATATATAGGATAAAACTCCATCAAATCCTAAATGGCTAAGATGTGCATGAAATTCAAATTCATATTAATATGCACATATTTATGTGGAGTTTGTCCTATGTATTGTAGTTGTTCTAACTACTTTGGACCCAATGAGTTTGGGTACCATTTTGTACTTGAATTTTGTTTTTAGGTACAATGGAGATACATTGGTTGCTTGCTCCATTCATAAGGAAGGTGTTCTAACCATGGTATTATAGGAGTCAAGCTTCGATGATTATCAAAATCGCATCTACTTCATCACCAATGTCATCTCGGTAACAAGTATCTATCTCATGCATACATTTCTAGCTTTCGACCTTGTGTAGGTTGCTTCTTGGCATGATTTCCCTTTGTTGCATTTCATTTGGTTCTTGCAAATGTCTTATCAAAAGCATCTTTATTGCAACTATGAGTAAGCCGGGATGATTACATACTAAGGGGATATTTATAATCATATTCATGATTCACCAATCCCAAGTATATTAATCTAGCAACTTCTACTTGAAGTCTCTCATATGCAATATTGATGGATTCTCAAAAACCATTTGAATCTTTTGTGATATGCGTTACCTTTCTCGGAGCATTCCAACTATCACTTTTCCCTTGTGATATTTGTGATGCTTTGATGAGTTTATTGGTTGTTCATCTATATCCCCTTTAAGATTCATCTAAGCTTAGTGCCTTGCTTTCAAACAAAAATCTTATTGGTATATTTATGAACCTCTCTTGGATATCATGTTCTTCGCCTTTGTACCTATTTTGTGTGTGCATGTTTCTTTGTGGATATATATCTTTGTGATTGTTGTCCACTTAGAAACTTATACACACGATAATAGTTACATCTTTAATTGATATTCTATTTCTTTAGTGACCATGTTTTATTGCTTTATATTCCTTGGTGGTTTCTAAAAGGCACAAGCTTTGTTTTTCTTTTGGTATTCCTTTTGCTTCTTAATAAGCTTGTGAACCTATGTGTTTTATCATTTGATGGTTTGTGTGTATGGGAAAGACATGATATGCACTATGTGCGTCTTATATTGAAAGATTATGTTGATGATTTTATCATCTTATTAGTCTCCTAAAATTGGTTTTCCTTGTCACGCCCATCTAGTTCGGTTGAGTAAGTATTTATTTGTCGCTTCTTGATCTTAATTGCTCAACTTTTGTTTGATTGCAAGTTGCTTTGCTTCATTTCCAATATATTCGCTTGCTCTTGTTTGTGTTCAAAATTATCTAGAAGGGAGTGATGATTCCATGTTGTGCACACTATATAGTAATTCAAATCTAACATTGTGCATGTACCTTGGGGAGTTCCCTCTTGATTTTCTAGAACACTTGGTTTATCTTATCAAATTATTGATTTTGGTCAATCGGTTTTTCGGATCCTTTGGTTGGTTGCTTCTTTGTGAAAGTATCCTTCAATTTTATTTTCTTTGTAAACCTATGGATCATCAATATAGTTTGATCTCCCTCCATCTATTTATAGTTGGATATATGCACTTGATTTCACTCATATCATGAGGAATGCATACACTATGGGGGAGCTCTTACTATATTGGCCTTCTAATCTTTTTGCCCATTTCGGCAATGATGCCAATGGGGGAGAAGTTTAGAGGGTTTAAGGGAATTTGGTTTATGCTTTAGTTTCGTTCTTAAGCATTTGCCTTTCCATGCTATTGCATCCTTGCTCTTTGTTTAGCATGGTTGCTTAATTCATCATATAAACCCTCGTAAAAAGGGATAGTCATCAATTACCAAAATGGGGGAGATTGAAAGTGCATGGTTCCCCCATATGTGGTTTTGGTAATTAATGACAATCCTTATGGACTAATGTTTGCATTGAGTTATCCTTGTAGATCTTGACCATAGGAATAATGGAGTTCATGTGTTGAACTCTATTAGCTTCCTTGATGGCCATTGTCTTATTCATGGATTTATATGAGGAATGGTTATGGTTTGAGTTGAGCTTATTGCTAGTGTGTCTTGAAGAAAAGGATTAGGTGATCTTTCATTATCATCTTCAAGACATCATCATTTGAAGTAAGAAGCAAAGATACAAGGTTGATCAAGCAAGCGATCAACACTCAAAGCTACAATTTGTACCAAGTGGGATTGTGTATCTCATGGTATGGTAAGCAATTGTAAATATAGATTTGTGAACTAACCCATGATATGTGTGTGTGGCATTTCTATGTGTGGTTAGGTATCTTTCCATGGGCATGAACCAAAAGGAAGATTTCATATAGCCCGTGGTCTATGTCGTCGTCAAGCGGTGTTCGTCATCTAGCTTGACGTGGAAGCTCAAGTGAAGCATCTAGAAGATATCCTATGCTTGATGCTTGCCACCCTTTTGGATATTGTGGCCACATGAAGATTTTCCGAAGTGTCTCTCCCGTAATGGTGTATGGGGGAGCTAGTCTCTCCCATAATGGTGTATGGGGGAGCAACTTGCAAGTCTTCATCAAGCGGAGCTTGTGCTAGCAAGCGCAATCAAGAAAGAAGATCCAACTTGAGAGAGTCAAGATCATCATCAGCTAGCTCACGTGGAATGCTCAAGGCAAAGGTATAATCTTGATAGGTTTTTTATTTTACCGGTCTCGTGTCTTCGTGAGACCGGGTTATAGGATAGATAGTCGTACTATCAAGAGGGGCTCTCAAGTGAGTAACGTGATCGAATTGTTGTGGAGAGCTCAAACCTTTGCATACTTTGCATATCATCTTTCTTGGTTCTTATTTGGATTTTGTTTCCGTTGGGTTCTAGTGCTTGTCATGATCTTCATGGCAAGCCAAGGTTTATCGAAAACGGTTTTGGTAAGAAAAACTTGTTGCGATTTCGGTGGTGAAAATATCCGGTTCAGCTTTGAGAATGTTTCCACACCTTCCATGTGTGGTAACTTCTCCATTCCTTTTTGTTTGGATAGTCTTTGTTATTACCTTTCCAACCCATTTGGATTCACCTTATTCGGAGTTCATTCGCAAAAGTTATGTGTGTTTTCGTGTTGGAGGTTTCACCGGGTGTTCCTATTTGAGAGGTCTAAACATTTACCCATTTGGTTTTATCTTCCATTTATGGACAATTATGTTTCTCTGCATATTCTTGTAGTGCTCGTCGTTGCGATTTCAATGAGTCCAAGAACATCGAAAATGGAGTTCATATGCAAAAGTTATTGCATTTCTCGTATCGGTTTTCTGTCTCCGGTTTGCAATCCGGAATATTCCGGATGATTCCGGAATCCGGATTTTTCCGGGCTCCGGAATATTCCGGGGATCCGGAATGGACGAAAAAAGTGGAAAACGGCTTGTTTTTTAGCACCTATTTAAGGGGTTTTCTTCCCCAAAGTCCCCAAGACTTTCCCAGCCCGTTTTCTCTCTCTCTCTCCACCATTGTTGACTTTTGAAAGCTTGCTCATCTCTCAATCCCTCCAATGATTCTTGCATATCTTTGAGGGAGAAGTTAGAGGAGATCTAGATCTACATTTCCACCAATCCATCCTCCTTCTTAGTGAGGGAAACCTAGTAGATCTTGATCTTGGAGTTCTTGGTGTTTCTCCATTGTTCTTCCTCTCTTATTCCCCCATAATCATTTGTTGCTTTGTTGGAATTTGAGAGTGAAGGACTTGAGCACGTGTGCTCTTGCCATTTGCATCGGTTGCATCGGTTTGGTCTCTCCACGAGGATTCGTGGAAGTGAAAGATTGTGAGTTTGTTACTCTTGGGTCTTGGACCCTAGACGACTTGTGGTATTCTTGGGGGCCTCCAATTGAGTTGTGGATGTGTGCCCCAAGATTGTGGTGACACCGAGAGCCTCCAATTGAGTTGTGGATGCGTGCCTCGGGTTTGAAGGTTGCCAATAGTGGAAGGTGAACTAGGCCTTTGTGGCGGGGTTCATCGGAGAATAGGGTGAGGCCTTTGTGGCGTTGAGTAGGCCTTCGTGGCGAGCTCACACCCCTCCAACGAGACGTACTCCCCTTTGTCGGAGGAACTCAGGAATATATCATCGTCTCCGTGTGCCTCGGTTATTTCTATACCCGAGCTTTTTACTTATGCAATTTACATTGTGATAGCCTTCGAGCTTGAAGTTATATATCTTACTATCACCTTGTTACTTGTCTTGCTTAGCATAAGTTGTTAGTGCATCTAGTTGACCATAGAATATTTAGGTTGTATGCTTGTTAATTTAAACACCTAGTTTATTTCCGCATTTAGCAAGCCTTAACCGGAAAAGTTTTAATCGCCTATTCACCCCCCCTAGGCGACGTCGTTGTCCGTTCAGTTGACTATGACGAGACCTTCTCGCCAGTAGCGATGCTTAAATCAGTTCGGATCATGTTAGCCATAGCAGCCTATTTCGACTATGAGATATGGCAGATGGATGTCAAGACGGCTTTCCTTAATGGAAATTTAACTGAGGACATGTATATGATACAACCCGAAGGTTTTGTCGATCCGGCTAATGCTGACAAGGTATGCAAACTTCAGAAATCCATTTATGGGTTGAAGCAATCATCTCGGAGTTGGAACATTCGCTTTGATAAGGTAGTCAAATCGTTTGGCTTCATCAAGAGTGATCATGATTCTTGTTTATACAAGAAGTTTAGTGGGAGAAAAGTAAATTTTCTAATCTTATATGTGGACGACATATTACTGATTGGAAATGATGTCATGATGTTGCAAGAAACCAAAGAGTCATTGGAAAGGAGTTTCTCAATGAAGGATTTGGGTCAGCCGACTTATATATTAGGAATCAGGATCTATAGAGATAGATCAAGGCGGCTCATTGGATTGAGTCAGAGTACATATCTGGACAAAGTTTTTAAGAAATTCAAAATGGAAGAGTCTAAGAAGGTATTCTTACCGATGTCCCATGGTATAAAACTTAGCAAGACTCAGTGTCCTTCGACGACTGATGAGCGAAGTCGGATGAGTGTGATTCTGTATGCTTCGGCATTCGGATCCATCAGGTATGCCATGATTTGTACTAGGCCAGATGTTTCCTATGCTCTAAGTGTAACGAGCAGATACCAGGCTGAACCTGGCGAAGCCCACTGGGCAGCGGTTAAAAACATCCTTAAGTACTTGAGAAAGACTAAGGAAATGTTCCTAGTTTATGGAGGTGATGAGGAATTCAGTGTAAAGGGTTACACAGATGCGAGTTATCTCGCCGACTCAGATGATTCTCGTTCGCAATCTGGATACGTGTTCGTAATGAACGAAGGAGCTATGAGCTGGAAGAGTTCCAAGCAAGATACGGTGTCTGCATCTACAACAGAGGCTGAGTATATTGCTGCCTCGGAGGCTGCAAAGGAAGCTGTTTGGATCAGGAACCTCCTGATAGACCTTGGTGTGGTTCAGGGCGCGTCCAATCCATTGGACGTATATTGTGACAACAATGGTGCTATAGCACAAGCCAAGGAACCTAGACAACACCAGAAGAACAAACATATACTCATGCGGTACCACCTCATTCGCCAGTTTGTCGAACAAGGTGATATCAAGTTATGCAAAGTACACACGGATGCAAACATTGCAGATCCGCTGACAAATGCGCTACCACAGCCTAAGCATGAGGCGCACATGAGAGGCATGGGCATTAGATGCCTAGGCATATGATGCCAAGATGATTGACTCTAGTGCAAGTGGGAGACTGCTGGGAATATGCCCTAGAGGCAATCATGGATGATGTGATTCCCAATGTATTCATAAAGTTATTAAGTCGTCCCTGTTTTGAACATCTGATATATGTCATTGAATATGTGATTCGATTGTGGAACTATATATTCATGTTGTTCATACTAGATTGTCCTTGGTCATTAAGGTTGTGCTGGACACACACCCTACACTAATGTGAGTGTTGGCTGATGACATGGTTCCACTTGTCATGGGCATGGTGATGCCATTCCAACGATCACGGACTTGGCTAAAGAGTTTAGCAAGTCGGACTGACCCACATTGAGATGCAACGAGCAAGTCGTCATTTGCATGTCTCAATCAATGTAATCCTTAGACCCGAGGTTGTCGCACAATCCGAGTTGTGGATCACCGACTTAGGTTCTGTTAAACGCTGCTCTGTGACAAGGCAGTTATAAAGGCAGAGTTCGGGTCAAATGAGAAACAAGCTTCGTGATGTGGATAATCAAGATGGGATTTTCCCCCTCCGAATGGAGAGATATTCTCTGGGCCCTCTCGAGTGATATGATTCAGGAAGCATGGACATGCGCGACTCAGTTAAGTGTTAACTGTGTCTGTTGACTAAGAGTTAGTCAGATGAATCACATATCACGGATCGAGAAGAGAGTTGAACTATGTCGCACCCGGACTTCTAGGGGATACTCACAGTCCGTTAAACAGTAGATAAATGGCTTACGGGGCATACCGGCACCCGCATCTCAATATGAGCAGGCCAACACGTAAACGTGTGACAACCATTCTCTACTATTCATCGTCTGCGCAAACCATCCCATAGAAATCCAGATACTTCCATTGACGTACTTCATAACATACACACATGGTACGTCAACGGCATTTGAACAATTGATATCACAACAGATCTCTAAGACACAAAAGATTGAAATAAGTTGCAAATAGCTCTCACTAGAGCAGAGATAGCAAATACAATCATCCAGAGGACACATGTCCCAACAATTCATCATTACAACACAGCGGAAGCATCCAAAATGTCTGAGTACACACAAGATCCAAATAGGCCTAAGAGGCCGGAAACGAAAAGACGGAGCCCATCCACGAAGTATCGGATCCTGCCCGGGTCCGCTATCTACTCGTCAGCAGCCTCGTCGTACTCCACGTAGTAGCCACCACGGGGATCCTCGTAAGCGTAGTCTGCGGAAACCACAGCCCCAAAGGGGTCAGTACATAAACTTAATGGCAAGCAAGACTCACAGTTCACCAAAGTGTACCCAACAACATCAAGCACAGATGCTTTGGTTCAACGGAAGAAAGGGTGATACAAAAGAGGCGGCAGCGGGCTGCACTAACCAACTACAGAGACACGCTACAACTTCCGGTTAAAAGAGAGGGATAAGATAGCGTATCGTAACCAACTGTAACTAACTCCAAACAAACCCATCCTGGATCTCGCCCCTTATCCAAAGAAGCAATCCGAGGATAACTCACACAATTGGATTAATGATGGTTCAAGTTATTGTGTCAATAAGACTATTACTAGTCAAGTTATCATTAGTTAGGTGTAAGTTGTTCTGAGTACTTGTTAGCCAGTACTTTCACCAAGTCATCCATAACCGCGGAAAACACGGCTTCTCGAGAAGATTTAACCCTGCAGGGGTGCACCAATTTGGCCGTACACGTAAGAATAACCCGCCATATGGAATGGCCCTTCCACCAAGCGGGGCACTCAACACAACTCAACTCTTCTTCGCATCAAGCCCAAAGAACCACATGCTGTGCGTGCGCGTGCCCCACGAAGAAAAGGGGACCCTCATAGCACTCTAAGACCACGCCGCCCTAAATGCCGACTACAAAAGTTCCACCCTGGCGCCAAGGGTTCGCACCTGCACATGCATGCATCAAATGGAAAGCCCGAACTAAGTGTGGCGATTTGGACGAGATGCGAATCGAATCAAATTGAGGGGGGCGCCCATACACGCTTCCCACATGCGGTTAGTGCGCTCATCATGGATCAGTAGACAAGACCCTTTTCCTAATTAGGGTCGACACTAGCAGGCCTCAAAACCACGCCGGGCCTCCTGCCGGTGCCTTATCAGCAAATTATTATTAACCATAACATTAGCAGGTTGTTGTTTAACATCGAGCCCCAGAACATAATGAAATAGTAACAGAAAGTAATGGACAACAGACTCGAGCAAAACAACCCTAAGCATGCTAGTAAGACATAGGCAACAAGCAAAGGGGTTATAGGTGTGGAGGTGAGGCTATATCAGGTTTAAAGGATAACATGTGGTAGGATCGAACAGAAGCAACGATTCATATGGCTAGCAGAATAGACAACGGAAAGTATCGGTATCCAATGTTGAAAGGAACACAATGGTTCATGTGAGTGAATACTTGCCTGCAAACTCAGCAGCCTGGTACTGAGCTAGATCCTCAGAAGGGGTGTCGTAAGTATCGTCTGTCTCAACGTCGTCGTCTATTCGAGAAGAAGCAAACAAACAACGTAGAGAGACAAACAATCAATAACATGGCATAGTGCACAAACATGGGATGATGCATGGCAATTTAATTGATGCATCAGAATAAACTAGTTGACAAGATAACATGTTTAAATGGACCCCTATGCAATTGGATTGCATATGGAAAGCCCATGAATTAAGGTTGGAATAATTGTTTTACAACTAATCAACAGGTGAAAGTGGATTAGTATGATGCATGGATGAGGAAACAGAAAGATAACAACAATAGAAACAATTTGGAATGAAGTTTACCAAGTTTGGAATTTATTTATTATGTTTTGTTAATTTTGGTTTCTTAAAGGTGTTACACAAGCATTTGTTGTTTTCACCAATTTTAATTGTTCAAAATAGACAACAAAGTTCATACTTTGAAGGAACACAAAATTTTAGGTAGAATACATGTTTCACTTATTGGAAAAGGAATTGGAATAAATTACTTATGAATTAAACAAGTTTAAACAAGATTTAAATGAATTTATTTCAAGTATGAATTTATTTGTTCAAAACATTAAACCAAATTCATATTTGAAAATTTTATACTTTTATGGTCTGAAAACATATTTTATATGTTCAAAAAGAAATTAATTTGACCAAGTTATGAATTTAGCAGTATTAAATGATTTAAACAAGGTTTAAATTATTTAACCAATTTTAATTATTCAAAACATGAAATAAAGTTTATATTTGGAAAGGTGGTTTAATTTTGCATGGAAAACATATTTTATTTGTTGAAAATGGATTTCAAATGAGCAAGTTATTAATTTGGCAATTTTAAATGCATTAATCAAGAAACAGTTGTTTTCAGCAATTTAATTTATTCAAAACAGAACACAAAGTTGATATTTGCAAAGTTCATGAAAAATGGGATGGAAAACATATTTAGTTTGTTGAATTTGGAATTTTTATGCCCAAGTTATGAATTTTGCAAAATTAAGTGAATTAAACAAGGATTCAAATATTTCACCAAATTAAAATATTCAAAACAGTAAACAAAATTTATATTTGGGTAGAGAATTTAATTTGGTATTGAAAACATATTTAAAATTTTGAAATTGGAGTTAAAATGAATTATTTATGCAATTTACAACACAAGGGTGTAATCTGCCATTTTAAACAATAGTTAGGGACTTAGAAAAATAATACAGGGACCTAGAAATTAATAGCAGGGACTGTACTGTGATTCTGACAAGTTCCTGGGCCTGGAAAAAAATAGAATTGGAAAAGATTGGGTTTTGCGAGGGGTGGGATTCGAACCCACCACCTCCTGCTTGCGCGCAGAGAGCAGTGGCCACTGCAGTAGCTGTGCGATTGTTGACAGGTAAGGCTCGGGGGGAGGATAACCTTCAGTTATCGGCGTTAACTGAATTTCCTGCAGGTGCTGTTACTGAACCTCGACGGAGGAACAGAGCCCGCCGGCGGCGCTCGGCTCGCGGTGGCTCTCTGCGGTTGCGTGCGGACGTGTGCTGCGTGCAGTGGGCGTGGTGATCGTGCGCGTGACCGAGAGGGAAGGGAGAGAGGGAGGTGTGCTCACTGTGGGGTAAACGGCGGGAGGAGGAGGTGCTCGAAGGGAGGCAGCCGGCGACGAGATGAGGACGGCGGCGGCGCACCGGTGGCTCCCAGCCACCGGGGGAAAAGTCGATGAGGAAGAGGGCGGCTAGGGGTTTCCATCCCCAGGCCTAACCTGGCCGGAGGGTAGCCCTCCCGGCGGCGATCACCGGAAAAAAAGGAGGTGTGGTGGCAGATTCAGTTACAGAGAGGTAGCAGAGAGAGAGGAAGAAAGGAGAAAGAAATGGAGGCGGGGGAGAGGGAGAGAGGAGGAGAGTAGGGCAGAGGGGAGGGAGCCCTCGGCTAGGGTTTTAAGGGGGAGGTGGGCGAGCTCAGCCGTTGCTGCTCTGTGCCTGTCAACGTGGACAGGTTCGATGGGCAGCCGTACGAGGAAGAAGATGAGGTGGGGGGTAGCAGGCCAGGGGAGAGGTGGGCTGGCCCAACTGGGCTGGCTTGCCCCCCTCTCCCTTTGATTTTTTTTATCTTTTGTTTCTGTTTGTTTTTTTTTGCTAAAAGGAAAAGAGAGAAAAGGAGTGGGTTTGAGGGTTAGAAAATTTAGGAGAAATTTTTTTATTTGATTAAGTTTGTAACAGTACCAACTTGCAAAGTTTAGTTTTCCAAAATATTTAAATTATGTTGCTGTTTGAAATTTGTTTAAAATTTGAATGAAATTAATATCAATTGAATAATTGTACTTAAGCAATTAA
The DNA here is from genome assembly GCA_028641055.1 of Alopecurus myosuroides. Lineage (NCBI taxonomy): Eukaryota > Viridiplantae > Streptophyta > Magnoliopsida > Poales > Poaceae > Alopecurus > Alopecurus myosuroides. The sequence continues at coordinate 96,308,692 of CM054062.1, forward strand.
AAGATTTTAAATTCAAGTGTATTTGGAACAAAGGATTGATTTGTGTTGTAATTTTCATAAAGTTCAAAATGGTTGCTGTTTTGGAGATTAATTGAATTTGAAAATGGTTTGGTATTAGATGAATTATTGATAGAAACAAAACAATAGTTTTGAAATTACAACTTTAATGGAAACAAATAATTGTTTTGATTTGAATATTCATTTGGAAAATTGTAACATCACAAGTATGAAACAAAAGGTTTGAAATTTGGTTTGAAATTCAAATACAAAACAAGTGAAAACAAGGGAAAACAGAGGAAAACAATTGGAAAACAAAGCAAAACAAATGCAATGAACATGATGTCATGATGCAAAACATAAAATAACAGAGAGCAAACATTCTAATGGCTATTTTTCATACTTGGGATGTTACAAAACGCCCCCCCTTGAAGGAATCGCGCCCCGAGATTCCTACTGAGAAGAGAAAAGGTCCGGATACTTCTTGCGAAGATCCTCTTGAGCTGTGACACGTGAAACACATCGTGCACCTTGGATAGTTTTTCTGGAAGTTCAAGATGACAGGCATTCCTGGCAACTCTTCTGGAAAGACGTCAGGGAATTCGCAAACCACCGGAACATTTTTAAGTAAAGGTAGAGGTTTTGTATCGAGGGTGTATAGCTGAAAGGAACTTGATTCATTTGGATAATAGACTATCTGGCCAGAAGAGTGGAACAGAGTTATTGATTAGACGCCGGTAGAAGAACTGAAGTGGCAAGCAACAACAAGGTTTCAACGGACGAAAAGGATGTTGAGAAGAACAGGATATCGAAGCAACAACGGGAAACACGAGAACAAAACACTCCTGGGGTACTACGGAAAACCCATCCGGGCTTCTAAAGGATCAATATCTACTGCTTAAGGAATAGAGGATCTGCTTCCGGGGCTTACACGCCTCCGTTCTCAATCGTGAGTAGGCAACATGATAAATCATGTCACAACCACCTCCATTCCTTTGGTCTAGTAGATATAACTATCCTAGAGAAACCAGGATACGTGAAATCCTAACTTGAAAGTTTAGATGAGAATAGAAAACAACGTTGCACTTCCTTACCAGAAAAAGGGAGGGTGGGTGGGGAAAGAAATAAAAGGGCAGAATTCCTACTCTCACGTTTCATTTTAACTATATAGCTACAAAATAGTTTCTAGACTCAACTGCGACCAGTAAAAGGGATCCTATAGGCAGACAGGCTCTGATACCATTTGTCGCACCCGGACTTCTAGGGGATACTCACAGTCCGTTAAACAGTAGATAAATGGCTTACGGGGCATACCGGCACCCGCATCTCAATATGAGCAGGCCAACACGTAAACGTGTGACAACCATTCTCTACTATTCATCGTCTGCGCAAACCATCCCATAGAAATCCAGATACTTCCATTGACGTACTTCATAACATACACACATGGTACATCAACGGCATTTGAACAATTGATATCACAACAGATCTCTAAGACACAAAAGATTGAAATAAGTTGCAAATAGCTCTCACTAGAGCAGAGATAGCAAATACAATCATCCAGAGGACACATGTCCCAACAATTCATCATTACAACACAGCGGAAGCATCCAAAATGTCTGAGTACAGACAAGATCCAAATAGGCCTAAGAGGCCGGAAACGAAAAGACGGAGCCCATCCACGAAGTATCGGATCCTGCCCGGGTCCGCTATCTACTCGTCAGCAGCCTCGTCGTACTCCACGCAGTAGCCACCACGGGGATCCTCGTAAGCGTAGTCTGCGGAAACCACAGCCCCAAAGGGGTCAGTACATAAACGTACTGGCAAGCAAGACTCACAGTTCACCAAAGTGTACCCAACAACATCAAGCACAGATGCTTTGGTTCAACGGAAGAAAGGGTGATACAAAAGATGCGGCAGCGGGCTGCACTAACCAACTATAGAGACACGCTACAACTTCCGGTTAAAAGAGAGGGATAAGATAGCGTATCGTAACCAACTGTAACTAACTCCAAACAAACCCATCCTGGATCTCGCCCCTTATCCAAAGAAGCAATCCGAGGATAACTCACACAATTGGATTAACGATGGTTCAAGTTATTGTGTCAATAAGACTATTACTAGTCAAGTTATCATTAGTTAGGTGTAAGTTGTTCTGAGTACTTATTAGCCAGTACGTTCACCAAGTCATCCATAACCGCGGAAAACACGGCTTCTCGAGAAGATTTAACCCTGCAGGGGTGCACCAATTTGGCCGTACACGTAAGAATAACCCGCCAGATGGAATGGCCCTTCCACCAAGCGGGGCACTCAACACAACTCAACTCTTCTTCGCATCAAGCCCAAAGAACCACATGATGTGCGTGCGCGTGCCCCACGAAGAAAAGGGGACCCTCATAGCACTCTAAGACCACGCCGCCCTAAATGCCGACTACAAAAGTTCCACCCTGGCGCCAAGGGTTCGCACCTGCACATGCATGCATCAAATGGAAAGCCCGAACTAAGTGTGGCGATTTGGACGAGATGCGAATCGAATCAAATTGAGGGGGGCGCCCATACACGCTTCCCACATGCGGTTAGTGCGCTCATCATGGATCAGTAGACAAGACCCTTTTCCTAATTAGGGTCGACACTAGCAGGCCTCAAAACCACGCCGGGCCTCCTGCCGGTGCCTTATCAGCAAATTATTATTAACCATAACATTAGCAGGTTGTTGTTTAACATCGAGCCCCAGAACATAATGAAATAGTAACAGAAAGTAATGGACAACAGACTCGAGCAAAACAACCCTAAGCATGCTAGTAAGACATAGGCAACAAGCAAAGGGGTTATAGGTGTGGAGGTGAGGCTATATCAGGTTTAAAGGATAACATGTGGTAGGATCGAACAGAAGCAACGATTCATATGGCTAGCAGAATAGACAACGGAAAGTATCGGTATCCAATGTTGAAAGGAACACAATGGTTCATGTGAGTGAATACTTGCCTGCAAACTCAGCAGCCTGGTACTGAGCTAGATCCTCAGAAGGGGTGTCGTAAGTATCGTCTGTCTCAACGTCGTCGTCTATTCGAGAAGAAGCAAACAAACAACGTAGAGAGACAAACAATCAATAACATGGCATAGTGCACAAACATGGGATGATGCATGGCAATTTAATTGATGCATCAGAATAAACTAGTTGACAAGATAACATGTTTAAATGGACCCCTATGCAATTGGATTGCATATGGAAAGCCCATGAATTAAGGTTGGAATAATTGTTTTACAACTAATCAACAGGTGAAAGTGGATTAGTATGATGCATGGATGAGGAAACAGAAAGATAACAACAATAGAAACAATTTGGAATGAAGTTTACCAAGTTTGGAATTTATTTATTATGTTTTGTTAATTTTGGTTTCTTAAAGGTGTTACACAAGCATTTGTTGTTTTCACCAATTTTAATTGTTCAAAATAGACAACAAAGTTCATACTTTGAAGGAACACAAAATTTTAGGTAGAATACATGTTTCACTTATTGGAAAAGGAATTGGAATAAATTACTTATGAATTAAACAAGTTTAAACAAGATTTAAATGAATTTATTTCAAGTATGAATTTATTTGTTCAAAACATTAAACCAAATTCATATTTGAAAATTTTATACTTTTATGGTCTGAAAACATATTTTATATGTTCAAAAAGAAATTAATTTGACCAAGTTATGAATTTAGCAGTATTAAATGATTTAAACAAGGTTTAAATTATTTAACCAATTTTAATTATTCAAAACATGAAATAAAGTTTATATTTGGAAAGGTGGTTTAATTTTGCATGGAAAACATATTTTATTTGTTGAAAATGGATTTCAAATGAGCAAGTTATTAATTTGGCAATTTTAAATGCATTAATCAAGAAACAGTTGTTTTCAGCAATTTAATTTATTCAAAACAGAACACAAAGTTGATATTTGCAAAGTTCATGAAAAATGGGATGGAAAACATATTTAGTTTGTTGAATTTGGAATTTTTATGCCCAAGTTATGAATTTTGCAAAATTAAGTGAATTAAACAAGGATTCAAATATTTCACCAAATTAAAATATTCAAAACAGTAAACAAAATTTATATTTGGGTAGAGAATTTAATTTGGTATTGAAAACATATTTAAAATTTTGAAATTGGAGTTAAAATGAATTATTTATGCAATTTACAACACAAGGGTGTAATCTGCCATTTTAAACAATAGTTAGGGACTTAGAAAAATAATACAGGGACCTAGAAATTAATAGCAGGGACTGTACTGTGATTCTGACAAGTTCCTGGGCCTGGAAAAAAAATAGAATTGGAAAAGATTGGGTTTTGCGAGGGGTGGGATTCGAACCCACCACCTCCTGCTTGCGCGCAGAGAGCAGTGGCCACTGCAGTAGCTGTGCGATTGTTGACAGGTAAGGCTCGGGGGGAGGATAACCTTCAGTTATCGGCGTTAACTGAATTTCCTGCAGGTGCTGTTACTGAACCTCGACGGAGGAACAGAGCCCGCCGGCGGCGCTCGGCTCGCGGTGGCTCTCTGCGGTTGCGTGCGGACGTGTGCTGCGTGCAGTGGGCGTGGTGATCGTGCGCGTGACCGAGAGGGAAGGGAGAGAGGGAGGTGTGCTCACTGTGGGGTAAACGGCGGGAGGAGGAGGTGCTCGAAGGGAGGCAGCCGGCGACGAGATGAGGACGGCGGCGGCGCACCGGTGGCTCCCAGCCACCGGGGGAAAAGTCGATGAGGAAGAGGGCGGCTAGGGGTTTCCATCCCCAGGCCTAACCTGGCCGGAGGGTAGCCCTCCCGGCGGCGATCACCGGAAAAAAAGGAGGTGTGGTGGCAGATTCAGTTACAGAGAGGTAGCAGAGAGAGAGGAAGAAAGGAGAAAGAAATGGAGGCGGGGGAGAGGGAGAGAGGAGGAGAGTAGGGCAGAGGGGAGGGAGCCCTCGGCTAGGGTTTTAAGGGGGGGGTGGGCGAGCTCAGCCGTTGCTGCTCTGTGCCTGTCAACGTGGACAGGTTCGATGGGCAGCCGTACGAGGAAGAAGATGAGGTGGGGGGTAGCAGGCCAGGGGAGAGGTGGGCTGGCCCAACTGGGCTGGCTTGCCCCCCTCTCCCTTTGATTTTTTTTTATCTTTTGTTTCTGTTTGTTTTTTTTTGCTAAAAGGAAAAGAGAGAAAAGGAGTGGGTTTGAGGGTTAGAAAATTTAGGAGAAATTTTTTTATTTGATTAAGTTTGTAACAGTACCAACTTGCAAAGTTTAGTTTTCCAAAATATTTAAATTATGTTGCTGTTTGAAATTTGTTTAAAATTTGAATGAAATTAATATCAATTGAATAATTGTACTTAAGCAATTAAAAGATTTTAAATTCAAGTGTATTTGGAACAAAGGATTGATTTGTGTTGTAATTTTCATAAAGTTCAAAATGGTTGCTGTTTTGGAGATTAATTGAATTTGAAAATGGTTTGGTATTAGATGAATTATTGATAGAAACAAAACAATAGTTTTGAAATTACAACTTTAATGGAAACAAATAATTGTTTTGATTTGAATATTCATTTGGAAAATTGTAACATCACAAGTATGAAACAAAAGGTTTGAAATTTGGTTTGAAATTCAAATACAAAACAAGTGAAAACAAGGGAAAACAGAGGAAAACAATTGGAAAACAAAGCAAAACAAATGCAATGAACATGATGTCATGATGCAAAACATAAAATAACAGAGAGCAAACATTCTAATGGCTATTTTTCATACTTGGGATGTTACAAAACGCCCCCCCTTGAAGGAATCGCGCCCCGAGATTCCTACTGAGAAGAGAAAAGGTCCGGATACTTCTTGCGAAGATCCTCTTGAGCTGTGACACGTGAAACACATCGTGCACCTTGGATAGTTTTTCTGGAAGTTCAAGATGACAGGCATTCCTGGCAACTCTTCTGGAAAGACGTCAGGGAATTCGCAAACCACCGGAACATTTTTAAGTAAAGGTAGAGGTTTTGTATCGAGGGTGTATAGCTGAAAGGAACTTGATTCATTTGGATAATAGACTATCTGGCCAGAAGAGTGGAACAGAGTTATTGATTAGACGCCGGTAGAAGAACTGAAGTGGCAAGCAACAACAAGGTTTCAACGGACGAAAAGGATGTTGAGAAGAACAGGATATCGAAGCAACAACGGGAAACACGAGAACAAAACACTCCTGGGGTACTACGGAAAACCCATCCGGGCTTCTAAAGGATCAATATCTACTGCTTAAGGAATAGAGGATCTGCTTCCGGGGCTTACACGCCTCCGTTCTCAATCGTGAGTAGGCAACATGATAAATCATGTCACAACCACCTCCATTCCTTTGGTCTAGTAGATATAACTATCCTAGAGAAACCAGGATACGTGAAATCCTAACTTGAAAGTTTAGATGAGAATAGAAAACAACGTTGCACTTCCTTACCAGAAAAAGGGAGGGTGGGTGGGGAAAGAAATAAAAGGGCAGAATTCCTACTCTCACGTTTCATTTTAACTATATAGCTACAAAATAGTTTCTAGACTCAACTGCGACCAGTAAAAGGGATCCTATAGGCAGACAGGCTCTGATACCATTTGTCGCACCCGGACTTCTAGGGGATACTCACAGTCCGTTAAACAGTAGATAAATGGCTTACGGGGCATACCGGCACCCGCATCTCAATATGAGCAGGCCAACACGTAAACGTGTGACAACCATTCTCTACTATTCATCGTCTGCGCAAACCATCCCATAGAAATCCAGATACTTCCATTGACGTACTTCATAACATACACACATGGTACATCAACGGCATTTGAACAATTGATATCACAACAGATCTCTAAGACACAAAAGATTGAAATAAGTTGCAAATAGCTCTCACTAGAGCAGAGATAGCAAATACAATCATCCAGAGGACACATGTCCCAACAATTCATCATTACAACACAGCGGAAGCATCCAAAATGTCTGAGTACAGACAAGATCCAAATAGGCCTAAGAGGCCGGAAACGAAAAGACGGAGCCCATCCACGAAGTATCGGATCCTGCCCGGGTCCGCTATCTACTCGTCAGCAGCCTCGTCGTACTCCACGCAGTAGCCACCACGGGGATCCTCGTAAGCGTAGTCTGCGGAAACCACAGCCCCAAAGGGGTCAGTACATAAACGTACTGGCAAGCAAGACTCACAGTTCACCAAAGTGTACCCAACAACATCAAGCACAGATGCTTTGGTTCAACGGAAGAAAGGGTGATACAAAAGATGCGGCAGCGGGCTGCACTAACCAACTACAGAGACACGCTACAACTTCCGGTTAAAAGAGAGGGATAAGATAGCGTATCGTAACCAACTGTAACTAACTCCAAACAAACCCATCCTGGATCTCGCCCCTTATCCAAAGAAGCAATCCGAGGATAACTCACACAATTGGATTAACGATGGTTCAAGTTATTGTGTCAATAAGACTATTACTAGTCAAGTTATCATTAGTTAGGTGTAAGTTGTTCTGAGTACTTATTAGCCAGTACGTTCACCAAGTCATCCATAACCGCGGAAAACACGGCTTCTCGAGAAGATTTAACCCTGCAGGGGTGCACCAATTTGGCCGTACACGTAAGAATAACCCGCCAGATGGAATGGCCCTTCCACCAAGCGGGGCACTCAACACAACTCAACTCTTCTTCGCATCAAGCCCAAAGAACCACATGATGTGCGTGCGCGTGCCCCACGAAGAAAAGGGGACCCTCATAGCACTCTAAGACCACGCCGCCCTAAATGCCGACTACAAAAGTTCCACCCTGGCGCCAAGGGTTCGCACCTGCACATGCATGCATCAAATGGAAAGCCCGAACTAAGTGTGGCGATTTGGACGAGATGCGAATCGAATCAAATTGAGGGGGGCGCCCATACACGCTTCCCACATGCGGTTAGTGCTCTCATCATGGATCAGTAGACAAGACCCTTTTCCTAATTAGGGTCGACACTAGCAGGCCTCAAAACCACGTCGGGCCTCCTGCCGGTGCCTTATCAGCAAATTATTATTAACCATAACATTAGCAGGTTGTTGTTTAACATCGAGCCCCAGAACATAATGAAATAGTAACAGAAAGTAACGGACAACAGACTCGAGCAAAACAACCCTAAGCATGCTAGTAAGACACATGGAACAAGCAAAGGGGTTATAGGTGTGGAGGTGAGGCTATATCAGGTTTAAAGGATAACATGTGGTAGGATCGAACAGAAGCAACGATTCATATGGCTAGCAGAATAGACAACGGAAAGTATCGGTATCCAATGTTAAAAGGAACACAATGGTTCATGTGAGTGAATACTTGCCTGCAAACTCAGCAGCCTGGTACTGAGCTAGATCCTCAGAAGGGGTGTCGTAAGTATCGTCTGTCTCAACGTCGTCATCTATTCGAGAATAAGCAAACAAACAACGTAGAGAGACAAATAATCAATAACATGGCATAGTGCACAAACATGGGATGATGCATGGCAATTTAATTGATGCATCAGAATAAACTAGTTGACAAGATAACATGTTTAAATGGACCCCTATGCAATTGGATTGCATATGGAAATCCCATGAATTAAGGTTGGAATAATTGTTTTACAACTAATCAACAGGTGAAAGTGGATTAGTATGATGCATGGATGAGGAAAACAGAAAGATAACAACAATAGAAACAATTTGGAATGAGGTTTACCAAGTTTGGAATTTATTTATTAAGTTTTGGGAATTTTGGTTTTTTAAAGGTGTTACACAAGCATTTGTTGTTTTCACCAATTTTAATTGTTCAAAATAGACAACAAAGTTCATAATTGGAAGGAACACAAAATTTTAGGTGGAATACATGTTTCACTTATTGGAAAAGGAATTGGAATAAATTACTTATGAATTAAACAAGTTTAAACAAGATTTAAATGAATTTATTTCAAGTATGAATTTATTTGAATTTTTATTTGTTCAAAACATTAAACCAAATTCATATTTGAAAATTTTATACTTTTATGGTTTGAAAACATATTTTATATGTTCAAAAAGAAATTAATTTGACCAAGTTATGAATTTAGCAATATTAAATGATTTAAACAAGGTTTAAATTATTTAACCAATTTTAATTATTAAAAACATGAAATAAAGTTTATATTTGGAAAGGTGGTTTAATTTTGCATGGAAAACATATTTATTTGTTGAAGATGGATTTGAAATGAGCAAGTTATTAATTTGGCAATTTTAAATGCATTAATCAAGAAACAGTTGTTTTCAGCAATTTAATTTATTCAAAACAGAACACAAAGTTGATATTTTCAAAGTTCATGAAAAATGGGATGGAAAACATATTTAGTTTGTTGAATTTCGAATTTTTATGCCCAAGTTATGAATTTTGCAAAATTAAGTGAATTAAACAAGGATTCAAATATTTCACCAAATTAAAATATTCAAAACAGTAAACAAAATTTATATTTGGGTAGAGAATTTAATTTGGTATTGAAAACATATTTAAAATGTTGAAATTGGAGTTAAAATGAATTATTTATGCAATTTACAAGACTAGGGTGTAATCTGCCATTTTAAACAATAGTTAGGGACTTAGAAAAATAATACAGGGACCTAGAAATTAATAACAGGGACTGTTCTGTAATTCTGACAAGTTCCTGGGCCTGGAAAAAAATAGAATTGGAAAAGATTGGGTTTTGCGAGGGGTGGGATTCGAACCCACCACCTCCTGCTTGCGCGCAGAGAGCAGTGGCCACTGCGGTAGCTGTGCGATTGTTGACAGGTAAGGCTCGGGGGGAGGATAACCTTCAGTTATCGGCGTTAACTGAATTTCCTGCAGGTGCTGTTACTGAACCTCGACGGAGGAACAGAGCCCGCCGGCGGCGCTCGGCTCGCGGTGGCTCTCTGCGGTTGCGTGCGGACGTGTGCTGCGTGCAGTGGGCGTGGTGATCGTGCGCATGACCGAGAGGGAAGGGAGAGAGGGAGGTGTGCTCACTGTGGGGTAAACGGCGGGAGGAGGAGGTGCTCGAAGGGAGGCAGCCGGCGACGAGATGAGGACGGCGGCGGCGCACCGGTGGCTCCCAGCCACCGGGGAAAAGTCGATGAGGAAGAGGGCGGCTAGGGGTTTCCATCCCCAGGCCTAACCTGGCCGGAGGGTAGCCCTCCCGGCGGCGATCACCGGAAAAAAAGGAGGTGTGGTGGCAGATTCAGTTACAGAGAGGTAGCAGAGAGAGAGGAAGAAAGGAGAAAGAAATGGAGGCGGGGGAGAGGGAGAGAGGAGGAGAGTAGGGCAGAGGGGAGGGAGCCCTCGGCTAGGGTTTTAAGGGGGAGGTGGGCGAGCTCAGCCGTTGCTGCTCTGTGCCTGTCAACGTGGACAGGTTCGATGGGCAGCCGTACGAGGAAGAAGATGAGGTGGGGGGTAGCAGGCCAGGGGAGAGGTGGGCTGGCCCAACTGGGCTGGCTTGCCCCCCTCTCCCTTTGATTTTTTTTTATCTTTTGTTTCTGTTTGTTTCTTTTTTGCTAAAAGGAAAAGAGAGAAAAGGAGTGGGTTTGAGGGTTAGAAAATTTAGGAGAAATTTTTTTATTTGATTAAGTTTGTAACAGTACCAACTTGCAAAGTTTAGTTTTCCAAAATATTTAAATTATGTTGCTGTTTGAAATTTGTTTAAAATTTGAATGAAATTAATATCAATTGAATAATTGTACTTAAGCAATTAAAAGATTTTAAATTCAAGTGTATTTGGAACAAAGGATTGATTTGTGTTGTAATTTTCATAAAGTTCAAAATGGTTGCTGTTTTGGAGATTAATTGAATTTGAAAATGGTTTGGTATTAGATGAATTATTGATAGAAACAAAACAATAGTTTTGAAATTACAACTTTAATGGAAACAAATAATTGTTTTGATTTGAATATTCATTTGGAAAATTGTAACATCACAAGTATGAAACAAAAGGTTTGAAATTTGGTTTGAAATTCAAATACAAAACAAGTGAAAACAAGGGAAAACAGAGGAAAACAATTGGAAAACAAAGCAAAACAAATGCAATGAACATGATGTCATGATGCAAAACATAAAATAACAGAGAGCAAACATTCTAATGGATATTTTTCATACTTGGAATGTTACAAACTATTAAAGGGATGACGATACATCGCCTATAGTTTGACAAGGTATATCGTGAGGCAAAAGGGACTAAGATGAATATCACATTGAAAGGTATGTCGTAATGACTCAATGGGACTTGGGAGTCGGCACGTTCTGCTAGGAGCCGCTACCGATTGATCGATTAGGAGTTGTACGCCAATCGTGTCCAAGTCTCCATGAGCCTGCAGGGTCACACACTTAAGAGCGGGAGCAAATGTATTGGTCGGGTTGGACCCGAACCGGAAATGGACTAAGTTTGCGAGTCGGCCTCACAGAGGGAATGGGCCACAAGTGTTGTGAAGCCCACTACCATTCGCTATATAAAGAGGGGCGCAGGTTGCCCAGCGGGCAGGTGTGTCCACTCCCATGCGTTGGGAACCCTAGCCCCACTCAGTCCAGCCGTCGCACCGGACCTAGCAGTCCGCCGTTGGAGCTCCTCCTCGTACGTGTGGATACCGGCAGAGGTGCTATACGTTCAGCACTTTGACGTTCGTGGATTGGATTGGCTCGATCGGATCGTGGGACTGCACTGCCCCGACGCGCTGCATCGATAATCTGCAACCGCGCGTCTAGTGGTAATCATCGTGGCCTTCTACCTCGGCTAGATCTTGGAAGTAACGCGTAGGAAAAAGTTTTGTTTATCTCTACGCGTTCCAACACAATCATCTTATACAAGTGAACATATGAAATCTCAACACCTCAATGAACCATTTGAACCACTTAATATTAAGTCATCATTCCATAAGCATTTCACACCTCTACTCAAATCCAACAATTCTACAACTGAAGTATCTCTGGATACAAGTAAGGATAACAACAAGTATAACCTCTTTAGAGGAATTGAATGGAAAGCTAACTAAACTAATCATGTATGAGACAAGTACATATCTTTTGGGAAATAAAATAAGAAGTATATGGAAGGATAATAAAAGCATGAACTAACTCTTAAATAAAGATCTTTCTACTTTGTCTAGATTATCTTGTTTCCCAATCTTCTCTAAGACATTCTGCAATAGAAGAACCCACAAGAGAAGAGGAACTACCACAGGAAGATCTTCAAGAAGATTATTTAGAGTATTCTAGAAGTGCCACTTCACTCTAATATAAGGGTATTTGGAAACTCTTATATTTTTATCTAATCTTATTAACACTCAAGCAACAGAAGCCACAAGAAGCAACACTGCATCAGTAAGGGAATATAAGAAATTATTAAGTGAAGCATTAGGTAATATTAGAAGATCTTTAACTTCTATGCCTTGTCAAGCCCATCAGAAATGAGGAACTCATAGTAATATCTTAAATGGGAATAATTATCAAGAATGAATTAATAACAAGCAATTGCATCCACATCTGTTGATATGTGGAGGTAGATGAAAACAAGTTTAATACCTTGTTTTCCAGATCCTTTTCATACACAAGACTAATAGATAACAACAAAGATTCACCTGCACATAACCATGTAAATGATTACATGTTCTAAAACAAACATGAGATAGTATCCATATTGGAACCTATGTGGAAAACAAGCAAATAGATTCTAAAGACATTCATGTTTTCCACTTGATCAAGTGCTGAAATTAACAAGCATGGTTTACATACACCCAAGTGTGATATAAACCAAAAGTATTAAGATTTTCATGGGTGAAAATAACAAAGTTATATTAAAGAAAAACAAGTTATTTACCCATGAAAAGCATTTGGTTTGAGATGGAATAAACTTCCATACTAGGTGATTTTCATGGCAGTGCATAGATAATTACTAACTAGTGCTACCAAATGATTATCTGAAAGATGAATATCTAAAATTGTTCACCAATATTCCAATAACATGATGGTTGTGCCATATTCATATGTTAGGATGTATGAAAGAAATTTAAAACCCATTTGAAATTGAAATGGAGTTGGAAATCACAAAACCCCCTCAATAGAGCACCCTAAGGATAAAGTTTAAATCTTGTTCAAAATTGAAAAAGAAAAACATGGTGAGCTTGGAAATTTGATAAGAATTCCAAAAATGATTTTTATTATTTTTTCTGTTAACAGAAAAGTCCAGAAAACAAGGTTTTCTTCACAGTTTTATTAAACAGAAGGACCTATTGGTAATATGTAAAATTTGTTAGGGGGTTATGCAGAAAAGGTTCTTTTGTCTTCCTCCAGGCCGGCAGAGGCGTTTCGACGCCGCCGTTGCCGTTTTCCACCTCCCGTGCGGCCGCTCTTCCGCGCAGATAAGGAGGAGGAGGAGCTCTCTCGCTTGCCCTCTTCCTCACTTGCCCACGCTCTCGCTCGTCGCCTCTTCCTCTCTGTACCGAACCTGAACGGAAACCTAACCCTAACCTCTCCGGCCGCCGGCTGTTGCCGTCGCTTCCGGCCATCCCACGAAGAACCGGGCGCACCATTAGAACCGCCATGATCTGCTCTATCTCCTTGTTGAGTACCGTTTGCCGAGATGCCGTGAAGCCACCGGATTTCGTCGTCATCCCCAATTCCGGCCGCCGGTCAATCCTCGACATCGCCGGTGATTGGGACCTCACCGTGCCTCACCATCTGCACCACAACATTCCTGGTAAGCCGCTGAGCACTACGGTGCCTTCCGTTTTCGCAATCGCTTCCGGGTTCGTCGTAACGCCATCAACTTCCGCCGTCCACCGCCGTTGACCTCGCCACCGACCACTCAAAGACCATTTGGTCAGTCCGCCGCCTCCAATAGGTTTCCAGGGACCGTAGCTAGCTACTAGAACAAATTCCTCGAGCTAATTTGGAGTAAGTCATCGGATTCAATCTCAACAGGAGAGATTTCTCCATTGCTGACGCAACCATGATGTCATCATGACATCATGGGCCCTTTCTTTTTTGTTTTTATTTATTTTCGAATAAAAATCAAAACTGACAGGTGGACCCCACCTCTCAATTCAAAAATAACAGAAAATAATTTAAACTTATTAATTCAATAACTCAGAAAAATACAAATAAAATATCAAATTAATCAGAAAAATATAATCTAAATGTTTTTTAACTTTTTAACAATATTTGGTAAAATTTCAAATTTAATATTTCTTTAATTAAATTAAATCATTAAAAAATTGATAAAAATAATAAATAATTCATAAAATCGGAAAAATACAAATTATATGCCAAATTGCTCCAAATGAACATTTACAACTCATCTATGATGTTTTCATAGTCATTTGACCAAGTTTTCATGTGTGCTATATTTGCCTACTCATTTAATTCATTTAAAATTAATAAATTAATATCTTAATTCAAATATTTTCAGAATACTTCAAATGAGGTACCAAATTAAAGAGGAAAACATTTTCAACTCAAATATGTCAAACACAAAATATTTTGTTTAACTTATAAAGTTGTTTCTAAGAGATTAATGGAATACTATAATATTCCATTATAACCAGCAATAACTATCTTAATATCATTTTCCTTCAAAATAAAACTCACATGTTTTCCACACTTACTGAACCTATCATCACAAGTCCGTAGCAAGTATTGTGATGATAGAGTTCACTGTACTAGTTAATCATTTTCAATTAAACCCTTTGTCATAAGCTCTACCCTTTTTGAATATAAAATATAATGTGACTGTATCTTTTCAATAAGTTGATTTCCTTGTGTCATTGTTTTATTACCTAACCAAGTAATAACCACTTCTAACTAAACATGATAACAATTGTTTGAAGTAAAAGTGAAACACATGTAAGTCTAAAAGAAGTAATAACCACACCACCACAAGTAATGAAACCATTCACCTAAAACCGGTGTGATTAAGTTATCGTATCAAACGTAGCTTACACTTGTAAGCTGGGGTGTTTTCCAGGGTAATTCACGTTGCATCTCATTACAATGCATGTATCATCCTTGCCAGTGTTTTCTATAGTCCTTACCAGGACTACTTTGCTATCTTTCAGATGTCGGGAATTTCTACACGACCCTCGAACCCCGAAGACATGGTTTATTATTGTTATTTCAATCTCAGGCAAGTTCATCACTTGCTCATATCCTTTGCAGTATTTCATAACGAACTATTTGCAAAAACCCTATCGTATTACCACCTATTCTCAAAAGAATGCATGATCCTATTTTTATAATAATATGACTAATTGAATGACTATCCGAGTGGTAGGGTTCTGTTTGGTGGGCGGATGGAACCATGGTAAGATGAATAGGTCAAAGGAAGGTTCCATCTGCATGGGAAAGTATTACCTAGGAATTAATCACAAATACCGTCAGAACTCGGTGCACCGTAAATACCGCGTTGACCATGGGTATTCTATGGGGGGAGTAAGTCAGCTGTGATCTTTTCTCGTTCGCATGTCAACGGGCTGCCAGAGACGTACGCTGTAGGTCTTGCGAGACTACATGCACATGGGTGGGATCCCTTAATTGCCACGGACTCTGCGGGTCTATGATGGTCTGCCAGGGGTGCGTAGATATCCATCACGATGGATGGAATCAGGCGTTCAACCTACTGGCAGAAATGGGTGGGCATGTGTTGTGCGGAGAAGCACGGTTTGGCTTGGACCAACAACAGGGCCCCACACCTGAGTGGGAGTGGACAAAATCTCGAGCCTGGTTGTGCAACATGGTCTTGGTCGTCCATGGGTAAAGTAACGCACCTCTGCAGAGTGTAAAAGGATGTGGCATGTTACCCCCTGTTCCGGGAAGGAACTGTGAACGCTACAGGAAAGGCAACTCCATGAAGTTCTACCTCCTGTGATGGTCTGGCGGGCATAGTTTTCAGAAGTAAAAGCAACCTCTTGAAGAAAGATTTACAAAACCTTGCATTAGCTCATGACTCTTTTGAGTCTAAAGCTGTTGTTAGTGCATCAAACTATCCCCTGTATATCATGAACTTGCTGAGTAACGCTCGTTACTCATTCGTTCTCGTTTGACCCCTTGCTTAGAGATGAAGCCTGATGGAAGTAGTCATCGTGAAGCGTCGTCAGCAACAACGCTGATGGAGGAGAAGCTATCAAGGTGTAGGTGGAGTACATTCTTGGACTTAGTTGAATCAAGCCATAGATTAGGGCTGACATCAGCCATAGTAGAGTAAGTTCTGAGCTAGAGTAATTCTCCAGCTTGAATCTTTGAATTGCTTCTTCTGATGTTTATTTGTATGAGATCTTCTTTGATTCTTCAAAGAGATTCTCGAGATTTTGTAATGAAGTTTGTATCCTATAGTTTTGCCTGGACCCGCTGTGTTTCTGTTGTACTACTCTGAGGGATGTCATATTCACAGGTAAGTCCTTCTGTGAGTATTATGTCATTGACTTGCGCACTACACATGCAGTGGTGTGCTGGGTCACCACACTCGCCTCAATGGCGGCTAACACAAAATCAGCTTCCGAGTTCGTCGTCAGATTGACGGATGTCAGATCTTCCACCTCTATTGTGGGATTGATGTTTTCTACCTCTTCCACGGCATTACTTTCATCCGTGTTTTCGGCGATCTCGGATTGCACCATACCGATAAAGTGCGATTTAGCGGAGTATCGGCGATCTGAGCAAAAGTCGGCGTCGTAGTCTTCTTTGACTGGGTATAGGGCGGGTGGGATAAATTTGCTTCCATCACAGAATCCCATTGTCTCTGCAGTTAATCCGATAAAGATGTTTGCAGATCCAATCGGTAAAACGCAGGCACTTACCAGATGATTCCGCGCTGGAATGTACGATCTGTTGTCGAGGAAGCGCCCGACGTCGTTCTCGATTTCCAGACTTCCTATAGTTATGGTACTGCCAATTCCGTCGAGTATCCCCGATCGAAACATAACGCCTGACGTCGCTGGCCGCACGGTGGGCGCCAACTGTCGAGACATCATAGTAGAATTCATAGACGGGGGTGCCATGAGACTACCGATAGAGATGTGGGGGGGACGTGATCGTATGATGAACAATGACATTATGGTTTTACCCAGGTTCGGTATGTCGCAACTAGGCGGCATTCCTACTCCTGCAATCTCACTAACTCAGGGCTGAAGCCTGAAGTATACAAAGTACAACATGACTTAGGTTTAGCTACTCAACAAGGATCAACCTCTCGGCGAGTTAGCCCCTAGATTATTGCCCCTCTTTCTTACCTCCCGCCCGGCTTTATATAATATTCGGGTTAGGTCTTACAGAATAGGAAACCTAGAAGACTACGGTATGTTCTAACTTGGAAGGAAAGAATCCGCCTTCTACTCCAATCCGTACCACGTGGGCCGTGGTTCGGGTTCTTCTAGAATCCGGCTTCCGCGCGTCAGCTTACTGGGTCGCCTAATGGACCGTAACCCATTACCATTCAGACCACCCTGCTAATGCGGCACCTTAGGACACCATCTGATATACCCCTAATTGGTATATATCCGACACTCAGTTCAACCGAGGTCAGCAGAGGCTGTGTCATCTCACCCAATGCATACATGTCGGCGATCTTGATTGTCTCAGGCAGAGTACTCAACATCTCCCTCTACAACCTCTGCTATAGCATGGTGCCATGTCGCCACCCTTGTGCAAACCATGCAATGGCCTGGGACTCAATCACCCTTTCACAAGTGTTCCTCAGAGTACTCCCTCTTGTCAAGTACTCTCAGCCAGTCTCATTTTCTCTCTGCCGGCACATGTATAGTTGTTGAGGACGAATCATTCTCCCATATGTGCTGGTGAAGTTGCTGATGAAAGCTTCCGAGAAATCCAGCCAACAATCAATGCTATCTGCTGGAAAGTTGTTCAGCCAGATCCTGGCTTGCACCTCCAACATCTGCGGCACACAACGCATAGCCCAGCGGCGGTTGCCACCAGCAATGTGCACAGCAGTGACATAGTCACTCAAACAATCATCCGACTTGTGCTGTCGGCATAAGTTCTTGTACCCCGGGCGAGCTGGAACTTCGAGACTGCTGGTTCCCTCATGATCCGGGGTCCAACGCATGGTGGTCCAGGAGGACCTTGCTCCTCCATCATTTCCGACAGATAAATTATGTCAAGCTTATAACAGGCATCATTTGCCGGCAGCACTTGGGGTCCCAATCGACCAGCGAGTACTCCCTCATCTACCGATTGCTCATATCTCAGATATACGGCTTTTCCATGGCCGAATAATCATCATCATACCTATTATCCTCGGGAGCATTTCCCTGTTGTGGAACAGCATGTCCGGCACCAGGCTGCCGCTGAGCCTGGTTTGGTGCCGGATACCGAGGTGGGATATCTCGTTTACGATCATGTCCAGCCGGTTGAACTCGGCTAGCACGACGACCACCTTGACCGACATTGCCTTGACCAACATGGCCCTGCCCGGCATGGCCCTGCAAAACTAACTGTTTTCTGGCACAAGCCGGGTCATACACTTGCATTTGCTTGTGCTTTCCGGAATTCACACTACGTGCACGTCCATCACCGACATGTGGTGAAGAGACATGTCCACCAGACTTACCACCATGAGAATGAACCACCTAAGAAGCACATGCACCTGGATTTGCCTTTCAGAAGGCCTCATTTTGCCGGCTAGCTTCAAAAACAAGTTCATTAACCCGGTCCTACTGCGTACAGCGAGCATCCCCGGATAGGTTGGGTAACTCTGCAGCTATTTGGGTCTACCAGCCAAGACAACACTAGCAGATTTACTAGTTCTAGCTTTTCCATCTCTAGCTAACTCGGCACCGAGTTCTCTACCTCGGTTCCGCACAGCATCTATGCGACTAGGATTGTTTCCAACTGGAGTAAAACCATGAACTTTGTTGTACTCAAGGAGATCGAGATTGAACTCTTGCCTGGCGCGAGACATCTCGATGGCCTCGTTCAGCATGCTCTGCTGCTGCTCCTCTAGCAGGGCCTGCACCAGTGTCGGATCCGTACCGGGAGCCACTAGTATAGTCAACTTCTCGATGCTGTCCTAGAACGGACCTGGTCTCGCGGGTGCAGCAGAGGGACCCGCATAACCCGGTTCGTTCTCTAGCCGCTCCAATGGCTTGTGAGGCGCCCGAGTAGACTTGACACCGGCATCAGTTTCACCGGCCGCACCTTTTCCAGCATCCGCAGCTGGCGAGGTCATCATGGAATGTGCGGACTGCAGGAGGATACGTAGCCACATGCAGGAGGTGATCGATACGCCGATCGTGGAACGTGCGGACTGCAGGAGGATCCACAACCACATGCACCTTCTCCGTGTACCCGCGGATGACCTCGGTGGCGACATGGACCAGATGAGCACAAAAGCCGATGACAGAGCCGCCTGTGGGTATCGCCTTGCCGTGGAAATCACCCGCGTTGTCGGTGACAAATTTGAACGAGCCGAACCTATGGACAAAGCCACATAGTACGCGCTCGCCCGAAGGAAGAAGAGATCTCGTCCAGATAGAAACCCCAGCCAGCGCCGCTGCTGGCCCCACGGTGGGATCCAACTATCGTGGTGGAGTCACAGCAGATTCCATGGGATGGATTAAGGTTGGGGCCGATGGACGCTGTTGGTATCCGGGAGGGATAGCGCATAGAAATCTGCACACGGAACACATGAAACACACCGATGTACCCATGTTTAGGGCCCTCGTGAGGAGGTAAAGCCCCTACTCCTGCTTGTCTGCCTCTACATATGTGGGTAACCGAGTTACAATTTTGCTCTTTGAGCTCTCCTAGCTAGAGGAAGAAGAGAGAGCTCTCAGCACTGGTGGAATGAGTCTAAGAGTTAAGCCTCTGGATTGTGTATCGTCTGAGTCGTCCCTCGCGCAGGAGGGGTGTGGCAGCCTTATATACTGGTGGCCACTGAGAGGAAGTACAAAGTTAGGCGAAAATCACTTTCGCGTATTGAACATGCAACGATGTCGCCTAGAGGGGGGGTGAATAGGCGATTAAAACTTTTCGGTTAAGCCTTGCTAAATACGGAAATAAACTAGGTGTTTAAATTAACAAGCACACAACCTAAATATTCTAGGGTCAACTAGGTGCACCAACAACTTACGCTAAGAAAGACAAGTAACAAGGTGATAGCAAGATATATAACTTCAAGCTCGAAGGCTATCACAAAGTAAATTGCATAAATAAAAAGCTCGGGTATAGAAATAACCGAGGCACACAGAGACAATGATATATTCCCGAGTTCCTCCCACAAGGGGAGTACGTCTCGTTGGAGGGGTGTGAGCTTGCCACAAAGTCCTACTCAACGCCACAAAGGCCTCACCCTATTCTTCGATGAACCCCTCCACAAAGGCCTAGTTCACCTTTCACTATTGGCAATCTTCGATCGAGGCACGCATCCACAACTTAATTGGAGGCTCTCGATGTCACCACAATCTCGGGGCACACATCCACAACTCAATTGGAGGCTCCCAAGAACACCACAAGTCGTCTAGGGTCCAAGATCCAAGAGTAACAAACTCACAAACTTTCACTTCCACGAATCCTAGTGGAGAGAGCAAACCGATGCAAATGGCAAGAGCACAAGCGCTCAAATCCTTCACTCTCAAATTCCAACAAAGCAACAAATACTTATGGGGGAATAAGAGAGTAGAACAATGGAGGAGAAACACAAATAACTCCAAGATCTATATTCACTAAGTTCTCCTCACTAAGAGGAGAGATGCATTGGTGGAAATGTTGATCTAGATCTCCTCTAACTTCTCCCTCAAAGATATGCAAGAATCATAGGAGGGATTGAGAGAGGGGAAAGCTTTCCAAGGTCAACAATGGTAGGGAGAGAGAGAGGAGAAAAACGTGTTTGGCAGCCTTGGGGTCAAGGGGGAAGAAGACCCTCTTAAATAGGTGACCCAAAATATGACCATTATGTGAAAATTGCGCCCAGCAGCGGTACTACCGCTAGGCCAAAAACAAGTCTGGGACAAATCTCCTAGCGGTACTTGACGGTACTGGGGCGGTACTACCGCCGGACCAAAAACAACAAAAACACCCGATACGAAAACGGTCATAACTTTTGAGTACAGACTCCGTTTTTGATGATCTTGGGCTCGTTGAAATCGAAACGACGAGTTCTACAAGATTATGCGGAGAAATATCATTGTCCAACAATGAAACTTAAAACCAAATGGTGAAAGGAAAGACCTCTCTAAAAAAGACCAACCGGGAAAACCTTTAACATCAAAAACTCAATAAGTGTTTCATGCGAAAACCGTTTTTTGATGAACTTGGGCTTGTCATGAAGATCACAACAAGAACCAAAACCCATAGAGATAAAAGTCAAATAAGAACCAAGAAAGATGATATGCAAGAGTGCAAAGGTTTGAGCTCTCCACAACGGTTCGATCAAGTTACTCACTTGAGAGCCCCTCTTGATAGTACGACTATCGATCCTATAACCCGGTCTCCCCAAAAGTATGAGACCGGTAAAATAGAAATATATAAAGATTATACCTTTGCCTTGAGAATTACACTTGAGCATGATGATGATGATCTTGACTCTCTCAAGTTGGATCTTCTTTCTTGATCATGTTAGCTAGCACTTGCTCTGCTTGATTAAGACTTGCAAGTTTCTCCCCCATACACCATTATGGGAGAGACCCTTTTCGGCACATCTTCAAAAGACCACAATCTCCAAATGGGTGGCAAGCATCAAGCATAGGATTTCTTCGAGATGCTTCACTTTATCTTCCATGTCAAGCTAGATGACCAACACCGCTTGATGACATAGACCATGGGCTATTTGAAATCTTCCTTTTGAAGCATGCTCATGGAAAGATACCTAACCACACATAGAGATAACACACACACATATCATGGGTTAGTTCACAAAGCTATATGGACAATTACTTACCATACCACGAGATACACAATCCCACTAGGTACATATTGTAGCTTTGTGTGTTGATCACACGCTTGATCAACCTTGTATCTTTTCTTCTTTATTCATCCATAATGTTGATGTCTTGAAGGTAGACATGAATAAACACTCCATCTTGTTATTCAAGACATACAAGCAATAAACTTAACAACACAGAGGTACTACCGCCCACTGACATCTCGGGGTACCCAGTGTACTGCACACCGGTGCTCAGCGGTACCACAGAAAAGTACCGTGAAGCTCCAGTAGCGGTACTACCGTAACTGCAGCGGTACTACCGTTGGCCGTGAACTCGATATAAAATCGAAATGGCTGGCGGTAGTACTAGGCCACTACCGCCCTAGTACCGTAATCATTACCGTGAGCAAAACTTCCCTGGCGATATTTTGACCGGTACTGCCAGCGGTACTACAGCGTCTTGGAAGGAGCGGTACTACTGTTGTGGGAGTGTTGCTGCGAAGGTGACTAACTACCAGCGGTAGTACTATGCCGGTACCGCCTAGGTACCGTGGATATCAGTGGTCTTTTCTTTGCTAGCGGTACCTCCAGCGGTATCACCAGCGGTAGTACCGCTCCTTGGAGGAGACGGTACAAACCGCGGTACTTCCGCTGTCTGGAGTGTACTAGGTGTGTCGCATCAGTACAACTCCATGAGGAGCGGTACTACCGCTAGACAGAGAAAAAGCTTCTCGGTCATATCTTGGATATCAAATGATCAAAAGAACTTGTTTGATACACACAAGGACTCCAAACTATTCTTATGGACAAGTCCTGCAAGAATATCTCAATACAAACATTAGTTCTTAAGGATTGTCATTAATTACCAAAACCACATATGGTGGCACCATGCGCTTTCAATCTCCCCCATTTTGGTAATTGATAACAATCCCTTTTTACGAGGGTTTATATAATGAATAAAACAACCATGCAACACAAAGAGCAAGGATGCAAAAGCATGGAAGGTAAATGCTTAAGAACGAAACTAAATCATAAAACCAAATTCCCTTAAACCCTCTAAACTTCTCCCCCATTGGCATCCATTGCCGAAATGGGAGGAAAAACTTAGAAGTTCAATATAATAAGATCTCCCCCATAGTGTATGCATTCCTCATGATATGAGTGAAATAAAGTGCATATATCCAACAATGAATAGATGGAGGGAGATCAAACTATATTGAGGATCCAAAGATTGCAAATAAAAAAATATTTCTCTAAACATCTCCCCACAAGGAGACAAGCAACCGAAGAGATCCAACAAGAGAGTTCTAGAAAAAATGGAGAAGCTCCCCAATGTCTATGCACTATTGATGACTGCACAAATATGGAATCATCACTCCCCATAATTATCTACAACCCACAAGAAGTGCAAGAGAATAGATGGCAAATGAAGCAATGCAATTTGCAACAAACAAATAGGTCCACAAGCTTATTAAGATGCAAAAGAAGTACCAAATGAAAAGCCAAGATTGTGCCTTTTAGGAACCACCAAAGAATTAAAAGCAATAAACTATGGTTACTAAAGAGAAGTAATACCAATTAAAGAGGTAGCTATTCTCATGTGTATAAGTTTCTAAGTGGACACCAATCACACAGATATAAGTCCATAAAGAAATATGCACACACAAAAAAGGCATGAGGATGAAGAACATGATATCCAAAAGAAAGTCATAAATATACTAATAATATTTTTGCTTGAAAGAAAAGCACAAAGCTCAATTTTATCTTAAAGGGGTATAAATGAATAATCAACAAACTCATCAAAGCATCACAAATATCCACAAGGGAAAAGTGATAGTTGGGATGCTTCGAGAAAGGTAACACGTATCACAAAGGCAAATGGTTTTTTAGAATTTTCAAGAACCAAAAGAATTGCAACAAAAAGGGATTCATGCCAAGATACAACCTACACAAGGTTGAAAGCTATAAATGTATGCATGATATAGATACTTGTTACCGAGATGACATAGGTGATGAAGAGGATGTGTGTTCTTTAATCATCATAGCTTGACTCCTATAATCCAATGGTGAGAACACCTTCCTTATGAATGAGGCAAGCACCCACTGCATCTCCATTTTACCTAAAAACAAAATTCAAGTACAACATGGTACCCGAACTCATTGGGTCCAAAGTAGTTAGAGAAACTACAATACATAGGACAATCTCCACGTAAATATGTGCATATTAATTTGAATTTGAATTTCATGCACATCTTAGCCATTTAGGATCTGATGGAGTTTATCCTATATATTGGATCGACGAAAGTAAGCATGCAAAAAGATATACATAGTAAATACACATGCACACAACTTTCAAGAACCAAAGAAGATACAAATTGGACAAAACACAAATTAAACCAAGAAGGCACTCACACGAGTGAAAAGCAAGAGAATTGTCCAAATTATATCAAAAACCAAATCAACAAATGATTGAGGATACCAAAAAGAGAAGATATCAAAAAACATCAAATAATAAACAAACCCTCTACACTTTTCATGATGGCACTGCAAATTACCAAGACGAAAAATTTTCGTCTTCCAAAGAGACAAGTCATTGGGATAAAATATCAATTCTAAGATAACAAGTGTTCAAACACATATAGGATAGCTCTTCGAAGAATAGTGCATTAATTATGATCTTGAATTTGAATACAAAATGCACATAATGGAATCATTACCCTCCATATATATTTTTCAAACACTAGTCATGCTCAAGAAAATCAATAAGATACAATACCAATTTAAAGAAAGGTGTTATACTCAATGTAAGATAACTTCCCCAAGAATAGTGCAACACAAATAAGTATGTCTTTGAATGTAAGTGCACAAGAATGGGATCATTGCTTTTCCTAACACAAGAAAGCATAAAACAAATTTTGAGTATAACAAAAGGATACAAAAGGTATAAGGAAGACACAAGGGAGTCAAACCAAAAAAAAACATTGGCAAGAAATAAGGCAATTTTCGAGCAAAGGCCAAAGTAAATATGATCAGTAAACTTACTACAAATTATTATCACTTGTCAAAGACAAGAGATGTATGGAGATATTTCTTGGCGGTAGATGATTTATTCACAATCATATTCACAAAATACAAGCATGTGGCAAAAGATAGAAGTTCAAAAACATGCGTAGATAGAGATTCTTGAAGGCATCAAATAAAAACCGAATATGCAAAGCACCAAGAAACTCTCGCAAACAAGATACCAAAAGAATAGAGACTAAACATATTGAAGAAAATATGGAACTTGTTTGAGCAACATGCCACATATGAACAAGATAATTAACAATATCAATTCTAGGTGGCAATACCTCACATGTTCACATTTTATAGGCTTGTAATATGCACATAGGTTATTACTCCCCCATAATGTGATAATCCATTTTTTTCAGCAAGAGGCAAAGAATATAAATCCAACTTAGATAAAGTTAATGCACATTAGAATTTGAATTTATCACGAGAATGACATACCACATAGAGACTAGATAATATTGATATATCAACACTAAGTGGTATTCCTCATGTACACACATTTTAGGATAGTAAAGTGCCAAGAGCATATTACTCCCCCAAAATGGGATAGTCCATTAATCTCCCAACGAGCCAACTAAAATAAGCAAGAATGGCAATGAAGGCTCAAAACAAAGCACACAAGTACATGGAGTGCAAACCAACAAACTCATACTGGATTAACCAAGATGGGTAAGTAGTAAGCACAACATATACAAACACATGCTAGAAACAAAACTAACATATGCAAGGGAGCATGCAACTTTCAATGAATATATGATTTAAATACAAGCTAATGCAAGGAGGAACATTGGATAAGAGATATATATGATCCAAATTACCTGGCTTGAGGAAATATAATTGATGAAGATCCCTTAATTCTTCATGAGATAGCCAAGTCTCCAATGCCCTCCAACAACACCTATTGATCAAGTTTGAGCTTGTTGGTCCCCAACCAAGTTAGGTACTAAGAGGTTAGTCACAATAGGTTTGTAAACCCAAATGGTTCTTTTCTTGACACCACATTGAGTACCAACAAACTTGGCAAACACATTGCCCACATTATCCTTTTGAATGGAATAAACATCATCAAAAAGGATAGGGTTGGATAATGTACCATTAGTTAATGAAGAAGCAAAGTGTCCCTTCTCACGACAAAGGTAGAAACATTGACTCTTTTCTTTCTTCTTGATAGGCTCCTTAACTTGAGGAGCATTGGCTTGAGTATTCTTAGGAGGTGGCCTTTGTTCAACTCTTGGTTGAGCATGAGATTGAACAAGAGGCCACTTCCTTAGATGCTTATCACTAAGAAGATTCTTCTTCAAATGGAAAGATCTAACATGGTGCCCTTCAATGTTGCACTTGAAGCAAATAATCTTGGCTGGATCTTTTACTTGTTCTTAGCCCTTCTTCTTGTCAACCATGGACTTGTTCTTAATATTTGAGTTGAATCCAAGTCCACTCTTGTCATTAGGAAGCCTTCGCACTCTCTACATCTTGTCAAGGGTGGAACTCCCTTCATGACACTTTTCCAAGTCTTTCTTCAAAGAAGTGACTTGGGAATTGAGCTCTTTAATTTCCTCTACATGGTTACAAACAACACAAGGGATAGAAGAAGTAGAAGCTTCATTGTTAGAGAAATAAGGCAAGGAAATAAATTCATCACAAGATATAGAAACATTATGAGAGGATGAATTACTAATACTAGCACAAGGCAATATAACATTACTAGAAGAGATTGTGCTAGTAACCACATGAGGCTCACAAGATGTTACCTTTGTAGCGATAGCCTCAAGAGCTAACTTTAGCTTAGTATGGGATGCTAGAAGATCCTCATGAGAGCTAGATAGATTTTCATGCATTTCTTCCAACTTCCCACACTTGCTAGTCATCAACTCAAGTTAAGCCCTTAGCTCAACATTCTCCTTCAAAATAGATGCTTCACAAGATTTGGAGTTAGTAGCACAAGAATCATTAGAAATAGAAGAAGACAACTTGGCAATCTCATTATTTAACCTAGAATTTTCCTCAATTAGATTAACATTGCCAACAACTAATTCAACCTTTTCCTTTTTAAGCACTTTATATTTAGAAATAGTATGGTCACATGCTTTAGTGAGAAATGCTATTTGTTAATTATGAGACTCTTCAATATATTCAAGTTCCTCCTCAAGAGAAACTCGACCCTCATGCTCTTCCTCAAGAGACATAGTGAGAGATGCCTTTTCATCAGCATCCCTCCTTTCAATCTCACCTTTCTTCTCAATTATTTTAGCGCTATAAATAGCAAAGGCCAAAATTTCACCCAAAGGTGGATAGCTTTACTAACTTTAGGAGATCAAGAAGAACCAACTCACCCTTCTCCGTTAAAGAGACCTCATATTCAAAATCTTCATAAAAGAAACCCTCATCCTGATCATCACAAGATATACAGGGTTCCAAAATTGGATATACCTTTGAATCATTAGCCATAAGGCACACATGAGAAATGGATGAAGATTTACTTGAAGCACCAATAAGATCCATGTCTTGTTCCACCAAAATGTGGGTTTCCCCTACATTGTTAGCCACACAAGCACTAGAGGAAATGGAAGCATTGTTTTCATGAAACAAGACATAGGAAGCATATCATCATGAGATTTAGTTGAACAACTATTACATGATATGCAAGGACTATCAATACTAGCATGTAAGGAATTTTGAGTGCTAGAAGATATTAAGTCCAAAGATAGAACATTGCAATGGGATAGAGATGAAGTATAGTCAATAGTAGATTCACTATCCACAATGCAATTTCTATCACCACTCACCATATCATTACCTTGTGAAAAATCACATGTTGGTGGAGTGGAGAAAGATGTGAACTCATCACGGCCAGAAGTGGATGGAGAAAAATCATCCTCAATAATGTTGGACACATCATATATATCTTGAAGTTTTGACCATAACTCATGATCGTTCCGAAAAGGCTTGATTGATTCAATAAGTACATTGCTCAAAAAACACAAGAGACCATTAGATACTAGAGTATCAAGATAAGAGTTATCCTCATCCTCTAAAGATAAATCTTGAGAATCCTATGGAGGAGGAAAATCCATATCTACAATTTCTACTTACATACTTTGGACCCATGTCCTTAAGAAAATTAAGAATGCGAATTTTCCAAACATCATAATTTCACCATAGAATATAAAAGCGGGATCATGCTCTATTTCCCTAAACGACATCGTACTCTCTAGGATGTAAAGCTTAATAAGAGAGCCGAGGCTTTGATACCAATTGAACGTGCAACGATGTCGCCTAGAGGGGGGTGAATAGGCGATTAAATTTTTTCCGGCTAAGGCTTGCTAAATGCAGAAATAAATTAGGTGTTTAAATTAACAAGCACACAACCTAAATATTCTAGGGTCAACTAGGTGCACCAACAAGTTATACTAAGTAAGACAAGTAACAAGGTGATAGCAAGATATATAAATTCAAGCTCGAAGGCTGTCACAAAGTAAATTGCATAAGTAAAAAAGCTCGGGTATAGAAATAACTGAGGCACAAGGAGAAGATGATGTATTCCCGAGTTCCTCCCACAAGGGGAGTATGTCTTGTTGGAGGGGTATGAGCTCGCCACAAAGGCCTACTCAACGCCAGAAAGGCCTCACCCTATTCTCCAATGAACCCTGCAACAAAGGCCTAGTTCACCTTCCACTATTGGCAATGTTCGATCGAGGCACGCATCGACAACTTAATTGGAGGCTCTCGATGTCACCACAATCTTGGGGCACACATACACAACTCAATTTGAGGCTCCCAAGAACACCACAAGTGATCTAGGGTCCAAGAACCAAGAGTAACAAGCTCACAAACTTTCACTTCCACGAATCCTCATGGAGAGAGCATGCAACCGATGCAAATGGCAAGAGCACAAGAGCTCAAATCCTTCACTCTCAAATTCCAACAAAGCAAAAAATGCTTACGGGGGAATAAGAGAGGAAGAACAATGGAGAAGAAACACAAAGAACTCCAAGGTATAGATTCCTCACTAAGAGGAGAGATGGATTGGTGGAAATGTGGATCTAGATCTCCTCTAACTTCTCCCTCAAAAATATGCAAGAATCATAGGAGGGATTGAGAGAGAGGAAAGCTTTCCAAGGTCAACAATGGTGGGGAGAGAGGAGAAACACGTGTTTGCCAGCCTTGGGGTCAAGGGGGGAAGAAGACCCCCTTAAATAGGTGACCCAAAATATGACTGTTATATGAAAATCACACCCAGCAGCGGTACTACCGCTAGGCCTAGCGGTACTACCGCTGGGAGCACCAAAAACGAGTCTAGGACAGATCTCCTAGCGGTACTGGGCAGTACTAGGGCGGAACTACCGCTGGATAAAAAACAACAAAAACACCCGATACGAAAAACGTAATGTCCCAGCGTTTAGGAACTCACGGGGGGTAGAAATTTTATCTGTGCATCTGCATGCATGTGTTTGCAAAACCTGACTATTTTTTTTGCAAAACCAAAACCCTGGAGTGATCGAGGTTCCATCGATATTCTGTTTCTTAGAGAGAGATAGATACTAGAAGAGGATGGAATTTCGACATGACCTCTAGGTTATATTTGAATTGAGGATTTCAAATTTGAATTATTTAAACTTAGGAATGATTGAGTTTAAATTTTAGTTTGATTTGAATTGGAATTCAAATTGGTTAAACAATGTTATACCACAGTCAGAATCAAATTGAAACAAATAAGAAATAAAAAATATTGGATATTTCGAATTTCCTTAAGAATAGAGAAAGAAAACAATTAACTTTATTAATAACATCATAGTATACAAAGTCTTTACAAATTGTTTCCAAAAATAGAAGAAATACAAGAATGTTACAATGGTACCATTACAAGCATTTGTTTCCTAGACTAAGTCCTATCTAATCCAAAGCATTTGTCCTCATCTTAACCTGCAAAATAAACATAAACAATAACATAGGGGTTAGGGGGATTAGAACCCTCAGTCTGTCAGTGTATTGCACTGATAAACACATCATTGGGTTAAACTAGATCATGTAGTATCTGTTCTAATTGATTAGGCCTCAGACCAGCATCACAGGCAAAGCCAAGTAATACAACTGGCAGTTCAAAGAAAATAGAAGGACAGGATAAGACCAGCCGCATTGCATGGTGAAAAGATCTTCTCAGCTAGCATACAGGCATACATCACACTCGCCAGCACACTTTGGTGTTGTCAACACACCTACTACATTATAAATAGCCCATCAACCGCATGGGGAAGGGATCAACATCACACTTTCCCCTGTTCCTACTCGGGTTGTGAAAACAACCAAGAACAGGAAGAACCAGCACCACCATAACATCCACACAAAATCATCCACAAGTACAAGTGCATCAGATTGGAGATCCAGCAATCAAGAGCACAAGGCCAAGCCACAAGGAGGAAGCAGGATTGAATCAAGCAAGCCACAAGCACCAAAAACCACCAACCAATTGTTCATCACACAAGGTGAATCCTTATGCACCATCAAAGCCATCTAATGGCTAGTTATACACAAAGATGGGTTGGGGTTTATTACCCTCACAGTAGCACAGAATTGCTATGCTATATTCATCACATGGATGGAAATAAATCAAGATAACATCTGTTATTTATAAGTTAGGTCCTCATGCTTTGCATCATAGGCTTAGGGGAAAAAAGAAACAAGTGCAAGCAATCTGTGCTTAGCAGTTAATTCTATAGAGATAAGAACATAAGGTTTTGTAGTCTGTTCTTATCAAGTGATGTATAGGGACAAAAGATCAAGAGAGCTCAAGTTCTTATCAGTGTATAAGATGCAGAAGCCAAGATTTGAGCCAAATATTTACTAAATCATATCACAGCCCCAATATGTCCTCAATACAGTTGCTGGGCACCAGATCTAAGGATCTGGTACCTCAACACAACCTCACAGAGGGATTTAATCAATGAAATAAAATCATGTGATGATGGCATAATCTCTGAACCTAAGGTTCAGAGTAACACCTATCAAAATAATCACACCCATAGAAATGATCTAAGCAAACACATCCAGGTGTGCTGTGTATTGAATCCAACAGAGAGCTATCAATAGTAATAAATCACAGGGAGAGAACGCTAGTGGATTCCTCCAAGGCACAAGCACAGGGAGAAATTCTCATATGATTTTCCATAGCACAAGCACAGGGAAAAGTCCCTAAGACATTTCCCACAGCATACTTACATCACAAATAAATTCCTAAGTGAAATCATCCAACCAAAATCATCTCTGTTTCCAATCCATCACAGAGATGGAAAATTTTCCTAAACAACAACTTGAATCAAATCTTCCACTTGGGAAAGTTCCCCAAGCCTCATCAATCCGTAACAAGTATCACAGAGCACCATGGCATGAACACTAGCACGAAGGCCAGGTTCCAGATCAAGGGATGGAGGAGACAAAGGGAGAAGAGGAGGACTCATAGGTGGTCACCATCGTGGTAACCACAACCAAATGATGAAGCGCAGAGGTTGGCGGCGTGGCACCGCGGTTGCATCCATGGAGGCCATCCTGGCGGTGCCTCGCCACCGCAGCAAATCGACGCCATCATTTGCTACCACAATTACTTAGTAAACCAAATAATCACTTTGATAAAAATTGCATACATATCATCATTATGCATAGTAGCATCATTTGCTTCTTTAAACATTGTCTTTACCAGACAATGATGGTGTTGTGTAGAACAAGGAAGTCAGGATCTGCTCAATCATCAGACTTCACTACCTATCCATATCAAGGAAAGTTCATCACTTGCTCATGTCCTCTGAGTTATTTCATAACAACTATTTTCAAAACCCTATCGTAATACCACTTATGCACAAAAGAATGCATGATCATATTTTTATAATAAGATGACTAATTGAATGACTACCCGAGTGGTAGTGTTTTGTTTGGTGGGCGGATGGAACCATGGTAAGATGAATAGGTCAAAGGAAGGTTCCATCTGCATGGGAAAGTATTACCTAGGATTAATCACAACTGCCGTCAGGATTCTTGCACCGTAAATTCGCGTTAACCATGGGTCTTTTATGGGGTGAGTAAGTCAGTTGTGATCTTCTCTCATTCGCAAGTCAACTGGCTGCCAGAGACGTTCGCTATAGGTCTTGCGGGACTACATGAACATGGGTGGGATCCCTTAATTCCCATGGACTCTGGGTCTATCATGGTCCGCCAGGGGCGCCTAGATATCCATCATGAGGGGTGGAATCAGGGGTTCAACCTGCTGGTGGAAATGGGTGGGCATGCGTTGTGCGGAGAAGCATGGTTTGGCTTGGACCAACAACCGGGCCCCACACCTAAGTGGGAGTGGACAGGATCGCGCGCCTGGTTGTGCATCATAGTCTTGGTCGCCCATGGGTAATGTAGCGCACCTCTGCAGAGTGTAAAAGGATGTGGCATGTTACCCCCTGTTCCGGGAGGGAACTACGAACGCCGCAAGAAAGGCAACTCCATGAAGTTCTAATCCTGTGAAGGCTGGCGGGCATAGTTTTCAGTATTAAAAGCAACCTCTTGAAGAAAGATTGACAAAACCTTGCATCATTCTAGACTCTTTGGAGTTGAGGACCGTAGATATTGCACCAATTACTTCCGTACTTAATGAACTTGTTGAGTAACGCTCGTTACTCACTCAATCCCGTTTGACCCCTTCTTAGGCTATGAGAACTTAGAGGAGGCATCATTCAACATCCTCGGAGGCCAAGACGATGTCACACCCCAGATTTGGGACACTTGTAACACATGAGGGAGACCATTTTTGTGAGCCAACAAAAACTTTTTAATGCCCTTGTGTAATCCAACATTATGTATTGAACCATGGTTATCTATGCAATGCAAGCAAATTTGATTCAAAAATCATTCACTTGTTTTCTGATGTTTTCTTATCATTTTTGGATTGTTTTCATTTTGGTATCTTTGTTATTCTCAATCCAAATTCATGTGTCAATGTTGTGCTCAACTTATTGACAACATTTAGGTTTATTGGAATCAAGTAAACAATTTTACAAAAGTTTAATCTCATGTTTTCCTTAAGTTTTTCTATTAAAAACCATTTCTGAAAAATAAGCCAATTAGGTGTTTTTCACCCTTGTTATCTATATGCTAGGGATTCACATTTTTTGTTTTCTTGGCATGGGTGTGATCTCTATTATATGGACTACAAATTGGTTAACTTTGTTTGAAAAGTTGAATCACAGAAACAATCAATTGCTTTGTGTTTTTGTGTTAAGATAATAAGACAGAATTAGTGATTTTTGGAAAACAGAGAAAACCCCAAACTAGACATTTCTCCACCTTGTTTTCATGGTGCATTTGAATTTAAAATTTGTTTCTTTTTGCTGTTTATGAAAGTACTAAAGTTGCTTAACAGAACCATACTTGGAAAACAAAATTTGAATAACGTTTGATCCATGAAAACAACTGAAACATTTGGCTAATCCACACTGCAACCCAACACTTAGAAGAAATTCTGAAACTGAAACTGTAACTGAATATTTTTTTTCAAAAACTATATCTTTTTATTGGTTCAACCAAATGCTGCAAGGTTTTGAGCTTCTAGAAGCCTAGTCAGCACCCTATCCTTTCCATCCCTTAGCTACCAAGTTGTTTGACCAAAGAGGGAGAGAGAGAGCAGGGAACAGAGAGGGAAACGGGAGGGGGAGGGATGGGCACGCCTGACAGCCTCATCCATGCCGCGTGCCACAGTGGCAATCACAATTTTCTTTCGCTTCCCCTCGCCCAAGTGGCCTTCAACCAGCCTTGTCATGCCCCTTGACGCACCCAAGAGCCGTAGGGCACGGCATGGGCATGCCAGAGCACGCACGGGCGCGTCCCGCTGACGCCCGTGGCCACCCGGGCATGCACCACTGCCGCCAGCCCCTATAAAGCCATGCCCAAGTCCCCTGCCTTTGCGCACACACTCACTCACTCTCACTCACTCACTCACTCGCCCTAGCCACCGCATTGAGCTCGATCAGCCCTAGCTAGCCGGAGAACGCCGGAGAACCACCGCGGCCACCCCGGGTGCTCGAGGTGAAATACTCGGGCCCCGAGCCATCCCCACTCTCTCTGTCACCTTAGATCGTACCCCCACCCTCCGTAGAGCTACCCTGACACTCCCCGTGGTTCCTCGTTTGGAGGGACGCCGGAGAGCACGTCGGAGCCGCCGCGGGACGTCTGCACGGCGCCGTTGATTGGAGCTGCCCCGAACCTTGATCGTTGCGCCCTGCACATCCACGAGCATCTGCGACCTCCTCGACCACTCGCCGTGGTGCTGCGACCCCCCTAGGTGAGCTATTTCACCCTGGTTTGCCGCCGGCCGCTCGCGTCCTCGTCGGAGAGAAAAAGAAGAGAGAGAGAGAGAGAGGTGATGACCGTGCGCCGTAGATCTAAAGACCTACGGTCATGCTTGAATCGCGAACCGGTACGCGCCTTCGCACGCGTCGCAGAAGCGAGGCGGGACGCCGAGCGCAACTAGGCCGCGCGCCCGTGTGTTGCTCAGCCCACTGTCGTTTTTATTTTTCTTTTCTAAATTGAACTGGATCTGATGTTTTACTTTAATCGTATAAGAAAATGTTAAACTCAAAAATAAAATGAACCAAAATTACCTGAGGTGTATGGACAAATTCCTGAACGGATTCAACTTGCAGAACTGGATTTGAACGTTGTTTGAACAAATGAAAAATGTTGAACTGAGCACTGTCTGTTAAGGAAAAACCGAGATAACTTTTGATTGGAATGGTTAAAATGTGTAAAATAAAATTCCTGAAGTAGACCTTCACTAGATCTACCAGTAGAACCTGACATCACCTCAAGGTGTGCTACCATTTGGAAAGGGCATCCACTTTGGTAAAAGTACAGTAGCCTGTTCTGTGAATTTTAGGATTTATTTTACAACACTTTTTGATGTGAATCCAATTGGATCTGTTAGATATGGGATAGATCTATGTTACCCTAGCTTTGTGTGATTTTTACAGCTCTAGAATTAATTTGACAACAGATCTAAGAAATTGTACTTTTCTGTTGAAAATAAAATAAGTAGTTTTGTTTTGTGAATAATTGCTTGCTAGTGTTATTCTGTTTTCTAGCATGTTTAAATGATGTGTTGACTGTTATCATATTGTTTTCTCACAGAGATGCCATGTTAGAAAGTTTATGCATGTTTAGGATTTGTTTGAAACTAGTATGAGCATAGGAGTAATATCTAGTTTATTTCTATTTAATTTTGTAGATGGAAATGATTAGCTAGATTTTTTGTCCAAGTTATTGTGAGTGTTTTCACATGGATCCAGTACCATTTTGGTACTGGTTATTACTTGTTTTCATCTCTGTAAGGTCACATTTTTTTCTTTAGGAATGCATGTGTAGGTTTAATAGTTACTACTAGTAGTATTGTTTTCACTAGAATATCGTGTAGTATGTTTACTTAGAATATTTTTGGTTTCCACAAGTTGGACCATAGGCTAATACCTCTTAAATGACATGGAAAACTTAGTGGAACACCCGCTGGTTCCATCTCATTTGGTTGAGAAATAATTTATTTCAACCATAGTAGTTGTAGTAATAATAGTAAATATTATTATTTTTTATGCATGCTTGTGTGGAATTGTTTTATGAACTTGTGTGTTACTTTTGTGTGTTCATTGCTTGTTGTATGTTATAATTGAGTGAAATTTCTTGCTTAGTAAGGTTCTGATTGAGTGTTATTACTTTTATTTTACGACGATAGAAACCGACGAAGAGATAGTTGGAGCAAGAGGTTATTACTACCACTCCTGTTGTGAGCACGAGCAAGACCCTCGTTTCCTCCAAGGAAAGCCATCCTTAAAGCTTTCTGTTATTTTACTTATCATGCAACATCTACTTCTGAAGTTTTCAAAAATTTCATTACCAAAAACTATTTTTATTGAGTGAATATTACTAATATTATTATATAGTATATTATCACTTTGCCATTAGTCAACTTGGTGTTACCAAGCCTTTAGCTACCATAAGGTATATAAATGCCGCCTAAGATAATAAGCTTGAGTCCCTAAGTGGACACTTTTAAAATGTGCTTTTGCAAACAAAATGGTTCTATGAGAAGTCCACGGTGGAAAGGCGGGACCTTGTTCACCTGGGGAGCTAAGGAGTTGTCTTCAAATGTTTTACAAAAAGGCACATAACCTAGTCTTCGCTGGACAACCAATAAGTACTTCCACTCTACCCCAACATGGGTACGGGGCCTATCTAGATACTTGAACTTGTTAGTGTGTGTTTCATTCCAAGATTCTATAGAGAGGATGATTCTCTGAACCGAAGTGTCGCAAGGAGGGAGAAACGGGACATACACAGAGATGGATTAAGTTCTCCTCCGGAAGCGACAGTTGGGACTCCTGGCTAGGCAGGGTGGGACCTGATGCCGGGGAGAACACCCCACCTGAAGGAATGAGCATATACTAGCTTGTGTCAGAGTGGACATTTAGGATAATTCTTCTGATGCTTGCATATCGCTGTGTCGATCCATGGGTGGTTCATGGCAGATGATTGGATCTAGTGGAATGTGTACATCTCTGCAGAGTAAAACTATTCAGAATAGCCGAGCCCTCGGACATGGGCAGTTGAAAGGCCATGTAGCTAGTATTGTGTCAAGTTTTCAAAAATGTGTTTTTTGAACGAGGGACTTGTACCTGAGAGGTACTGATGAAGGAGCTGGACATGTTGTTCCAAGAAGTTTTGCAAAGAAAACTTTCTTTTATAAAACCTTTTGTACATACGATATCTACAAGACAAAGAAAAATTATATTATT
Source organism: Alopecurus myosuroides (assembly GCA_028641055.1). Lineage (NCBI taxonomy): Eukaryota > Viridiplantae > Streptophyta > Magnoliopsida > Poales > Poaceae > Alopecurus > Alopecurus myosuroides. Next base: position 96,345,473 of record CM054062.1, read on the forward strand.
TTCTTCTGAAGTATCTTCTTCAACGAAGATACAGATAAAAGTGAATGCAACTATGATGTCATCTTAGATGTACACCGTAGGTAGGGAGCCCTATTTATAGCCTTCCTATCCGCCATATAAGCATGATGCATTTTGTAAGTGTATGAAGGATGACTTGCTGAGTACATTCAAAAGTACTCATATTGGTTTCGCCCTTGGCTATTTACTTGGCCAGACTTTGAGGAGACACCTTTGGAGGAAGAATACGAGGAAGGGTACTACTCTGACGACTACGCGAACTAGGCCCGGCTCCCGGTCAGCAGTCTGTCGGTGACGGTGTGACATGGGCTATCTACGTGTGTTTGTTTTCCGTTGTGTTTGTCAGATGTGAGACTTTGCCTGTCCTGCGTGACAGCTAATAAAGACTTGGTCATGTGAACATTGGCTTGTAAGACTATTGTTATTCGTGTAATGGATAATCTATCTGTGTACCACTTCATATGTTGTTCACGACTGAATTTCCTGGGATCGTGAATGTATGCATATGAGGGGTTCTGGACCTTCCGGTTTGGGGCCTCTACAGATGACATCTACTACAAGGAGCCGGATCTCTCCGTAGGAGTGGAAGGGGTGGATTACACCATCCAGTACGGAGCTGACCTAGAGGGGGTTGAGTCTGACTAGGTTTAGCCTAGTCTGAAATAAATACTTAGCACAGTTGAATCGAGCAGCCTTGGACTCTATATTTGGCTGCTGAGTTCCCGTGTATGCACCTGTTTTACATTTCAGATGTTGTTCTAACTTTAATAATGAGATGACCTCATTATGAGCTCATTCTCTTGTCAGCACACTATGTTCTGTAATATATGTTTGTATGACAATCAAGTCCTGCAATGTTTCTGCTGTACCACCCTGAGGGATGTAATATTTGCGGAACGGTGTTCTGTGAGTGTTATATCAACGACTTGCGTACTACAACATGCAGTGGTATGCTGGGTCACCGCAACTGGTATCAGAGCAATTGCTTTGACCTTAGGTTGGAAACCTAGTAAAGGGATATACCCTGTAGGGTTCTAGATCATTACGATAAAGAGTTCGCTGGAAATATGATAGGTATTCACTTGGGAATATTCTGTTCATATTTCCAGAATGTTGAATCTTTATTATGTTCTATTAATAACATCTATGTTACTTGTGAACAGTGACAATGAAATGCGAGAGTTGAGGGAGAACGGAATGGGTAAAACATGAGAGGCTTGTGCACTATAAGGGGGAGTTGACAGAGAAGCTACGAGCTTTGCTTCGAGCTTTTGAGTTTGATACCAATATCAAAGTCAACACATACACCTACAAGGATGGTGAGACTATTCTGAAGTACAGGGTATTAATCCTGATACCTAGGGAGTTAACAGCACATATGACCACACCTAGTGGTGAAGGTAGGAGTCAGATGGCGGCTTACCAACAGGCCTTAGTACAAGCCTTAGCAACCATAAGAGAGCATAAAGAGAATCAGCTGTCAGGTACCAGCTTCACAGCCATTCCACATGACCACCTAAACACAGAGTTGGCACTTGACCATTCTGTGTTGATAAAAACCAAGCCAAAGTTGGCCCCTAGCCTGTTAGATCGATATAGGAAGTTGGTGGGATCTTTCTATAGAACTCACCAGGTCATAGTAGATGACAAGGATGGTATGTTGGAAGATCTGACCAAACCACCTAGCCTAGAGCAAAAGGGTAAGAAGAAGGCTCAGGAGAGGGATGAACCATCCTATACCCCAGGAGCAGAGTCATCCAAGAAACCAACCCAAGATAGGCAACCCAGGTATTCCACTACTCTGGAACCTCTCCACTATCCTGTTATACCACCTAGTGATCCGGAACCATACAACTTGTATGAAATTTCAGACGAAATGAGTGACATAAAGCCAAATATCTTTGGTGGAGTTCCAGAATCAGATTCTTTTATGGAGAACTCTGATTGTTGGATGTTTGAATGGTATCCTGGTACCAGTCAACATCCTATTCCATGTGACGATATGTCTGTGGATGAGGATCAGGATAGTGTGGAGGAAATTGCAGATGAGGAAGCAGTTGTTGTCATGAACATATCATCAGATGAGGATGAACAGGAAGAGACCCAACCGATGCAGGAGGTACCCTTTGATCATAGTTACTGCACTAGTACCACTTGTTTCGTAGAGGGTGGATCCTCGCAGTACACCAGTACTGAGGAGTTTGTGTCCTATCTTGATGACTATCTTTACATGGATGGGCTTTCTCCGAGTGATACCCAGTCTATGGACACATATGACACATATTATGTTCCATCTGGGAGCCCGTTTATTCCTGAGGCGGTGCGCATGACTTCACGCTACACTGGGTGGACTCCTGGCATGTACTCTGAGTTGTACAGTGGCAGCCATGGAGATGGTGTGAGGGCTCGAGTGAGGCAGTAGTTCAGGAGTTTTGAGCCATGTATCATAAATAAGGGTCGGAGTGTGTGAGCGACCCAGTGGTGCTTTGTACTACTTTACTTTCTGTAATTCACTATGGTGAAGGCTTGTAACAAACCTATATGTACTTGTATAGTATGTGTAATATGTTGTTTGTATTTGGATTTGGATTTTGTTTCTCTTGTGTGACTAGTGTTGCATGTGAAGTGAGGCTCAGAAAACATGGGGATGATGTAATTATGAGTTTGTTCACTTCGCATTGCAGGACTAGGGGAATATGGAGAGTGGCAGACCTGTTGAGGCCGACGCGCAACGTCTGGAGCGGGAAAATAAGGCGAAGGCTGATGAAGATGCTGCAAGGGCAGAGTTACCACCACCACCACTCAGGCCACTGGCAGAGCAGAATTTCATGGAGTACATGAAGTTTGTTCAATAAAATCAAAACAAGTTCATGTAGGAATTGCTAAACCAGGTGGGGCCTGGGAGAGCAGCCGAACCAAGGATGCTAACTCTGTTGGACTTCCTGCAGACTAAACCAGCACCATTTGCTACGGCAAGAGATCCTATGGATGCTGAAGACTGGTTAGTCGATACGGAAAGGAATCTCAATGCTATCAACGCGAATGATACGGAGAAGGTGCGTTTTGCTACACATCTTCTCAATGGACCAGCAGCAACATGGTGGGATAATCAGATCATTCTGAAGCCACCAGAGAAGGTATTTACATGGGTGTAATTCAAGGAAAAATTCAGGGAGTACCATGTTCTTGACAGTGTCATGGAGTTGAAGAGGAGGGATTTCGAGGACCTCCAGCAAGGGACCCATCATATGATTTGGCATGTCAATGAGTTTAGCAGACTTTCTCGTTATGCTCCTGACAAAGTGGACACTGACAAGAAGAGGATCAAGAGGTTCTTCAGAGGATTGGATCCTTATGCTGCTATGCAGTTGAGGACGTCCAAACCAGCTAACTTCCAAGAGTTGATGAACTCTGCAGTTATCTGGGAGAATGATTATAAGTTGTTTCAGCAGAACCAATAGAAGAAGGCCAAGTTTGAGCCTAAGAAGTTTCAGCCAAGTCAATCTACTTCAACTTTGAGTTTCAAGCCAAGGATAAAGAAGGGAGGAACCCCGATCAATCGTGGACCGTTTAATCCAAGGAATAAGATCATCTGTCAGAACTGAGGTCTTCCTGGACACATTAAGAGTGAATGTAAGCAACCCAAGGTTGTTTGTTTTGGGTGTGCAAAAGAAGGACACATCAAGCCAGATTGTCCTAACAAGACAACTGGAGGTGATTTCAACATAGGTGGACCTAGGCCAGGTGAAGCAAGTGGATTCTCATACGGAGGTTGCGGCAGCAGGAAGAACAACAATGGCAAACGAGTTAAACCCTTCGGGAAGTTTAACTGCACGTCTCTGGAGGAGGCTGACAACTCGGACACCGCGGTACTAGGTACACTCAGTCTTCTTACACAATATGGCAAAGTTTTATTTGATACTGGTGCCACCACATCATTCATCTCCAGTTATTTTGTGGATAAGTATGGGGTAAGGTGTTCACGTTTAGAATGTCCTCTTATTGTTATGACGGCGGGAGGTATGCTCTTAGTTACGCGTGCAAGGCCATATCAAGTTATTATGATCTGTGGATGCACATACTACGCAGATCTTTTTGTTATTCCTTTGAAGAGCATTGATGCCGTTCTGGGAATGGACTGGATGACGGAGAATGGAGCTTTAATTGACTGTGAGGAGAAAACAGTTTCTCTTAGGAAGCCCGGAGGAGGAAGAGTTACATATCAAGCAGATAAGCATACTCCTGTGGAGGCTGAACTCCAACTCAACTCACTCAATTAAGCTAAGCTAGAAGATATACCAGTAGTTAATGAGTTTCTGGATGTATTTCCAGCAGAATTACCGGGAATGCCACCAGATATGGAGATCGAGTTTACCATTGACTTGATACCAGGTACATCACCTATTTCTCAGGCACCGTACAAGATGGGTCCTAAAGAATTAAAGGAACTCAAGGAACAAATAGATGAACTAGAAAGTAAGGGATTCATCAGTGAAAGTGTATCCCCATGGGGATCACCAGTTATATTCGTGCACAAGAGAGATGGAGGTAGGAGAATGTGTGGTGATTTTAGAAATCTAAACAATGTCACCATCAAGAACAAGTATCCATTACCTAGAATTCAAGATTTTTTTTATCAAGTCCACGGGGCTGGAGTGTTCTTCAAGATTGATCTCAGATCAGGGTACCATCAGATCAAAATTAAGCCAGAAGATGTACCCAAGACAGCCTGTCGTGGGATAATCACGGCAGATGTTACCGGGGGTAACTGATCTAGGGGCAAGTCGACACAGGTATTTGGGAGAGGGTTTAGCTCGAAGGAAGACATGGCGAAAAGCAATCTAAGAGCCGGAAAACAACTCGCCGGATCTCGATATGATTATACTGGATACTCGATAATAGGTGTTACAGTTATGACCTGAATCTCTCTCAGGCGAAGCCTAGGGGTTGGTTTATATAGTACTCATACCCCCTTTGGCTTGCCATACAAAGCGCTCCTTGAGTCCTACTCGAACTCTATATACAAACCTAACTTTCCTTACCATAACCCACAATCCGGGTTACGATCCTTACAAGCCCTGGGCCTTTCTGAAGCTTCTTTGTTCTTAGCCGGATTTGGTCCATCCGCCGTTTGGGCCGGATTACACCTGGGAGTTGGCATACCGGGTTACTATCCCCTCATCAGTAGTCCCCAGGATAGCGCGGGCTTCATGAATTCATTCTTGAGGCGCTCGCTATCCCGATAGCTCGATCCTTCCTCGAACGCCTAATGGGCCTTTCCATATTTGAACCCTTGCTCCGAACGCCCACAACGCCAAATCCGCGCGGATAATTACTGTTCCGCAATTTCCGGCTTTCTGGCCGCGGGTGAGCTCACTACCTCCCTTATAAATATCAGCAGAGGGTAACCCTAAACCATTCACCTCGTTTCGTCATTTCTTTCTCCTCGCTCCCTCACAGTTCCGGCCGCCGGGCTCACGCGCGCTTCCAGAGATAAGGCCACCTCCGGCCACACCCGACCTCGAGCTCTCCAGCACCGCCATCGAGCCCCGCCGCCACGCTCTTGTTTCTTCCATCAAGGACTGTGGTGAGACACTCAAGCCGCGCCGCGCACCGGCCTCAGTTCGGACCTCAACTCCTTCGGTAAGCCCCTCTCAATCATCCAACTGAAACCGGCAATTTCATCAATTTGACCAAGATTGGATCTGAGTCAACCCGCGAATCAATTTTAGGGAACCATCAAATTAGTCCGCTTCGATAGTCCTTAGCTTCTTCAAGCACCTGATACGCAATCACCACTCATTTCCGCGCCCTTATTAACCATTAAACTTCATATAAGATTACTTGCAAGTCCTTCGATTCTAGATCCGTTCCGCCTTGTTTTTTCCGCCCGCCGCATTAACACCCGGATAATCCTTCTTTTCCAGTTAATCCCTCCTCAGTAAGGTATGGGCAACCATCCATGTTCACCCAACCCACCTCAATACGTAAGTAATTAACGATTTACTCAACTTCATCCGACACCCGGAAAATCTTCAGCACTTAGCTTCGTAGCGCATTACCCGGGTCTTGTTTTAGCCTTCAACGCCTTGACGTCTCCAAACCCGAATGATTTGATGCTCCGAATCTCACTCCATACATTTCCTGTCCCTTGCAGGTCAACTCCATGGCTCCTAAAAGACAAGGAAGACATCCGGCTTCTGCAAAGGCCCCTCAAACCACTTCTGCCAACTGGGGTCGGTCTTCAACGACAAAGGCCAAGCTAGATGGGATGGCCGAGCTAGGAATCCTTCCTTCTCAAAAGGAAATACATTGGAGGGCTCCTGGCGATGAGACCCGTCCCACTCCTATCGGGAACGAGGTAATTTGCTTTACCGAGCATGTGACCCGGGGATTCCGTCCTCCGGGTCACCCTTTTTTCCGGGAAGTCTTGAGCCACTACGGCCTCCGGGTGTTCGACATAGGGCCTAACTCTATGCTGAACATCACCCACTTCATAGTTTTGTCCGAGTCGTACTTACGCACTCCGCCAAACCTTGTTCTTTTTACCGAATTATTCCAATGCGAACCATGCTATGAGAACGGTAACGGAACGCTTCTTACCTGCGGCGGGGTGTCTATCCAGCGCCGCAAACACTCACTGATGCCACCTCTCAACCTGAACTCTGACGCCAAAAACTGGCAATTATCCTTCTTTTATTGCCACGACACTTCTCCGGACGGTGAGAGGAAACTGCCGGGTTACTCGGAGACCCCCCTCGAGCCGTCCGAGTCTTTTAGTGCTTTCGCTCCTGACTCTGATAGGGAAGCGATTCGGCCCCTTTTGGCCGAACTATCGGCCCTTTCAGCCCATGGCCTTCTCGGACTTAACCTGGTAAAGACTTGGGTGGAGTTCCGGGTTCAACCCAACTCCATCCGCTCAAAGTCGCTGCACGAATACTCGGGTCACGTCACAGATTCCCTTCGCTATTCCACCAAAAACTTCCCTGCCGGTAACACCAACAAGACTATCAAGGGCTTCCTGACGGAGAGACTAGATGTCATAAAGAATACTACCGGGTTATCCCCGTTCACTCGGGAAAACCCCGCCCCAGCGGTAAGACCTGACTCCTTTTTCTCATTTCATTACTTTCATCCCTTATAGCCTCTAACCACCACTTGTGCTTATTTGTTCACAGGATAACGACCCCTTCTGGAAAGTTGAAAATCCTCCTCCTTCTCAAGACCCTGAAGAGGAAAACGAGTCTGCTGACGATGATGAGGGTACTCTCCCATACCCTTCACACCTGCCCCTCACCTGTGTTATTTCTCTTATCTGATACCTATCCGGTTTTCAGGGTCGGGGGATGAAGAGGAGGAAGAAGAAAATGACCCAGAGGCCACCGAGTCTGACCAGGAGCCCCCTGTTGGAAACAAAAGGAAGGCTAGAGGGGTAGTTGAAAAGGTTCCCTTCTCTTCTATGTCTCGTGCGCCTTACTCCTTTGCTGCTATGCATGAACTTAACGAGCGATTATCACATTCACCCTTCTTGAAGGACCCTCTCCCGACTAAACGTAGGGTGACCCGGAATTCTCCGGGGGATGATCCCCTTAACCCGGGTATCTCCACTTCACCCACTCATCGGGCCAGTACCCCTCCAGCTCAACCTTCCCAATCTCCTCAACGTCATCCATCTCCTAATCATCCACTTGCCGGGCAATTTCGCGTGCCGCAGCCAGTGCTCCTGCCGACATCATCCGCCTCCAGCGGCGAGCTTCCCCCGGACTATGCCGTGAACACCGGGTAACTACCTTTACTTACATTTTCTCGTATTAGTTACTTTTCTTTTTTCCGTATATTCCGCCGATCCATGTCCTCCTTCTTGTCTTCAGCGCCACAGTTACGCTGAGCGACCAGGATATTCCTGAACCGGAAGGACAGGAAGAGGAGAAGCCGAGTGATGACATGGACGTTGAGATTGAAGACGAGGCCGAGGACGGAAAAGAAGAAGACCCTTTCAAGGACCCAATTCCACCGAAAACTGCATCACCCCAGCCCTCTGAAGAAGTGGACGAAGACATCATCTTGGAGACCAAGCCGGGCTCTCCTAACCCGGACGTTCAAACGACCCAGGTTTCGACCCCCAGACCCGGAACAGCTCCTCCACAAGAGGGCCAATCCTCCGGCCCTTCTCAACTTCGTCCTGAAGACATGACCTTTGCTCAGATGCTAGATGCCCTTCATACCTTGAAGGGTGACGAAGAAAACTTACTAGATGCCTTAATACTCAAGCACGAGGTAATCCCGACTAACACCAATTGATTCCATATATAGTCCCCAAGTTCCGAGTAAATTACTAGGTAACTTGCTTGGAACTTTGCATAATGTTTCTGGCTGACCCTTCTTCATGCTTCCTTACAGGACTATGTTTCACAGTTGGAGAAGAAACTGGCCAAATCCACCAAGCTTGCTGAAAAAGAAGCGGCCCTTCGTGAAGCTGCTGAGACTGAGGCTCACAGGTGCCAGAAGATGACGAAAAAGTACAAGAAGAGAGCTCGTAAGGCAAAAGGCAAACTGACAACTCTTTCTGCTCAAATTGATGGTGTTTATCGTACCGCAACTGGTAAGATTTTTGAATTTCACCTTTTGTGACTCGGATTACTTTGATTTGAACAACTGCACTTGTTTGCCTACTATCTTTGCTTCTTTTGCCTTTTTTAGCAGGCCCACGTGATGCTGCCCCCGAAGAAGATGATGCTGCCAAGCTTAAAACCATCAAGAATACTCTTCGCCAACTTTGCGGCGGAGTTAGCTGGATACTTGATGAGCTGCGACTGCCGGATGTCAAGCCAGATAATATGAAGAGATTACTGGAATTCTGCTCCACAATCCCCGAGTGGATTTGGCATTGGAAACGATCCTCCTGCCGAGTTGGGGTAACCCGGGGGCTCGCACTGGCTAAAGCATACGCCCCCAAGCTACAACTTGCCAAACTTATGAGTGGATTTCCAGAGTTCAACTTGGATGGGTCCAAGTTTGTGCCAAAGGACTTCAAGGCTATTCAGAAAGAAGTCCGCCATCCGGCTAGCGTTATTGCTGACAGCTTAGAGATTGATGAGATTCTCCCTGCTTATGATGCTAATGACAAGGTTGTCAAGGCGAACCGCCCCCAGCCTTTTGATATGCTTGCCCGTTGGAAGGAGCAGGCGATCAAGATGAAGGAAGAAGCCGCCAAGAAGGCCGAGGCCGACTCTGCTCCTGCAACTTCTGCTGCACAACCCGGGACTGCTGCCGACCCGAGTGGCGCCGCAACTACTGGTGGCGACAAGGGCAAGGCCAAGATGGATCCTGCAGCTTGAAGTAATGCCTATCATTTCACACACGTCAGCCGGCAAAGCATCGTTAAAACAGTCTTTACTATTCGTTTAAGCAGAGCGCCTGTGCTCTTTTGATACTTTATGGTTTTTGTAACACTTTTATTTAAATTCCCAATGCACTTTGCGCCCCCTTTGGGCTTTTGATGAATGTGTCTTTGCGTTTTCTTATTCTTGATATCCACTTGCTTTATTCTCGATAACTTATACTTCTTTTTTCTTAGCAAAGCCCGTCCTCCGGGTTTCGTCTGAGACCCGGATGCGTGGCTTGTTGTAATTTAATCGGCTGGATGATGTTGTTTCCTCATTAGAGCTCATAAGTCCCCAGCCCGGGTTTCCGCGTCTAGGACACATGATTGTTTCTTTTCAAGGAAACGAATCGCCCATCGCTGGATGCCCAAAACTTCAGGACAGCTTCTATGAGGTTTGAAGTTATGCTTGATAATCGTTGAGTTTCCGGCTGTAAGCCTTATACTCTGCATAACCTGTGGTTTAGATGACCCTTTCGACTATCTTGTACTATAAGCCGGCTTTCGCGTGGATACCATGTTGTTACATCAATACGAAAACTGGGTCAAACAAGTCCCTTTTGGGTCTCATGACTGATAGTAATCGTAGGCGAACAGATCATGCCACTTTGTTGCGAGTCACATCGAGCTTAAGTAAGAATAGACGAGAAATTTGGACTTCTTTGTCCGGTTATAAGATTGTAGCCGCACTCGTTTTTTCGAGTTGCCGGCCCCTATAACTCATTGGCATCAAGGCCGGGTCTTTTTTGAGTTTGCGGCTGTGCTTGTAGGAGCAACTAGCCCTCAAGACCTAAATATTTTACGCCGTATAAATGACAATTGTCTCTTTTCTCGATAATCCCCTTTTTATTTGATATGAAAAAATTAGGCCAGCAAGCCGCCTCATTAAAAACCCATCCAGTCCCCAAGGGTGCCCTGGATAGGAAAAGAGTGCGTCTGAAACCTGCTGCCTGTTACATCATTTTCTGCTAAGTATAGTATGGACGTAGCTGAGCCACGTTCCATGGTCTATCTCTTTCTTGCATAGGTGCAGTAGTATGAGCAGTGTCGTTGACTGTGGCCGATTCTTCTCTTGCATCTATCAAGTAATATGACCCATTATGTAGACTCCGGCTTATGATGAAAGGTCCTTCCCATGGCGGCGATAGCTTGTGTTTTCCCTCGTTTGTTTGAACCAAGCGCAGGACCAAGTCTCCCTCCTGGAAGACCCGGCTTTTTACCCGCCGGCTATGATATCTTCGCAAATCCTGCTGATATATGGCTGACCTTTCTAAGGCTTGCTCCCTTTGTTCTTCTAACATGTCCACGGCGTCTTGCCGGTTCTTCTCGTTCTCCACTTCGACGTAGGCTGTCACTCTTGGTGAATCATGAATGATGTCGCTTGGTAATACTGCTTCTGCGCCGTAAACCATGAAGAAAGGCGTCATCTGGGTGGACCGGTTAGGTGTAGTATTGATACCCCAGACCACGGAAGGGAGTTCTTCAACCCACGCTCCAGCGGCCCTGATACAAGGGACCCTTAGCCGCGGTTTCAATCCTCGAAGTAGCTCTTGGTTCGCCCTCTCTACTTGCCCGTTGGCTTGCGGATGTGCCACTGATGCCACATCAAGCCTGATTCCATTGTTGCCACAAAATTTTTCCATCTCTCCCAGGGACATGTTGGTTCCGTTGTCAGTGATTATACTGTGGGGATATCCAAACCGGTATATGATTCTTTTCAGGAATTTGACTGCTGTGGCCGCTTCACAATTGGTAACCGGCATAACCTCCACCCACTTGGTAAACTTATCGACAGCCACTAAAAGATGTGTCTTCTTGCATGGTGACATATGGAAAGGGCCAACCATGTCCATACCCCAAACAGCGAATGGCCAAGTTAGTGGTATTGTCCGTAACTCCATAGCCGGCACATGAGTTTGGCGAGCGTACCTTTGACATCCATCGCATCTTGCCACTATCCGCTCCGCGTCTGTTAAGGCCGTGAGCCAGAAGAACCCATGCCGATAGGCCTTAGCCACAAGGGATCTTGTGGACGCATGATGCCCACAATCACCTTCGTGGATCTCCTTAAGGATTTGTCGGCCTTCTTCCGGTGTCACGCAGCGCAGAAAGACTCCTGTCGCGCTTCTCTTGTACAGCTCCCCATTGATAATAGTATATCCTTTTGCCCGCCTCAAGATTTGTCTTGCTAATACTTCCTGCTCTGGCAATTCGCCCCGTGATAAATAGGCCAGATATGGCTCTGTCCACTCGGGAACAGTACGTATTGTAGCCACAAACTCCTCATCCGGGTCTCGATTTGCTAGTTCTTCCTCAGACTCGGATTTAACTGACGGTCGCCATAGCTCATCCAGGAAAACATTAGGTGGAACCGGCTCTCTACGCGAGCCGAGTCTGGCGAGTGCATCCGCTGCCTCATTTTTTCTTCTGTCTATGTGCTCTACTTCATACCCGGAGAAACACCCGGCAACCCTATCAACCTCTCTGCGATACGCTGCCATAGTGGCGTCCTTCCTATCCCAGGTTCCTGATACCTGCTGCACCACAAGATCCGAATCCCCAAAGCATCGTATCCTTCTGATGTTCATCTCCTTGGCTATCTTCAAGCCGTGCAGTAGGGCCTCATACTCGGCCACGTTATTTGAACAATCGAAGTGAATCTGTAGCACGTAACTTAGTTTGTCCCCCTTGGGCGATGTCAGCACCACTCCGGCTCCTGACCCCTCGTACTGCTTTGATCCATCGAAGTGCATGGTCCATGACTCGGAACTCGGAACTGTGGTAACCATTCCAGTGTGCGTCCAGTCGTTAACGAAATCAACCAAGGCCTGGGACTTGATTGCCGATCTGGGCTCGTAGCTGATATGATAATCTCCCATCTCTATTGCCCATTTAGCTATTCTGCCCGTTGCATCCGAGTTTCTGATGATATCTGACATTGGTATTGAACTTACCACTGTTATGGGATGTTCTTGGAAATATGGCTTCAACTTCCGGCTGGCCATAAAGACCCCAAACACCAATTTTTGCCAATGCGGGTAACGCTGCTTCGCTTCCGATAACACTTCACTGACATAGTAAACCGGCCTCTGGACCGGGTAACCTTTCCCGTCTTCTTTGCGTTCCACGACAACCACTGCACTGACGGCTCGGGGACCGGCTGCCACGTATAATAACATAGGCTCTTTAGGACCCGGCGCCGCTAGTACTGGCGCTTCAGATAACTGCTTTTTTAGTGCTTCAAACGCCTCGTCTGCCTCCTGATCCCATACAAACTTATCTGACTTCCGCAAAAGCCGGTACAAGGGTATTGCCTTTTCTCCAAGCCTGGATATGAACCGGCTCAGGGCTGCCACGCAGCCCGTGAGTTTTTGAACGTGCTTCAAATTTTCCGGTTTCTTCAAATTCTGTATGGCCTTGATTTTATCCGGGTTTGCCTCAATTCCTCTTTCGGAGACTATGAAACCAAGCAACTTCCCGGCCGGGACTCCGAATACACACTTCGTTGGGTTGAGCTTCATCTGATACCTCCTCAAGTTTTTAAACGTTTCCTTTAAATCATCAATAAATGTTTCTGCCTTCCGGGTCTTAATAACCACGTCATCCACATACGCGTGCACGTTGCGCCCAATTTGGTCCTCGAAGCACTTCTGAATACATCGTTGGTAAGTTGCGCCCGCATTTTTCAATCCAAACGTCATGGTTTTGTAGCAGAAGGCCCCAAAAGGGGTTATGAATGACGTTTTCTCCCAATCCTCCCTTTTGAGTTTAATCTGGTGGTACCCCGAATATGCGTCCAGGAAACACAGCAAGTCGCTTCCGGCTACCGCGTCTATGATTTGGTCTATCCTTGGTAGTGCGAACGGATCCTTTGGGCAATGCTTGTTGAGGCTCGTGAAATCGATACACATCCTCCATTCATTTGTCTTTTTCATCACAAGAACCGGGTTTGCTAACCAGTCGGGGTGAAATACTTCCATGATAAAGCCTGCGGTTAATAGTCGCGCGATTTCCTCACCTATAGCTCTTCTCCTTTCCTCATTCATCTTTCTCATACCTTGCTTCACAGGCCTGGCCTTGGGATCCACGTGCAAACTGTGCTCTGCCAACTCAGTGGGAATACCCGGCATGTCGCTGGGTGTCCAAGCAAACACATCCGCATTTGAACGGATGAATTCCACCAGAGCCTTTTCTTGCGCATCATCTAGATTGGACCCTATAGTGAATTGCTTGGTGGGATCTCCCTCCACAAAATCTACTTTCTTGGTATCTTGAGCTGCCTTGAACTTCACTCTTTCGTCTTCAGCATCTGGCCTTCTCAACGCTGTACCATCATCCGGATCCACCTGCGACCGGTAATACTGAAGCTCTTCCTTCCTGCAGGCTTGTTCGGCCATTACTGAATCTCCCTCATCGCACTCGGCTGCTATATCCCGGTTTCCATGGATAGTGATGGTCTGCTTGGGGCCCGGAATCTTTAATTGCAGATACACGTAGCACGGCCTAGCCATGAACTTAGCATAAGCCGGCCTTCCGAACAGAGCGTGGTAGGGGCTGTGCAGCTTGACTACCTCGAACGTGAGCCACTCCACCCGATAGTTATCTACCGATTCTCCAAAGGCTACTTCCAACGCAATTTTTCCTTCGGGGCGTGCCGAATGACCCGGCACGATTCCATGGAACACCGTCGAACTTTTTTGTAGCTGGGACTCCTTGAGGTTCATGCGCAAGAAGGTTTCCCAATATAGGATGTTGATACTACTCCCTCCATCCATCAAGACTTTCTTCAGCTCGTAACCATTGACCTGGGGTGCCACCACTAATGCCAAGGTTCCGGGGTGTTTTATTCCTTCCGGGTGATCCCTTCTGCTCCATGTTACCTCTTGCTCCGCCCATCTCAAGGATCCCGAAGTGGCCGAGGAGGCTGGATCCACTGTTTGCTTCAACGCCCCTTTGTCCCTGCTGGAAGTCCCTGTAACATGCACATGATATTGTCCTTTCAAATTGAGCGTACGTACCATGCCGATGAAGATATTGATTTGGCCGATTGACACCATGGATCCGGATTCGAAGTGATCCGGCTCCAACTCCCACCCGGAATTGTCCACTATCTGCTCTCCTTCGTCATTGGAGTAGATCCCGCCGACGACAAAGTTCTCCATACTCTTCCGAGCTTCTCCCGTGATGTAAACACCTTTGGACGCAGGCCCCACGGTGGGCGCCAACTGTCGTGGGATAATCACGGCAGATGTTACCGGGGGTAACTGATCTAGGGGCAAGTCGACACAGGTATTTGGGAGAGGGTTTAGCTCGAAGGAAGACATGGCGAAAAGCAATCTAAGAGCCGGAAAACAACTCGCCGGATCTCGATATGATTATACTGGATACTCGATAATAGGTGTTACAGTTATGACCTGAATCTCTCTCAGGCGAAGCCTAGGGGTTGGTTTATATAGTACTCATACCCCCTTTGGCTTGCCATACAAAGCGCTCCTTGAGTCCTACTCGAACTCTATATACAAACCTAACTTTCCTTACCATAACCCACAATCCGGGTTACGATCCTTACAAGCCCTGGGCCTTTCTGAAGCTTCTTTGTTCTTAGCCGGATTTGGTCCATCCGCCGTTTGGGCCGGATTACACCTGGGAGTTGGCATACCGGGTTACTATCCCCTCATCACAGCCTTTGTTTCAAGGTATGGACATCATGAATATTTGGTTGTTCCTTTTGGACTGACCAATGCACCAACTATTTTCATGAATTTGATGAACAAGATCTTCATGCCATACTTGGACAAGTTCTTGATTGTGTTCATCAATGATATTCTGATATATTCGAAGAACAAAGAAGATCATGCTAAGCACTTAAGGATATCATTACAAGTTCTAAGGGAACATCAGTTGTATGCCAAATTCAGTAAGTGCGAGTTTTGGTTAGATCAAGTAGAATTCTTTGGACATGTCATCAGCAAAGAAGGTATTGCAGTGAATCCTGACAAAGTACAGTCAGTCCTGGATTGGAAAACACCAACCAATGTCAAGGAAGTTTGAGGATTCCTTGGAATGGCCGGTTATTCTAGAAGATTCATCGAGGGATTTTCTAAGATAGCAGGGCCAATGACCAACTTGTTAAGGAAAAATACTCCTTTTGTATGGTCGGACAAGTGTGAAGCCAATTTTCAGGAGTTGAAAAACGGTTGAAAACAGCCCCAATCTTAGCAGTACCTAAACCAGACAAGGATTACATCGTATATTGTGATGCATCCAAGAATGGATTGGGTTGTGTACTCATGCAAGATCGGAAGGTAATAGCTTATGGTTCAAGACAGCTCAAACCACATGAAGTGAACTACCCAACTCATGATTTGGAGTTGGCAGCGGTAGTTTTTCTTTGAAGAGATGGAGGTCATTTCTTTATGGAGCAAAGTGTGAGCTTTACACATACCAGAAAAGTCTCAAATATTTGTTCACTCAGAAATAATTGAATATGAGGCAAAGAAGATGGTTAGAATTGATCAAAGATTACGATCTTACCATCAACTATACACCAGGAAAAGCCAATGTGGTAGCTGATGCTTTAAGCCGGAAGATTACTGACAGTCAACCAATTCAATATGAATTTTCCAAAAGAGTTGAAGAGGGAAATAGAACAAGCTGAGATTGAGATACTAGAGGTACAATCTTTGGGGGGGGGGTTTGTATACCATGAAGGTCTTGGAAGAAAGAAAAAGTGATCTCATGAATGAGATAATTCGACGGCAAGACAAGTATCCTTTCATAAAAAAAGAACTCCAAAGTATTGAAGAAGGAAAACCTTCTGTATTTCATTTAGGGGAACATAGTTCATTATGGATCAACAAGAGGCTTTGTGTACCAGATATTCCTGAGATCAAGAAGTTAATACTTCGGGAAGCACATGATACACCGTATTCTATTCATCCTGGGAGTACCAAGATGTACATGGATCTCAGAGACATATTCTGGTGGAACAATATGAAAGGAGATATTGCCAAGTATGTTTCTGAATGTCACACATGTCAGAGGGTAAAGGCAGAACATCATAGTCCAGCAGGACCATTGCAACCTTTAGATATTCCAGAATGGAAGTGGGATGAGATTGGTATGGATTTCATTACTGGTCTACCAATGATTAGGACACATAAGGATATGATTTGGGTTATCATGGATAGATTGACCAAAAGTGCACATTTTCTAGCAGCCAACGAGAAAGATAACACCGAGAAATTGGTTATTTATGTTAAGGAGATAGTCAGTAAACATGGTGAACCTAATATAATAGTTTCAGATCGAGGATCTGTGTTTACTCAGTATTTTGGAGAAAACTACATGAAGCTCTAGGTTCACAATTGGAATTCAGTATTGCTTATCATCCGCAGACCGGAGGGCAAACTGAAAGAACTAATCAAATATTAGAAGACATGCTTCAAGCATGTACTATCGATTTTGGTGGATCATGGGATGAACATCTGCCATTAGCATAATTCTGATACAATAACAGTTATCAAAGCAGTTTGAAAGTTGCACCATTTGAAGTACTTTATGGACGGAAGTGTAGATCACCAATATGTTGGTTCGAGGCTGGGGGAAGTCTGAGTTTGAACCATACTATGTCAAGGATCAACAGAACATTGTTGATATCACCAGAGATCATCTGAAAATAGCTCAAAGCCGTCAGAAAAGCTATGCTGATCACAAGAGAAGGACATGGGGACCAAAAATTGGGGATATGGTCTATCTCCGAGTTAGTCCGATGAAAGGGCTTAAAAGGTTCGGAGTTAAAGGAAACTTAAGTCCTCGATACATAGGACCTTACAAGATTCTGGCACAGAATAGGAATGTAGCGTTCACTCTACAGCTACCCGAGAAATTGAAGCAAGTCCATAATGTTTTCCATGTATCCCAACTCCAGAAATGTTTGAATGAACCAGAAGATTCCGTTAATCCGGAGGAGCTAGAGTTAGAATCAGACCTCACATACGTGGAGGAACCAGAAAAGATTCTAGCTGAAGACTGGAAAAGACTCTAGAACCGAGCAATAAAGTATTGCAAAGTACAGTGGAAACGTCATCCTGAACGTGAAGCTACCTGGGAGAAGGAAGAAGAGTTACGACAAAACTACCCCGAGCTCTTCAGGTATTATTGTTACAACTTCGGGACGAAGTTCTCGTTAAGGAGGGAATACTGTAATGTCCCAGCGTTTAGGAACTCACGGGGGGGTAGAATTTTTATCTGTGCATCTGCATGCATGTGTTTGCAAAACCTGAATAAAATTTTCGCAAAACCAAAACCCTGGAATGATCGAGGTTCCTTCGATATTCTGTTTCTTAGAGAGAGATAGATACTGGAAGAGGATGGAATTTCAACATGACCTTTAGGTTATATTTGAATTGACAAGTTTAAATTTGAATTATTTAAACTTAGGAATGATTGAGTTTAAATTTGAGTTTGAATTTGAATTGGAATTCAAATTGGTTAAACAAGATTATACCCCAATCCGAATCAAACTGAAACAAATAAGAAATAACAAATATTGGATATTTCCAATTTCCTTAAGGATAGAGAAAGAAAACGATTAACTTTATTAATAACATCACAGTATACAAAGTCTTTACAAATTGTTTCCAAAAATAGAAGAAATACAAGAATGTTACAATGGTACCATTACAAGCATTTGTTTCCTAGACTAAGTCCTATCTAATCCAAAGCATATGTCCTCATCTTAACCTGCAAAATAAACATAAACAATAACAAAGGGGTTAGGAGGGATTAGAACCCTCACTCTGTCAGTGTATTGCACTGATAAACACATCATTGAGTTAAATTAGATCATGTAGTATCTGTTCTAATTGATTAGGCCTCAGACTATCATCACAGGCAAAGCCAAGTATACAACTGACAGTTCAAAGAAAATAGAAGGCCAGGATAAGACCAACCGCATAGCATGGTGAAAAGATCATCTCACCTAGCATACAGGCATACATCACACTCACCAGCACACTTTGGTGCTGTCAACACACCTGCTACAGTATAAATAGCCCATCAACCGCATGGGGAAGGGATCAACATCACACTTTCCCCTGCTCCTGCTCGGGTTGTGAAAACAACTAAGAATAGGAAGAACCAGCACCACCAGAACATCCACACAAAATCATCCACAAGTACAAGTGCATAAAATTGGAGATCCAGCAATCAAGAGCACAAGGCCAAGCCACAAGGAGGAAGGAGGATTGAATCAAGCAAGCCACAAGCAACAAAAACCACCAACCAATTGTTCATCACACAAGGTGAATCCTTATGCACCATCAAAGCCATCTAATGGCTAGTTATACACAAAGATGGGTTGAGGTTTATTACCCTCATAGTAGCATAGAAGTGCTATGCTATATTCATCACAGGGATGGAAATAAATCAAGATAGCATCTGTTATTTATAAGTTAGGTCCTCAGGCTTTGCATCATAGGCTTAGGGGCAAAAAGAAACAGGTGCAAGCAATCTGTTCTTAGCAGTTAATTCTAAAAAGATAAAAGCATCAAGTGTTGTTGTCTGTTCTTATCAAGTGATGTATAGGGACAACAGATCAAGAGAGCTCAAGTTCTTATCAGTGTATAAGATGCAGAAGCCAAGATTTGAGCCAAATATTTACTAAATCATATCACAGCCCCAATATGTCCTCAGTACAGTTGTTGGGCACCAGATCTAAGGATCTGGTACCTCAACACACCCTCACAGAGGGATTTAATCAATGAAATAAAATCATGTGATGATGGCATATTCTCTGAACCAAAGGTTCAGAGTAACACCTATCAAAATAATCACACCCATAGAAATGATCTGACCAAACACATCCAGGTGTGCTCTGTATTGAATCCAACAGAGAACTACCAATAGTAATAAATCACAGGGAGACAACCCTAGTGGATTCCTCCACAGCACAGGGAGAAATTCCCAGATGATTTTCCACAGCACAAGCACATGGAAAAGTCCCTAAGATATTTCCCACGGCATACTTACATCACAAATAAATTCCTTAGTGAAATCATCCAACCAAAATCATCTTTGTTTCCAATCCATCACAGAGATGGAAATTTTTCCTAAACAACAACTTGAATCAAATCTTCCACTGGGAAAGTTCCCCAAGCCTCGTCAATCCATCACAAGTATCACAGGAGTATCACAGAGAACCATGGAATGAACACTAGCACGAAGGCTAGGTTCTAGAGCAAGGGATGGAGGAGACAGAGGGAGAAGAGGATGAGAACATGATGACTCATAGGTGTTCACCATCGTGGTGACCACAGCCATTTGATGAAGCGCAGAGGCGGGTGGCGTGGCACCGCGGTTGCATCCGTGGAGGCCATCCCGGCGGCGCCTCGCCACCGCAGCAAATCGACGGCGCCTGGAGCAGTAGCAGCAGCAGGGCAACACCCGGTGGCGCCCTGAACCACCTCGGGAGTCCAGAACACGCCGGAGAGGGGCGGAGCACCTCGGGCTCGGGAGCTTCTTCATCATCCGCTCTTCCTTATAGACAAAGGAATCGGGAGGGGACGACCGAAGCCGAGAGATCGCCGCCATCTTATCCGAGTCCAGCCACCGTCGGTTTCACGGATTCCGGCGCCATCCGACCACCACCATCGTCCCCGACAACTCCGTCACGCTCGTGGTGAGCTCCCGCACCTCAAGGTGCTCCCGCCTACCTCCCTCCCCCTCTATGTCGCGTTGTTGCCGCCGTTCGTGCCCCGCCGTCGTGGTATGGTCGCCACCGGCCAACTCCGGTGGCCATTCCGCGAACCGCCACCACCTGCAGGACCCCCTCGACGAGCTGCAGCTAGTGGTACCAACGAATTTGCACCTTACGCGCCAGATCGACGGATTTGATCCGTGACAGAGCCATAGCTTCCATGGGCTGACGTCATCATGACGTCACGAGGGGCGCTAACGTCAGCCTGATGTCATAAACCGATTTTTCTTTTATCAGGAAATGTTTAATAAATTCCAGAAAAGAATTAATCTTAATAATTAAATAACTAATGTTTTATTAATCAGAAAAATAAAATAAAAATATCGAAATGTTCAGAAAATTAAACTCTATCTGAATATGTCACTTTCATATATGTTTGACAAAGTTGAAAATTGAACATTATTTAAATCATTTAAAAGTAGAGAAAATAAGGTTTTATTCAATAAAATCAGAAATTTAAAAGTTATATACCAAAATGCTCAAAATGACAAATGCAAACTAGTTATGATGTTTTCAAACCCATTTGAGCAATTAAAATGCTACACACTCATAATTGCCGAAGTGCCCCTCCGGGGTCTATTTCGGGATAATTTCAATAAAAAAGGCATAATTGCCATACAAACCCTGACAAACCATCGAGCATGTTTAGGGCTTTATTTCAGTGCATTAAGTTGCTCATGCATACATATTGTGCATTGAATCGATGCCATGTGTTGATTGTTGTTCTTCTTTTCAGTGATGTTCCCCTTCGGTAGAACGCGACTCCGAAGTGAAGGCCAGCAACTCCAATGGCGAATACTTGATCCTAACCGACAAGTCAAGCACTTATTCCTGAAGCCTATATCTGGTTTTCTTATAACCAAGGCAAGCATAACCTCTTATCTTCTCATACATGGTTTTCGAAGTGTTTTGGAATCTCGTATATTGCATGCGGTTCAAAGTATTTATGGTCTTAGCTAGAGTTCCCCTATACTTGTTGCATCGCCTAAATATCCTGATACACTGTTCCTAGTAGCTATAGGTTTGATTGTGCGCGCCTTGTCAAAGCCTGTGAGTCTTGCTTAGCCATGCCTAGTTGTGATCTGATCCATCCGGTTGATGAATCTGGTCAATGCGTGAATCTTTTATGTCAGGTTGTTGTGATTTGAATTGTCTTTGATAACTTGACTAATAACGGCATGGATGTAAGGCCACAATGGTTTGTGGCGTTTTGTCCTGTTCATGCCCCTAGGAGCGAGTTCTCACCTTTGAAGCCAAGACTGAGCGTGCAACAACACGCGAGACCTAACAGACCGCGCTCGACCAACTAACTTGTTTGGCCACGTCCATGAGTCACGTAGTTTGAGATTTCCATCTGGGTGTGAGTCAGAAAATGATTTGGAGAAAACTTAGGGAGTGACCGAGACAAGTGATGGACGTACACGGATCTTGATCCCGACTCACAGAACAGGTGCCGTCAGGAGGTGGCCAACTCCCTGTTGACAGGGTGGCCCTATTTGGGTTGAATCATGGATAGGGTCGAGCAAGGTAAAGGTCGTGGCCAGCCACCCTCTGCCACGCTCCATGGACAATTGTACATGTGGCATTAAGAGTCGGATGGTACATGTGGGTAAAGTGTACCCCCCTACAAGGATAAATCTCCTCGAGAAGCCGTGTCCACGGTTACGGACGACTTGGCAACGGATTCTGTGATCATAGATAACTTGAACCGAATGGCTAAAACTTGTAAACAATGAATGAAGGGTGCCTCCTCGGAGATGCCGAGAGGGGTGATCCTTGTAGCTTATGAGATGCTGGGAAATGATGTTGGTGGATGAAAATATGATGATTTCAGTAGTTGAGTAGATTCCTCGTCTCTTTTGAAAACCCTCCTTGAGACGTGTTATTCTTCCTCGATTTTGGAGAAATAAATATCGCTTTACGCAAAATGACCTTCATAAAACCCTTTCTGAAGATAGCAGATATATAATAGGTTAACTAAGTCTTGTTGAGTACCTCCCGTACTCAGCTTTGCTTAAATTTGGTTCAGGTGAAGATCTCACATCGGTGGTGATTCAACGTGGACATCGACGAGTAGTTTGGGGTTCCCAGGTATCAGCCTAGAATCTATGGGTTGGGACGTCACCTTATGTTGCGGCCTCTTAGGCCTTTTTGGTTCTTGTTGACTACCAACATAATCTGCCTTCCGTTGTCTGATGTAATGTTGGGTCATGTGACCTCTGTTTGTAAAGCTACTCTAGTAACACATGTTTGATACACCTTCATGTCTAGAGTGATGCTTTGATCGGTTGTTGGTTTTGAGATCATTGTTATACAGTTTTGGCTATGCCTGCATAGTTGTCGCAGTCGAGGGGTTGTGGAGCCGATGATCCATTTCCGAGCAAGTCTGCCGATGTGATTCGGCCTGGGGCTTGGTAACCCCAGTAACCCTCGATTGTTGTTGCACTTTCTGGACACATAGCATCTCTATATAGCTTTGGTCCCGTTCCTTAAGTTTCATACGATTCATGGACGCTTTGATATGCATACTTTGTTATGACTAGCATGAACACAAGGAGTAGTAGGACCGTGGTGATCCGGCCTGCGTGCCGATGAATCTGGTCTGTTTGCCGTTGTTTGTTGCGGCCGGGGCTGGTAACCCTGAAGCCCTTGTGGGTCCATGACTAGGAGCGCATAACAGTATGTATACCTTTGGGTCCGGGGTCGTGACACATTGTCTCTCATATTTCAAAAAAAAATAGCACTTTTATCAGGAACAGTTTTAGTGGTTTCAGGCAATTTTAAACGTTTGATAGCAGAAGTGGAAATATTGCCAACACCCATTACTTTACCATTAATAGTAGAAGGTTTACTATGATGAGAAGCTTTATTTTTACTAGTGGTGGTAGTGGTGCAAACATTAGCTATATTGTTCTTTCTAGCTATTTCATCTTCTCTTTCCCATCTAGTATGCAATTCTGGTAACATCCTAACATTGTCATCAATTCTAACTTAAATGGAATTTAGAGTTTTCTTTTATCTAACATCATGAGGCATAACCTTTACTTTCAGAAAATCAATGTCAAGGGCAAGGGTATCAACTTTAGAAGCAAGAACATCTATTTTGCCAAACTTTTCCTCAACGGCTTTATTAATAGCAGTTTGTGTACTAATAAAATTTGTAAGCATGTTTTCAAGATCAGAGGGTACACTTCTATTGTTGTTGTAGGAATTACCATAAGAGTTGGCATAACCATTACCATTATTAGAAGGATATGGCCTATAATTGTTGCTACCAATATTATTCCTATAAGCATTGTTGTTGAAATTATTATTTTTAATGAAGTTCACATCAACATGCTCTTCTTGAGAAACCAAAGAGGCTAAAGGAACATTGTTTGGATTGATAGGAGCATGGCCATTAACAAGCATAGACATAATAGAATCAAGCCTATCACTCAAAGAAGAAGTTTCTTCAACATAATTTACCTTCCTACCTGGTGGAGCTCTCTCAGTGTGCCATTGAGAGTAATTTATCATCATATCATCAAGAAGCTTTGTTGCAGAGCCCAAAGTGATTGACATAAAGGTTCCTCTAGCAGCTGAATCGAGAAGGTTTCTTGAAGAAAAATTCAGACCTGTACAAAAGGTTTGGATGATCATCCAAGTAGTCAGTCCATGAGTGGGACAATTCTTTACCAAATATTTCATTCTTTCCCAAGCTTTAGCAACATGCTCATTATCAAGTTGCTTGAAATTCATAATGCTACTTATTAGAGATATAATCTTAGCAGGAGGATAATATTTTCCAATGAAAGCATCCTTACATTTAGTCAATAAATCAATACTATTTCTAGGCAAAGATAAGAACCATTCTTTAGCTCTTCCTCTCAAAGAGAAAGGAAACAATTTCAGTTTAATAGTACCTCCATCTACATCCTTAAATTTTTGCATCTCATAGAGTTCAACAACATTATTAAGATGTGTAGCAACATCATCAGTACTAACACCAGAAAATTTCTCTCTCATAACAAGATTTAACAGGGCGGGCTTTATCTCATAAAAATCAGCAGTAGGAGTAGGTGGAGCAATAGGTGTGCTAATAAAATCATGGTTGTTTGTGCTAGTGAACTCACAAGCATAGTTCCTACTCGTCCAAGAGGAGGTAAACGATAAAAACAAATAATTTCAGAGGTGACATGCTACAAACATAAACGTGATCGTCTAAATTGTAAAAGCATATGTAAAGCTGAGATCATAGTACTTTAAACACATGCATGATAGATATAATTTTAACAACGAAACTTAGCAATCACCTTGCATCATGAAAAGTAACACAATAGAAAGATCATAAATAATAATGCACTTGATAGTTATATGTTTGTTTCGAGCATAGAGAAAACATATCAAAGTGATATTTCGCTTTTCCTTAAGAGTGGGGCAAAACATAAATGCCAGGACACCTTCAAAGTTCAAGTGGATGACTAGAACACATAATTTGAGAGCAAGTAATAACACATCATGAATCAATTAATAATAGTTTCTGGGACCAATGCACATTAAACTCAGAATGGCAACTACGCTCTCTCAACTTTGCATAAAGTTAGAAGATGGAGACACAACATAAAAGTAAAAGAAAGGCCCTTCGCAGAGGGAAGCATGGATTAACTCATGTGCTAGAGCTTTTTATTTTATTAAGTGGAGGTATTGAAAACATTTTTTTGTAGAGAGGTGTATGCTTATGTCAACGAATGGTAAACAGAAAATAAAATACGTCACAAGCCAACTAGACTTCACAAGAGTGGCTCCAATTGAAGGATGCAACTCGAGTCAGAAGTTCATCCCTCTTTCTCTTTTCTTTACACAATTATGCTTTGACTGATAAATCAGGGGGGAAATAGTGAATAGAATTTTATAGTAACCAATTTTGGGGATGGGCACCCCGCTGCCAACTCTTTTATCATTTGGATAAGCGCATGAAGCCACTAGTCCAGGTGTGTAAAGTGCAATCAACAAGTGAGATAAAGATTCCCTATTTACGTCCTCGTGAGCTAAAACAGAGGCACAAAAGAGGAATAATTTTGAAAGTTTTAAAGGTAGCACATGAGAAATTTACTTGGAGTGGCGGTTAAATACCACATGTAGGTACGTATGGTGGACACATTTGGCAAACTTTGGTTTTTGGGAGTTGCATGCACGAGTAGATCTCATACTCAGTACAGGTGGAGGCTAGCAAAAGACTGGGAGCGACAAATCAAGAGAACAATAATGGCCATAATCATGCATAGCGACAAAAACATTATTAATAAAAGCATAAAGGGTATTACAAGTCAAAAACTAAATTATCATAGAGGCTATAAGTGACTGGTTTGTCGTCATAAATATGGTGTAAGCATGCGCCAAGTAAACCAAATAAAGCATTCGAAGGAGAACACCAAAAATTCATGCTGAAATATGACAAAAACAACTCATGATTCTTTCAATGGAACATTAAGCACTCTCAGCTATTTGAGACAAGTCATTCTACAATAACAACCACTAAGCATAGAATTAAAATAACATCTAGCATGACATGAAAAATTCTAGACACAGTCTATACAAGCTTCTATTTGCACCGTTATAAGCACGAAAATTTTACTACTGCTTTCCAACACAAAACATTTTATACTAAACAAAAAATCTCCAAGAGATATAGAAATGGAACAAGAGAGTACTAAGATAACTCTACTAGAACTAACAACTCTGGATAAGAGATGCATGAAAAACAGGAGCTAAAAGGGAATTGCAGCTGCTAGAAGAAAAAACAAAGAATACGAGCATACTGAGTATTCATATGAAAAGGCGGAGCATTCTCTCTCCCACACAGAGAATCAAATATTATTATAGCAAAGAAAACAAAACAAAACAAAACAAACAGACGCTCCAAGTAAAATTCATATGATGTGACCGAATAAAAATATAGTTTCACTAGAAGTGACATGATAAATTATTAACGAAAAAGGGGATGCCTTGGGCATCCCCAAGCTTAGACGCGTGATTCTTCTTAGAATTTTCCGGGATGAACCACGGGGGCATCCCCAAGTTTTGTCTTTGCACTCTGCTTGATCACATTATATCACCCTCTTCTCTTGACCCTTGAAAACTTCCTTCACACCTAACTCAAAGTAATTCTCGTTAGAGGGTTAGTGCACAATCAAAAATTCACATGTTCTACTTGGACACAAGCATTATTAATACTTTTTAAACATTAGATACATACACCTATGTTTTTTGGAGCAAAGAAATCCACTCAACATAGTAAAAGAGAGAATGCAAATAAAAAGGCAAAATCTGTCAAAACCAGCACAATTTGTAAAGACGAATTTTATTGGGGCACTTACGTTGCTTTAATCAAAAAACACAAAGCTAGAAAAAGTTTCATAAATAGCCGAGGATAAAGCACAAAATTTTTCAGATAATTTTGATCTTTCTGTGATTTTACACGAATTTAACGGTGGATAGCAGAAATCTGTTTCCCGCGCAGAAATCCAAATCTAACTTCAACTTTTCACTAGAGACTTTACTTGGCACAACAAATGCGATAAAATAAAGATACAAAGGAGTTGCTACATAAGTAAACAACACCTTGACTCAAAGAAAACAGATAAAAACAAAGCAAAAAATAAAACCATGGGTTATCTCCCAAGAAGTGCTTTTCTTTAAAGCCTTTTAGATAGGCATGATAATTTGAGAAGATGTTCACATGATAAATTAGAATTGAAGCAGAAGAGATCATCAAGAAGAAAATGTAAAACAAATTTAACTCTAACCCACTTCCTATGAAAACGAATCTTGTAGAAGAACAAGTCATGAAATCACAAGGCAACATGCATAGGAAAGCAAAACAAGTGCAGCTTCAAAAATTTCAACATAAAGAGGGGAAACTTGATATTGTTGAGATGCATAAGACTATGTTTCCCTCTCTCATAATAACTTTCAGTACCATCATGAATGGAATTAACAATATAACTATCACATAAAACATCCTTATCATGAGCCACATGCATAAAAGAATTAATACTCTCCACATAAGCATAGTCATTCTTATTAATAGTAGTGGGAGAAAATTCAATAAAATAGTTAGCATTATTATTATCGTGACCATAATCATCAAATATAGGAGGCATTTGTAAACATAACAATTTTCTCCTCAATAGTAGGTGGAACTAAAATACCACAATCATTATAGTCATCATATATTGGAGGCAAAGTATCATCGAAGAAAATTTCCTCCTCAAAACTTGGGGGACTAAAAATATCATATTCATAAAAACTAGCTTCCCAAGCTTATACTTTTCCATAGCATTAGCAATAATGATGTTCAAAGAACTCATACTGATAACATTGCTACTAGCATGCAAATAAAGCTCCATATGTTTTTAAATTTTCTCTTCAAACACTTCATGTCCTAACTCAAGATAAATATTATAAATCTCTCTCATATTTTTGTTGTTTTCCATTAAGCCTAACTAGTAAAAATAAAAACAAAGACCAAGTATAAATAAGCCTAACTAGTGAAAATAAAAACAAGAAAAAAAAGATATAATTGCAGAATCTAAAGGACATAACTTCGAACACTCACACCCGAGGATGTGAGTACCTTTTACCTTACCTCCCCGTCAACGGCGCCAGAAAAGATAGCTTGATGGTGCAGATCTTGCACTCATTGGGAAACCCCAAGAGGAAGGTATGAAGATCACAACAACAAATTTCCCTCAGAAAGAAACCAAGGTTGAATCGACCAGTAGGATAAAGAAATCACTTCTGAAGGTTGATGCAGCTGATGTGGCAGGGCGCACTACCAGTTCAGAAGCAACGTGGAACCTACACAACACGATCAAATCACTTTGCCCCAACAAAGTAGTGAGGTTGTCAATCTCACCTGTTTTGCTGAAAACAAAGAGGTTAAACGTATGGTGTGGAAAACAATACTTGTTTTCAGTAGATGATAAGAGAACATTGATAGCGGTAGGAAAACAGTAGCAAAAGTATGAAAACAGTGATAGCAGTAGTTGTATTGTCAGTATGAGGAAAATGGACCGATGTCCACAGTTCACTAGTGGTGTCTCTCCAAAACAGATAGATAACATGTCGGGTAAACAAATTACAGCTGGGCAATTGACAGATATAAAGGCTGCACCATAGTGCATATGCATGACATGATGATTACTATGTGATTCATGCGGGCATTACAACAAGATACATAGACCGTCATCCAACTACATCTATGACTAATAATCCACACTCAGAATGTCATCCGAGCAAAACTTGGGTATTAAGTTGCAAGCAACAGATAATCATAATAAGAAAAGTGTGTAATGTAAACATCGTTGTTTTCTCCCTAATGGAAACAGCACATCCCCCACCCTTTTACGTTTCTGTCACTCGAGCGTGAGTGAAAGGGAGGCATGAACCCACTATCGAGCATAAATACTCCCTCTTGGAGTTACTATCATCTACTTGGCCAGAGCATCAACTAAAAACGGAGAGCATGCAAGATCATAAATAACATACACATGAAAGAACATTATAGATTGATAATGATTGGACATAGCATTCAATATTCATTGGATCATAGCAAACACAACATGTAGCATTACAATAAGATGATCTTGATCATGTAGGGAAGCTCACAAGATCTAAACATGAGGCATAAAGAGGAGAGCACAACCATCTAGCTACTGCTATGGACCTGTGGTCCAAAGATGAACTACTCACGCATCATTCCGGAGGCGGACATGGTGGTGTAGAGCCCTCCGGTGATGATTCTCCCTCCCGACAGGGTGCCAGGGAGAGCTCCAGAACCCTCCCGAACTAGGGTTGACGATGACGGCGGTTGCGGATGTTTTTGGTGGAAAAGACGTTGTCTTTAGGGTTAACGCTTCGAGGAGAATATATAGGCGCGAGGGCAACGTCAGTGGGCGGCCAGGGGGGCCACACCACCCCTAGGCGCGACCAAGGGGGGGCGTGCCGCCTCATGGTGTGGGTCCCCTGTGGCCCCCCTCTGGGTCCCCTCCGGACTCCGTGTGCGCGACAACTTTCTAAGACTTCCGGGCTTCGAATCGTCCAATTCCGAGAATATTTCGAGAACAAATTTTCTGAAACTAAAAACAACAGAAAACATGAAATGGCTCTGTGGCATCTTGTCAATAGGTTAGTCCCAAAAAATTGATAAAAAAAAGTCATAAAGTGTAAAGGAAACATGCAGCATATAGTATGAAAACAACATGGAACATCAGAAATTATGGATACGTTTATGACGTATCACTGCACGCCGTACACCGCCATGAGGGCGAGAAGAAACGAGTGAAGGGGGAAAGATACTACCATGAGGATATGGTCAACGAAGCCCACCCGTTTGTTGGACTCTCTAGAAATGTGAGCCTTCGAACCCGGGCGCCTCCATGAATTGGCTTCGAGAAGTCCTTCACGTTCGACAACGGTGAGCAGCTTTGCGGTGTCAATGGGCTTGCTCCATTTTCCTCCCTTTCACCGCTGAATTTCCGTGCCGCTAGCCGCTGACGAACCATTGTTCTTGCGGGTGTGCATCGTGGTGCGAGATTAGTGAAGTTTGAGGAGCACGATAATGGCTATGTCGCCAAGAGGAAGAAGGAGATGCGGGCGCAAGGAAGGAGAAGGAGAAAATTCTACCCTTCTCCCTCAGCCATATTTATAGCAGAGTAAATTCATCCCCACCGTTGATGTTCTGCGGGTATGGATCAGCCATACATCTGGCGCAGGAGGCTAACCGATACGCCTCCACGCCACCCACTACGCGCAGGAATCTAGGTATTTATCGACAATCCCTAGATTATCGCGCACCGAACGGTCAAAAACTGGTCAAACCCCCCTCGCGCAAGCTATCTTCTGACAGGATAAGTTCACATCACGAAATGTCTAATTCCCTCTCAGTAAATCAGTGTATTACGTCACTGCTGACGAAAACACCCGCACGGAAAAATACTCGCGTGGTCAAAAAAATTACACGAGTCCTGCAAATCCTTTTAACGGGAAAAAGTTTTATTTGAGAAAGCACATAAGTTGAGGCTCCTTCCTTTGTCACTCAAAAAACTGACTCGGATGAATTGTGTTCAAAGCACTCTATTCTCCCAGATCGCACAGACGCATTGAAAACTCTGGATGCCATACTCATAGTATGAAGGTAAGACCCGCGGACCAATTCCAATGGCATAGGAGATGCACCACTGCTGCACTTCCTGGTACTTTTCCGTGCCAACGGGTGTGCTGAAAATCGTGGTGGACGCGTTGGGTAAAACGACTGACAACCGGAATTCGACTCGGTAAGACTTTAGCAGCACGAGTCGACTTATCCCATGTTTTTCCAAGATCGAGCCTAAGGACTTGAACTCTGAATAGGATAATGGTGTATTCTCCTGAGTGATATTAGTTGACCTCGACCAGTCGAGTAGATCGAACCCATTCAGTTGTATCCTCCCTAAATTATTTATAGGAAAAGTACTCGAAACGATGAATCCTGATGTTCGAGTCCCTAGATCGAGTCCTTGACTCCATCAGGCACTCGGGGGCTAATGACGTGGGGGTACCCGAGAGGCCCTCCACTATGGACATACCCGATGCGGCCCATTAAGGGGTGCCTTGGTGGACCTCGCGAGTAACTATACGAAAGCCCATGGAGGAGATCTATCCGGAGCAGAAGGAAAGACTTAAGAAGCAAGCATAGTAAAGGATGGCAACCCTCTCAAAGTCGATTTCACCTCATGTACGGCCCCTGAGACCCTGCTACCTATATAAAGCAAGGGAGGGGTCACGAACGAGGACAGACAACCCTAGATTCAGAGTTGCACCAGATTTCAATCTGTAAACAGCACCCCCTGTAATCGATACTTTTCACCTCATGGGAATAAATTTCGACGGTCAATAACCTATCGAGTCGAGTAGTTCACCAGTGCATTTTCCTTCATGAAACACCGGGTCCCTTACCATGGGGATTGTTGAGGTCATTGATGGCTAGGTTGAGACTCCAAGTGCAGAGTGTGTAGCTAGTGGCAAACCTTCTTCCCCACGAGGGTGACTTGAGGGTTTATATCGAACTCTTGGGGAGCCAGTATTTCAACAGTTGTCTTCCAAGCTTCCTCCAGGATCCTGCAAACAAGTAGAGAATTTTGTGCCCTCAACCTCACCAAGTGGTTGTCAAGCACAAGGTGTGAGACTTCTAAATTGCAATGCAAAACTGAAAGTAAATATGCAATAATTAAATCTACTACTAAATGCAAATGAGAAAATAAATATGCAATGGATTGTTTTTGTATTTTTGTGATGCAAGTGGTGATGGAGATAATGTAAATTCGAATTGGAGATGCAAGTAAAGTAAATTGCAGCAAAGTAACTAGAGTGTTTTCTTATATTTAAAATAGGACCGGGGTTCATGGTTTCACACTTGCATTCTCTCAAATAAAGTGGTAGACGGTGGACATAAAGAATTACATGTGAGATTACAATAACATGTTTAACATTGAGTAGTTTCATATGGGCATCACGTTCTAGCATAGAGATCTCTACGGTCATATTGATCCCTCTTATACTCCACCAAGATGCGAAATAAATCATAACACCTCGATAATTAAGGAAAAACCAGAGTATAGCTTTAAGCAATGTGACATGAAGTTTAAGTAAGAACTTGCTAGATCTAGTCATGGAGATTGATTAGTGTCACTTCAAATCCCCGGTAACAAGGTACTCCTTTTTATCCCTACTGAGGTAACTAAGAAAGGTTTAACAAAACCTAAGTGGATCGCTGAACTTCTGTCACTTTCACAGCACTAGCCACCCCCCGTTACTCCAACTAATGCACCCATCACCCCACACACGCTCTCAAGAGCTAGATTGATCAAAGCTAGCAAATAAGAACGGGGTACATAAGATACATCTACTCAAATAACTCAAGAGAAACAATTGCAATCTCAGATTCAATAACTCATAGAAAAGATCCACCACATAGGAATTACAACGGTGCCCGTAATCATGTGAGGC
This sequence comes from Alopecurus myosuroides, assembly GCA_028641055.1. Taxonomy (NCBI): domain Eukaryota; kingdom Viridiplantae; phylum Streptophyta; class Magnoliopsida; order Poales; family Poaceae; genus Alopecurus; species Alopecurus myosuroides. The sequence continues at coordinate 96,377,662 of CM054062.1, forward strand.
AGCTCATACGGATCTAATTAGTGAAGCACATAGAGATAGATATACAAGTGCTACTTACACAAACCCATAGCCCTGGGGTGGACTACTCCCTCTTCATGGAGATGTCGATGGAGATGACGTTGGAGGGGTAGGAGATCACACCGGCGGCGCCCCGCCGGAGTTTTCCCCCACCAATCTGGAACTTTTGGTCTCTGTTTCGGTGTTTCGGCGGCGCTCCTCTCCGTAAGGGTACGGGGGACCCTTTTTATAGTCGGTTTTAGGTCAAGACGGAGTCGGTAAGTCGAAGATGGAAGGAATTGGGGCCACAGGGGCCAAAAGGGGCCTCTCACGCGGCCAAGGAATCTGGCCGCGTGGAGGGTCCTATTTTGGTCCTCCTTGCCCAATTCTCGTGGATCCTTCGCCCGCAATTCTTCTCCTTCCAAGAAAATGACCCCCGCAGATTTTCAGGTGATTTCGCGGAAGTTTGCCCCCTGAAACGTCAAAAATATAGAAAACAGGGTTTCTGACAGGCAGGGTTAATTCCATAAAAGTTGGGGGACTTTGTAATTTAACCCCAAAATACTATAAAACATTGAATTATACCCTTATATGATGCAATATGTAATAGAAAACCATGTGAAAATATGCAAAATTCATCTATGCATTTGACATGCATCAACATCCCCAAGCTTAACCCATGCTCGTCCTCGAGTATGAAGGTGATAAAACTAAGATGGGTTTTGCATATTGAAACAATCATGGGATATCAAGGAGGATTATTCATGCTACATATAATAAAATGATTAATACTAGAAATGAGTAGCAATATACAATTCATGTTGTAAGAAATATCAAATATGCAAGCAAGGATGCTTCATGAAAGTTCACAAAGTGTATAATGAAATAAAAGCACTATGGACCAAATGCATACACAAAATGAAAAATAAAATCCTATATTGGTCAAAGAATAGCATAATGGAGAATAGAAAATATGGTGGACACTTTGGAGAAAACTGAGTAGAGGTAAAACATGATCAAGTCTTATTTAGCCTCTAAATTATTCAACTAAAATTACTAATTGAAATGTGGTATCCATTGATCTAGGACTCTCATTTCCCCTTTATCACTAGCATCTTAAAATTGTGAGTATTGAAGTAATGAGAATGACAAGGTGGTTGAAAGCCTCATGCCCCGTGAGTGTGAAAACCTACTCCATGATTACTCAACTTAAGATTTCTAATAAGCTTTGTACAATCATAATAAGTATTAATGACATCATAGAGAACCGCAAAGAGGTACCTCTTGCCCCATGACATGGAAACAAGCCCATGTTACAATGACAAGATGAACAAACGGAGTAGACTCATCATCCTTTTTATTTTCATTCACTATTATGCATAGCTTCTTATTTTATTATAGGATGTGTTGTATAGTCACTCAAGCTGTAAGTAAATTTCCACCATGATAAAGCATGGCTTGGGTTAGCGGCCCAATGCGTTTCTTTAGTCATATAGATACTTACTCATCAAAACTTACTATTCCTCTATTTCATTTCGGCATGGCAGGAGTCCAAAAACAAAAGTACATGATATCAACCAAATGTAAATTTTTTGTGCAATGTTGAAAGCTTTCCGGTGATACACGTTTATAGCTAGCTCCCAACCACACACTTATCACTTGTGGCTCCCATTATTGGGTCATGTTTATTAGATGCATAAAAAGTAAAGTGTGCCTTCAAAAGTTTGTGAGAGTCCTATCCCAAGTTCAACCCATGACAATTAATAAAGTGAATATCTTAATTTAGAACATAAATAACACAATAACATGGTGAACATACTCGGAATAGCAATGAAGCTAATGGGAAGATATGGTGGACTCACTGGAAATACTTGGCTAAGGAGTGTTGGAAACAAGTTTTTACTTGTTGGAATTTTTAAATTTTTGGGCTAGCAAGAGGGAGATAGTTGACCAGCTACTATGCATGCATATGTCCATAGAACTACTCATTTCATGACAAACTAAATAAACCAGCAATTAACATCAAGGACATGAATAAGAGATAGCTCAAGACAACATTATTGCAAATTTCTACACATAAAAAGCCTATAAATCATGCAAACATATGTAGCTCTTCAAATCAACCATGGCATCCCTATTCCAAGTCATAATACTAGCATCCAATACATTCCAACCCCAAACTCCAGTAGCTCAATCTCATATAAAATGATGGTGGTGGTCTTATCAAAACAAAAATAAAAATAAAAACTAGACGCTTCAAGTCTCTACGATAAATGCTTTGCTTAGAAAAACAGAAAGTAGACGTGTGCTAACCAAAAGAGTGTAGCTCCAGTGGGGCATTCATCACATCCCCAAGCTTATGGATTTCACCATTCTTGGATGTCTTGAGGCGCAGCTCCTCTATTCACTGTGAAAAAACTTCACAAAACATGTTTCTCCCATTCATTTTCTGTGGGGTGAGATTAGCAAGGACAAACAAATCACATGCTTGTTGTGCAAAATTCCAAATCAAATGCTCCAGTAGATAGACAATAAGGTTCATTATGTTGTATGTTCATTCTCTTGCTTGAAAGAATCATGGAAATTCGATTCCCAAGCCCAAAGAGTGCATAAAACAAAAGAAGGCAGAATCTGTCCAGAAAAGCAGCAGCAGCAAAACGAACGTTTTCCCCTAAGCTAGACTCGTCAAAAAATTAAGCCAATTCTTGTTCTTATAGAGGACTAAAAGGTGCAGAACATACTAAAAAATTAGCTCAATCCGACATACCAATAAAAAACGTAAAATCATACGGTGATCAGACTCGTGCTGAAACAGAAATTTCATGCACTAGGATAGCAACTTATAAGTCCAAATGGGTTTGACTTGACTCTTTATTGAAAACTCCAGAACTAAAACAAAAAAACTAATATCTTGAGACAGAAAGAGGACACTAGGAAAATCCAAACAAAAACAACCGGGTTGCCTCCCATAAAGCGCTTTCTTTATAGCCATATAGCTAGGCTTTACTTACTTGATAATCAAGAGGGATAAAGCTCATGAGGGAGCTTGTTCTTCAGCGTGCCCCTCTTCCTTGGGAAGTGCTCCATGCTTTTCTTGTGAGGGAACTGAAACTTGACATTCCCTTCCTTGGAGTCTATGATTGCACCTGTAGTACGAAGAAAAGGTCTACCCAAAATAATAGGACTAGGGGATTTATCCCCCATATCCATAATAATGAAATCAACGGGTACGAAAGTCATGTGCAATTCAATCATAACATCTTTTACTTGTCCTACAGCATGTTTAGTAGAGTTATCAGCAAGGACAAATTCACTTGAGCACTTTTCTAAATTTTCTAGTTCTAGCAATTCATATAATTCTTTAGAGAGTACCGATACACTAGAACCTAGATCTAACATAGCATGGTGAATTTCTTTTCCAATTGAAACTAGCACCTTGGGGATCCATGCATCCCCAAGCTTAGGAGGTATCATGGCCTCATTCTTGTACTTAGCAATTTTTTCTTGCAAGACATGATTAGCAATATAAGATCCAAAGCCAGGTTGATTAACATTTATAGTGGGATCACTAGCAAATTTTTGTAGAGTAGCAATAAGTTCTTGCAAGATAATTTTTTCTAAATCAAGCAATGGATCCTTAATTTCAGTAAGAATCCTAATTTCCTCTACTTTTCCTTTTCTATTATGCATATTAAAAATCTCATAGCGATCATCAAAAATATCCTCGGGTACTTCAGCCTTTTTTAAGCTCTCTTTAATTTTAACCTCTAAGAGCAAACTTTCAAGCAAAACATGGGTATTTGCAGCATTAGTACTAGTAAAAGATCCCCCACATTCATTATCTAAAAAGGCTCTAGAAGTTTCAGAAAGTCCCTTATAAAACATATGCATAAGTATCCAATCTCTAAAGCCATGCCCTATTCCATATGCTCTACTTCTAAATCTCTCCCATGCTTGTATCATTGATTCATCTTTTTCTTGTTTAAAGGTAATGAGCAATTATTTAACATTGTAATTCTTTTCATCATGACAAAACCTTTCAATAAATGCAACCCTTAAGTTGAACCAAGTAGTAAAATTTCTAGGAGGTCATCTTAATATCCAATATAATGCTTTGCCTCCTAGTGAGTAGGGAAAGAGTTTAACTTTAGTAGTGTTGATGTTTGCATGATTCAAGTTCAAAGTTTTACATCTTTCATCAAATTTCTTAAGATGGAACAAAGGGTCTTCTTTAGGCTTTCCATAGAAACGAGATTCATACATCATTTTAATGACACTAGGATCTACCTCTAATTTTTCAACGGGAATATTTAGCTCTTGAGGGAAATTCCTAACACTGAATGGCCAATAAGTTCTCTGCTCCATTTTCCAAGTTTTTATGTAGTTTTTAATTTTTTATGCAAAACAAAAGTAAAGTAACTAAGCAAATTCTAAATACTAAAATAATCTAGATAACTAAATGCAAAACTAAAATGCAAACTAAAATAAAATATTCAAGACAAAACAAAAACAAGAACAAAAAAAAACAAAAAAAAAACAAAACAATCTACTTGAAAGAAGGTGGAGATAGAAAGGACGGTACTCACGTAGGTGCAACCTCCCCAAGCTTAGGTGTTTGCACACCTTGTTGGTGATGAAGACTTCTTGTGAGCACCCTTGGACAACTCCTTCACCTATGGCTCCCCGGCAACGGCGCCAGAAAAACGCTTGATGGCTAGGTTGAGACTCCAAGTGCAGAGTGTGTAGCTAGTGGCAAGCCTTCTTCTCCACGAGGGTGACTCGAGGGTTTATATCAAACTCTTGGGGAGCCAGTATTTCAGCAGTTGTCTTCCAAGCTTCCTCCAGGATCCTGCAAACAAGTAGAGAATTTTGTGCCCTCAACCTCACCAAGTGGTTGTCAAGCACAAGGTGTGAGACTTCTAAATTGCAATGCAAAACTGAAAGTAAATGTGCAATAATTAAATCCACTACTAAATGCAAATGAGAAAATAAATATGCAATGGATTGTTTTTGTATTTTTGTGATGCAAGTGGTGATGGAGATAATGTAAATTCGAATTGGAGATGCAAGTAAAGTAAAGTGCAAGTAAAGTAAATTGCAGCAAAGTAACTAGAGTGTTTTCTTATATTTAAAATAGGACCGGGGTTCATGGTTTCACACTTGCATTCTCTCAAATAAAGTGGTAGACGGTGGACATAAAGAATTACATGTGATATTACAATAACATGTTTAACATTGAGTACTTTCATATGGGCGTCACGTCCTAGCATAGAGATCTCTACGGTCATATTGATCCCTCTTATACTCCACCAAGATGCGAAATAAATCATAACACCTCGATAATTAAGGAAAAACCAGAGTATAGCTTTAAGCAATGTGACATGAAGTTGAAGTAAGAACTTGCTAGATCTAGTCATGGAGATTGATTAGTGTCACTTCAAATCCCCGGTAACAAGGTACTCCTTTTTATCCCTAGTGAGGTAACTAAGAAAGGTTTAACAAAACCTAAGTGGATCGCTGAACTTCTGTCACTTTCACAGCACTAGCCACCCCCCGTTACTCCAACTAATGCACCCATCACCCCACACACGCTCTCAAGAACTAGATTGATCAAAGCTAGCAAATAAGAACGGGGTACATAAGATACATCTACTCAAATAACTCAAGAGAAACAATTGCAATCTCAGATTCAATAACTCATAGAAAAGATCCACCACATAGGAATTGCAACGGTGCCCGTAATCATGTGAGGCAGCTCATACGGATCTAATTAGTGAAGCACATAGAGATAGATATACAAGTGCTACTTCCACAAACCCATAGCCCTGGGGTGGACTACTCCCTCTTCATGGAGATGTCGATGGAGATGACGTTGGAGGGGTAGGAGATCACACCGGCGGCGCCCCGCCGGAGTTTTCCCCCTCCAATCTGGAACTTCTGGTCTCTGTTTTGGTGTTTCGGTGTTTCCGTGGCGCTCCTCTCCGTAAGGGTACGGGGGACCCTTTTTATAGTCGGTTTTAGGTCAAGACGGAGTCGGTAAGTCGAAGATGGAAGGAATTGGGGCCAAAGGGGCCAAAAGGGGGCCTCTCACGCGGCCACGGAATCTGGCCGCGTGGAGGGTCCTCTTTTGGGCCTCCTTGCCCAATTCTCGTGGATCCTTCGCTCGCAAGTCTTCTCCTTCCAAGAAAATGACCCCCGCAGATTTTCAGGTGATTTCGCGGAAGTTTTCCCCGTGAAACGTCAAAAATATAGAAAACGGGGTTTCTGACAGGCAGGGTTAATTCCATAAAAGTTGGGGGACTTTGTAATTTAACCCCAAAATACTATAAAACATTGAATTATACCCTTATATGATGCAATATGTAATAGAAAACCATGTGAAAATATGCAAAATTCATCTATGCATTTTACATGCATCAGTCATCCCCTCGACAATCGGATCCCAGCAAACACAACATACAATTACATAACGGTGGCCTCGATCATGCGAGGAAGCTCATGAGAATCTAAACATGGAGGCATAGGGGAGAGAACAACCATCAAGCTACTTCTATGGAGGTGATCATGGCTATGTAGAGGCCTCCATTGATGATCTCTCTCTCAGACAGGGTGCCGGAGTTGGACTCTAGAAACTCTAGATTGGACTTACAAGGTGACGACGCCTCTCTGTATGTTTCGTAGAAAATAACTCTATCCCTGATGGTTTTAGTTTCAAAGGCAATTTATAAGCGAAGGGAAGACGTGAGGCAGTGCTCGGGGCACCCAGGGGGCCACCGGGCGCAGCCTAGGGGGCGCGCCTAGCACCCTCCTAGTGGCCCCCTGTCTCCCCTACGTCTCTCCTTTGGACACCGCCTTCGTTCCAGGTAAAAATTGATCTCTGTAGATTTTCATCCCTTTCCGAGAATATTTCCTTAAGAACTTTTCTGAAATAGAAAAATAGCAGAAAACAACAACTAGCCGAAGGCATCTTGTTAATAGGTTAGTTAGTGAAAACATCCAGAAAACGAAAGAAAACATGTGGAAAACAAAAGGTATTGGGTAGAAAACAAGCATGGAGCATCAAAAATTATAGATACGTTTGCAACGTATCAGCATCCCCAAGCTTAACTCCTGATCGTCCTCGAGTAGGTAAGTGATAACAAAATAATTTTTGAGGTGACATGAAGCCAACACAAATCTTGATCAAAGTTATGTAAAAGCATTGCAAAGCGTAGATTAAAGTACTTTAACAAAGGCATGATAAATATTATTTCAACTAATGTAAACTTGGCTACCATGTTGCACATGAAAAGAAACACAAACAAAAGAAAATGAATAATGAAACATTGAAAGTGATATGGTTGTTTCAATCATAAAGAAAAACATAATAAAGTGGTTACCAGCTAGTCCTTCGTGTGGTAGCAAAACATAAATATCAGGACACCTTCAAACTTTAAATGGTGACTAGATACGAATAATTTGAGAACAAACAATACCACAGATCATGAATCAATCAATAATAAATTTTGGGACTATGCACATTATACTCAGAATGAAAACTATGCTCTCTTAGCTGGTATATAAAGTAAGAATATGAAGACTCAGCATAAAAGTAAAAGAAAGGCGCTTCACAGAGCATGTGCTAGCGCCTTTTATTTGATAAAACAGAGAAATTGAAAACAATTTTGATAGAGCTGTATGTTTATGTCAGCGAATGGTAATGAAAAACTTATCATAATCCATGTCAAGAAAAGTGTTTAGACTTTGGAGAGCGGTCTCCGTTGTTTTATTAGTTTGGCACTTCCCCCCACCATTCTTTCACAAATCAGGGCTAGTCGTGTTCATGGGTACCCACCAGTTTTCATCAAACCATGGGTAAGTGCATTTTTATTATTATTTGGCACTAGCTCTCTGCAAATTTAAATGAGCACAGATTCCATACTCATCGAGTGAAAGAAGGAAGAAGAAGTTTGCTTGACACAAACCATAATAAAGTTTAAACTACTTCCTCATGAGCCGAAACAAGAACACAAAAGAGGTTATAATTTTAAAGATTTAAAGGTAGCACACGAGAAATTTACTTGGAGGGGTGGTTAAATACCACATATAGATATATGTAGATATGGTGGACACATTTGGAAAACTTTGGTTTTTGGGAGTTGGATGCACGAGTAGATCTCATACTCAGTATAGGTTTAGGCTATCAAAAGATTGGGAACGACCAACTAAGAGAGCAATAACGGCCATAATCATGCATAGCGACAAAACATCATTAATCAAAGCATGAAGTGATATTGCAATTCAAAAACTAAATGATCATCAAGGCTAGAGGTGACTTTGTTTGTATTCATAACATGGTGTGAGCATGCGCCAAGTCAATCCAGATAAAGCATTCAAAGTAGAAATACCACAATACCATGCTTCAATATGAGAAAACAACACATGATTAATTTCAATGGCACATTAAGAACTCTCAGCTATTTGAGACTAGTCATGGTACATCATAAATAACTAAGCACATAATTCAAATAACATCTAACATGACGTGCCAAATCCTATGCCACAGTCAAAACAAGCTTCCTATTGCACCATTATAAGCATATAACAATTTACTCTTCTCCAGCACCAATCACCTTATTCAAAAAACTCTCAAAACAAATAAATATCAAATACCAGAGAGATAATCAAATATAACTGAAGAAAACCAACAATCTCTGAACAAAATTCGAGTGAAAAAACAAGAGCTAAACACAGTACTAGCACAAATTGAACACTCACAGAACAATAAGACTGAAAACTAGAGTGTTCTAGGCAATGAAAACGGAGTGTGTCTCTCCCAAAATAAAAGTTCTAGGATCCAACCAAAAGCTATAGAAAAAAACTGAAAACAAAATAAAAATATGCTCCAAGAAAAACACATATCATGTGAAGCAATAAAATATAGTGTTTTGAAAGAAACCTGATATTTTTGTTGATGAAGAAGAGGATGCATTGGGAATCCCCGAGCTTTAACGCTTTTACTTTTTGGATATATCTTGGGGTGAAATGGGAATCCCCAAGCTTGAGCTTTTTTTCCATCCTTCATCTCATCACATCATTCTTCTCTCCCTACACTTGAAAACTTCCTCCACCTAAAACTTCCTTACAATCTTCATTAGCAACGTTAGTATAATCAAAATAATAAATACACTTGGTTCAGTTTTAGAACAACTATCACACCTCAATTAAAACATTATATATTGTCACGAATTATTTTAAATCTCTCCCTCTCAAAAGAACACCAAAAGAAAGAGATCAAGATGCAAATGCAAATATTGGCAGAAATCTGTCAAAACTGAACAGTCGGTAAAGATGATTTTTTCCAAAATATTATGTTCCTAAAATAAAAATAAAGTGGTAAAATAAAGAAAGTTAGATAATAACCTCGGGCATGTATCTATTTTTTTTCAAAGTAATCCGACGTTCTAGCTGAGAGATATGAATTTTTTAGTAACAGCCCAGAAATCTATTTCAGAACATCAACTTCCCCAAATCGCACTACCTCTCAATTAGAGGTTACTCTTGTCACCAAAAAAATAAAAAGGATAAGGAGGGGTTTCTACAGAGGTAACAACTTTCAAAACAGAAAAAGAACAAAACAAAACAGAAGAAAACAAAAGGATAACAAAAAAAAAGTGGGTTGCCTCCCACAAGCGCTTTTCTTTAACGCCTTTTAGCTAGGCATGAAGTAAGAATAAAGTATTATCAATAGAATGATGGGTAGTCCTCACAAGGGACTCAAAAGGTAACTTAATTCTCTATCTAGGAAAATGTTCAATCCTAGGGGAAACTAAAATCTTATAATTCCCTCTTTGATATCAATAATGGCACCAACGGTGCCAAGAAAAGGTCTCCCCAAAATGATAGGACAAGAAGCATTTCATTCAGTATCCAAAACAAGAAAATCAATAGAGACATAATTATCATTAGCAGTAATAAGAACATCATCAATTCTTCCCAAAGGTCTTTTAACAGTGGAGTCTATAAGATGCACTCCCAAAATACTCTCATCCAGAGGTTTCAAGTCAAGCATATCATATAAACTTATAGGCATAATAGAAGAACTTGCACCAAGATCACACAAAGCATTGAAATCAAAATAATTCACTCTTATTCTAATAGTGGGCTTCGAGCCATCTTGTAATTTTCTAGAAATAGAGGCTTCAAGTTTGAGCCTTTCTTCTCTAGCTTCCATGAGAGCATTAGTGATATGTTTAGTGAAAGCAATATGCATCTTACTAGGATCTTTTGCTAATTTTTGTAAGAACTTTATAACATCATAGATGGTGCAATTATCAAAACCAAGTTTATCATCCTCAAACATGGTGGGAAAATTTCTCTAATGTAATATTATCCTCAATCGCACTTTCAACAACTTTCTCAGTAGAAGTATTTTTAATCTCCAAACTTTTGGGGCTCCTTCTACCTAAAGTCATGACCTCTACAATCCCATTTCTCTGGAAATCAACATGTTTGGAAGCATTAGGATACTCATTGGTACTAAATTTTTTAACTTCCTCAAACACTCTAATGGTAGCAATAGAAGTACATGTAGTTTTAAAGGTTTTAGTAGGATTATTTTCAGCAAGTGAAACATCTTCAGGTTTTGTTGTAATTTTATTTATTAAGAAATCTTGAGTATTAGACATATTCGAAATATAAGTTTCAGTTGCATCAAGCCTTCTTTGAATATTAGAGATTTCACTAGTTAACCCTGCAAGTTGATCATTTATACCCTCAAAATTGCAGAATGTTCACCCAATTGTTTGGTAAAGGCATTGTTATGTTCATATTGGGAATGCATAAAATATTTGGTGGCCTTTTAAATCTCTATTATCTTTGCATAAATAGGCATATCTTTTATCACTGGAGGTGTCCCCATAAGAATTTCTATAAGGAATCCCATTATTATTAGGATATGGCCTATAGTTGTTACCACCAAAGTTATTCTTGTCAGTGATGTTCTTGAAGTTGTTTCTAGCAATAAAATTCACATCAATTTTATCATTCTCATTAGAAACCGGAGAGTTCAAGGGAATATTATTAGTATCTATTGGCACTTGTTTAGCTAGCAAAGAAGCAAGCATATCAATTTTATCACTCAAAGAAGAGACCTCCTCAACAAAATTTACCTTTTTACCTGTTGGAGCCCTTTGTGTGTGCCATTGAGAATAGTTTGTCATTAGATCATCCAATAACTTGTTTCCTGAGCCTAAGGTGAGGTTCATGAAGGTTCCTCCCACAGCTGAATCCAATAAATTCCTGTAACATCCCTAATTTTTGGGAAAGTTCAAAAATCACAAAAATTTGAAACTTTTTGTTTTCATGTTATGCAAATCACCAAAAACCAAATGAGATGCAACAAACGGAAGAAGAAAAAAAATACATATTTCAATGTTATTGGAAATAAAATCCAAGTGCCTCTATTTTCCATAAAACCTAAACCTTTTCAAATAAGTTTTCTTATTTCAAAATGACTGCTTCTTTATAGCAAACTTATTTAAGCCATTGTTTTCTATCTGGCTATTATTTTGAAAATATTTTCAAAGCCCAAAATTAACCATATCATTTCTCAACTACTATGTCTAGTATTAAGTAACAAAATGTTTTCCACCCATTTGTTTTGTGAAAAAGGACTTAGAGAAACATATTCTCAAAGCTCTTATGTTTCTAATTGAGCTTTCATTTAATAATTCTCTATGTAGAAAATGACAATAAGTTGCTATTTGTAAATCCCTCATTTGCTAAAAATATAAACATAAGGAAATGGGTTTAAATGGGTTTCAAAAATAGTATTTTACTATTAGAAAGTTTCTGTAATTTTATAAAACCCCATTTCTAATTATTCCTATTTTTATTTAAAAATGGTTTTAAGTATTTTTAGTGGATTAATTGTATTTTCAAAATATAAAAAATTAAATCTATTGGAAACAACAAAATTAGGTTTCTATTTGATAGATATTCTAATTAAAAGATTTTAGAAATTTAAATGAGGTCAATTGGATTTCTAAAACAGAAGTTATTAAAGAAATGAGGAAACGGGAATTAAATTAAAAATAAAAGAAAAAAATGCTGACGTCGCCCATGACGTCACTGTCGTTCTCCTCCAACCGCTGCCACGATCGGGCTGCACGATCTCCTTCCCCCGCGTGCTCCCCAGCCTCCCGAGCCCCTCCCTTGAAAGCCCCCCAAGCCCCTCCCCATTTCCCCTCTAACTCCTCTTCCGATTTCGCCGCTAGGCCCCCGAATTTCCTCGCCGGAGTTGCTCTACGCCTCCGCCACATTGCCTTGATTCCCGCCAGGTGAGAAAACGCACGAGACCGAGACCCCCTCCGTTCGATTCTCCACGTCCTGGAGCTTCTCATGCCATCTCCTCTTTGATTTTTGACGCAGTCAGTCGACGTCGTCGTCCTTTTCCGAGGATCACCGTCGCCCATGCATCTCCGTGAAGGGAATATGTCCGAGAGGCAATAATAAAGTGTTTATTATGTTATTCCTTGTTTATGATAGATGTTTATTTCTCATGCTAGAATTTTATTAACCGGAAACGTTAATACATGTGTGATTAAAAAAACAAACCAACGTTCCTAGTGAAGCCTCTCTTTTAACTAGCTCGTTGATTCACAGATGATCAAGGTTTCCTGATCATAGACATTGGATGTTGTTAATAACGGGGTCATGTCATTAGGAGAATGACGTAATGAACTTAGACCCTAACTAAGTATAACAATATGATCAAGTCATTTAGTTTTGTTGTTATGTCTTACATTCGGAGTAACATTGTTCCTTAGACCATGAGATCATGTTAATCACTAATACCGAAAGAATACTTTGATGACATCAAACGTCACACCGTACCAGGGTGACTATAAAGGTGGCGTTAGGTATTCGGAAAGTGTTAGTTGAAGCTCATGGATCGAGAGTGGGATTTGTCCATCCAATATGACGGAGAGATACACTCAGGGCTCTCTCGGTGATATCACATCGACACCGCTTGCAAGCATGTGATATGATCACAAGGATGTTATATCACGGGAACGAGAAAAGAGTACTTGTTGGGTAACGATGTCGAACAAGGTATGGTTGATACCGATGATCGGATCTCGAACAAGTAAAATATCGCGAGACAAAGGGAAATCGTTACGACGTTGAAAGGTTCACACGATCACGAGAGTCATCGTTGAATATATAGGAGTCATCAAGGATCTCCAGATCCCACTGTTGATTATTGATCGGAGAGGAATCATGATCATGTCTATATTATTCGCGAACCGTAGGGTGACACACTTAAGGTTCGATGAAGCGTTTGAGAGGATACGAAATACCGAAGAGTGTTTTGGGTAGCTCCGAAATTGTTTCGGGGAAAATTAAAATAGTTCAAGGGGTTTTACGTCGAATGGTTGTTAATAGAATTAAAAAATGATTCGACGTGCTGCATGCAAATGTTTGTTAATGGAATTAACAAATATAAATAAAGAAATAAAAATGTTTTATTTATTTATTAAAGAAAAACCTTTGGATTTTCTAAGTGGAAAATTAAGGGAGCATGAGTGGGTGTGAGTGGATCTTCCACTCACATGAAGAGGGGAAGAGGTGGGGGCACACCATGGTTGGTCGCAACCCCCCCCCACTTGGGCTGCCTCCCCCTCCCCTATAAAAGGAGGGTGAGAGCTCTCTCTTCCACACACACACACTTGCCCATCTCCCTTTCCCTCCACCCGCTGCTCCATTCCATGGTCTCCGGCTTGGCGAAGCCCTAACCGTGGGATTCTTCACCACCACCACACAGTCGTGCTGCTGGAGTTCCGGGGATCCTCTACTTCCTCTACCCCGCTAGATCGAGGGACGGAGGTCTTCATCGAGCTGAATGTGTGACCGATCACGGAGGCATCGCCGGATTGCGGTGCATATCTTCTCGCTCGGGATCGGCATGAGTACGACTACGCCACCAACGAGATTTCATCTCGTAACACTTTGAGTCTTCGAGGGTATGTTATCTCAAGACTCTCTTTCTCCTTGTTGCCTTTCATCTCCTAGATTAGATCTTGGCCATTCGGGTTTATTGCGCGTGGGAATTTTTTTTCTATGCAACGTATCCTTCACTCCAGCCACCCCGCCTCGTCGTTCCGGGAACCGTGGATGGTCGTTCTTGACACCTTCGGATTCGTCGTGCTTCACCGAGCGTCATCGTCGCCTCGCCTTGCCCGGGAAGCCACCGGAACGTGGCCTCCGTGTTTTTCCGGCGCGACGCAGCACCGCGCAACCATTCTCCGACCAACTCTCGCAACCCGAGGTGAACTCTGAACCCGCGGCCGCCCGATCTGAAATTAGTGGCTAAGATTAGAACACTATCCCGAACTGGTACCAGCCACTAATGTTGCGCCACGTCATCCTGGGTGCCGTGTAGCTATCCGCCGCACGTGCAACACCTAACCTGGCCCAAGCCAGCTCCCTGCCCGTCGCCCCACGACAGATAGACAAATTGAATCCAGCCCGTCTATGGATTTATTTCCGAATAAAAATAGAAAATTAATTTTGCAGAAAAGCCCCTAGAAGTTCCAACCATTATAACTTTTGATCCATAAGCCCAAATTTGGCAAAAATGGACTTTTTGAAATCAGCACAACGTGTAGAAACTTTTGGCACTGTACAAATTCAAATTTTACAAACTTAAATTGGTTCAAATTTAAATATGCTTGTTTAATGAATTTTGGCATAATTCAAATTCTACAAATCCAAAAATTACAAATAATTTAGTAACCTTAGACCAGAGACCTTAGGATGTGTACTTTCATACCCTCTATCCCAAAATAATAATTGAACCAACTAAAATGGAGATTAGAAATTAAATAACCATTTGAGTATTTTGCACCTAGTTTTAATTCTATAAATAATTTTAATTAGTTTTCTTCTGGAAAATTGTTCCATTTAGTAACCTTAGACCAGAGAAACCAGTACCCTACTTATTTGTGACCAGAGAACCCATTCCATGTAATACTTGTCATATAAACCACCCATAGTAGTCAATCAATATACCTTCACTGTTGTTTGATGAAACCCCTTTTTAGGAAAATTGTGGTATGATCATTTTGATCAAACCAACACCCATGTCATGTTGACCTTATGGAAACTAGCAAACATGCTCATGCCTTGCAACGGAAGAAACATTCTGAATTTCAGAAAATTACAAGGATTTAAATAGGCGGCTATATTGCTCCTATGTTCACTTGAAAAAAAACAAAAACGACGAAAATACTTGGTGCACATTGTAGCAATGAACTAATTTTGTATTGTTACATGAGTATAATAAGGGAGAACTTTTGCATGCATTAGAAAAATATAAATATCTTAGCAATAAAAAAATTAGAGAAACTGAAGCAAACATGTATTATGGGCAATAGTCTACTTTTGGATTTTTCCATGAGACACTTGTAGCAATACTCTAATTTTTAGTTTGTCTAGGAAAGACTATTTTTGGTAGCTGTGAATGTAAACTATAAACTATTTCGTCGTAGTAAAATTATGAAATTTACCGGCACAGATCGGAATACATGCATGCTCGCCTAAAATTGAAAGTGTGTAATCTCTGAAACTTCCCTGCAGGCGAGAGGAGTACAACCCTTGATCTTGACCAGCACCAAAGATACCATGAGATTGGCGGCGTCTCCCCCTTTGCATGCACGAGGGATGTCGCTCTCTCGTTCGACGAACACGAGTGTTTCGTAAGCCTTGCTTCAAGCGCGTGCATGTGCCATCCCTCCATAGCTCCGTATGCATGCCCATCGAGATTAGCGCCGGCAGCTAGCTTGCTGTATGTATGTGTGACATACATTGACTGCACGTATAAGAAAGATTTAGCACCCAAACATGCAATTTGTTGTTTTGTTTAGAAGAATAATTTTCTTTGCACAGATTAACAAATATGCTGCACTCTTCTTTCCAGCCTCCCAATGAGGACACCTCTATTCTCGCTTCTCAGTCCCACCAGCCACCTATTATGGTTACAATCAGCATCAACTCGACGCGACTTGTGAGGAAGGATTCTCACAGCATGAAAGTAGCCCGATCAGAATTTTTCCCCACATCTCCAGCCAAGGCCTTTAGGAACTCCGCCACGCCACTGGTCTAGGTCTGTCAGGCTGCTTAACCTTCTTGATTCCTGCTATAGTACCAAGTGTGAGCTGCTGCAACTCGCCTCTCAAGACCTCACCGTGTCGACAGCGACGACGGTCTTGGACTGAGCTCTGACCACACGATGCATCGAAAAGACCGGAGTACCTTTCCTCTCACGGCCGCTGGTGCTCTAGACACTGGGGGCGACAACCACCATGATGGTCTTGATCTCATCGACACAGGCCGTGATCTTGCCTACGTCCTCCTTGCTCGCGTTCTGGACTTCTGGTCTCCGGCCAGGTTCTGATGTTGCGTACATCCTCCTTGCTCATGTTCCGGACTTCTGGTCTCTGGCTAGGTTCGCTAGCGCCTAGCAGCTAGGCTGCGACGAACTTAATGTCGATCAGATCCTCCACGTTGAGGGTGTACATATGCAGCTTTTAGCAACCATATATGCACGTAGACCTGGAGAGCGGAACGGATGCGTACATCTACCTGGAGACCGGAACGGATGAGTACATCTACACGTGAAAAAGGTACAAATAAAACAAACCTTTACTTTTGGCACGGTAACGGACAAAAAAAAACATAGGACATACCCTCTGCAATTCCATGCAGTACGCTCAATTACCTTTTTTCGACGTGGGTGCTGATCCGATCAGGAGTCCTGCAGGTTTTTTTACGAGCGTCCAAGGAGTGCGTAGAGATAGAGATAGAAAAGAGATTACCGGTGGCAGGGTGGGTAATTTGTGTCGAACTTTAGGGGCTGTTTCAATGACCTACCAAAACCAAACCAAACCAAGGAAGTGTTAACGCCTTTATTATTAAAAAAAGTTATAGGTATAGATTAACTTTTGGACCAAAAACCCCTAGCCCAATACCTTTTGTAAGTTTACAAGCCATATTGTAAATTGCTTCAACCCTACTAAACCAAAGCCATGAAATGAATCATGTTGATCATGGATTTGTTTCCTAAAACCCTAAACCATATCATATCCACTTCTTTTGTATATTGAGTGAAGTGATATTCCTTGACAACCCTTAACCACCAATAGCAAACCCCATGACCAATCACTTAGTTATTTTTGCACATTGAATTAAGTACTAAAGCTTACCACATTGTTTCCCTTATCATATTGAAGTAAATGTGACAACCCTTAGGTGAACTCTTGGAAACCTCCTTGACAATATGAATCCGCTGGTGTTTGAATCTTTCAAACTTAAACCCTGACCAACCCATATCCTAGTCGCTAGGCCTAAACCCTTTTACCATAATTATTTTTTGTAAATTGAATTATGTGTTAAGCCTTACTCAAACCACCACAGTTCCTTTACATAAATTGAATTATTGTGATAAACTTGAACTTGTCGATTAAATACCAAACAATAACCATCTCATCATAATTCTTTTTTCATATTGAATTATGTGTCAAAACCTTGACCATGTTAACACCAATCAAATTGAATAACTTGTTATGTTTTTGTATTGTTTATTTTTTTGTATTTGTTTGCTTGTGGATGAATTGCTTGTTTATTGTTATTAATTTGTATTGTTTAGATTGTACGGAGAGCAACGTTCTATTTGTGAAGAGAGTGTCTCTATACCAACTTCCACAAGGCAAGTAATACTCATGTCCCACTTTTTTTCCCAATTGCATTAGTGTTTTCGGTAGTATGCATCATAGGAAATTTATTATTTTCCAAGTATATGATATGCCCATAACACCTAGTAGTGTGTAGCCAACCTGAAAACCCTTGCTAGGTACTAGTTTAGCTATACTAGAATACTATCACAACTATTGCTATTACTTGTTGGGTTGTGATGTTTTGAAAATTGAAATTAACAACGCAATGAAACACCTGGGTGGATTGAACCTTTCTTGGATTATGTTGAGTGGCTACTCAGGACCATGTTCATGGTGGTTTAGCCATGAATGTGGGGGTTGTCACCTAAGAGTACACTTGTGGACCGCCACCCAGGAATAAAGAGATTTGTAGGTCTTCACTGTATATAGTTAGCTTCTAGTGCAGCCTTGAGGTAATATGGGCTCTGCCAAGATTAAGTTGTGGGGTTTCATCCTGTTGTATGGTATTGGGTGGTAGAATTTTAGGAGCGTCGAGTCATGCCGGTATGGTTGAATCCCTCTTCCCAAAGATCTTGTCTCATTCTTCTCTCGGGGAGGATGAGTCTCAAGGTGAAAGTGCACAACCTCTGCAGAGTTAAAAACTAAGATCTTAGCAGTGTCCCCGGTTATGGGCAATTTGAGAAAACTAGATAGAGTTGGTGCCGGAGGATCTCCTCATCTTTTCTGAATGAAATAAAATAAGGTAGACACCCTTTATAGGGCACATGGTGGTTTAGCCATGATGCCACAATTAAACTTCATGGTGGTTTAGCCATGATGACATTTCAAACTTCATGGTGGTTTAGCCATGATGATTTATCAAACTTCATTGTGGTTTAGCCATGATGATTTGTCCAACTTTATGGTGGTTTAGCCGTGAATGATTGTACAAATGTTTTCATTTGTTTAAATTGATTTACAAATATAGGACAAAACTGGCTTTATGCAAATAGCCGAGACTCCACCAGCCAAATAGCATGTACTTAGTTTATTCCTCAAAACTGCCACCATACAAGTGTCACTTGCCAGTACATTGTTTGTACTGACTTCCTCGCCCGTGGGGGCTTCATATTCCAACGTGCAGATGAATCTGAAGACGAGTGAGGATTTCGTTTAGGATCTCGAGTCTATCACCAACATGTTCTGCATGTGGCGCATGAAGATGAAGAAGGCTCATTGATGATTTATTTCCGCTGTGTCTGCTTTGAAATTTTGTTATTAGGGCTAGTCATGTGTATTTATTAGACTATGCCAATTGTAAGACTATTTTATTTCTTATCAACTGGATCAACGATGTAGAATGATTCTATTGCAATGAATATTTCATTTTGTCATGTGTATGCTATCAGAGATCGCGGGAATAGCAGGTTACACAGGTGTTCTACCTTTATCAAAAGGTAGGGTGCTACAATTCCTTAAAGGAAAATTTAATCTTGCATAAAACGTTTGGACAAACATCCACGTAGTTAGTCCGTGCGTGGGACAATTCTTAACATATAGTTTTCATTATTTCCCAAGCTTGAGCAACAAGTTCATCATCATTTTGTGTAAAGTTCATAATGTTACTCCTTAGTTGTATAATTTTGCCAGGTGGATAAGACTTTCCAACAAAAGCATCTTTGCATTTAGTCCAAGAATCAGTGCTATTTCTAGGCAAAGACAATAACCATTCCTTAGCTCTTCCCCTTAAATAGAAAGGGAACCATCTTAATTTCACAATATCACCATCTACCTCTTTATATTTTGCATTTCACATAACTCAACAAACGTATTTAAATGAGAGGCGGCATCTTCTACAATACTAGAAAATTGATCTTTCATGACAAGATTCAACAAAGCAAGTTTAATTTCATAAGAATTTGCTGTAGCAGCATGTGGAGCAATGGGTGTGCATATGAAATCATTATTATTGGTACTAGTGAAGTCACAAAGATTGATATTATCATTGGTAGACATGTTTGCAAGATAACGCAAATAAAAGACTAGAAACTAGAGAACTATTTTAGGGGAGGGGGGGGGTTGACAAAGAGAGAACAAGACTAAACAAAAGAAAACTAAGAAAGAACATAACACAAGAAAGAGAGTGGAAGTGTGATACTCCCCTTGAAGCAAGCTAGAAATCCTCGGCAACAGCGCCACAAAAAGTACTTGATGATGGCGTGATCACACGATTGTTGGGAGACCCCAAGTGGAAGTTATAATGTAGTCTAGAGTAAGTTTTCCCCTAGTATAGAACCAGAGTTATCGAACCAGTAGGACTTCGTAGTCTTGAAGAAGGTTTCTTGTATCAACGGAACCGTTTATCGATGTTGACCAAGCGTGGAACCTTCACACAAGCACAAACTCTCTCTTGCCCCAACTTTCCGGAAGGTTATCAATCTTTTGGTCTTGCTGAAAATAGGAGAATTAAACATATAGAGTCTTGGAAAACAATAAAAGTAAAAAACAGAACAGCAAGGAAACAATTATGAAAGTGCTTAAAAGAAGTTTTGGAACATGAGGAAAATAGGACCGGGGGCCATAGGTTCACTAGTGGCATCTCTCCAAAGAAAACAAACAAGCTGGGTGAACAAATTACAGATGGGCAATTGACAAATCATGAACAAATAACAGTACTATTATGACGAGATAAAGTTCACGGGTTCTAACATTGTAGGCGTTATTTTAAGGCATATGGACCGCTATCTAAAATGCATCCATATCTAAAAGTCCACCTCAAGAAAGCTATCCAGCAAATCCCTCGGTATTAAGTTGCAGCAACGAAGTGATTGCTATGTGTGCAACAGACAAATGCATTAAGATCAATGCATAATGTAAGAAGTGCTTCCCATCCATAGACAACAGCACCATTGTTTTCTCCCTAGTGGAAACAACACATCCTCCCCCCCCCCCCGCGCACATTCCTATCACTCTAGCGTATGCAACAAGGAGGCATGCACCCACTATCTAGCATATAAACCCTCTCTTGGAGGTGAAAACAACTACGTGGCCAACATAATCATAAACACCAGATAACATTGCAAGAAAAGATTAAAAATCTCTACAAATATACGTGAAGCATCTCAGATTGGCATGAACAAAATAATCATAATTACATGTTTCATCGGATCCCAGCAAACACAACATGCAAAATTACATAACATGGTCTTGATCATGTGAGGCAGCTCACGAGAATCTAAACATGGAGGGATAGGGGAGAGAACAACCATCTAGCTACTCCTATGGATCCATAGTCCCAAGATGAACTATTCATGCATCTGTCCAGAGGAGATCATGGCGATGTAGAGGCCTCCGGTGACGATCCCCCTCTGCTGCCCTAGATTGGACTTTCAAGGTGACGACAAATCACTATATGTTTCCTGGAAAATAACTCAGTCCCCGATGGTTTTAGAGTTAAAAGCAATTTAAAAAAGAAGGGGGACGTGAACCGGTGCTCGGGGAACCCAAGGGCCCACCAGGCACGACCTAGGGGGCGCGCATGGCACCCTCCTGGTGGCCCCTGGCTCCCCTCCGTCTCTCCTTTGGACATTGTCGTCGTTCCGGGTAAAAAATGATATTCGTAGATTTTCATCCCTTCCCGAGAATAGGTTAGTAATAGGTTAGTAAGTGAAAACATCCGGAAAACAAAAGAAAACATGTGGAAAACAAAATTTATTGGGTAGAAAACAAGCATGTAGCATCAAAAATTATAGATACGTTTGCAATGTATCACTTCTCTTCACCGTGAACCTGAAGATGGGTGAGTGGATGATAAATCACCTCCGGAAGACCAAGAAGATCCCCAAAAGCATCCATTATGGAGGAGCACTTTGCTCCACCACTCATCCATGTAAGTGTATGGGGGCCTTCAGTGGAGAAGTGGACAGTGGCATAAAACTCCCAAAGCAGCTCAGGAGCAAAGTGGCGGTCACATCCCACAAGAGCGCTTATCCCGTAAAAATCCATCACTTCTGGCCAATGCTCTCTTTCCTTGGTCACATCAAAGAAATGTTGAGCCACATGATCTTTCTTGAGCGAGCAGACAACAAACTTATAAACCCGCTCGTGCATCTTGCAATAGAATCTTGCATCGGCATAAGTGCGCTCCTCAAAGGCATAGGGATTAAACTTCAGACGGTCTTTAGATAATTCCAATACTTATGGACAGGCTCATCTGGGTTAATGAGGAGGGGTGGCCCCCGTTGTTGTGAAGGAGTGGAACCACAAGCATCAGCTGCAATCTTCTGTGAGAACGGACATAGGTGGTAGGAGCAGGATTCTTGCCCTTCTCTTGAGGAGCACTGACATTTCGTGGAAATAATGGAGCATGGGTACGGATATGCAGGATAAGCGTACATGGTAGAGTAAGGAAAAAATAGGATTATGGTTGGTTAAAAAAACTATGACAAATAATCATTATTATCATGAATGGCATATCACTAAGAGAGGTTATGAAGCATTACTACGAGGAGTTGCTATGAGGTATGAATAAATATCTATAGGCATTAGGGCACTCTAGAGTATCTAGAAGAACTAGGAGACATGAGATAGAAACTACATAAGCCGGTAATGTGACATGAACCCTAGATTGAAGTGAAGGACCTTAAGAACATGAACCCTATAAAATAGCAAAACAAAAACCAATGCTACATGTAGAGAGCAAATTGCCAAAAGGGAGTTGCTTGCTTAAAAGGGAAAAAACAACAACAAAATACCTGAGTTGGAGGCCATCCTTGAGTGGCACCTCCAATGGAGGAGATCTCCCCAAAAAGGCCACCAAAGGATATTCCTTGTGGATGAGATGGGGCATGAGGGCTAGCGCATGGAGATCTTAGTGTAGTGGTTGGGGGAGGGGCTAGGGTGTGGGGGTGGGTGGAGGAGACCTTGGGGAGGATCTCCAATGGTGGTTTTTGGATTGGGGAGGGGTGGAGAAGAGGGGTTCTAGGTAAAAAGCCGCCCCCCCCCAACCACACATAGAACCCCGTCCTGAGGGGCCGGCCAGGCCGGGTAGAGCTGTCGTAGAGGCCGTACGGCACCCGAGACCCCCGGCCTTAGGACCCGGCAGCCTGCGCCCATAGGCCGGGCACCACTCCGAGCCAGCCAGCCTCCCAGGGCGGCTTTCCTGAATTTTTTTTATTATCTTTTAAAGGTTGTTTTCAGTTTTTAACAAGTTTTATTTGGCTTCAAGATTTTGTTTCAAAATTTAACAAGTATTTTTTTTATTTGGTTTCAAGATTTTGTTTTAAAAGATTTGAGTTCAAATTTTTTTTTGACCATGTACAACTACTCATGCAATGAATATGAAATATAGATGATGATCATATGAGAAAAATCGTTAGAATGATGATTTCTTTACACGTCTAATGGGAAACACAAAAAAATCCAAATTTATCAACCTTGGATGTGATATGGAATTAAAAATCTCAAACATATGAATGGAGATGCAAGTAACATTCAAGACCCAAACCAAATAAATTTCAAATTCCCAAGATGGGGTGGTGGCCTAGGCCACCATGTGTGAGCATGCTCGATATGACACCGCGAATATATATTTTGGGTGCATTGTTGAAACTCATTATTAAAGCACATTTTATCACAAAGGTGATTATTATGCATGATTTAATTATTTATGCATTATAGAGGCAGTGTCAGCTCATTAATTGAGCTACACTCCCCCTATGTCCACGTGTATATCTAAAAACCAACTGTGAGTCTAGTAGAGGTGTCTATGCAAGATTTCCAATGAACTAAAATTTCTTGCACTTATGGCATTGATCTCACTCCTCAATTGCTTGAATATCTTTTCATCGAGAGGCTTTGTGAGAATATTGGCAAGTTGATCTTTGGTTTTGACATAGTAAATGGAAATATCTCCATTGGCCACATGGTACCGGTTGAACTGATACCGAATCTCAATATGCTTGGTCTTTCCATGAAGCACCGGATTATGGGAAACTTTTATAGCTCTTTCATTGTCACATAAAAGAGGAATTGTCTTTATCTTAATGCCAAAATCCTTAAGACATTACCTCATACATAACAACTGAGAGTAACAACTTGCGGCGGCAAGAAACGGGGTAGTAAAATAAAAAGACACAGATGGCGGCTCTCTCCTTCGACGGCGCCCATGGCGACTCCAAGGCGATCTAGGTTTTAGCCATTTCCTCTCAACAATTTCCACTCCGATGTTGTCGTCCACTCCTCTCTCTCCATATCCAAGGCCAATCCTCTCTTCTCTCCAACATGTTGGCATTGGAGGGCCATTTTCTCCATTGTTGGACCAAAAGTTGGATCCCATCTATGAGGGTTTCATTCTTTTGGATCCGGAGGATAAGAGGATTCAACTTGTGGATATGGCGGGTTTTGTGCTTGATCAATGTTTTCTCAAGGTACGTGAAAATGTTCATCCAGGATATGAGATCTACTTTGCTTGCCATCGTGCCAAAGTTCAGGATCATTTGATTATCCGTAATGGATCGCTGGTGGATCATTCAAATTCGGATGTTCCTTTGTCGGATCTTAGAACTTTGGTCTCTCTTTTGGACTGGAATCCGATTGATCCTTCTTCTGGTGCGGTTCATGCTGCAAGGGTTTTAGACTTGGATTTCTCTCGTGGTCTAGCCTTGGCTAATGTTTGTTATTCGGATCGGATGTGTATGCATCTAATGATTATGGTGCCTTCAAAATGGTGGTTTCTTTCTGAAGAGCATCATTCAAACTCGATGAAGATTTGGTAGCTTTGGCTCTTGAAGAAGCTATTGGAGGTTTTTGTGGAAATCTTAATGTGAAATGCCTTCATGACCGAGTGTTCTCTTTTGAGGTTTCTTCCAAGGTTGTTGGTATTCATATTATGAAAATTAAATGGTTTAAATGCTTCCACTTTAACCCTCCGTTTGGATGTAGAAAAAATAGGTTAGAATTGGCAATTTGGAATTGGCTACCCCAATTCTATTGTTTGGGGTGGTACATGAATTGGGCCTAGAAAAGTTAGTCCAATTCCACGGAAGCCCCCGTGCACGTCCGCTTCCCACGAAAGTTTTCCGAGCGAAGGACCTAGGAATCGCTCGGAAAAAATCAACCCCCCGTCCCCCGCATACCTGTTCGCGAACGCAAACAGAGGAGAGCCTTCCTCGTCGCGCTACTCCCCTTCTCGGAAGGAAGCGGCGGCGCCGCAGTGCCCGTCCCTCTGCTCCCTCTCCCATCCGGTCTACCCTCATGTTCTTCCGATCCGTCCCCTCCCTCGTTTACCTCTGATTTGCCGCCATGGGGCTGCCCACTCCCGTGAGGGCCTGGAACCCTAGATGCTAGAGGCGGTAGGGGATTCGTTGCCGGTGGACACGGCGGTCGCAGGGGAAGACGACGGGATTGGCACCACGCTCGGATGTCGAATTTCTTGGCTATTCGTACGGAATGATTTTGGTATGGAACGAGGTACTTACCTGATGTGTCGTTCCCTGTATCTTCTACTGCCTGTAGCAATCTTTAACCTTCATCCGTGTAATTTCTCACTGCCCGCCAGTTCCACGGTCCAGTGCACGCCAAGAAAGGAGCGACACTGAGCGTAGAGAACTACCTGAAGCCTGACATCCCGGGAGGAGCTCTACCTGAAGCCTGACATCCCGGGAGGAGCTCTACGACTCGTCCAAGGCTCGCGCCATCAGCGTCAGCAACTTCTCGTGCAAGAAACTGGAGGACGTGCCCGTCATGGCCCGCGTCCGTCCGTCGGCCAACCAGGTGGAGTGCCACCCGATATGGCACCAGCGCCAGCTCCACGACCTCTGCCGCTCCACGAGCGTCCATCTCTGTGTAATCTTCACTACATTCCTTTTCGATCATCTTCTCATCTTGTCACTAACCGTCTTAACGTTTCGTTCTGAAACTGATATGGATTATTTCTTCCTGTTGATGCAGGCGTACGCACCGTTGGGTTCGCCTGGACTTCCATGCTTCTTGTGTGTACTGTGATCTTGTGTATATCTGCTCCTACTTCTTGTGCGTACTATGATTTTGGTTTCTCATTTGTACAGATGTTGTGGTTCTAATCATAATCGGAATATTTTAATATTATTATGCGTGTAAAATAATATATAAACATTTTAAAGATAAACATATTATTTTCACACATGTAGACAACTTTATATTGACTAAACTAAAAAACATCGAATTCCATGATTTGTACATCCAAACGGGAATTGGAATTGGTTCTTACCCTTTGATTCCGACCTTAAATACCATATACCACCAAACAACGGAATTGAAATTGGAGCCCATTTCCTTTCCATCTTGGATTTGGAATTCGCAGACCAATTCAATTCCGACTTGTTTTTCCTACATCCAAACAGAGCATAAGTGTTATTTTCATCTCTGGAGTTATGGTGGTCCTAATTGGGCTTCAGAATTAAAGAAGTGGAATGGTGATCAGCAGAGTGAATGCACCTTGGTTTCTAGAAGAAAGAAGAAAAAGGTCAAGTTTAATAATGTCAGGGTTAAAATTGTTATACCACCTCCGGTTATTCAATCAGTGACTATTAATACTCCTGGAGTTACTGTTTCACATAACCTAGCAGCTAGTGCTTCTTCTCTCGATCCACCTATCATTAAATTCTTGCAGCTAATCGTCGATCACATCTTTCAAGAACACCATCTGCAGGTAGTATCCTTCTCCAAAAGTGCAGTTGGAGTGGGGCTTTTCCGTCTGGTGGATAAGGTACCAAAGATATCCTTGTGCTATGGCAGCTCCGTTTGCTGGGGGTAGAATTCTTACCTTTGTTCGTCATGATGAGGGTGAGAATCTCCGGGCAACGTCTATAGTCAGACTGGTTGGATTATGATTCTAAATTTGCACATGACTATCACACTGATGACTTCCTCCGTGGGTTAGTTTCCAAGTTCGGCAAGATGAGGTCATGGTGGCGGGAGGATGCGTCCCCTACCCGCACTCTCACCAAAGTTTCTTATGGAGGTGCTCAGGACATACCACGCTCGGTGGTTATTCGTGAGGTTCAATGTTATAGTGGCCATGTCGTTTCCTCGACCTTCCCTGTCTGTATCTTGGACATCGATGTTGCTGATGCTTTACCAGGTGAAGAGGCCCATGTTCCTGATGATGGCATTCCTCACCCTGCGTTAGGGGCACCTGTCATTCGAATCAACAACGACTGGGTGCCACCTTTCGTCCCTCCGGTGAATCGGGAAGGGGAGGATGGATGGGGACATTCGAATGTTGAAGATCAGGGGGAGAATGCTGGACATGGAGATCATGTTGATCAGCAGCCAGAGTCTGAACAAGAACAATCCTATGTCTCAATCCAGTTCTCTAGTGCGACGATGGGTTCAATAAATGTTGTCAGAGCGGAGGGTCCAGAAAAATTTGTTGAGCTACAACAGCAGATTGAGAAGAATAAGTTGGCATTGGTCCCCTTTGTTCTACCTGTCCAAAAGAATATTGTTGTGCAGCAGGAGGATGTACATATTTTGTGTGTACTTCTTTCTGACCCTGTTGATGCTTGGTCTCATTACTTTCAGAGGCACAAGGCGAGAATTCTCTTTGATAAGAGATTTGAGTTCCTTACAAGTGTCCTCCCCCAGGATTTTTCTGTGATGGAAGCCCCTCTGCTTCTCGAGGATGTGGAGCACTCTACTCCTGTGATCTATTTTGTTTCCAAGAAGAGGTACCGCAAGATGGCAACCCCTCAAGTCCTCGAGGAGAGGCGTGTGACTAGAAGCCTGGCCAAGAATGCAGGTTTTTGTGTGTTGCTAGGATCTGACAAGCCAGAGCCTAGGAATAAGCCCAGGTCTTCACATTGAGCTGATGCTGCTGATGGAGTCCCTCCCTTCACGCCAGTACTGTTCTACGAAAGGCAAGAAAATTGCTTCAGATAGAAGATTCAGAGCTAATAGTGGAGAAGCTTGAGGTTGCTCCTAAGAAGCCCACAAGACCATCTAGTTCTGATGTTTAATAGGCCCTTTCCTACATTTGGGCCTTGTTGGCCTATGGTGTGTTCTCTGGGCTTTCTAGACTTTATTTGTCTTTTTTTGTGGAAATACTCTATTGTAATCATTCTGGTCTTCTGTGCTACTTGGTTATTATTTTGCTGGAAAATTAAGTTGGCCATTCAGGCCTTTTATTTCCACACTTTTAATGAATAGTACAACATCCATGCTTATGGATTGGTTGTTCTTTGATTGGAATGTAAGAGGTCTTAATGACAAAGCTAAGAGAGATGTTATTTTTAGCAAAATTGAGGAAAGTCATGCATCAGTGGTATGTCTTCAAGAGACTAAATGCCAAAATTTTGATCATTCCTTTATTAGGTCGTTCTGTCCTACAAGATTTGATAAATTTGTCGTTTCTCCTTCAATTGGAGCTTGTGGTGGACTTATTGTGCTCTGGAATAGTTAAGTATTCAAGGGTGAATTGTTAGAAATTCATCGCTCTCCTGTTCATATCAAATTCACTTCTGTGCACAACTCTGTCACTTGGTTTTTGGTGAATGTCTACGGGCCTTGCAGAGGTGTGGAAAGAGATGATTTTGTTAATTGGTTGTCTAATCTCTCCATCCCTTTACATCAAAACTGGCTAATTAAGGGGGATTTTAATTTCTTCCGTTCTTTGGATAATAGAAATAAACCTGGTGCAGATTTAAATGATGTTTTCATCTTTGATGATATTATAAGTCATCTTGGTCTGCTAGAACTGCCTGTTAAAGTTCGAAAGTATACATGGTCTAATATGCAGTATGATTCTCTTCTAGTACAGCTTGATTAGTTTTTTACCTCTTGCCAGAGGACTTTGAACTTTCCCAATACTTTGGTCATGCTTATGTCCAAAATCACTTCTGATCATTTGCCCTGTACTGTCAAGATTAAGACTAAAATTCCTACGGCAAATATTTTTAGATCTGAGAACCATTGGGTTATGCAGTCTGGATTTCTTGACCTTGTTAGTAAAGTTTGGGATACACCTGTTATGGCAAGATCTATTGCCACTAAAATTACTGCTAAGTTAAAAAATCTAAGATATGCTCTAAAGGATTGGAGGAGAAATCTTTCTCAGCTGAAATTGCTCATTGAGATGAGTAGTAAGGTGGTTTTTTTCTTTGATAAATTGGAAGAGGATAGAGCTCTGAGTACTCCTGAATTTAACTTCAGGTTGATTGTTAAGGCTCGTATTAAGAATTTATTGTATGTGCAGTCTGATTATTGGAAACAAAGATGCACAATTCGTTGGGCTAAGCTCTCTGGAGAAAATACGAAATATTTTCATGCCAGAGCCACTGAAAGGTACCGGCACAATGCTATTCCTTCCATTTCTGACACATTAGGAAATATTTTGGTGGATCACCAGGAAAAGGCAATTGCTTTTTGGAATTGTTTTAAGAATACGATGGGAATATCTTGCCAACCTGTGGTTGATATTTACTTGAGACCTTTCCTGCCTGTGGTGGAAGGATTGGATTTCCTTGCAGATCCTTTCTCTTTGGAAGAAGTGGAGAGTGTTGTAAAACAGCTCAAGCCTGATAGAGCCCGTGGACCTGATGGTTTCACTGGATTATTTATTAAACATTGCGGGAATATTGTGAAGGATTATTTTATTAGACTTTGCAATGATTTTCATAGTGCAAAGGTTTCTTTGGAAAGCATTAATGGGTCCTTTGTTACTCTCATACCCAAATCACAGTCCCATGAAACTGTGAATGACTTTAGGCCCATTTCTCTTACAAATTCTTGCGTCAAATTTATCACAAAGATCTTGGCCAATAGATTTCAAGAGAAGATCTTTGGATGTATTCATGCCAATCAATATGGATTTATTAAGTCTAGAACTATTCAAGATTGTTTAGCCTGGTGTTTTGAATATATTTTTCAATGTAGATATCTAAGCAGGAAGTGGTAGTTTTCAAGATTGATTCCGAGAAAGCTTTTGACACCATTGAGCATAGTGCCATTCTTCAGATATTGAGGCTTAAGGGCTTCCCTCCTTTAGTCATTGAATGGGTGGAGGAAATTATCTCCTCTGGTTCTTCTTCTGTATTGTTGAATGGTGTTCTTGGTAAACCTTTTTTCTGCAGAAGAGGGGTGAGACAGGGTGATCCTTTGTCTCCCATTCTCTATGTGCTGGGAGGGATCTGTTACAGAGTATTGTTAATTTGGCTTTAAGGGATGGAAGACTCGTTTACCAATTCCTATTGGTGGTGATTATCCTATTGTGCAATATGATGATGATACACTGGTAGTGTTGCATGCTGATCATGATCAATTACTTGTTTTCAAGAACCTTTTAAATATGTATGCTCAGATTACTGGTCTCAAAGTATAGTTCCACAAGTCTTCTATGATTCCCATAAATATTTCTCAGCAGGAGGCTGATGACTTGGCTCTTGTCTTGGAATGTAATGTGGCTTCTATTCCATTTACATATTTGGGTTTGCCTATGGGCACTACTAAACCTTCTATCAAGTACTTTGCTCCTCTTGTTGATAGGATTGAAAGGAGCCTATCTGCCACTGTTTCTTTTCTCTGTTATGGTGACAGTCTGGTTCTTGTCAACTCTGTTGTTTCCTCTCTACCTACATATTACATGTGCACTTTAGTGATTCCTAAAGGTTTCATTGAAATAATTGATAAGGCTAGAAGGAGATGTCTTTGGAGGGAATAAAAGAACAAGGAGAGAGTAAATTCTTCGGCTGCTTGGGAGATGGTTTGTAAACCAAAGAGAAAAGGTGGTCTGGAAGTGGTCAATTTGCAGCTGTAAAATAGGGCTTTGTTGATAAAATTTATGGCAAAATTCTACAACTCTGCAGATAACCCTTGGGTTCATCTGGTCAAGAATGCTTATTATTTTGAGTCTGTTCCCCATGCAGTAACTTCTTGTGGTTCCTTTTGGTGGAGAGGAATTATGCAATTGGCAGATACTTGGTGTTCTTTATCCTCCTGCATGGTTGGACCTGGTTTGTCGGGCCTTTTTTTGGAAAGATTTATGCTCTGGTGATATTCTTTCACTCAAATTTCCATTGTTGTTCTCCTTTGCTAAATATAAGTTTGCTTCAGTCAGAGATATGATAGTGTTGTCTGATTTTTCTGATGCTTTTCATTTGCCTCTCTCGAATGAAGCATTTCAGGAATTTGTTGTTTTGGAAGGTGTTTCGATGGAAATTCACGTGGATAATAATAATTATGCCTGGTCATGTAATTTTAATAAAGGTGTATATACTTAGAGTAAATTCTGCCAGCTTCAGTTTGCCCAGTTGCCTGATGATCAGCCAGCCAAATGGATTTGGAAATCCAAGTGCATGTCAAAGCATAAATTTTTTGCTTGGTTGATTCTGCATGATAGGATTAACACTAAAGAGATGATAAATAGGAGAAAGTTGGAAATATAAGGAAATGATAATTGTGTCCTATGTCCCCTACATTGTCTTGAAGACTGGACACGTCTCCTTTTTCATTGCTCTTTCAGCTCCAAAATTTGGAACTGCTTGCAAATACAATAGAGTGATAACACTGTTATGGCCAACTTAAAGCAGGCTAAGAGTACTTTTATTGGTCCTTGCTTTGTAGAGATTGTGATTTCGGCCTATTGGAATATTTGGAAGCAGAGAAATGGTGTCATCTTCAAATCTGAGAGACATTCGTTCAGAGGATGGAAGGCTGGGTTTTTGTTAGATCTCACCTTGCTTAAGCATAGGTTGAGCTCCTCTTTGGCTGATAAACTGTCATCATGGCTTAGTTCCCTTTTTTAGTTTTGTATAGACTACCTTAGTATATCCTTTCTGTGTATATCTGTACATATCTATAAACTTCTATTTTTGGCAATAAAGGGTTGTGGGGGACTCCCCTGTAGTAGAAAAGGTTTCAAAAAACTTGTGGAGGAAATATACTCCGCTTCCATGGAGGAGGTTGTAATGCAATTTTGTTTCTTGGAAAAACAACACACAAGTTACCTACCAAGAAAGTGGAAAGCACCCAAGGTTTATTTTCTATCCACTTTTTCACCTCCCCAATCCATATCTGAATATCCCACGAGATAAAAACTTCCATTTGACGGGTACCAAAGACCATGAGTGAGGGTTTCAACCAAGTACCTATGAATCCTCCTGACCGCAATCATATGTCTTTCCTTGGGGTTAGATTGGAATCTTGCACATAAACCCACACTAAACATAATATCCGGTCTAGATGCACAAAGATAAAGCAAAGAACCGATCATAGAGCGATAGAGTTTTGGATCAACCGGTATACTTTCGTGATCTATTTTAATATTCATGTTTGTTGACATTGGAAATCCCAATGGCTTAGCATTGATCATATCAAATTTCTTGAGCATGTCTTAAATATACTTGGCTTGGAAAATGAAGATTCCTTCATGATATTGTTTGATCTCAAAACCAAGGAAGAATTTCAATTCACCCATCATAGACATCTCAAACTCACTTGTCATTAGCATAGAAAATTGTTCTACAAAGTCCACATTAGTAGATCCAAATATAATATCATCAACATATACTTAGCATATAAAGAAATGTTCATCTACACTCTTTGTAAAAAGTGTGGGATCAATTACCCCAAGTATGAAACCATGGTATACTAAGAGCTCCTTTAGATGATCATACCAAGCACGTGGGACTTGCTTGAGGCCATACAAAGCCTTATGGAGTAAGTAGACATGATTAGGATACTTGGGATCTTCGAATCTCGGAGGTTGCTTAACATATACCAACTCACTTGGGGGGCCATTTAGGAATGCACTTTTAACATCCATTTCATGCAAGATGAAGTTATGACTAGTGTCAAATGCAAGTAATATATGAATGGACTCAAGTCTAACTACGGGAGCGAAAGTTTTACCGTAGTCAAGTCCTTCGACTTGAGAGTAGCCTTGAGCAGCGAAACGAGCCTTGTTGCGAATCACATGCCCATAAGTATCTTGCTTGTTCTTTTACACCCATTTTGTCCCAATGATATTATGATCCTTGGGTCTTTCCACTATAGACGATACTTTCTTTCAAAGTTGTGAAACTCTTCATGCATAGCTTGAACCCAATCTTAAAACTCAAGAGCATCATATACTTTGATTGGTTCAACATGAGAGATATAGGAGTAAGTCCACAAAACTTGAGTACTTGACCACGAGTGGATACACTTCTTACCAAGACACCAATAACATTCTTTTGATAATGTGACTTTTTATGCAATCTTGTGGCTAGACGAGATTCGCTACGGATGAATGCATCATCGGGATTCTCATCTGGAGGTACATCCTCGTCATTTCCTTCATCAGGGCCATGATCTACCCATAGTGGAATTCTTGGTGAAGAGTCACCAATATCATTACCACCATTATCATTGGGTGGATCTTGATCACTTTCATGATGAGTGGTATCAGTTTGGAGGTTTTGTTATTGTTCTTGGTCTACCGTTTGATTTATGGTTGAAGTAGAGGGCTCCACTTGCGTAGAGCTTGTCCCATCCTTATTCACCACAAGGTGTCTCTCAATGGGTATAAGAGGACCTATACCATTCTTCCCATGGCTATGGAGGAAGGTTCGTCACCTACATCATCACAATCAATTTGCTCCACTTGGGAGCCATTATCCTCATGAAACTCCACATTCATAGATTCTTCAACACAACCGGTGGCTATGTTGTAGATTCCATAAGCATCAAAGTTCGTGGCATAACCAACAAATATGCCTTCAAAAGTTTTAGGATCAAATTTAGATAATCTAGTGCCTTTAATGTAAACTTGGTATTTGCACCCAAAAATCGAAGGAACTTGAGACTGGGTTTGTTACCGGTTCGGATTTCATATGGATTCAAGCCAATCATCGGACGGAGAAAGAGACGGTTGGATAGATGGCAAGCGGTGTTTATGGCTTCAGCCCAAAAGTTATATGGGTATTTGAACTCGGCCACCATAGTTCTTTCCATATCAATGAGTGTATGGTTCTTTCTCTCCACCACACCATTTTGTTGAGGGTTGTACGCAGCGGAAAATTGGTGTCTTATCCCCTCATCACTCAAGAATTCATCCATGGTGTAGTTCTTGAACTCCGACCCATATTGACAAGCTCTTTGTATCATATTGGCGAAGTACTTCCGTGGCCCAAACAATGAACTTTTGTTGGGTCTCACTCTTTTCTTGATATAGAATACTCATGTGTATCTTGTATAGTCATCAACAATCACTAAGCAATATTTCTTCCCACCAAGACTATCATATGTAGGAGGCCTGAATAAATCCACATAAATAATCTCAAAGGGCCTCTTTGTGGAAATGATTGACTTCTAGGGGTGATTCTTCTCATGCATCTTTGTGGCTATGCAAGAGCTACAAGGACGATCTTTGGAAAAAAAAACACACTTGTTAGTCCTTCCATGTGCTCCACCTTCACAAGAGTTTGTAAGTTTCTCATGCCGACGTGGCCCAAGCGGCGATACCAAAGCCACCCTACGTTGGACTTGGCCATTAGACATGTGGCAATATGTGTAGTTTCTTTCGAGAAATTCACTACATACATACTGTTCTTCACAAATCCAAAAAAGCCTATTTTAAGAGAAATAGGGTGAAGTACAAGCATGTGATGAGCTCCGAATACACATGTATAACCAAATTCACAAAGTTGTAAAACAAAGAGTAGGTTTTAGCCAAGGTACTCAATAAGGAGGACTTTCTCAATGGATACATCTAGGGAAATGACCACCTTGACGTGTCCCAATACCTTAAGCTTTGAACCATCTCCAATGGTAACTTGTGATAATTTGATGAGTTGAAGTTTTAATTCTTCTATTACTTCTTTACTTCCGGTCATATATGTGGATCAACCGCTATCAATCCTCCAAGTTCTTCCACGGGAAGCACAAACCTACAATGAATCAACTTCTTGTCTTAGGTACCCATATTTGGATGGGTCATTTCTTGTTAGTTACAAGGGTCCTTTCAACCCAAATATCATACTTATAGTCATCACCATATGAAGTGCCAACATATTTTGCATATACATCACCATCATAAGATTTAAGAAGCACATAAGATGGGTTGTATTTTCCCGCAAAGTTGTTATGAATAGTAGTGTCCCTAGGGACAATACTTTTATCAATAGCATCAAACTCCACGTATTCATTATCCAACTCCCCCTCCTTCACAAAAATAATAGCATTAGTGGAGGGAGTTGAATTTTTCGTGTGGGTCTTCTTGGATATAGATCCAAACCCAAGTCCTTCTTTCCCAACAACTCTCCTTTTTTTACTCAAAAGATCATTGAGATTCTTTTTCCCTTGGATACTGGTAGCTAGTCATTTGTTGAGTTGAGCCTTCAATCTATTGTTCTCTTCAGTGAGAGATTCCTTGACACACAAAGGTTTAGTGGCACAAACATTTGCATTTATATCATATGAACCCTTAAGGGTCTTTAGCTCACTTGAGAGTGCTCTATGAGCATACTTAAGCTTATCAAAATCCTTAATGAGATCATTATAACCTTGGTTAGTTGCATCATTTAGGGCCGTGAATTCCTTCACCTTCTCAAAGGCATGATCACGATCAACTTTTACCTTACCTATGTCTATAGCAAAGGTTTCCTTCATGGTTTCTGTAAGACATTGTGAATCATCTAAAGCTTCCTCAAGCTTCGCTATTCTATTAGCATCATCACGAGCGAGGCCCACAAGTAACATTATTCTCTCCTCATGTTCACCAATGAGGCCATGTGCCTCACTTAATTGAACCATGAGAGCATCAAATATGATTTTTAGTTTCACCTTCTAGTCTTTTTACAAAGTTGGTTAGGGGATCTTGATCATTGTCTACTTTCTCAACACAATTTAATAGAGATGGAGTAGAGGAAATTGCAAGTTTGAGTGTAGGAGTCGCCTTTGGGGATAGACCCTTGGACAAGAAGCACTTGTGACTTGAGGGGCGCTTATTTTCATTTGGGTTGGAGAAGAAAGAGCTCAAAGTTGGAGGAATGGCACCAATTGCCATGGCCTCCATGCCAACTCTTTCATCTTTATCATCACTCTCCTCACCACCGGATATGTATTCATTCTCCTTGAGAATACATGCCTTTGGTGGACCTCTCCTCATGAGGTTCTTGGCCTTGGGAATGAAGTTGGACTTCCTCACTAGCCTTCCGCCATTCTCAATCCTACTCTTCAAAGGACATCCCATAACAAAATTCTCACTATCTCCAAAATTGAAGAAACTTTTTTCCTTCTTCATGCTTGGGGCTTCCTTTCCCTTGTTCTTTGTTGAATTTGATCTAAAGTCACCTTTCTTCCACCACTTATGTTGGGCAAGGGCCAAACATTCTTCAGGTGATATCCTCTTCTGCTTTTCGGAGACAACATATGAGGAACCACCATAATCAATTGAGTCATATTCCTCGTGAGATATGGCCTTCAAAGCAAGAGAGGGTTTCTTCATTCCATTCACACAGGCTATGACATCATCGGAGGAATTTTCATCATGTTCATGGTCATGAAGATACCCAAAACATCATTGGGAGTTAGATCCAAGAAATCGGTCCTTGCTTGCACATTCATCGCCATGTTCTCATTCTATGAAATCAAGGTGAGAAGGAATTTCTCCTTGACCCAATCATCATTGCAATCTTGCAATCCACAATATCTCATGTCAACCACATGATCCTTGAGTCTTCTAAACACATCTTGTAGAGTCTCTCCATCCTTCATATGGAAGTCATTGACTTGTCTTTGGAGAACGGACTACTTAGAGCCTTGAATGTTCACAATGCCACCATACATGTCAATTATGATATTCCATGCCTCCTTGGCATTTGTAAAGGATCAGATGTGCTCAACTCCTTCATTTTTCATTGCCTTCTCTAGCATGTGCATAGCATGAGCATTGGGTTGTTGATCTATGATATCACTTGAGCTTAAATTCTTGGGGTCCTTAGTCTTGTATCAATTCTCAAAGATTCTCCATATTTGCATTGAGGAGCTACACACATAAGACTTCATGTATGATTTTCAATTAGTAAACCGAGACCTATCTACTAAAGGAGGTGCACCAAGATTGTTTACATGTGGATGTTGAACATTAGGACCATTGTTATAAGCAAAATCGAAACATTTTTCATTGATTTTATCTTTTAGCTTAGATGCTTCGGTATCTTTCTTAGAAGGTATAGGAGTTCCATTTCCATCTAAAATAACATTTTCTGAGGAGTGACTAGATGAAGATGTCATTTCTCTTATTAGTCCATCCATCCTATTTTCTGAGCTATCAAGCATGGTTTCAATTAGCTTTTGAATAGAATCCATGGCGACGGTCTCTTCCATCTCGTCCATCCTCCTCTTTAGGCGGTGATGTCGGAGAAAGCTCGTTTGTACTAGACATGATAGCTTTCAGAGGTTCAAACACTGGGGGCTAAACACACTTCCTTCGCCTCTTGAAGAGGCTTTGAGAGGGAAGCTTGAGCACGACAACAATGGTGACACGGAGAGTTTACCCAGGTTCATGCCACCAGTGTGGTGTAAAAACCTACTCCTGGTTGTCTGATGGATTGCACTGTGGTGACTACAGTACAAATGCGAGCTTGTGCTCGGAACATACTACTTGGGCTCTACGATTATTCGAGATCCCTTTCTACAAGGGTTGGAGGGGCCCTTCTTATACCGGTGTTTGGACCTCCTTCCCGCTCATTTGGCGGGAAAGGGTTCCCACAAGGTGCCAAAGGGAGGAGTGTCCCGTACTCCTGCGCCTCCTGCGCGGTCTTGGCCGTCGAGGACAGTTCTACCGTCCATGGCGTCACGATGGGGGTGGCTCGTGACGCCGCCTTCGTCTTGTAGCGCGTACTTGGTCTCCTTGCACCAAAGAGGCAATCTTGGGGGGTCTCTTTGGTGCCCACAGTATCTGCCCTCGCTTTATACACGAGAACGGAAACTGCGGCCAAAGGGGCTCTGTGGCTCTACGGCGCCTTCGTCGCCGCTCAGGGGAGCGGTCGTCAGCGGCACATGGGATGCCCCCTCTTGAAGGGAGGTGCCCAGCGAAAGGAGAAAGGGCGGAGTAGAGCTCCTCTCTAAGGTGCGAGGCCCCGGCGTGGAGAAGTCCCCCTTGGTTAGGCCCACCTGGTGGGTAGGCCCAAAAGGTGGCCCCATCACTACGGATGGAGCCGTTGTCCTTGAAGTTGCATGTTGGGCAGGGCCGCAGCTGCGG
This sequence comes from Alopecurus myosuroides, assembly GCA_028641055.1. Taxonomy (NCBI): domain Eukaryota; kingdom Viridiplantae; phylum Streptophyta; class Magnoliopsida; order Poales; family Poaceae; genus Alopecurus; species Alopecurus myosuroides. Next base: position 96,415,576 of record CM054062.1, read on the forward strand.
CCTTAGGGTACCCTGGTATCCAAAGGCCCGACAGTATCGCTCAGGCCCGCGGGGAACACGTGTCCGGAGGATGCAAGGACGCGCGGGGCTAACTGTTGCAGGCTGGACTTCGGCACGTGGCCACGACCCACGACCTTCCCGAGGTGATGATAATGGCTCCCTGCGATGTGGGGGGCGGTCATAAAGACCGAACAGAGCGTCCAAGACCCCCCTTCCTCTCCATCCACCGCCGCATGTAGACTGTTCATCCCCCAGATTCTTCATTCCCTTCGAGATCCTCCTTCCCAAATGGCTGGCAAGAAAGCTGCTTCCGCGGTGAAGGGCAAGCAGGCTGTCGTGGTGAAGCCTTCATCCTCGAGATCGAGCTCGATCCTGGAGCCATCCCGCATCCATGCGGGGTCTTCGCTCGATAGGGCATGCCCTATGGTGGCCTCCTCAACCAACAAGTATGGGGCCACCTTGATCCATGCAAGCTCGGCGCGGTGCAACTCCCTTCCGGCCGTCGCCTACGCGTTCTTCTTCCACACCCTCTTCGCTGGTTTGATTCCCCCTTCTCCACCTTCTTTCTGTCCATCCTGGAACGGTACCAGATCCATTCTCTGCACCTCCATCCCAACTCCGTCTTGACCTTGGCCATCTTCGCCTTCTGGTGTGAGGCCCTCCTCAGCGTCAGGCCCTCCGTTTCTTTCTTCCGCTCCTTCTTCAGTCTTTGTGTGACGGGGCGAAACCGTTATGACGGATGCGCCTCCTTCTGTATTGGCCTGGGGAGGGGAGCTTTGTTCCCCCCCCCCCCATTTGGACCATAAGAACAAGGTGGACGACATCATCAGCCGCTGGGTGTTCATGGACGCTCGCATCACCGCGAATCTCCTTGAGGTGCCCACCGGGAGGCCCAGGAAGAATGCCGGGTGGACCCAGGAATTTCTCGACGGCCCGGACATGCCTCCCCTTGTGCAGTGAATGAAGAAGCAGCGCGAGAGTGGGCTCGAGGCATCCATGGTCGTCTGCGAGTTCGTTCGCCAACGGCTGGTGCCCCTTCAAGAGCACAAGCGCCTCATGTGCTACTATGGCGACACAAAGGACTGTATGAGGCTTAGCGGCGCCCTCCTCGGGGGCAGGGTGCTTGAGGGGATGATGCAGATTCTTCTTGGCAAGGATTCTCTGCTGCCTCTTCCTCCCTCTGTCGCTCCCCTCTACAACCTTGGGGAAGCGGAGCGTGACGCCGTAATCGGAGCCATGCCCCGTTTCGACAGATGGGGACTCCTGGCCGAGGGAGAGACGTCGCACAAAGAGAACCCCTTCATCCCATGCCTTCCTGAGGAGAGCGGGGTGGAGCCAGCTGAGATGGAGGACTCTGCTCCGTCCGACCCAGCTCCTGGATGAGTGCCGAAGAAGCGCCCGCTCGAGGAGATCACGTCTGTCCGGGCGCGAGAAGCAGATAGAGAGTCGTCAGCGGACTCGAGCACTCTGTCCCCGCCTCCCGCGCGCTCGGTCGATCCCCGCATTGCCGCGGGCGTGGAGACGGAGGGTTGATGCAGGCACCGAGGGTTCTTTGGTGGCGAAGACTCCCGGGACGCGTCCCCGCGCCGAGAAACGCATACCCCGATCTTGGGGGTACCAAGACGAGTAAGTCTCTCGTTGTGGTAGTGCCCTTCTCTCTTGGTAGCCTTTAATGCTAACTTCGTCCGTGTTGCAGGTCCTCGAAGAGGGTGAAGGTGTCAGATACATCCACTCCTCAGTCCTCAGAGGGGACGGTTCGCCCCATCGCTCCCGAGGAAAGGTGGGTCCCTCCGCGCTCCCCGGCGGCTGAGGAGCTCGTGGACCCTGTCGTCCCCTCGACAGGAGACGGAGTGGGGACGAGGGAGCCGCTCGGAAGTCCTTCTGCCGATGACACCTCACAGTCTGAGTCGGACGTCCTGACCGAGGGCAGCGCTATGGCCCGTCTGTCGTTGCCTTCGACCGCAGCCCTCGACGCCACCAGCTCGGAGCCAACTTCTGAGCCCCCGAGCGTGGCGGTCGAGACGACCCCCGTCGTGGAGGATGCTGGAGAAGAAAGGGCCATCCCCAACGACCAGGGAGTGGGCACCGGGCTCTCTTTCCCGCTGCCGGGGGGAGCGTTGGGATCTTCCTCCACTCCTTTCCAAGATGCGTCACAGCAGGACTTCGTCGACGCGGTGGAAGAGTGGCTCCAGAACACCCCTCTCGAGGGTCCGGATGGTTCGTTCCTCCCGAACGATTTCTTCTCGCACTTGATGGCAGAGGACCGTTGGTCCGCTCGCATCCACTCCGGTGCCCCCCACGCGCTTTGTTCGAAAGGATCCTTGCTTCGGATCGCCAAGGATGTTGTCGATGCGCTCCGGGTTAAGGCGACGGCTCACTCCCACCTCCTTATCAAGGAGAGCAAGCGCCTGGAGAATCTGGGCGCCTGGTTTCGTCAGGCTGTGCTCTCCTGCCGCGAGAGGGAGAATGCGGCGCGGGCGTGCGCCGCCAGAAATTCAGTGAGGTCACGCGGAAGTGCGAGGCCTCCACCCGTGAGGCGGATGCACTTCACGAGGAGGCCAAGCGTGCGCTGGACGCCGCCCGGGATCTATAGGCCCGGCTTTGCTCGGAGCAGGAGGAGCACCACTTGGTGGTGGAAAAGTGGACCCTTGGTGGCGAGGAGAAAAACAAGGCTCTCGCCCTTCGTGAGGAGGCTCTGGTGTGTCGCGAGGCGGATGTCTCTTCCCGCGAGTACATCGTCTCCCTCAGGGAAGACAAGGTCCATAGCCTTAAAGAAGACGTCAAGAAACGCGAGGTGGAGACTAACCACCTCGTGGGCGAAGTAAGCGAGGAGCGCGAGTGCCTCGAGAAGCTGGAAGGTGACCTGAAAGAGAAAAAGGAGAAGCAACATCAGCAAGTGGAGCAATGGATCCAGGCTGGGCATGAGGCGTACCGCAAAGAGTTCGAGGCAGACCTGGGCGGCAAGCAGCCGCTGGAGGCAGCCCTGATCAAGCAAGTGCTACCCTCGGAGGTCGAGAGGCTTTGGGCGGAGCTCGGTCGGCTTCGCGCATATCTTTCCGAAGAGCGTGGGAAGAAGAGGTTTCGGCGAAGGGGAGGTGGAGAAGGAGCGCAAGGCTCTGATACCAAGTGGAATTCTGAATCTCAACTAATTGTATTGCATGTCCGGAGAGTTACATATATCTCGGTACGTGGGCATATCGAGTGATCCTAAATATAAGGCACTAACACATGACTAGGTTGAGCGGTTACAGTATACGTGACAACAAGTGTGTTCAACAGATGGTGGTGTTGTCTCGCACATCGCATTGATGCCCTCATGCCCTGATCTGATCTGAAGCAACTCGGGGGCAACCTCGGATCTCTTCAAGATCGAGCAATGGCGATGCTTGCGTGTTGTAACCCCTCTCGAGGGCATTGTTTTTGGAGCTTGCACCAGTTGGAGGGACCAGCGGCGGCAGTGCTGAGATCGTGGAGGCCTTGTTTCTTCAGGTTGGTTGTCGGGTCTATGGAGCAATATCTATAGCGGCTTGCGGTAGGAGGTGGTGGCAGGCGGTGACAAATGCTACATGGCAGCACAATTGCCTGCATCCGCTTTCCAGTGCTGGTGTTCTGGCAACAATCTGCTCGCTGGCCGTGGAGTTTGGAGGCTGGCGGCGCTATGGGATTCCCCTCCGCTGCGAGATCGGGGTTGATTCGGCGTAGCAGGTGCTATGCACGAAGGTTTTCAAAGTTTGTTGTGTCGGTTGTGGCGACATAAGAGACGTCATGTGATGTCTTTTCCTCACATGTGCTACACACAACGATGTCTCCGCGGCGGTGTCAAGTCATGCATGCTGCCGCTCAGATCGAATGTGGTGCAACAGTGTATTTGTTTACTTTGTACTCCCTCTGTCCTAAATTAATTGTCTCAAAGTTAGATAAAAGTGGTTGTATCTAACACTAAAATATGTCTAGATTCATCCAGTTTTGTCCAACTTTGAGATAATTAATTTTGGACGGAGGGGGTAGTATCTTTCTAAACTTTTACCCTGAAAGGGTTGTATACATGGTTTGATGCAGAGGCCGACTTCCTTTTCGGAAAAAAAAAAAGTTATGGTGTATATGAGTGCACGATGTATGCTTCGGGAGTAGTTGTTTTAGCGCACATGGTCGAGCACGGAGAGAAACGAGACATTGCGCATCTGCTGACAGTAGATTAGCGTGGAGTAGTATTCTGTCGATCCACAGTAAAACATCTCGAGGCACGCAGTGCAGTATCAGGCTAGCATTTTTCTCTCGAGGCGTTAGCATCTCTAGGTGCTTTGCTTGGGAGCAACAAACGCAGGAGTAGAGTACAAGTCACCGTTAACATTAGTTTAGTACCACTACCTAATTAATCAAGTACCATCACCTCACACAAGCAAGGAAGAATGGTGCCATGACTGTAAAAGTTATAAAGTAGTACTCCCTCCGTCTCAAATTAAGTGTCGCAAAGTTTGATAAAAATGGACGTATCTAAACATAAAATTTAGTGTTAGATACCCTCCATTTTTGTCAAACTTTGTGACACTTAATTTGAGACGGAGGGAGTACTTGCCGGTAGCTTCTCTCAGTTGCCAATTGAAATTGTCCATCTTTTAATTGTCCATCTTTTAGTTTCTGGTTTGAGGGATTGTCGCTCCGAGAGCAACTCTAGGAGAGCCCCTAACCGAGACGAAACCGAAAAATCCGGCGGGTATACGGGTTCGATCAGTTTTTTGTGTCAAAGCAGAGCCCATATACCTAGCGCAGCCTGAAACCCTTTTCAGTAATCCCCCCAGACCACTATATGTACCGGCTGAAGACGTATTTTCAGGCCGCAATCTGAAAGCCTAGCCCTCCGCCGACAAGAGATCCCGCCCCCTCCAACAAGCAATCCCGCGCAGATCCCCCGCCGACGGCAATGTGGCGCTTGTTGAGCTCCTCTACGTGCGACGGTCATGTACCATCACCTCACACAAGCAAGGAATGATGGTGCCATGCCTGTAAAGGTTAAAAAGTAGCACTTGCCAGTTGTTTCTTGCAGTTGCCAATTGAAATTGTACAATCTTTTGGTTTCGGGTTCTAGCAGGATTGTCGCTCTCGACCTGATTCCCAACCAAATCATGCATCCCCCAAGTCATCGACATGTTACATGCCGGTGTGCAGGCTTTAACCCCGACATTTCTCAACAACATTGCCTAGACAATCATATGGCCAAATGCAACTTCATCTCAGGAAATACCGGCGAATGTCACAGGGCACAATTTTTAATCAGGAAGGTTCGATGTTCCAAACACGGCCCGGGAAACATCATCTCCTAACAACCAATGGACCATGTTTGATCTGCAGAGATCAAAAGAAATCGCCAAGAAAAAACAGGAGAAGTGGCACTGCTGGTTGTTGCTTCTTGCTAATACTAACATGGCAAGAAACCTTGAAAAGTCTGCACTGCAAGTGTACCAGGAGGGGAGTTAAAAACCCATGTCAATGTCAGCTCTACCATCGCCATACATGTTCCATTTCCACAAATCAGATTAGGATGATGATCCCTCGGCATGAAATAGAATACAATATCAATCAGCCGCCCCGTGCCTCCCGCCTGGTGGCATCATGGAGGATGTCGACGTCGACCCCGTCCTGCGGAAGCAGCACGTACCGCACCACAGATCCCCTGATGAAGCAGTTCCGCACCGAGAGCTACCAGTACAAATCAATCAATGGTCAGAGCGTGTCCAAATGAATTCCTTTCCATAATACTATCTCACAGAAAATAGATGTGCTGGGAGTATTATTTCCCCAAGACTTAAATACATGTTACAATCCGTCCTACAACATGTTACAATCTTCCTGGCCTACATGCAAAGTGTGAAGTAACATACAAGGTTTGTCGACCAAACATGCGCATGAAAGATATCTGTCATTCAAAAAACAGAGCATGATATTGGCTTTGCTTCGCTTTGGAAATACTCTACGTATCATGTTACTTGTAGCAACAAATATTTACTAATGATATCCGCATAGATAATTAATTATCTATCTATGATGGCCTGCAAAACAGTATAGGCTGGCAGCGCTGCTTCCCTTTGGGAATACCCCAAATATCATCATGCACTAACCACAAGCAATCTTTACTAATGATTATTTAATCTCAAGTCCCCATCAGAGGAGTTCAAAAGATTATCCACAGAGAAGTACAGCCACAGAATACAATTAATTTGAATGATCCATCTCCAAGGACAACTACACATGCACAAGACTATAATACTAGATCAGCACATTACTGCTGTATTATAACTAATCCAAAATGGCATGCCACAAACCCATTGGTTGTAGGGAAAAAAGGGATGATTCGGCACAATGTTAGCTTATAAATAATCCAAAATGGCATGCCACATACATTGCACAGGAAAAAGATAAGTCAGCACAGTGTCTTTGAGACCACAAACTTTACACATTAACTCATTCTAACAGTCGATATGGTTCCACGTGTAACATGCACTGGAATTAAGGGACCAAACATTTCATATGCGGGCATGAACACCTGCTATAACATGTTCTAAACAAGGACCAGGTGAATCCACCTGGGTGTATCTACTACATTTGTTTTCTTTAAAGGGCTAGAGGATTTTAACCATACGAAAATATCAAAACAGTTTTTAAATTGTAATAAGGAGAAGGTTAACCTACCAAAATTTCAATCTCATGAGTACCAGATTTTTGGTGCAGGTGCAGAACTATGAGCACAAACTAAACATGTCATGTTCAAGCTAGAGGCGTTCGTTTAAGACTTAACCGAATTAATATCTGCGGTATATGAAATATAATATGGAGGTCCACACTAGAGGCACTTTTTTAGGCTTACCTGAATAACTAGGTGAATTATGCAAAATATAACCGGGCAGGACACATGAATAACTCGTTTATTATTTCTTTGATGTCGTTATACAACTTTACAGCTTCTAAATGTATGTCATTCTGGATGCGTGTATACTGTCTATCCGGGTAGAGAGTCTAAGCACACAACGCAGCCATCACTGGTACTATAACTTAACTAGGTTGCTTACTAAAACATACTCGCTGGCCTTTACTTCCAAGATAAAACGTGTAACAACTCCACCAAGAATCTGGAAAACGCAAAGTAGCTACAGGAAATCTACAGTCTACAGCAGGAACCGGCCATTATCCCTGTCTTTCCCAAATCAATCAACACAGCTCGCATGTTGAACGATCATACCACAAAAAACAATCACAAATCTAGCTGTGCATTAGGTTAGTCTTCGTCTACTGAATCAAATGATCCATACAGGAACCGGCATAGCTGGATAAGCATGATCATACCATGTGGGGGTACTTGTCCTGGTCGACGACCCGAGTGTTCTCGAGCTTGATGTTGAGGTACTGATCGACCGAGTGGAGCGTGCCACGGATGGCCAGATCGTTCTTAAGCTCCACTGTCACTTCCTTCCCCACGAGCTCCTTGAAGTAGGAGAAGAACAGCTGCCCACACAAGTCAAATTAAAACCCATCAGATTACCCCCACATTGGCAGCAGAGCTAACTACGAAGCCACAATCACTCACCATGTTGGCTTTTGTCGGAAAATCTCGCTGTCAATCCACTTGACCCTGAAAAAGTCGCAGACAAATAGCATCAGATTAACCATAGAACGGATCCGCTCAGCAGCTCCATCGAAGCGAGCTAGGGTTCCTTACAAACGGAGGGAGAAACCTGCTAAGTCCGGATGGATCGAAGATATAGGACAGCCCGGGTACCAGTGCTAGGTGTAGTGGCGGAAGGGCAGAGAGAAGGCGGCAGCGAGTTGGGGCGGAGGACGGCGGTGGATCGTGTGGGGTGCTCCGCCGCCGGATGTGGGTGAAGGGGGATAATTTGAGTGGCACTATTGTTTCCGGGAGGCAGACGACGAGAACCCTAGTCGAGCCTGGAGGGCTAACTGGGCTGAATCGGCCCAGCTCGATGCTAGCCTTCTTCTTTTCACTAATACTAATAAATCCCGTTCAAGGACACTTTTTTTTCAGCGCTATTGGGATATCTGCGGAGTACAGGTGACCGCGGTTGTGAAGCGGGTTTTGAGAGGAGAGAATTCCTTATTTGGCCCTTTCTTAAAATCTTGTTCCCTATTTGGCCCTAAAAAAAAAATTCTTCCCTATTTGACACCTTAATTTTATTTTCTTCCTAACATGGCCCTATAGTACATTCTAAACACAAATGTGGACGTAAAAAGACTCTTGTGCCCCTGATAAATTTTTGTACCAAAATTTATAATTGAAGTTGAAAATATATGCACGTAGATGCAGTGGATATGTACGTAGGCACGTGTATGGAATCTTGAACAAAGCTGGTAGAGATCAAGGACTCGAGATCTCTGCACTGCACCTAAGAGGCGCTGTAGGCTGAGAGACTGGGCGGATTGTACGCATGCATGCCGTCGCAGCCTGGTGCCGGCCAAAAATTCAGAACGGGAGATCCAGATGAGATGGGATGTGAGAGCAGTTTGCAGCAGCATACTAGCAGTACACACGGTCGCATGCATATACCATGCAGAGCTAGCTCGATCGCTACCGGCCGCTGCAACCTGCGTGCATGCATGGCCAGAGCGAGGAGCCCCGGCCGGCGGCCGGACGAGTCGGATCCCGCAAGGACGGCATTGGCCGGCGAGGGATTGTCAGCTAGCTATATATATATAGAGGCCGTGCCATTTCTGCACATTTTTTGTATGTACGTTGTACTTCTCTTTCACCTCGCGCATATAGAGGCCTGATGCTATTTCATGCATTTAGAAGAGAAAAAAAATCCGTCATGGATACATATACCCTTATAGTCGTCGGATTGCACGCATGCACTAGAGCATATGGCTAGCTAGCATATGTAGGCGCATCAGGACAGAAGTGTAATGAGTCTCTTCTGACTTAAAAAGGAGAAGCATATGAATCTCTTCTGACTTAAAAAGGACACGTGCCTACGTACATATCCACTGCATCTGCGTGCATATATTTTCAACTTTTATTATAAATTTTGGTACAAAATTTATCAGGGGCAAAAGAGTCTTTTTACATCCCCATTCATGTTTAGAATGCACTATAGGGCCATATTAGGAAGAAAATGAAGTTAAAGTGTCAAATAGGGAAGAATTTTTTTTTTAGGGCCAAATAGGGAACAAGATTTTAAATAAGGGTCAAATAAGGAATTCTCTCTTTTGAGAGAGGAGGACAACCTGGCATCGATAAACAAAACTTTTGTTGTTCTCATCCCAAAGTGGCGAGTGCGGAAGAACTCGGCCAAATCACGCTGGGAATGGTGCGGGTCGGAATGGGCATTTTGGTGCAGATTTTGCTTTGGCCTCAAATGGTTTGGGCTGAAACGGTGTCAACAGCCTTGTGGACCGGAGTGGTGCAGGCCTACGAAAATAGCGGGCTAGGGCGGTGCGGTTTGGTCTTAGAAAAATTTCTCAGAGTGTATCCTTACAGAATGCTCAACACTTTCCAGAGCGAATATTTCTCAGAGTGTGCATAAAACATTTGTACTTTCTCGAGCTCAGAGGAAAACTACTCAAAGAGCTGAATATGAGATCCAGGTTTCCCTCTCTCTTCCATTCTGACTGATTGTTTCACCCTTTACACTATCTGTCCACAAGGACACAGACACTTTAATAATAGTGGCATATGGGAATTGTGCTTTCTGATGTAGACTGGTTTGATATTCAAACTGTGCTTCCTGATGTAGACTGGGTTGATATTCTTCAAGTTAAATTTTCCTGATAATCAGAAAAAAAAACTGCCAGGTGCCAGCCCAAGTCTATCCTACTGCATGGTGAATTGGTTCATCTTGATCTCAGTGTAATTTTCATGCCCAAGTGTACACAGTGGTTCAAGTAGCCTCCTAAATCTTTAACTTTTGTTTTGGCACGGTCATAAAATTTCTAAACAAACTCATCATTGTTCTACCATCAAGATCCACTTAGGATGGTCTGGTGTTGGATTTAGCGGTAGAAATATCTGATTTCTTATCTATTTACATTCTGCTCTATAGTCATTTGAAAAGAATTTGCCATGTTTCCAAGTGTTGCTTCCGTACATGCTTAGATTAGTTTGAAACCTTTGATTTTCATCGTTGTATCACAATATTACAGTAGTGGCTATGTTGCGGGTTATATGATTAACAATTGTAAAGTGCCACCAGTCCTGATTTATAATGGTTGATTCATGGATATTGCTTCCACTTATATGACATGGATAAACTCATGTATCTTCAGTTATTTGCAGGAAAGCTCATCCGACCAAGAAATGGTGATGAGGAAGATCGGCGGCCATCACTACCCACTACATGCTCTAGGCCTATTTTATTTTATTTCCATTTTTTCTTTAAAACTTGTCCCTTATGGATAAACTATACTTGTAATAAGAAATTATTCACTATATTTTTTTTTTGTATGTTTAAGGTGTGAAGGCTAATTTTTCTGGCAATTTGGTGTATATATAATTGCCAGCAGTATGTACTTTATAATGTAGGTATTTTTAATGATTTCCAAATAATTTGGAGTATATTTGTATACATTTTTATTTTTGGAAATTGCAAAGCTAGCTGCATGGACTAGCTTTGAGGCGGTGACTGTGAGACTCAAAGCAATAGGCACCTGCATTGTTGCATGAAGCGTTCAAGCCAGCGATCCACCTGTAGGTAGCTATTGAACAGCACCCCCATGGTCTGAACCCGCGGGTGCAGATCTGCATGGTGCAGTGTGGTGCAGATAATTAGAGTAATTAATTGGATTAGAGCGGTGTGGGCATAAACAACTGAATCGTCTGGTGTGGGGCGGTTTAGGGGCAGTTTTCTCCACATTCCCAGCGTGACGGCCAATTCCGGCCTATACGTTTATGCAACTTAATTTATAAATTAAGATCAAAGATGGTAGCGATCAGGCTCAAAGTAGTGCTGCCAGAGATCATTGCCGAGGAGCAGTCAACTTTTGTACCGGGACGGTTGATTACTGATAACATTATCGCATCTTACGAGTGCCTGCATTTTATGAAGAGGAAGAGAGCGAGAAATAACCAATGTTGTGCCCTGAAGCTGGACATGAAGAAGGCATATGACCGTCTAGAGTGGAATTATCTGAAGGCAATTATGATCAAGTTGGGTTTCCACCGGCTTTGGGTGGATATGGTCATGCGTTTGGTTACCTCGGTATCTTTCTCGGTTCTATTTAATGGAGAGTGCACCAAGACTTTTATCCCATCTAGGAGAATTCGTCAGGGAGATCCTATCTCCCCCTATCTTTTCCTATTGGCGGCAGAGGGCCTTTCGTGCCTGTTGAAATCAAGAAGCGAGTCATCGAACTTAAGCAGAATCAAAGTGGCACCATCAGCACAGGTGGTCAGTCACTTACTCTTTGCAGATAACAGCATGTTGTTCTTCAGGGCAAATAGGGAGAGTGCGGAGGAAATCAGAGATGGTTTGGATATTTACTGCATGGCATCGCGTCAGCAGGTGAATATGGAGAAGTCATCGATCCACTTTGCAAAGGGGTGCAGCCAGAATATCAAAACATAAATAAAGGGGGTCCTGAACATGCACAATGAGGCATTGAGTGAGAAGTACCTAGGCATGCCTTCCGATGTGGGAGCTGCCTCAAATTACGCATTCAAATATTTAAAGAACAGGGTTTGGAAGAAGGTGTAGGGATGGATGGAGATGCTTCTGTCCACGGGAGGAAAAGAAGTTTTGATCAAGTCTGTGGCACAATCTATCCCTGCATACTCCATGTCATGTTTCAAACTACCGCGAGGTTTATGTCAACATATTAATGGTTTACTTTGGAAGTTCTGGTGGGGAAGTAAAGGAGGCGAGAGGAAAACTTGTTGGGTCGCTTGGAACGAGATGACAAAACCTAAACACCTTGGTGGTCTAGGGTTTAGGGACATAGAGATATTCAACTTAGCTATGCTAGCGAGACAAGCTTGGCGCATACTACAGGATCCTGACACTTTGAGTGCTCGTATTCTCAAATCTATCTATTTTCCAACAAGGGAGTTCCTGGAGGCTGAGATTGGCACCTCCTTATCTCGTGTTTGGAGAGCAATTATGGAGGGAAAGGAGGTACTTCAAGAGGGCCTTATCAAACAAATTGGATCCAGGGAGGATACAAATATATGAAACACGAATTGGTTACCCCGGGACGGTTTGCTTCGACGTTTGTTGTAACCAAGAGGATCCGCCTCACCTAGTGAGTGAGCTCATTGATGTGCACACTCGCTCTTAGTCTACGGAGAAAGTAGACCAGTACCTTGCACCGATGGAGGCGGAGGTGGTTCTGAATATACCGCTGCCATCACGGCACCATGGTGACTATTGGGCTTGGCATTATGATAAGTGCGGCATTTTCTCGGTACGCTCAGCGTACAGGATGCTCGTACACGCCTGATGCACCCAAAATGCATCTACTTTTCCAAGCACTTTGCATCGTATTTCTCTCCGGAGTCTCCCATAATTGAATAAATCTGCAGAATCTGACGCTGTTTTTAGCAAAAGTATTCTTTCCGTCCATTTTCGCAGGACTTTTCACAGGGGACGAAAACCACGTAACTTTTTATGGAAAAGAAGGGGAATGAACACCAGATGGGGCCGGGGGGGCACCCGAGGGCCAAAAGGGGGCCCCACACGCGGCCAGATTCCTTGGCCGCGTGGGGTCACCCCTTTTGGGCCCAGATGGCCCACTCCGGCTAGGTCTTTGACGTACCCCTCCATATATACGAGAAACTGACGGGTTTCGAAGGGGAGGGCTGTTCGCGAAACGGAGCGCCGCCGCCACCACGATCTTCGGTTTCGGAGTCAGATTGATCCGGGATTTCACCCCCGGAGGAGGAATTCGAGGGGCTTCGTCACCATCATCATCACCACCATCATCTCCATCAACCATGAGCTCCATCACCCCCTCCATGTGTGAGTAGTTGTTGTAGGCATGTGAGGTGTGAGGGGTTTTGGATGAGATTGATCATGTAATTGCTATCCGGTATGCGGGATCTAGGGGTTTGTCTTGAGAATTCTTATGTCTTATGTTGATGCACTATTGCTAGGCTTAATGCTTGTTACTAGGGCCCAAGTGGCATGATTTCAGTACTGAACTTACATTGCTACATCATATATTTGAGTTTGGTATCTATCTGCAATGTGTATTACCTGCTATTATGTTGAACCTGCGAACCCTAAAGTGACAGTTAGGGAAAACAAGGGGGATATGTTCTAGTTTGAGGATTATGTGTGTTCATGGAGTGTTAATGCGTTGCTCCGGGCTATTCGAAAGGGTAGACCTTAATTACCTGTAGTTCCAAATTGGCCCCGGTGAAATGGGCAGGTAGGACAATAGGCTTTGTGCAAATTCTCTTGGTTAGTACGCACAATAATTTAGGGAACACACGCCTACATAAAATTGAGATAGAGAAAGGCCCCGCTGCTAGCAAAACATTATTACATGATCAATCTTATCCGTGCAACACCCCGTTGTCACCTCATGGCTGCGTTTTAGTCTCTGGTTTACTTTCACTCTTTTCCGGTGAAAACTGGGAAAACACTTGCTCTCCATTTACTTTCTGTTCGTTTACTTTCACTGCATTATTACACTCACCACTTTCGCTGCAAGTTTGTTGATACACAGGTGTGGTTGGGAGTGACGTCCCAATTGCTAAAGTCTCACCGGTATTCTTGTGTTCCCACTGAGTCGAACTACAAATTTGGGTAATACTTCCCATCGAAGACTACGATTGATCTCCTGCGCTTGGGAGCCATCAAGACTGTTTTCTGGCGCCGTTGCCGGGGAGCCTAGCTTTATTGGTAAGACCACTTGTTATTGTCTACTCGCTGCACTTTCTTGTTCCCTACAATGGGAAAGGGAAAGGACACTTCGAAGGAGGTAATGCCTTCGACTACTCGTTCTGGTAATGATTTGCCTAGTTGACCAAATTTTTCACCTAATATTGTTTCTACTATGGCTGCTAAGAATAAGAAAGGAATAGCTGGTAAATCACCATTGACAAAAATGTATACTAGTACATCTAATGATCAAACACTTGATAATGTAGACAAAGAACTAGCTTCTGAAATTCCTGAAACTATTGAAACACCTGAGGCAAATGAAACACCTGAAACAACTGAAATAGTTGAATCTTCTGTAGATGAAAATGTAGAACTTGAGCTAGAAAGAAATGAGACTCGTAGAGAGTATGAATATGGGGCCTCTTCTGAAGAAGAAGCATTTATTGAGGCCTTTATATCACCTGATTATACAAAACTTGATAAACTCTCTATTTATGATGATGCATCTCTTGGAAACTGTTTTGCTGCTACTAGGAATTTGTGTGGCCCAGCTATTCGAATTAGAGATAAAGATTATAAATTCAATGTTAATCCTGAGATAATTGAGATAGTTGAGAAGTCTAGATTATGTGGAAAGGATGAGGAGTCTCCTCTTGATCATATTGCTGAATTGCATGCTTTATCTACTACATTTGGAAATGATGAAATCCGTCAACATTATTTATTCTTAAAATTGTTTCCTTTTTCTTTGGGTGAAGATGCTAGAGTTTGGTATAATCGTTTAGGACCTGCATGTATTACTAGTAAGGAAGAATGCTTGCAATTGTTTTTCAATAAATATTTTCCTGCTGAAAGGATACATGCATTAACTGTTGAAATTGGCAATTTTAAACAAGATAAGAAAGAGAGTCTACCCCAAGCTTGGGAGGGATTTGGTAAAATGTGTAAGAAATGTCCTGGTCATGGTTTTAAACCTCATGAATTGCTTGATATATTCTATAATGGACTAATGGGGGAAACAAGAGACTACCTTGATAGTATTGCAGGGAATATCTTTAGGGACAGAAGTGTTGATGAAGCAATTGAATTACTGGAGTCTATTCTCGAGAATGAAGCTGATTGGAACATTGAGGAGATAGATAAAAATGAGACACTCCCAGAGGAGAAAGGAGGTATACTCGAATTGAACCAAGAAACAATGGCTGAAGCTTCCAAGGATATTAAAGAGAAGGGAATTAAAACCTCTCATCTCAAGGAATTATCTGAAATGGGTATTAAACTTCCTACTGATGAACCATGCTTTCCAATTCAAGTGAACTCTATACTCCCTATGGAAGGTAATGAGGAGGTAACACCTCCTGTTGATGTCTCTTATGTTAACAATTTTGCTTATCATGATAATCCTGAGGAGCGTAAAATTAGAATGACTATCATGGAAAACCATCATAAAATTAATTTCATCCGTGAAAATTTAAATGCTAGTGTAGGGGAAGTTAAAAGAATTGTTAAACATTGTGAAATGATGAACAATCAAGTTGAGAAAATGATTTCTTTACAAAATCAACTGTATGAAAATCTGAATAAACAAAAACAATCATGTGGAGTTAATACAAGGGGAGGTGCAAGCACCCAGGATCCTGATTATCCTGATGATCATCCTAAAAGAAAAGAGCAAGTTGCTCTTAAAGATAAATCTTTTGCAGGAAAATCTCCCAATGGAAATGAGCATGATGATGACTCCAATGAGCAAGACAAGGATATTTCTATTTCTGATGCTGAAACTGAGGATGATAATAATGAAGAAGAAGAATCATCTCCACCTGATATTGAACAACATGATGATAATAATGAAGAAGCTGTTGGTAAGGAGGATCCTCAGCCTCCTATTGAGAAGACCAAGAAGAAGAAGAAACCAAATAAAGATAAAGATAAAGGTAAAGAAAGGGATCCATGGGTAAAAAGACCCATTCCATATCTCCAAGAGGTATCAAAAACAAAAGATGAAGAGAGGTATGGGCAATTTTATGATATGATTAAGAATATGAAATTAGAGATTCCACTTATTGATGCTATTAAGAATCCTCCATATTCAAAATACACGAAAGATATTGTCACTAATAAAAGAAAGATACCTACTGATGCTATTACTGCTATGCTTGCTGATTATTCATTTAAAGGAAAATTGCCTGAAAAACATGGAGATCCTGGTATTCCTACTATTCCTTGCAAAATTAAAGAAGCCTATGTGAAATATGCATTATGTGATTTAGGAGCTGGTGTTAGTGTTATGCCTTTCTCACTATATAAGAAGCTTAATTTGAACAAACTAGTTCCAACAGAAATATCTTTACAAATGGCTGATAAAACAATTGCTGTACCTACAGGAATATGTGAGGATGTTCCCATCTCTATTGCTAATGAGTTGATACCTACTGATTTTGTTATATTAGAAATGCCTGAAGATGATAATCTATCTATTATTCTTGGTAGACCTTTTTTGAATACTGCAGGAGCTGTGATAAATTGCACTGAGAGCAAAGTGACATTTAATGTTAAAGGCAAAGAGCACACTATTTATTTTCCCAAGAAGAAACATGTTACAAGTATGAGCACAAGTATGAATGCTATACAAATAAATTCCATTAAGATTGGTAGCATTGAAATACCTATACCACCTCCAGCACCAAGGTATGAAATATTGATGATTGGGACCATTCCAATCAAATATGAGGTAACTTGATTTATTGTTTTATAATAAGTAATAATAAGAGTCATGAGCTATATTCTTTACATGTTGCTAATGAGACCTGATCAACCTCATTACTAATGTGGAAATGATAAAGGCATGATTCACAAACATTTAAATTGCATTTTTTTATGTTATTTGCTTTAAAATTGTGAGACATAAACATAGTATTAAAAAATTTAGAATCAGAAATCACAGAATATGAAGTTTTAGAAATTCTCTGTAGAAAAGTTTCACGTAAAATTTCAGAAAAATTAGGGGGTCAGTTTTTTGCCCGAAGGGACCAGCAGCCAGTGGGGGAGCACCAGCAGGCCACCAGGGGCCAAAATAGGTACCTCCACGCGGCCAGATTCCTTAGCCGCGTGGGATACCCCATTTTTGGCCACAAGTGGATGCTGGGGCCCATCCAATGCTCATCTGCTCCCTTTCGACCGAAAACCAACCCCAGTTCATCTCCTCCATTTTTCTGTGCTCTGTTTCTCCGTCAATCCTCGATCTCCACATTTGAGGCAGATTTTTCAAATTTGTTTGATGGAATCACTCCTTGGTATGTAACTCCTTCACTCATCCAATTACTTTTTGCTCACATGCTTTATGTATGAAGTATTTTGCTGCACTAGGTGTCACCTATTATGTCTAAGAACTCCATGAATTTAAGTTTTCTAGTTCATATGGATGCATGATATTGATTAGAGGACTAGTTATCGATGCCTTAGCAATGTTTTAGAGTGATACAATTTATTTTTTGTTGAATTTTATTTTGGTACAGCAAGGTAACATGCTGAACAAGGGAAAGGCATTGCTTGGGATGTCCTCAAGGACAAGGAGAAGAGAATCAAGGGTGTCCAACAATCATGATGATAATCAGTTATCGGAGGATGAATTGGTTTTTGCAGGTGAAAATCTGCGTGTCCATACCACAAGATGGCAAGACCCCAAAGTTCTTGAACATTGGGGTATTGCTGAAGATTTCCAAGCCTTTGCTGCAACTACGGGGCTGCTTGAGTTCTCACGCCATCCACGCAACACATATGTGGAACTCTCAAGTGAATTCCTCTCTACATTCAGGTTTGAGGGACCGGTGGTGCACCGGAAAAGTAAGTCTAAGAACCCTCCTCCAGGTACTTTTGTCATTAAATTTACAATAAGGGGGCAGCGTTTAGTCATGTCATTAGAGGAATTCTGTAAGGCTATACGTGTACCAACTACGGGGTTATGGGATGAAACATATGCTGATTCTAGAGAAGAACTTGTCACATTCTGGCGTAGCATTGCTAAAAATATTCCTGAAAGAATGAATAGAGGCAAGCTCACATGCATCCAACACCCGGGCCTTAGATATTTTGCATTGTTTCTTGCTAGAGGATTCCTTGCTAGGGATAACACTTCTGCTTGCACTGGTCCTATGATCTATTTATTAAAATGTGCAATGGAAAATACAATACCTATATATAACCTGGGAACCATACTTGCTAGAAATTTGCATTTAGCTGTGAGTAGGAATGGCACGGATAAAACTCCTTTATATGTTGGTGCCATTGCCACTTTAATCCATGAATACATTATGGCAGAACGAGGTTTTAATGATAACTTGGGTACCATGGTAAATGAGTCTCGACTGCTGGATTTTGGTTTACTTTTTCGCATGGATATGAGCAGGGCTGAGAAAGAATATTTTTCATATTGCTATAAGGATTCTAATGGGCACATTGTGTCTGTTAGGCTCCCTTGTGCTGACTTGTTTGACAGGGAGACAAAGTGGACTGTGCAAGAAGAGCCACAACAAGAAGAGCAACAACAGGAGGAGCCCCAATACCAGGCGCCTATGGCATATCCCTGGGGCTTCCCTGAACCACACCTTGGAGAACATGCATGGCAGGATCCATCCTTCTTCCAGGGAGGTTCGTCGAGTGGTGGACATGATTACCACCCAGGATACTAGCTTGATCACAAGGTTGGGGGAGTATTTCTCTCCCTCCTCATTCGTTGTGTTATATCACTTGCATGTTATTTGTTGTTTTATGTTCTTTAAATCTGAAAAACACAAAAATAGTTTTGTTATTTGTTAGCTAGTTTACTTATGGTTATTTACATTATGTTTCTAAAAATCAAAAACCACAAAAAGATTTTTGTTTTCTTGAGTTTAGTATAAACATGGAGCTGCAGGAATTGCTGAAATATGTTCACTGTTATATGCTTTAATCTTTACTTGTGACTCCGTTTGAGCTGAAAATTTAATCACTACTGCAACTTTTTATGGCCTTCACCTCTGTAAAACATGAGAAACTTTTGAGGTGTTTAGGTAGGTAAACAAATTGCTGAATGCAGTAACTTTTTATAGCAAGATTTGAGTTTTTATTGAGCAGTTCAAGTGGAGAGAGGAGAACAACAATGATATGATAATGTGATTGAAGGGATGAAAGGTATGACACCTTTGCCGTGCTTATGTATGCTTTTTAATAACAGCAAGTGCACACCTTATGATTCCCTTAACACTTAGTGACATAATAGCCATTGTTTATCTTCTCTGTGGTTTAGTAGAATATATTCTGATGCAACTGAAATATTGTTTAGTGTCATTACTTGGCTGATGGATTGAATAATTGTAGCCTTAAGCAAAGGTTTACGCATCCCATTGTGCTTACTGAACTTGCCAACCAAGGAAAGAATTAAAAGAGAAAATTTCATGAATGATAAAAGTGGAGTCTTATGCTTGACGAACTTATGGTTGGGGGTTAGTCTAAATGTGTATCACATGGAAAACTTTCAACGCTGCACTAAGAATTCTATATTCAAGTTGATATCATGTTCTTTTAACTATGGATGCCTGTCATGCCGAAATGAGGTAGAGGAATAGTAAGTCTTTATGAGTAAGTATATATGATTAGAGAGACGCATTGGGCCGCTAACCCAAGCCATGCGATATCATGGTGGAAATTTACTTATAGCTAGAATGGACTCCGCAACATATCCTATAATAAAATAAGAAGCTATGCATATAGTGAATGAAATAAAAAAGGATAATGAGTCCATTCCATTTGTTTGTCTTGCCATTTTGACATGGGCTGGTTTCCATGTCATGGGGCAAGAGGTACCCCAATTGCTGCTCTCTATGATGTCATTAATACTTACAATGATTGTACAAGGCTTATTAGGAATCTAGAGTTGAGTAATCATGGTGCGGGACTTCGCTTTTAAGGGGCATGAGGCTTTCAACTTGTAGTTTGTCAAGCATAAGAATCAAAATGAAAAATTAATGCTTTAGCAAAACTGAGAGCAAGGTAGTAAGCACAATGATTTTACTTGTCAACATATGAAAAATCAGAGATCTCAAAAATCTTGATATGAATCAATCATCAGCGATGCACAAGCCTTTGTTTATGTCTACAATTGAGCAAACTCATTCAAGTATTAACACTTCATGTTATTTCTATTGCAACAAGTATATATGCTTCAACACTGAGTAGATGCACACTTGCTAGTATTTTGCTACTTGTTACAGGAATCATGTCTTGAGTATTTGCTAGTATTAATTGATGATGCATATGCAATGCAAAGTTCTTGCCAAAGTTTTTATCGCTTCTGCACTGCGTTTGAGTTGTTCGAGGACAAACAACGAGCTAAGCTTGGGGGAGTTGATGCACCCAAAATGTATCTACTTTTCCAAGCACTTTGCATCATATTTCTCTCTGGAGTCCCCCCATAATTGAATAAATCTGCAGAATCTGACGTTGTTTTTAGCAAAAGTCTTATTTCCGTCTATTTTCGCATGACTTTTCACAGGGGATGAAAACCACGTAACTTTTTATGGAAAAGAAGGGGAATGAGCACCACATGGGGCCGGGGGGCCACCCGAGGGCCAAAAGGGGGCCCCACACGCGGCCAGATTCCTTGGCAGCGTGGGGTCACCCCTTTTGGGCCCAGATGGCCCACTCCGGCTAGGTCTTCGACGTACCCCTCCATATATACGAGAAACTGACGGGTTTCGAAGGGGAGGGCTGTTCGCGAAACGGAGCGCCGCCGCCACCACGATCTTCGATTTCGGAGTCAGATTGATCCGGGATTTCACCCCCGGAGGTGGAATTCGAGGGGCTTCGTCACCATCATCATCACCACCATCATCTCCAACAACCATGAGCTCCATCACCCCCTCCATGTGTGAGTAGTTGCTGTAGGCATGTGAGGTGTGAGGGGTTTTGGATGAGACTGATCATGTAATTGCTACCCGGTATGCGGGATCTAGGGGTTTGTCTTGAGAATTCTTATGTCTTATGTTGATGCACTATTGCTAGGCTTAATGCTTGTTACTAGGGCCCAAGTGGCATGATTTCAGTACTGAACTTACATTGCTACATCATATATTTGAGTTTGGTATCTATCTGCAATGTGTATTACCTGCTATTATGTTGAACCTGCGAACCCTAAAGTGACAGCTAGGGAAAACAAGGGGGATATGTTCTAGTTTGAGGATTATGTGTGTTCATGGAGTGTTAATGCGTTGGTCCGGGCTACTCGAAAGGGTAGACCTTAATTACATGTAGTTCCAAATTGGCCCCGGTGAAATGGGCAGGTAGGACAATAGGCTTTGTGCAAATTCTGTTGATTAGTACGCACAATAATTTACGAAACACACACCTACATAAAACTGAGATAGAGAAAGGCCCCGCTGCTAGCAAAACATTATTACATGATCAATCTTATCCGTGCAACACCCCGCTGTCACCTCATGGCTGCGTTTTAGTCTCTGGTTTACTTTCACTCTTTTCTGGTGAAAACTGGGAAAACACTTGCTCTCCATTTACTTTCTGTTCGTTTACTTTCACTGCATTATTACACTCACCACTCTCGCTGCAAGTTTGTTGATACAAGGTGTGGTTGGGAGTGACGTCCTAATTGCTAAAGTCTCACCGGTATTCTTGTGTTCCCACTGAGTCGAACTACAAATTTGGGTAATACTTCTCATCGAAGACTACGATTGATCTCCTGCACTTGGGAGCCATCAACGCCCGAGAGAAGAGGACGGCCTGGCTCGATCAAATCGCCGGTAAATATGACACAAGTAGGGAGCAGAAGGATTGGGCTGAATTATGGAAGGTCAAAGTGCCTTCAAAGCTGAATGTGTTCCTTTGGAGGTTGGATAAACAGTCGCTACTCTCCGCTGGTCTGCTTTTTCATAGACACATGGCGACACAAAGTTCGTGTGCGTTGTGTGGAACTCCAGACTCCTAGAGACATGCTTTTCTCGAGTGCAAGATGGCTCGGAGCGTGTGTGTCGGATATATGCCGATTAGGGGTATCTCCGGCATTGGCCTAAAAGCCGTATTACCAGCGTGGCCCGTGGGTAATGGATCATAGTCTGTTGGGCGGCCCGGTAAGCTGATGCGCGGGAAGCCGGATTCTAGAAGGACCCGTACCACGGCCCAACATGGTATGGCTTGGAGGAGAAGACGGATTCCTTACTTTCCAAGTTAGATACTTTCCGTAGTCTTCTAGGTTTCCTTTCTGTGAGCCCTAATCTGGCTATCTATATAAAGCCAGACGGGAGCAAAGAATAGACAGACAATTAGCTAGAAGCCAACTCGCTGAGAAGTTGATCCTCATCGAGTTAGCAAAACCATACTCACGTTGTACTTTTTTATTTCAGGCTTCAGCCCTGATTTAGTGAGATTGCAGAAGTAGGAACGCCGCCTAGTTGCGACGTACCGAACCTGGGTAAAATTTGGTGTTCTCGTTTGTCGTATCATCACGTCCGCCGCGGTTCTACCAGTAGTCTCATGGCACCCCCGTCTATGAACTCTACTATGATGTCTCGACAGTTGGCACCCACCGTGGGGCCAACGGCGTCAGGAGTTATGTTTCGATCGGGAATACTCGGCGGAATAGGAAGTACAATAACTGTCGGAAGCCTGAAATTCGACGGCGACATCGGGCGCTTCCTCGACAACGGATCGTAAGTGCCAGCACCGAATCACCTGGTAAGTGTCTGCGTTTTACCGATTGGATCTACAAATATTTTTATCGGATTAACAGCAGAAGCAATGAGATTATGTGGTGGAAGTAAATTTATCCCACCCGCCCTATACCCAATTGAGGAAAACTATGATACCGGATTGTGCTCGAATCGCCAAAACAGTGCCGAATTTTCCACCTCTTCGGAGATGCTTGTAATCAGGTCTCACTTTATTGGCATGGTGCAGTCCGAGATCACGGACAACACGGAAGAAACTAATCTCGTGGAAGAAGCAGAAAAGCATCATCCCACAGAACAAGTGGAAGATCCGACACCCGTCAGTGAGACGACGAACTCGGAAGCCGACTCTGTATCTCTAAGAGATCTAACCGCAGGGCTATTTGAGCCCTGTGGTTGCTCCTCGTTTCACGCGTGTGTGGCCGTCGGATGAGTAGTTGGTCAACATCAGTCGTTGATTTAGGAACTCACGAAACCTGAGCATTGCTTCGTCCCTAGCGTATCTTCTCTCTTCTCTCCTTCGCCTCCGCGCACACCGCCTCCTTCGCCACCCGTTCATCCTCCTCTTCGGTGAGGGTGCTGCACGGCCGTGTCCCACCTCTCCTCTTTTCCCGCCCGGTCCCCTTCTCCTCCTCCTCGACGTACTCCTCCTTTTTCCGACCTCTTCGTCCTCACTAGGCTCAGATCCGGGTACGATGGTGGCAGCTCATGGATCAGATTTTCTCCGCGCTGGCCCGAGCGGCGGTATTTTCTCTCATGGCCTAGAGATTAGCCATGTGTGCGCCGGCCTCACTCATGGCTTAGAGTGGCTTCCTTACCTTCCCGCGAAACCCTATCCCTCGGCTTGAGGCTTCTCTCGCTGGTAAAAAAACAATTGGCTAGGATGAGGCACGAGAGAAAAGAGAGGAGATGTTGCATGTGCAACCAGATTGGAGCTGCCGCTGCAAAACAGGGGTTAGTTAATTCATTTTGTGCTTCAATTTTTTAAGCTATTCCAACCATGCTTCGTGGGAGAAGTGCTCCTTGTGTCATGTCGCATTAATGCTAAATGTGTCACATGTACTTTTTGTTGGAAAAATTGCGTAGGATGCTCCCCACTCTTATCATAAAATCTTCCCCATTAGTAGTATGACTCAGTTTACAGTTGCTGAATTGTGTTGCCCTGTGATTATTTTGTACTCACCATTGCTCTTGACTGCGGTGGTAGTCCAGAACAAGGGTACTTTAGTGTGTTCTCCTTCGTCAGTTTTTTACTGTGGTTGCTAGGGACGCCTCCATGAGTTTTTCCCCAAACAAGTGGTTTGAGATACATATCCGGTAAAGAGTTTTCGATAGGTATGACCATTGAATCAGTTTGAATACTTAAATTTGGTTGCTTCGAGCCCAGACCTCTGCTTTTACATTTTGTTTGTTTGGTTTTGTTTTGTGCTCCTAGAGTAACATAGTCTAATTTAGCAATCAGCCAATCACACAATGGCAGATTTAAGGCTATCTACGATGGCTTCTCATGTAGAAGTTAAATCTGATGGGATATTGTATTCGGATTAACTGTTACTTCCTAAAAGTGTATATTGAACATTATTACTATTTCCTTGCTATCAACCATTTGAGTGATAGGAGCATAATTGTGCAGGTGAACTTAGATTCAGAGAGCTCGACTTATATATGTCTTTCCTTGGCTCCAGAATTATGTTCTTATGATGATTGTTCAGGGTGAAAGGGTGAATTGTTTTTGAAAGTGTCTCCCAGCCATAGGCTGGAAAGATTGCGAATTAAGAACAGTAAAATCAGATTATTAAAGTTAATGTTAGTACTGGCGGTTAATGTGATTTTTCTAGAGCAAAAACAACATTAAGTCTCACTGAATATTGGTAGACATGGTAAATGGATACTTGATTTGCAAACTAAAATCAAGCATGGATAAGGACATATATTTTTCAACTCATTGTCAATAAAATTGTAACAACTGATAGTTCATTTACCATGCTAAGCCAAGGATAGTCTTGTAGTAGTAAGTTAATTTTGCTTCTTGCAGGGAAGCAAATTAGTTAGTTCAAATGAGATCAAAAGATTAATATGACATATTCCTTCTTTGAACTAGATTCTACTTTATCATATATTTGTTCTAAATCATGCAAATCATTCCTGGTGTCTTGTTGTTCTTTCTGCAGACAAAAGACACATGGGATGACAGTCATGTAATGTATTTGTCAGAAGACTACAACCCACTGAGGCGGTGATTTTCAAGGTATCTGAGTCATGTCCCAAGATTTTGCGGAGGATCAAAATATCGATTTAATAAATTTATTTATGTTAAAACCTTAACTAAATTTATCCATACCCTACAGATCAGCTCTCAGTTTTTTCATATTCCTATGTTGTGGCCTAACTGGAAAAGTTAGGTTTGAAAGAAGACATACCAAATAAGTCGTTCTTTTCAGTTCATATGATCAAATCTGACATGAGTTTAATTGCAAAACTGTAGAATATTTTATCTCAGCTTCCTCTTGGAGGTAGAGCCCTCTTGAGATGTGTTTACCATTCTTCTCATTCCAGTCTATGACAGCTGCTTGTGTTTGCGACTCTGTTTTTATGCCAATTGAGGTCTATTGCATGTTCAGGGTAACATATGTTCCTCACAATATTTCTTTAAAGAAGGGTTGGTCTGAATATTGAGATTTCGATTTTTCTGAGCAGACATACATAGTGACCAGCGCGACCTCGACCTCTCCTCATGGTGGCAATGGACACCACTCTGTACAAGGTCATGCTGCCCAGTACTTCAGCTGTGCCATGCCAATGTCCTTCTCAAGTGTTGCCGGAATCATTGCAGAACATGTGTTCCAAAATAGCCAGGCTCGAGGACGTGGTCGAGCACTGCGTCGGCCGTCCCTGCAAGTACCTCGCATGCACCAAGATCCCCTCTGATGGCACTTCAGCAAGTTCCTCCCTCTCCCCCTCCTCGCGTGAAAACACCCGATGCTCGGTTTTCATGTACTAGATGTGGTATTTGATCCTGGCTCTCTGATTCCATGATAACCAGACGCTAATTAGGATGTAGGTTTCACGTTAAACTCTTTCTGACTCGACTCAAACAAACAATGTGCCATGTGCAGTCTTCTCAATATGCTAACTGGGTTGTAATTTAAGATCCGAGCATCGGTCAGTCAACCAGCTGCTTTAGTCGTGCTGGTGAATGACAACCTTCATACATCATTGTCCAGCAACATTTTCTGGTTATTGCTGAAAAAACAACGTGCGAGTTAAAGACGTTACCGAACTCTTCCATTTATTGATATACTGTTGATGCAGTGCTCCACTGCATAGACGAAGATGTTTTTTTTTAACCGCAAACGGAGATAGTTTGGAGAGGAAATATTTCAGGTTCAACATAAGGGGTTGTCTAGTAGAGGCATGTTTCCTAGAGATCAACGGTCAATACCTTCGTGCCGATGTATCGATGAATGTTTTTACTTACAAGTTCGTGTAAGATGTAGTAATTTTGGGATAGCTCATCGCAATGCTTTTTGAAATACAGTTTATTTCAAATCAGTAACATACATAATTGATCTCTGGTGGGTTTTTCAATTTTGGGTTGTGATAGTTTAAACGACTAGCAAAGAATGGCGCGGCAAAGCGCGCAAGGTCCATCTAGTTAGGTTCTATAGAAGAAAGATTGGAGTTGGAACCCGGATCTGAAGACATAGATTCCGAAGATGAAGATGAAGACGCTTTCGAGAGAAAGGTTAAATCTATGCAAGGGAGGTTTCATGGAGTACTTATGGCAAAACCGACTGAAAACTCAGCTACCGAAGATGATGAAGACCCGAAAACACCTCTGCCAGATGAGGAAAGAGAGGAGGGTGAAGCTAGTCCAACTTATCTCGATGTCATAGAATTGACAGAGGAAGAACCGAGCAACAAACCTCCTTCTTCCAAAAAGAAAAAGAAGACTGCCAAAAAACTCCAATATAAACTCTAGAAGAAAAAAAATGGAAAAATTGGCGGATATTTCCAATCAAAACCTGGAAGTGGGAGGAGGTAACGGAGTCAAACCTGCAGAGAAGAAAAGGAATTAAATCCCCGTCCCCCAAATGTCAGAACAGGATGAAATCGATTTAATTCAAACCCCGGTAGCACGAGACGAGCCCCTGGAAGTGCTGGAAGCCAGAAGACAAGCTCTACAGCGGCAGCGGCAACATCTCTTCCATGCTCGGGAAAACCTCATCAAAACCCAAGCTGACATTAATTGCAGCAGGAAGAAATAGAGGAATACGAGAGAAGGAATATATCTGGCATTAAACTTATGCGGTTACCCAGAATTGCAAGACCGGATGAACTGCCAGCAAGAAAGAGGTTTAAAAACCCTTCTTGGCAAAGGCAGGTTAACGGCACTAATGCCAGGGGCGAACGCATATACAAAACCGCCGCCGAAAACACGGAGGCCGCGTTCGCTATCCTTAATGACGATTTGTACTCCAACGACGAAAAACTTCAGGGAATGTATGCTTTCCTAGGAAAGACATTACAACAGCAACAGCGAGGACAGGCATAATCAGGGAAGTTACATGATGACTCGACCCTATGGAAAACTGCCACATGCGCCACTGGACCATCTAAACCTGGTGAACCTGGAGATTCAGGCGACTCTAAGAAAAAAAAGGGAGAACCTAGGAAGGACAAGAAAATACCGGACAA
This sequence comes from Alopecurus myosuroides, assembly GCA_028641055.1. Classification (NCBI taxonomy): domain Eukaryota; kingdom Viridiplantae; phylum Streptophyta; class Magnoliopsida; order Poales; family Poaceae; genus Alopecurus; species Alopecurus myosuroides. The sequence goes on from CM054062.1 coordinate 96,442,814, forward strand.
TAAGGATGCAACGTCCAGAACAGGATCCCATCTGCCGAAAGGTGGAAATAATCCCGTGATTACAAGGAACGGGAGGAACAAAACCGGAAAGACGGAAAAATAATGCCACCTCCGAGACGCCCAGAAGATAAAGCCGGAAGATATGACAATCCTCACAGGCGTGAGAGAACCCGTACTCCTCCTAGGAACAAAGAAATGCCAAGGAGTAGAACTCCACCTTATTCCAAAGGATACAAAAACGGAAGAAGCTGGGATAATCCCGAAAGAGCGCACTCGCGCAACAATGGGCCAGAAAGGAGCAGAACCCCTTCTGTCCATTCAGCCGGAAGATATTTTGCTCACGTCGATAAGGCAGAAAGAGACGATCTATACTTTGGACCTAAGTGTTTCACTGACAGGATCCGAAGAATCGGTCTATATTCTGGCTTTGCCAAAGTTGGTTCAACTTATCAAAAATATACCGAAAGCACTAACCCGGATACATGGCTTTCAGATTACTATACTGCTGTCCAAATTAACAAAGGGACAGACTTAGAGGCTGTAAAGTTTCTTCCCCTAATGTTATTGGATGGAGCTAGAGATTGGATCAATGGGCTACCGTCAAGGACAGTGGACAGCTGGGAAGATATGGCGAGAGTATTCGCTCAGCACTTTCAGGGAACGTACAAACGTCCTAAGAGTATAAACAAGCTGAACTGTTGCATGCAATATGAGGATGAGTCATATGTCGAACTTATCTCAAGATGGACTGCAATAAAGAATAGTTGCTCTAGAGTAAGTGATGTACAAGCAATGCATGCTTTCATCAACGGCCTGAAATCCAGCCTCAAACCGTTCATGGTTGGTTCGAAGGAGCACAAAGATCTCGTATCTATGCTTACCACCGCCAATGAGCACGCAGCGGCTAAAGATGATATTAGGGCGAGAGGTGGAAATACTAATGCTTTGGTTCAGGCCAAAAAGGCGTCTCGATCTGAAAAGAAGGCTACTCTAGAAGCACAGCCAAAACCTAAAGAAGTAAACTTAACCTTTAAAAAAGACAATGGCAGCAAATGGAAAGAAAGAAACAGAGAGCCAATCTCCTATTCTAAAGAAGAATGGGAAAAGATAAATTCGGAAAACTGTGTCCACCATTCGTAATTTGGGAAGCCTACCCATACCAATGCGCAGTGCCGCCTCAACAAACACGTGAAAGGCACTGCAGGATCTGGGAACAAAGGAAAGAATTCCAAAAGAAAGTTCAACAAGCAAAAGCCAAAAGTTGAAAAATAAGTGAATCGGACACTGATGATAAAATCCAGGAACAACAGCGGAAAGACGAGCCAAAATTTCCGAGAGTTGAAGGAGAATGTAACCTAACTTTCCTGACAACTCCCTTAGCGAAACAGGCGAAAGGAACACTTTGAGAAATCAACGCGGTTGTTCCTCCAACTCCAAAGTACTTGAAGTATTTAAATACGCCAATTACCTGGGATTAGTCTGATCATCCCGGTAACATCCCAGAATCCGGCGCGCATGCTTTGGTCGTAAGTCCTATTGTTCAAAACACTAGGCTCAAAAGAGTGTTGATGGATGGAGGATCTAGTATCAATATCAAGTACTTAAGTACATTGAAGCAGCTACGCATCTCCGAGACCCAGCTCAATCACAGTAACATACATTTTCATGGTATTGTTCCTGGCAGACAAGCACAATCCCTAGGAGAAATTTCCCCAGACGTAACCTTTGGAAAAAGAAAACACTTCCATCAGGAAAGAATCTCATTTGAGGTGGTGTCGTTCGAGAGTTTTTATCACGCAATACTCGGGCGTCCGGCTTTCGCCAAATTCATGGCAAGATCATGTTATATCTATAACAAGCTGAAGATGTCAGGACCAAAAGGAGTTGTAATCACCATATCTGGAGACTTCAGATTGGCCAACGAGCTAGAGAAAGGAAACGCCCTTTGCGCCGAACAGCTGATTTGGAAGGAAGAATTGAAGGAGTTGGCTAAAGAAGTATCCCCGACAGAATTGCCGGCAGGAAAAGAAAGCCGTAAGCCGGCATATAGTTTCAAAGCCTCGGAGAATACAAGACAGGTTATCCTAGATCCCAAGGATCCTACAAAGTTTGTCGTAGTGGGAACTGGAATGACTGACAAATAGGAAAGCACGCTCGTCAAGTTCCTACATGAGAACTGGGACATTTTGCCTGGTGTCCTGCTGATATGCCAGGTGTGCCCAGGGAACTTGCTGAGCACCAACTCAAAGTAATCCTAGGATCAAAACCCGTCAAACAAGGTCTCCGTTGTTTTGATGGAAGAAGACGGAAGGCTATAGGCAAGGAAATTATCCGGCTTTTAGCAGCTGATTTTATCCGGGAAGTTATACATACTGATTGGTCTGCAAAACCCAGTATTAGTCCCGAAGAAAGATAGTATTGTCCTTAGGATGTGTATAGATTACACCGGCTTGAACAAATTGTGTTCAAAGGATAGGTTCGTGTTACTGCGAATCGATCAAATAATAGATGACACTGCTGGCTCTGAGCTTTTATACTTTTTGGATGCTTACTCCAGGTACCATCAAATATGTATGAAGGAGGAGGACCAAATAAAAACTTTCTTCATAACCCCATATGGAACATACTATTACATAACCATGCCTTTTGGCTTGAAGAATGCTGTGCAACATACCAGCGTTGCATGCAAAGATGCTTGCACAGTCAAATCGCAAAAACGTCCATGTTTACGTGGATGACATTATCGTAGTTTCCAAGGAAAAGGATACACTCCTTGATGGTCTACGAGAAACCTTCGAAAATTTGCGCACTTACAAAATAAAGTTGAATCCATTAAAGTGCGTATTTGGGGTTCCCTCTGGAAAGCTTCTGGGTTTTATCGTTTCTCACAGAGGAATAGAAGTAAACCCGAAAAAGATCAAGGCAATCTTGAACATCACAAGGCCTACGTGCCTAAGAGATGTCCAAAGACTGACGGGTTCTGCAGCCGCCGTTAGTAGGTTTATAAGCCGGCTAGGTGACAAAGCTCTACCAGTATACAAAATATTGAAGAAATCCAACAAATTTGAATGAACAGAAGAGTCGGACAAAGCATTAACCCAGTTAAAGGAAATCTTGATGAAAGCTCCGATTTTGGCATCACCAAAAGACGAAGAACCCATTTTACTGTATCTTACAAAAACAAATAGGGTTATTAGCGCAGTGACAATTGTGGAAAGACGGAAAGACGAACAAAGTATATCAGATCAACATCCGGTGTATTACGTTAGTGAGGTATTCTCCGAATCAAAACAAAGGTATCCACATAATCAAAAACTGGCATATGGCGTGTTTTTCGCATCTCGAAAACTCCGTCATTATTTCCAAGGACATTCCATAACGGTGGTAAGCAAAGCACCACTAGGGAATATCATCAACAATGCGGACGCAACATGCCGAGTCGCCAAATGGGGCATTGAGCTAGTTGCGTTTGACATTAAGCACCAACCCCGTATGGCAATTAAATCTGAGGTGTTGGCAGATTTTGTGGCTGATTGGACAGAAGCAGTGGAAAACACACTAATGCCGGAGTCGGAATATTGGATCATGCATTTTGACGAATCCAAATGAAAGAAGGCGCGGGAGTTGGTGTAGTGCTTAAATCTCCAAAGGGCGACATAATGGAATATGTATTGCAAATACACTTCAACGCTAGAAACAATGTGGAAGAATATAAAGCTCTGCTTCATGGCTTGCATATTGCAAAGGAAATAGGAGTTAAGCGTATACTTTGTTATGGTGACTCGGATTTGGTACAGCATCAGCTAAACCAAACATGGGATGTCAAAAGCCCCATTATGGTCGAATATCGGAGAACAATGGACGAGTTTGCCATTTGCTTCCTAGGATTTGAAGTAATTCACATCAAAAGGGAAGAGAATTGGAACGCGGATGCTTTAGCCCGCATGGGCTCGGAAAGAGTGAAAACCCTACCACCTGGTGTGTTTGTCCAACATTTGCATGAACAATCAATCAAAGGCGGAGATATTAATTATCCTCTAGTTTCCAAGTCAATCGAAGTTCTGCTTGTTAACCTGGATTGGAAAATTCCACACTTAAACCTCTTAGTCGACCAGAAATTCTCGGATGGAGCAGACGAAGTCTTACAAAGGCAGATACAACGCCGATGCAAAGGATACATGGTAATCAATGGTTTCCTGTATAAACGCGGTACTATTGGAATTTCTCGGTGATGTATTTCGTCAGAAGAAGGACGAGAAATTCTGCAGAAAATCTATGCAGGAGATTACAGAGATCACGATCAGTTAGAAAGCATAGTTAAAAAAGCATTCCGCGCAGGGGTTTTATGGCTTACAGCCAAGGCAGATGCGGAGCACATAGTAAATACATGTACCGGATGTCAGTATTACGCCAAGCAGACGAATATGCCAGCTCAAGCACTCAAAACTATCCCCATAACATGGTCATTTGCGGTCTGGGGGCTATATATGATGGGACCATTCAAAACTGGAAGAGGCGGACTAAGCATCTACTCGTCCCAGTAGATAAGTACACCAAGTGGGTGGAAGCAAAATCCATCAAAAAAACTTGACAGTGTGACTGCTAGAAATTTCGTCATTGACATAGCCATGCGATACAGCGTTCCACATAGCATAATCACGGATAATGGGACAAATTTCTCTATTGGAGAGTTGGCAAAATATTACCGACAAACGGGAATTCGCCTAGATCTTGCATCTGTGGCACAGCCACAATCTAATGGACAGGTTGAACGGATGAATAGTAATCCTGCAAGGAATACGCCCAATACTCGAATCTTCTCTTCATAGAGCAGTTGTAGCATGGGTAGAAGAATTACCTTTTGTGCTTTGGAGTATTCGAATGACGCCAAATAGATCAACAGGTCAAACACCGTTTTTCTTCGTTTATGGTGCAGAAACAGTGCTTCCCACGGACATGATCCATGATAGCCCAAGGGTGCTGGCGTACGATGACTCGGATACCGAGAACGCACGACAGGATGTCGTTGATCTCTTAGAAGAAGAACCAGAGCTTGTGCTACAAAGATCCTCCATTTATCAGCAAGGATTGCGACGTTATCATAGTCGGAAAATCAAACAACGTTATTTCAAAGAGGGTGATTTGGTGCTAAGATTGGTACAAGAAAGGAAGCACAAATTAGCCCCAGTTTGGGAGGGACCATTTGTCATCAGCAAGGCTATGAAAATGGGTCATATTACCTTGTAAATATTCGAGATACGGAAGATTAGCCCAAAAATACGAATCGCAAAAGAAAGAAAAGATAGATGTAGAACTAGGAGAGACCCTGGAGCATCCAGCAGTTACGTCTCTTTGACAGTTAGTTCAAATTCTATGTAAACATCTTTGAGATCATGAAATAAAGTTGTCGGAATTCATGCATTTTTCTCTGTCTTGTTATTATTGTTTAAAGCATAAGACCGCCTTATCTATTTCGCAATGATCTTTCAAATTGCTTCAATATTAAGCCGAATTTTGCCTGTGTGCTCGGAGTTATAAAACTGAATGCTTTTATAGCCTAAGGAGACTTAAAGAAACCCAGATTGTGCCTGCGTGCCTGAGTTTCATACTTTTCAAAATTCCTTACTTTTTCCTAAGTATTATCTGATTGTTTGTGTGTTGGGTCACTGGAATTAGTAAGTAAAAGTGACTAAGTGCAATCCATGATCCCGAGTTTTGGCTGATAGGTTTGAACCCAGTCATTTGGCATGAAGATTAAGTACTATTGAGCCACTTCAGCAAGAAGGACAGTTAAAACATACAAACCAGAGAACTTAGAAGGAAAAGGAATTAAAACCCAGAAAAACTTACAGAAACTCAAACTTTACTGCAAAAGGACAAATACTTGTTTATACAAAAGATAGATAGCATTACAATTGATATTACATTTTAAGAATAGTAATTCTTTCTATTGTATCGGTTGGCTACGCAGGAATTAGACGGCATCTTCATAGTCCTCGTCATCATCCTCGTCGCTGTCGCTGGGGTTCTCCGGAGTTGTCGGAATTTCTTCCTCCGGGTAGAATGTCGAGATTGACATCATCTGAGCTATCTTTGTGGCATTCCCCTTGACAGACTCAAAGATATCGGCCCTCTGAGATTCCGTATATCCTTGAGGGATATCGGTAGCGACACGCCAGGACTTTGCGGTGGTGTAATGCACACGCACCAGCCCAAGGGCCATGCGCACACCACCGCGAGCCACAGAACGAAGCAAGGATTCCCTCTGGTTCACCACCTCTTCTATAGCCTCCGTAAGTTTGCTGACTTCTGAGAAATCTTCATCTTTGTCGGGAACGAACTTGTTCACAAGTAGCATCCCTGCACTCTTGAGGTCGGCGAAGATTTTCCTAAAAGCCCGGATTCTGTCAATCCGGGTGAGAAAAGGATTCCATTCTGTTGAAAACAACCAAGAAAAGTTAGAATAGCACAGAAGGAGGAAAAGGAAGGTGTGCTTCAAAAGTACAAGAAATGATTCAGTAAAAGTAAAAACTTACCGAGAATTTTGTCCATCTCAACACCTTCTTCAAGGCGTTCATTGAGAGCATTCTCTAATTCCTGAATAGTCGCCCTATCTTTCTCAGCCTAGGAAGTAGCGCGGGACTCGGCTAATCCGACAGCAAGTTGGCTCGCTTCTAGGTCTTTCTGGAGCTTTACAGTCATCTTGTAAAGCTCCGAATTTTCCTTTCGGAGGGTATCAGCGTTGCCAGCATCTTCAACAATCTGTTTGGATTTGGCCAAAGAAGCTGGAAAGAATACAAAAAGAGGAATTCAAAACCCAGAAAAAGACTTAGAAAAAATTCTGAAAAACAGCTGAAAGACATTTACCCGCTGCATCCTTCAGTTGTTGCTGAACTGAGGCCAACTCTGAGTCTTTGTCATTAAGAATACCAAGGAGAGATCTAACCTCCTGGTTCTTAATGGTGATCTTGTTGAAAACTTCCACATTTATGCTCTCGACTATTTGTTGAGAAATAGACAAAGGAAAAGTTGTCAGATAAGTAATAAGCATGCAGAATAGAAAAGCATTAAGGCAAAAAGAAAAAGGATACTTTGTCTTAATACTTGGGGGCTAGAGTTATATACCTGGCTCATCCTCTGCAAACCTTCGAGATCCTAGGAGAATTCCTTGGCGTATTCCGCAAAGGTAATCCCCATGTGGTGGATGTCGTCTTGTAAAACCTCGCGAGGCAAGAACACGTAATTATTCCGTACGACTAGGCCGGATTGCGGCCAAGGACGAACCAAGGGAACTCGAGCAAAGTGTTTTTTTCGCCCACGAATGGATATACTCGTATTCGTCAAAACAATCTTCTTACTTTACCTTAAATTTATCGTCAGAAGTAGGAATTGGGTCTTCCCTGGGAAGAGTCGAAGGCCCAGCCTCTTCCGGCGCCGCCCTTTCCCTCGCATCCGAGTCGGGTGCAATGGGATGGATGGACTGCATGGGATATTCTCCATCCCGTGCAGCCGATTTCTCCTCCCCACCCGCTGTTGGAGTGTCTGGCGCAGCGGCGGGAGACGGCTTTACTCCTCTCTGCGCAGCAACTTTGTGCTTCTTCCGGACTTTTCCCTTCAAGGTAGTAGGGGCAAGGATAGAAAAGAAAAGAGGTGGGAATTCGAGATGTGAGAACCCGAGAAACAAAGAACATACAACAAAAAGCATACAAATGAAAAACCAGGATTTTTACCTAGAAGTGGCGATGGCCACACCGTCAAGATCAATGACCTCCTGAGTGGCGGATGGCTTCTTGCGCTTCCGCCCTCCAGACTGGAAGTTGGCGCGAAGTGCAGCTAATTCTTCATCGGTAGTGAGTTCTGCTTCAGGGAGATCGAGAATCTGTAAAAAGAAGCAAAGTCCGGATTAGAATCGAAAACATCTAAGAAAAAGAAGACAAAGATTCAATAAATTTCCCAAAGGACAAAAGTATACATTTGGAGCAGGGTTTCCGGCGTGGTACATTTTCCGGCTCTTCTTGTAACATCCCAAGTATGAATATCCCTTAGAATGTTTTGTTTCTTGTTTAACTCAAGTATTGCATCATGTCATCATGTTTAATTATTTGTTTGCATTTGTTTCCTTCTGTTTTGCATCTGTTTTACCTTTGTTTTCATAATGAAACTCAACACAATTTTCAAGTGGTTATTTCATACTTGCTCTGTTACAACATTTGAAATAAAAATCACAAATAAAAACAACCAAATTGTTTTCTTTTTAGTCCATAATGATCACTTATTTAAAAGATGGTTTTAATCAAACAATTAAAATCCAAACCACATTTAGAGTTCAAATCAAGGCACTAAAACAGAACCACTTTGACATTGAAATCAGCTCATTTTTGTTCTATTTAACATAGGGGTCACCCTATTTAAAAGTGTGGTTTTATTAATGTTCAACTAATAAGAAAACTCATTTCAATTTTTGGCTTATTTCCAAACAGCACCACAAATTTAAATATTTTTGAAATTCAAACTTGATAATTGGTTGTATTTAACACCATGAGCACACCCTAATTTTCTATGAATTTTTCCTAACACTAAAACCCCCAATCTATTCCTTTTCTAATTGCTACAAAAAAATCAGAAAGCAAAAAAAAATATAAAAGAAGAAAACTGCAGCGCGCGCGCGGCAGCTAGGCAGCCCAACCCACCTAAGCCCTACCAGCGCGCGGCCCAGCCCGTTCCACCCCGCGTACCGGTTCGTTTTAGCCGCCATCGTCGTCTCCCCGTACGGCAGTCCATCGGGACATGCCACGGCGGCAGACGGGCGCGTCGACGGCCGTGCGCGCTCCCTAGCCCCCTATATATCCCCCCGAGACCACGCAGCCCTAGCCCAGAACCCTAGGAACCTCTGTCCCCTCGTGCCGCCGCGGTTCCCTCTCTCTCCCGTCGACGCTCGCCATCTGAACCTCACTGTTATCTCGCCGGCGAGAAGCCCTCTGAACCTCCGACCACCGCGACCACCATGATCCACCTCCACCTCACCTAGCCTCGGGAACCAACTCACCACCACCTCCTCTTGCGTTTCGACACCCTAGCTAGCACGGAGGCCCGCTGTTTCGTCGCCGCCATCAACGACATCGTCGCCGGCCGCGCCACCCCGAGCACCTGCTTCCGCGGCCAAATCCCGGTGAGCACGCGTTCCACCCCCTCCTGGTTCCCCTCCGTAGCGCGCACGAGTACGCACAAGTTTGCACCCGATCTGCACCCCAGCTGCTGCGAGCAACGACGATGATCGCCGCCGGCGTCCGTCTACTGTCAGCAAACGAGCAGGTTCAGTCTGCGCGCGTTTGGTTTCAGTCAGGTTCAGGTCTGAACCTCAACCTAGCTGCGTTGCTGTTACTAACAAGCAACCCGAAACCAGCGCAGCTCGTTCAGTCCTTGTGCGCGCAAGGGGAGATCGCGGGTTCAAGTCCCGGCTCCCTGGGATAAAATCCCCACCCCTTTTTTTTCGGCCGAGTGCTGACAGGGAGGGCCCCCCTGTCAGTCACTCATGTGGCCACGCAAGCACAACAAGCCCTAGGCCCACGCTGCAGTGACAGTGGCTAAGTGCCTGTGCGGTGCAAAAAGGTTTAACACGTTTCTGTTTAATTCCAAATGATTTTAAATTGCAGAATTAAGCCCTAAAACAAAAACTTGATAACTTTTAATCTATATCTCCAATAAATAAAAGTTATATATGTTTATTATTCCAAATTAAAATATCTATCCAAATAATCCATTTGCTTCCTGTTTTGAAATTTCAAAATGCAATTTAAATTTGAATTCAAATAATTCAAATGCAATTTGCTAAATTCAATAACTAATTCATTATTAATCCAATAAATGCAAATAAAATATGTTTTCCATACCATTTTGAATAACCTATTCAAATATAAATTTTGTTTCATTGTTTGAATAATTTAAATTGCCTAAATAATTTAATATTTGTTTAATTCATTTAAATTTGATAAAATCATAACTTGCTCAATATAAAATATTTTTGAACATGCAAATATGTTTTCAAACCATCAAAGTGTGAACTTTTCAAATGTGAGTTTGAATTTGTGTGTTGAACAAATAAAATTCAAATAAAATTCACACTTGTTTTAAATTCAATTAAAACTTGTTTAATATTGTTTAATTCCTAATAAATTCATCCTAATTCCACTTTCAATATTTGAAACATGTAATCCAACTAAAATTTGATGTTCTTCTCAAATATAAATTTTGTTAATTGTTTTGCACACTTAAACTTGATGAAAACAACAATTGTTTGTGTGACATGTTTAAGTAACCCAAAATTTCTAAACTTAATAAATGATTTCCAAAACTTGTTGAATCCTTTTATCCCTTGCATCTATTTTTGTTATGTGTTGTTATTTTGTTGTTACCATCATGTATGCATCATGCTAACAACTTTCACATAATAGTTAATTGTAAATCAATTGTTTCCACTTAATTCATGGACCCTTTCCCATATGCAACTCAAAATTGCATAGGGGTCCATCTTAATTGTGTTACCATGTCACTTAGTTTATTTTGATGCAACCATTAACTTGTCATGCATCATCTTTGATTGTGCACTATGCCATGATAATGATTGTTTATATTTCTGTCTTGTTTGTTTGCTTCTTCTCGAATAGACGACGACGTTGAGACAGACGATCTTTACAGCACCCCTTCTGAGGATCTAGCTCAGTACCCGGCTGCTGAGTTTGCAGGCAAGTTATCACTCACATGAACCACTGTGTTCCTTTCAACCCTGGTTACCGATACTTTCCGTTGTCTATCTCTGCTAGCCTTAGTGGTAGTTGTTTCTGTTACGAACCTATCACATGAATCCCTTAACCCTGATATTGCCTCACCACCACTCCTACAACCCTATTGTTTGAGCCAGTGTCCTACTAGCATGCTTAGGTTGTTTTGCTCGAGTCTGTTGCCCGCTACTTTCGGTTACTATATCTTTATTATGTTCTGGGGGCTCGATGTTTAATCAATCAATCAATCATGCTAATGGTATTGTTAAAATAATAATTTGATGATAAGGCACCGGCAGGAGGCCCTGTGTGGTTTTGAGGCCTGCTAGTGTCGACCCTAATAGGAAAAGGGTCTTGTCTACTGATCCATGATGAGCGCACTACCCGCATGTGGGAAGCGAGTATGGGCGCCCCCCTCAATTTGATTCGATTCGCATCTCGTCCAAATCATCTCATTTAGTTCGTGTTTTCCATTTGCTGCATGCATGTTTTTGCGAGCCCAGCGCAGGGTGGAACTTTCGTAGTCGGCATATAGGGGGACACGTTCTTAGAGTGCTATGAGGGTCCATTTTCTTCTGGGCTCGATTAGCCATGCGCCCAAGGTGCTTTGGGCTTGATGCGAAGAAGAGTTGAGTTGTGTTGAGTGCCACGCTTGGTGGGAGGCATCCCATCTGGCGGGGTATTCTTACGTGTACGGCCAAATTGGTGCAACCCTGCAGGGATAATCTTCTCGAGAAGCCGTGTTTTCCGCGGTTATGGTTAACTTGGTGAAAGTACTGGCTAACAAGTACTCAGGACAACTTAAACCTAATGATTCACAATCTCACACCCCATGATTAACAACTTGACTAGTAATAGGATTATTGTCACAATAACTTGATTCATCTTTAAGCCAACTGTGTGAGTTATCCTCGGATTGCTTCTTCGGATAAGGGGCGAGATCCAGGATGGGTTTGTTTGAAGTTATCTTTCAGTTGGTTACAATACTCGATCTTATCTCCTTTCTGTTAGTCTGAAGTGGTAGAATCTCTGTAGTTGGTTAGCGCAGCCAGTTGAAGCATCTGTTATATCCCCTTCCTTCCGTTGAACCCAAGTCATCTGTACTTGGTGTTGACGGGTTACACTTTGGTGAACTGTGAGTCTTGCTTGCCAGTACGTCTATGTACTGACCCCTTTGGGGCTGTCGTTTCTGCAGACTACGCTTACGAGGATCCAGGTGACGGCTACTACGTGGAGTTTGACGAGGCTGCTGACGAGTAGTTAGCGGACCCGGGCAGGATCCGAGACATCGTGGATGGGCTCCGTCTTTATTTCAGTTTCCGGCTTCTTAAGCCTATTTGGATTTGTCTGTACTCAGACCCCTTTGACTGCTTCCGCTGAGATGTAATGATGTTATGTTGGGACATGTGTCCTCTGGATGATTGTATTTGCTATCTCTGCCCTAGTGAGGGCCAGTTGCAACTTATTTTAATCTTTTGTGTCTTAGAGGCATGTTGTGTTATCCTTTTGTTCAAAGCCGTTGACGTACCCTGTGTGTATGATATGAAGTACGTCAATGGTAGTGTCCTGATTTCTACGGGATAGTTTACATCGACGGTGAACAGTAGCGATGGGTTGTCACACATAAGTGTTGGCCTACTCGTAAGAGGACGCGGGTGCCGGTAAGCCCCGTAATCCCATCAGAATACTGTTCAGTTCGTACGGTGAGTATCCTCTAGAAGTCCGGGTGCGACACTTCTCTTATTGATCGCGAGTAGAGACCAGTTGTTTCACGCGTTTCTTGAATTCTTTCTTCATCAACGCACTCTTCGTCGACCTCATCGCATCGTCTGGGCACTTGTATTCACATATAAGCCGCTTTCCGCGATAGGTAAGGGTCTGGATCCGCCTTCCGAACCAGCAAAGGATTGTATCCATGCCAGTTAACGGAGGGGTGGAAGAGACGAGTTTTGTGATTCGCCTCTTGATCCTCATCAGGTATGGAGGCAGAACCTGGACCGCGTCCAACGGCCAATTATCTTGGGGCGTGGCCACGGAATTGACGAAAGGCGGAATGCCCGTTTCCTTTCCAGGAAACGTAACATCCATGTGATAAAAGAACGGGCCCATCCAAAATTTGACGGACTCGGATGTTTTGATCTTGGGGAACCAATCCTCCCTAAACCTACGGAGGGTGAAAGAGATTGTCCCGCAAGTCGGAAGTGCACCCTCTAAGGGGTTGCGTTTAACACTAAAGCGGTATTGGAAGAAATCCAGGCGGGGTTCTATCCCTAGATAACCTTCGAAAAGGGCCTGGAATCCGGCTAAGTATAGGATGGAGTTGGGTGGCAGATTGTGTGGATGGATCTTGTAATGGTCTAGGACCTAGCAGAAAAACGCGGAAGGTGGAAATCCCATACCTCTGTTGAATTGGTAAGCCAGGAGAACGCACTCGCCGGGTTGCAGGGACGGCTCGGAGTCGTCCTCGTTCACCCGCCATTTGTCCTTGATCACGAAGCTATCCTTCTCCAATTCCGGGAGAAGATATGGAACCACGTTGCAGTGGCTCCAATTTCTGGCGTTTTCTTCTCCTTCGTCCTCGCCTCCGGCCGTGGCGGAAGCAACGACGTCCTCGCCGTCGCGGGAAGTATTTTCCTCCTTCGTAGGATCGGAGAAGGGAGGAGGAGGAGGAGCAGCAGCCGAGGGCGGCGGCGTGTTTCCTGGCGCGGGAGGTAGATCCCCGCTCGCCGGCTCGCCAGCGGCCCCCTCCGGCGCGTTCGTGGCGGTGCGAGGCGGAGAGTCGAAGAGGAGGTCCAGGTCGTTGATGATATCTTCAATCTCCACGGCGGCGCTCGCCGAGTCAGAGGCGCGAGGGGGCATCTCCGGTGACCATTTTCTGGCGACGCAGTCGTGATCTAGATCCTCCGATGGTATTTTCGGGGAAGAGCTCAGGGGCTTGGTCTCTGTGTTCTCTCGAGCTTCGGCAATGGTTGCTAAGGACTGGTGCTCTGTGCGCTCGAGGAGGAAGAAGAAGTAGAAGAGGATACAGAGGCTCCGAGGCGGCTATTTATAGCCGAGGCGCGCGGAGATTGGCTCCAACGGCTATTTTAGCCGTTGGATGCGCGACGCGTGTAACACCCAAAAATTCCGGGAAATGAGGGGACGGGGTGATTATTGCTATCTCCTTGTTTCCCGCGAAAGAATCTGTCAGAGGATATGGTTTCAGGTTTTGACTGAACTCAAACGTCCGTGACCTCAGCAGGATTTCATCGCTGATGTCACGAAGTTGCTTCTCCACGAAGGCTCGCGGAAGAAAAGCCGAACTTTGAAAAAATCCGAGTTTTGGGATAAGAGATATTTTGGTGAAAGAAGAATCAAGACGAAATGCCGACATTTCTGAAAAGAGCCAACAAATGAAGAGCGCAGAATGAAGTCTTAATCCTTCTTTGGGGCTACCGTCGGATATATGCCAATTAGGGGTATGTCCGGCATTGGCCTAAAAGCCGTATTACCAGGGTGGCCCCTGGGTAATGGATCATAGTCCGTTGGGCGGCCCGGTAAGCTGATGTGCAGGAAGTTGGATTCTAGAAGGACCCGGACCAAGGCCCAAAGTGGTACGGCTTGGAGGATAAGACGGATTCTTTACTTTCCAAGTTAGATATTTTCCATAGTATTCTAGGTTTCCTTTCTGTGAGCCCTAATCTGGCTATCTATATAAAGCCAGACGGGAGCAAAGAATAGACAGACAATTAGCTAGAAGCCAACTCGCCGAGAAGTTGATCCTCGTCGAGTTAGCGAAACCATACTCACGTTGTACTTTGTATACTTTAGGCTTCAGCCCTGATTTAGTGATTTTGCAGGAGTAGGAACGCCGCCTAGTTGTGTCGTACCGAACCTGGGTAAAATTTGGTGTTCTCGTTTGTCGTATCATCACACCCCCCGCTATTCTACCAGTAGGCTCATGGCACTCCCCCTTCCCCCGTCTATGAACTCTACTACGATATCTCGACAGTGTGGGCACTACTACCAGAGGAGCTGATGGAAGTTGTGGTACATGTCCAGGAATCGGATGCTAAAGGATGGCTAATGACGCTGGTTAAAACAGTCAATTTGTGGGCTATCTGGTATGCCAGGCGGAAGGCAATACACGAGGCCGAGTTTCAGAGCCCGCTGTCGACATTCAAGTTTATTGAAAGGTTCATTGAGGACCTGGAGGTCCTGAGCACACCGCCGGTCACTGTCAGAGGGGTGAGAGAGGCGCCACGGTGGATCCCGCCTCCGATGGGTGATGTGAAGAGAAATGTCGATGCGGTGCTATCCAAGAACGACAGGACAGCGGCATTGGCAGCGATAGCAAGGGATGTTACGTGGAGGTTCTTGGGTGCGTCTTCGGTGGTCATCATGGGAGCCAATAACCCGGAATGCTTAGAGGTTGCAACGTGTAAGGAAGGAATGGACCTCGCGCGTGATCTCTATCTCCGTCGAGTTTGTCTAGCAAGAGACTGCGCCAACGCTATTCGTTGTATACAGGCTGGAGAAGGTGGGGGAAGGTATGGTCAGATAGTGGGAGAAATAAGGGAGTCGGAGAGGGATTTTGATAGCTTTTCATTCGTTCATGAGAGTCGTCGGTCCAATGGTTATGCCCATGGCTTAGCTAGAGGTTCGCTGTATCTTAGCATTGAACGCCATGTTTGGCTCCAAGAACCACCGGATGGTGTTTGTGTAAACAATTTGATGTCTTAATATAAAGGGTGGGTTATCTCAAAAAAACATACATTCTTCCAAAAAAAACACTCACAAAAATTTATATTTTTAGATGGGTGAGATTTATTGATTAGGAAGCAACGATATTGCGATCATGCATTAGAAGAGTTTTTATGGGGTGTAAAAATATAAAGGTTTAGTTTTCCGTTCGGTAGAAGTTATTCCAAAACATGTTTAATCCATCTTCATATCCATGCACGGTAGCTATAGAAAAGATCAATAGATACACATAGAATATATTTTATTGCAACCATAACTCCATATTTATATATTTATCTTCCACATCAACAATATTTAAGCCAATAATACATGTAAGGATAAAATCAAAAAAGAAAAGTCATGTTTAGATTTGTTAGTCAGTCGTACTTAAATAGAAACTCGCCATGTTCACCTCTCAATCTAGTGAGAAATAATATAGAGCTCAGCAAGTTGGGTCATTATCCATTGGAGTTGTGTTACGGTTCTTGCTAGTGTGGGAGTTGCAGATGAGTTAAAACGGTAGAATAAATGATGTTCACGCGGTACAAACTAATTGTTCATGAGGGTAAAACACTCCGAACCGAGATCCAGTTGCTCCCTTTGTTAATATATATTGAGCGTCTGAATCATCCGTCAATGTTTTGCTCAAACCATATCTTGTCTGGGTGGAGCTTGAGTACAACAATGGAGCTCCTTGAGGCGCACCCCATGGCGAGAGCGTAGGGCTAGAGACGGCGCGAGACGAGCGGGGCAGTCCAAGGCATCCGACAACTGGGCGTACACAAGACGGGAAGGACAGGAGGAGACACTTTGAATTGGGGGTGTGTGTGGATGGGAGGAGGCGCTCCCCATTCGCCCCAAGGACAGGGAGGAGACACTTTGGATTGGGGAGGGGGGAGGAGTTGAGTGGGAGGAAATCTTGTCCGGACTGGGCCCCCATACATCCTCTGCAAGGTTGTATACACACACGAAATGGGGGTTACAAATATAGATACTCTAATGTACAATTGGACATGCACTCAGTTATACTTCCGATAAATTTGACACGTCGTCTTTACTACTTCAATGCAACTTTGAGAACTGAAACCATAGTTATTGAGAAATATTGTCCCCGTCCGCAAAAAACGCCACCATATCTCACTTGATCTACGAGATTCGTATGTGTTAGGAATAGAGGAGCACACAACTTGTATTACTCGGGGGGGGGGGGCCAAAGGCCACAATATATACATGTACAAGGCAAATATGCAGGGAACACCCTAATCTATATACATCTCTTGCTAACACCCTCCCCCCCCCCCTCAAACTCATGGTGGATTAACAACACTGAGTTTGGAGAGAAAGAAACTATGATGTGCTCTAGTCTGGGCCTTCGTAAAGAAATCTGCCAACTGTAATTCTGAAGGAACATACTGAAGCACAATAATCTGATCCTGCACACTAGCACGAACAAAAGAAGCATCAACACCAATATGTTCGGTAAGCTCATGCTTCACCGGGTCACGTGCAATACTAATAGCACATGTACTGTCAGACATTAGATCAGTGGGTGTCGTAATGGAGACACCAAAATCTGCAAGTAACCACCATAATCAAGTGTGACGCCCCGAGATCGGGCACTATGCAGATTTCAGCATTCCCGCCAAATCCGCATAATAACCGATTCCAGGTTGCCATTTATGATAACATTACAATAGCTCGCGAATAATCCACAATTACAACAGAAACAGATAGATACAAGATGACTCAAACGAGTCGGGGTTACAACTGATACATTACAAAGATCCAGATAACAGCGGAAGAAAACAACATAGCGTCCGACTACGGACAAGATCCAAATTGGACTAAGAGTCCTGAAGATAACCGAAGGCGTCCAATCCCTGCCCAGGCCAAGCCGGAGGGATTCCCAAGCTAACGTCGTCAGACTTCAAACCTGTTGACTGCAATTTGGAATTTGCAGCCACGAAAGAGATTCGTGGGTCAGTACGGTTAAGTACTGGCAAGGGGGATAAAACCCATACTCACAAGTTACCGGCGTAGCCAGTCATCACAAGATACAAATACTTTAGGTTCAACGGAAAGGAAGGGGTTATTGCAAATAAGCGACAGCAGGCTGCACTAACCAACTACAGAGAGATACTACAACTTCCAACTAACAGAAAGGGGTTAAGATCGGGGATTGTAACCAACTGAAAGTAAATCCAAACAAACCCATCCTGGACCTCGCCCCTTTAGCCAAAGAAGCAATCCGAGGATAACTCACACAGTTGTATTAAAGGTGAATCAAGTTATTGTGTGAATAAACCTATTACTAGTCAAGTTGTTAATCATGGGGTGTAACATGGTTGATCATTATGTTTAAGTTGTCCTGAGTACTTGTTAGCCAGTACTTTCACCAAGTAATCCATAACCGCGGAAAACACGGCTTCTCGAGAAGATTATCCCTGCAGGGTTGCACCAATTTGGCCGTACACGCAAGAATAACCCACCAGATGGGATGCCTCCCACCAAGCGGGGTACTCTACACAACTCGACTCTTCTTCGCATCAAGCCCAAAGAACCTTGGGCGCACGGCTAATCAAGCCCAGAAGAAAATGGACCATCATAGCACTCTAAGACCGTGTCCCCCTATATGCCGACTACGAAAGTTCCACCCGGGTACCAAGGGCTCGCAAGATCATGCATGCAGCAAATGGAAAACCCGAACTAAATGAGGCGATTTGGACGAGATGCGAATCGAGTCAAATTGAGGGGGGCGCCCATACTCTCTTTCCACATGCGGTTAGTGCGCTCATCATGGATCAGTAGACAAGACCCTTTTCCTATTAGGGTCGACACTAGCAGGCCTCAAAACCACAAAGGGCCTCCTGCCGGTGCCTTATCATCAAATTTATTATTAAATAATAACAGTAGCATGATTGATTGATGGATTAAACATCGAGCCCCCAGAACATAATGAAGTAATAACAGAAAGTAACGGGTAACAGACTCGAGCAAAACAACCCTAAGCATGATAGTAAGACACGGGCAACAAACAATGGTTATAGGTAGGGAGGTGAGGCAATATCAAGGTTAAGGGATTCATGTGATGGGTTCGTAACAGAAACAACTACCACTAAGGCTAGCAGAAAAGAATCAACGGAAAGAATCGGTAACAAGTGATGAAAGGCAGCCATATGGCAGCAAGTGAGTATACTTGCCTGAGATCCCGCAAGGTAGCATAACTTGTCGTTGCTCACATCGTCTCAACGTCCTATCCGAGAAGAAGCAACGAACCTCGAACAAACACCGGAATGCAACAATTACTACTACGGCAAAAGATCCAGCATGATCAAGATATGGATGCATGACAATTTAATTGATGCATAGAAATAAACTAGTTGACAAGTTAAACAAATTTAAATGGACCCTTATGCAATGTGAGTTGCACATGGATGCACATGTTAAGGTTGAAGCAATGATCTACAATTAGTTAACAAGTGTAAGTAGTTAAACATGATGCATGCATGATGATGATGATAAGATAACAACAAAAATAACAAGATTAATTGACATTGGAATGAGGGTTAACAAGTTAAGCAAAACATTTATTAAGTGTTGGAATTTATTTGGTACTTAATGGTGTTGAACAAGTAAGTGTTGTTTTCAACAAGTTAATTTGATCAAAACAAGATACAAAGTTGATATTTGAAAAGGTTAGCAAACTTTAGTTGGATTACATGTTTCACATTTTGAAATTGGACTTTGGATTATTAAATTATGAATTAAACAATATTGAACAATTTTTAATTGCATTAAACAAGATTTAAATGGTTTAGGCAATTTTAATTATTCAAAACAGAAAACAAAAATTATATTTGAAAAGGTGAGATGAAATGGTATGGAAAACATATTTTATTTGCTTTTATTGGATTAATAAATAATTAGTTATGGAATTTACAAATTAACATTTGAGTTATTTAAGTTTGAATTTTAAATACATTTGGAATTGTCAAAACAGTGCACAAATAGGTTATTTGGAAAATTTAGGAAATTTGGAACAGAAAACATATAAAGTTTTTATTTATTGGATGCATAGATGTGAAGTTATTGATTTTTGAAGTTTTATTGCTTAATCTGCTATTTAAAAAGAAAATAGGATTTAAACAGTTTTGATTTATTCCTTTTGTTACCGACAATGGGTCTAACCCCAGCCACGGCCAGCGGGCCCAACCCAGCGTGGCAGCAAGGGAGGCTGACAGGTGGGGCACACAAGTCAGTACTGCGAGCAAAAATGTGGTTTTATTCCACCGAACCACGAATCGAACTCGGGACCTGCACTTGCGCGCGCTCGCTCGGAACCAGTACGGTGAGTGCAGTCGTTTGATAGGAACGGCGAAGCAGTGAGGATATTTCGTCAGTCTCGGGCTTAACTGAAACTCACTGATGCGCAAGACTGAAACACCTACATCGAACGTCGCCGGCGAGGAACGGACCGTGGCCGTGCTCGATGCGATGGTTGGGTGCGTGTGCAGAAACGTGCTCGGGTGCCACAGCGAGGAGAGGAGGAGGGGAGCACGGACGCTCACCGGCGGATGTCGTCGACGCAGAGGCGCGATGACGACCAAGTGACGGAGGCGACGGCGGACGGGGAAGAGGACGGCGGCGGGCGTGCGTGTCTTCTCGGGCTCCATCGAATGGTCGAGGAAGTAGGTGGAAGTGAGGGCTCCCCGTTCCCGTTGTCGTCACTAGGTTAGCGAGGCCCACCGGCGGCGATCGCTGAAGAACTCCGAGGAGGAGCTCGGCGGCTGATCGGAGACGTCGCGGACCGCGGCGGCAAACCAGAGGTCCACAGCGCCCGGTCAGGTGTCGTAGAGCTAGAGGAAGGTGGGTGGAGTCGAGTGCGGTGGCTAGGTGGGGTGGTGGTGCAGTGGATTGGCGGCGGCGGACAGAAATTCAGAGGGAGCTCCGGTTGGGGCAGTGACAGAGGTGGAGGGAAACTTCGGGGGAGGGAGAGAGGGACGGCGGCGCGAGGGGACAGGAGGGTAGCTAGGGTTAGGTCTAGGCTTGCGAGGGGATCGAGGAGGATCTTATAGGCCCTAGGGCGCGCGCTCGGCCGTCGAAGAGCTACTGCCGGCGACGTGGAGGCATGGATGCGCCGCCGTACAGAAACAGAGAAGAGAGGCGATCAGCGAAGGGGTACCGGGCCTAAGTGGGCTGCTGCGCGCGCGGTAGAAAAATTAGGTGGGCTGGGCCAGGCGGTAGATAGGTTAGCTGCTGCGTTTTTCTTTTATTTATTCTTCTGTTTTTTTTTTTTTTTTTTTTGCTGAAACAAGATGGGAAGAAAAGAAAGCTTTTTGGTTAGCAAAAAATTTGATAAAAATTATGGTTAGCTTAGTTTTTTAAATAACAACTTTAAACCAACTTTTGTTTTCTAAAAGTTTTCAAAATTATTGATGTTTAGGATTTAAACCAAATTTTGAAGGAATTGGAATATTCATTAAACATTATGAAAACAATCATTTTCATAGGGTGGACCCTAAGGTCAAGTTTATAAAGAACAGTTGATTGGCTTGTTAAAGTTTTAGATTCAACAATGGTTATGGTTGAGGCATTTGATTTGAAAAGGAGGTGATTTAATTAATTGATTGAAAATAGTTGTTTGAGTTAAACCCAACAAGTTAATGAATGATTTGATTTGAATTTTTGAGTTAGTCATTAGGGTTTGTTAACAACAGGGACAATTTTTTTTAGCAGGCAATTTGTTTAAAACAATTTTCAAACTATTGAAAACAATGAGTGGTTTAGTTTGCAAGTTTGAAATTGGAAACTTTTCAGCAAGGGTGAAAGTTTAAATTGTTTTTGAAATTTTCAGTTGTGATGCAAACATGGTGCAATGCAATGTGATGCATATGATGCAAGCAAACAAACAGGTAACACCCCAGGTGTTACAGACGACACCACTAACAAGGGATTGCGCCCTCGCAATCCACCTGCTAACCCGGGAGGGGAAAGAAGTTCGACTATCGATTCTTCGTGCTTCCAGTTGATCTCCTCGACACCACTAACAAGGGTTTCTCGACACCACTAACAAGGGATTCTTGCTCGGAGTGACGACGATGTTCTTCCACCAGGAATCTTCCGATGATCGAACCTATTAGGTTAAGGGCTCAGAAAACGTACACCCACGTGGATCCTAACACTTGATAGATAGACAAGAGGGGGAGACTCCAAAACAAATAAGATGGGATGGGGATAGAATAGAGATAAGGAGAAAAACAAGAATCCTATTGAGAGGTTTTCCAAAATAGTTTAGCAGAAATAGTTTTTGACACCCTAGAAACATCGACCGTTAGCGAGGTTATCCTACAGGCTTTGCGGACCCGTTGCTTCGATAACCATTCGTATCGAAACAATCTCGGGAATCGGAACCAAGGCTCTGATACCATTTGTGACGCCCCGAGATCGGGCACTATGCAGATTTCAGCATTCCCGCCAAATCCGCATAATAACCGATTCCAGGTTGCCATTTATGATAACATTACAATAGCTCGCGAATAATCCACAATTACAACAGAAACAGATAGATACAAGATGACTCAAACGAGCCGGGGTTACAACTGATACATTACAAAGATCCAGATAACAGCGGAAGAAAACAACATAGCGTCCGACTACGGACAAGATCCAAATTGGACTAAGAGTCCTGAAGATAACCGAAGGCGTCCAATCCCTGCCCAGGCCAAGCCGGAGGGATTCCCAAGCTAACGTCGTCAGACTTCAAACCTGTTGACTGCAATTTGGAATTTGCAGCCACGAAAGAGATTCGTGGGTCAGTACGGTTAAGTACTGGCAAGGGGGATAAAACCCATACTCACAAGTTACCGGCGTAGCCAGTCATCACAAGATACAAATACTTTAGGTTCAACAAAAAGGAAGGGGTTATTGCAAATAAGCGACAGCAGGCTGCACTAACCAACTACAGAGAGATACTACAACTTCCAACTAACAGAAAGGGGTTAAGATCGGGGATTGTAACCAACTGAAAGTAAATCCAAACAAACCCATCCTGGACCTCGCCCCTTTAGCCAAAGAAGCAATCCGAGGATAACTCACACAGTTGTATTAAAGGTGAATCAAGTTATTGTGTGAATAAACCTATTACTAGTCAAGTTGTTAATCATGGGGTGTAACATGGTTGATCATTATGTTTAAGTTGTCCTGAGTACTTGTTAGCCAGTACTTTCACCAAGTAATCCATAACTGCGGAAAACACGGCTTCTCGAGAAGATTATCCCTGCAGGGTTGCACCAATTTGGCCGTACACGCAAGAATAACCCGCCAGATGGGATGCCTCCCACCAAGCGGGGTACTCTACACAACTCGACTCTTCTTCGCATCAAGCCCAAAGAACCTTGGGCGCACGGCTAATCAAGCCCAAAAGAAAATGGACCATCATAGCACTCTAAGACCGTGTCCTCCTATATGCCGACTACGAAAGTTCCACCCGAGTACCAAGGGCTCGCAAGATCATGCATGCAGCAAATGGAAAACCCGAACTAAATGAGGCGATTTGGACGAGATGCGAATCGAGTCAAATTGAGGGGGGCGCCCATACTCGCTTCCCACATGCGGTTAGTGCGCTCATCATGGATCAGTAGACAAGACCCTTTTCCTATTAGGGTCGACACTAGCAGGCCTCAAAACCACAAAGGGCCTCCTGCCGGTGCCTTATCATCAAATTTATTATTAAATAATAACAGTAGCATGATTGATTGATGGATTAAACATCGAGCCCCCAGAACATAATGAAGTAATAACAGAAAGTAACGGGTAACAGACTCGAGCAAAACAACCCTAAGCATGATAGTAAGACACGGGCAACAAACAATGGTTATAGGTAGGGAGGTGAGGCAATATCAAGGTTAAGGGATTCATGTGATGGGTTCGTAACAGAAACAACTACCACTAAGGCTAGCAGAAAAGAATCAACGGAAAGAATCGGTAACAAGTGATGAAAGGCAGCCATATGGCAGCAAGTGAGTATACTTGCCTGAGATCCCGCAAGGTAGCAGAACTTGTCGTTGCTCACATCGTCTCAACGTCCTATCGGAGAAGAAGCAACGAACCTCGAACAAACACCGGAATGCAACAATTACTACTACGGCAAAAGATCCAGCATGATCAAGATATGGATGCATGACAATTTAATTGATGCATAGAAATAAACTAGTTGACAAGTTAAACAAATTTAAATGGACCCTTATGCAATGTGAGTTGCACATGGATGCACATGTTAAGGTTGAAGCAATGATCTACAATTAGTTAACAAGTGTAAGTAGTTAAACATGATGCATGCATGATGATGATGACAAGATAACAACAAAAATAACAAGATTAATTTACATTGGAATGAGGGTTAACAAATTAAGCAAAACATTTAT
This sequence comes from Alopecurus myosuroides, assembly GCA_028641055.1. NCBI lineage: Eukaryota > Viridiplantae > Streptophyta > Magnoliopsida > Poales > Poaceae > Alopecurus > Alopecurus myosuroides. The sequence continues at coordinate 96,466,737 of CM054062.1, forward strand.
TAAGTGTTGGAATTTATTTGGTACTTAATGGGGTTGAACAAGTAAGTGTTGTTCTCAACAAGTTAATTTGATCAAAACAAGATACAAAGTTGATATTTGAAAAGGTTAGCAAACTTTAGTTGGATTACATGTTTCACATTTTGAAATTGGACTTTGGATTATTAAATTATGAATTAAACAATATTGAACAATTTTTAATTGCATTAAACAAGATTTAAATGGTTTAGGCAATTTTAATTATTCAAAACAGAAAACAAAAATTATATTTGAAAAGGTGAGATGAAATGGTATGGAAAACATATTTTATTTGCTTTTATTGGATTAATAAATAATTAGTTATGGAATTTACAAATTAACATTTGAGTTATTTAAGTTTGAATTTTAAATACATTTGGAATTGTCAAAACAGTGCACAAATAGGTTATTTGGAAAATTTAGGAAATTTGGAACAGAAAACATATAAAGTTTTTATTTATTGGATGCATAGATGTGAAGTTATTGATTTTTGAAGTTTTATTGCTTAATCTGCTATTTAAAAAGAAAATAGGATTTAAACAGTTTTGATTTATTCCTTTTGTTACCGACAATGGGTCTAACCCCAGCCACGGCCAGCGGGCCCAACCCAGCGTGGCAGCAAGGGAGGCTGACAGGTGGGGCACACAAGTCAGTACTGCGAGCAAAAATGTGGTTTTATTCCACCGAACCACGAATCGAACTCGGGACCTGCACTTGCGCGCGCTCGCTCGGAACCAGTACGGTGAGTGCAGTCGTTTGATAGGAGCGGCGAAGCAGTGAGGATATTTCGTCAGTCTCGGGCTTAACTGAAACTCACTGATGCGCAAGACTGAAACACCTACAGCGAACGTCGCCGGCGAGGAACGGACCGTGGCCGTGCTCGATGCGATGGTTGGGTGCGTGTGCAGAAACGTGCTCGGGTGCCACAGCGAGGAGAGGAGGAGGGGAGCACGGACGCTCACCGGCGGATGTCGTCGACGCAGAGGCGCGATGACGACCAAGTGACGGAGGCGACGGCGGACGGGGAAGAGGACGGCGGCGGGCGTGCGTGTCTTCTCGGGCTCCATCGAATGGTCGAGGAAGTAGGTGGAAGTGAGGGCTCCCCGTTCCCGTTGTCGTCACTAGGTTAGCGAGGCCCACCGGCAGCGATCGCTGAAGAACTCCGAGGAGGAGCTCGGCGGCTGATCGGAGACGTCGCGGACCGCGGCGGCAAACCAGAGGTCCACAGCGCCCGGTCAGGTGTCGTAGAGCTAGAGGAAGGTGGGTGGAGTCGAGTGCGGTGGCTAGGTGGGGTGGTGGTGCAGTGGATTGGCGGCGGCGGACAGAAATTCAGAGGGAGCTCCGGTTGGGGCAGTGACAGAGGTGGAGGGAAACTTCGGGGGAGGGAGAGAGGGACGGCGGCGCGAGGGGACAGGAGGGTAGCTAGGGTTAGGTCTAGGCTTGCGAGGGGATCGAGGAGGATCTTATAGGCCCTAGGGCGCGCGCTCGGCCGTCGAAGAGCTACTGCCGGCGACGTGGAGGCATGGATGCGCCGCCGTACAGAAACAGAGAAGAGAGGCGATCAGCGAAGGGGTACCGGGCCTAAGTGGACTGCTGCGCGCGCGGTAGAAAAATTAGGTGGGCTGGGCCAGGCGGTAGATAGGTTAGCTGCTGCGTTTTTCTTTTATTTATTCTTCTGTTTTATTTTATTTTTTTTGCTGAAACAAGATGGGAAGAAAAGAAAGCTTTTTGGTTAGCAAAAAATTTGATAAAAATTATGGTTAGCTTAGTTTTTTAAATAACAACTTTAAACCAACTTTTGTTTTCTAAAAGTTTTCAAAATTATTGATGTTTAGGATTTAAACCAAATTTTGAAGGAATTGGAATATTCATTAAACATTATGAAAACAATCATTTTCATAGGGTGGACCCTAAGGTCAAGTTTATAAAGAACAGTTGATTGGCTTGTTAAAGTTTTAGATTCAACAATGGTTATGGTTGAGGCATTTGATTTGAAAAGGAGGTGATTTAATTAATTGATTGAAAATAGTTGTTTGAGTTAAACCCAACAAGTTAATGAATGATTTGATTTGAATTTTTGAGTTAGTCATTAGGGTTTGTTAACAACAGGGACAATTTTTTTTAGCAGGCAATTTGTTTTAAACAATTTTCAAACTATTGAAAACAATGAGTGGTTTAGTTTGCAAGTTTGAAATTGGAAACTTTTCAGCAAGGGTGAAAGTTTAAATTGTTTTTGAAATTTTCAGTTGTGATGCAAACATGGTGCAATGCAATGTGATGCATATGATGCAAGCAAACAAACAGGTAACACCCCAGGTGTTACATCAAGTCACCTGAGCAGTCAAAAGAGTCATTGCTTGCAACTCAGCTTTTGCGCTCGAACAAGAAACTGTGGTCTGCTTCTTCGGCTTCCAGGCAATGAGAGAACATCCAAGAAAAACACAGTAAGCAGAAAGTGACCGGCGATCCATAGCATCATCAGCCCACGTAGCATCAGAGTAGGACTGGAGCTGTAACGAGCTAGAACAAGGAGAGAGAGAGAGAGAGAGAGAGAGAGAGAGAGAGTCCCATGAAGATAACGTAGAACACGAAGAAGGTGACTATAGTGGACCGAGCTAGGAGCAGAAACAAACTGACTCAAGATATAAACAGAATAAGAAATATTTGGACGAGTAACATCTAGATAGACGAGACTCCTGACAAGATGTCGATAACGAGTCGGATCAGAGAGGGGATCACCATCTGAAGCAAGAAGAGAGATATGGAGGTCCATGGGAGTCTCGACAGTACTCTCATCAGTAAGAGCGGCACGCGTTAGAAGATCATGAATGTACCGTTCTTGGGAGATAAATAAACCATCAGAGGTAGATGAAACCTCAATCCCAAGAAAGTAACGAAGCGGACCAAGATCCGACATAAGAAACTGCTCACTCAGACGGGCCTTAACAAAGGCAATATACTCAGGGTCGTCACCAGTCATGATCATGTCATCAACATATAGAAGAAGGAGAGTGCGACCACGAGAAGAGCAGTGAACAAACAACCCAGGATCATGAGCACTAGGAGAAAAAACAGCAGCCATGACCACAGAAGCAAAGCGCTCAAACCATGCGCGAGGGTCTTTCTTAAGGCCATAGAGAGAGCGACGAAGACAGCTGACCATGCCATCATGAACAGAATACGCAGGTGGTGGTCGCATATAGACCTCCTCACGCAACTCACCATTAATAAGGACATTCTTAACATCAAGCTGGGGTACAGACCAATGGCGAACGGATGCAACAACAAGAAGAGTCCGAACAGTGGTCATGTGAGCGACAGAAGTAAAAGTCTCATCATAATCGCGGTCATGCTCCTGATGAAAGCCACACGCAATTAGACGAGCTTTGTAACGCTCAAGGGGGGCATCAGAGCGAGTCTTCACCTTATAGACCCACTTACAAGTGATAGGGCGAATAGAAGGAGGGAGAGGAACAATCTCCCATGTACCGGTGCGCTCGAGTGCAGCGATCTCCTCGGCCATCGCAAGCTGCCATTCAGGATGAACAACAGCTTCACGGTACGCAGTCGGCTCCGGAATAGTAGTAACACTATAACTAGCGGGATTATAGAGATCAGGTGTATTACAAGGACGACTGCGAAGAGAATATTTCGGCTGAGACGGTGCGCCCGAAGTAGAGGGTGCATCAGAGGACTCGTTCACAACACTTGGGTGACGAGTATAGTAAAAGGGAAAAGTAGAATGGGAGGGAATGATAGGAGAAGACAGAGAGGGAGAAGACACCGGTGAGGAGGGTGAAGAACGCGGCGACGAAAGAGGAGAGGAGAGTGTTGGTGTAGATGACTCTGGAGTAACAGGATGAGACGGAGAAGAAGAAATAGGAGGAACGAATGGAGGAGAATCGTGAAGAGTAAGAAAAGAGAGATCCTCCATAGTGGAGGTCGAGCAGGTCAATCGCGGATAGAAAGGTCGAGACTCATCAAAAGTCACATCCCGGGAAATACGCATCCAGCGAGCCACAGGATCCCAACAGCGATAGCCCTTATGCTCATTACTATACCCGAAAAAATCACACTCAACATACTGAGCGGTTAGTTTGGTGCGTTCACGAGGAGCGAGGAGAACGTAGCAAACACAACCAAAAAAATGTAGCATAGAATAGTCAGGAGAACGGTCATAAAGTCGCTCAAGAAGAATAGCACCCTGAAGGGCGGTAGAAGGCTGGATATTAATGAGATAAGACGAGGTGGAGACAGCCTCAGCCCAAAAATGAGGCCGGAGAGAAGAAGCGATCATCATCGCACGAGTGGTCTCAAGAAGATGACGATGCTTACGCTCAGCAACGCCATTCTGAGCATGTGTACCAGGACAAGAGAACTGGGCGAGAGTGACCTGCTCGGCAAGAAAACCATGTAGATGCTTGGAGATATACTCACCAGCAGAATCAGCACGGAACACACGAATATGTGTAGAGAACTGAGTGTGAACCATGGTAGGAAAACGCTTATAGATAGACAGAACCTCACTACGAGAGGACATAAAATAAATCCAAGTGTAACGAGAGTAATCATCGATAAAAATAATATAGTACCGATGAACCCATTTCGAAGTGAAGGGAGCCGGACCCCAAACATCTGAACGAATGAGATCAAAAGAACGCTCAGACACAGAGTCACTATGAGGATATGGTAGCTGAATCTGCTTACCAAGCCTACAACCCATACAATCCAAAGAAGCATTTCTGGAGACAGGCCCCAGAACACCACGATGAACAAGAAACGAGAGACGAGAACCACATAAATGGCCAAGACGATGATGCCACTGCTGAAAAGAGCAGGTGGCTGCGACAACAGGGGCCAAGAGACTAGCGGCGGTGGCAGCGGAAGGAAGACGAAGCCAGTCAAGCTCCCATAGGCCATCATGGCGTCGGGGGGGGCTGCACCAAGCAAAGCGCCCGTGCAACGATCCTGAACAGAACACGAATCAAAATCTAGAGTGGCCCTACAACGAGAATCAACAATCTGACTACCAGAGAAGAGTTGCATGGTGAGTCGAGGAATATGAGCAACAGAAGGAGCATGAAACACAGAACTGCTAAGAGTACCAGCAGCAGTACGAACAGAGACAGGAGAGTCGATAGGCCGAACAGAGCTCAAAGCGGAAGAATCGTAAGTCATATGGAAAGATGCTCCGGTATCAAGGATCCAAGAGGATGTACCTGAATGAGAAGGTGGTCTCTCAATGCCAGATAAGTCAGTCGCATAACCGGCAGTACCTGTCAGTGAAGAGTCCCAAGTAGCAAGCAGACATCAGAGTTGCACAATCTCATGCTCGGTCAAAGGCGCAACTAAAGAGGTCGAGGTAGACGCAACTGAAGAGGTTGAGGTAGACACGTCAACCAAGGAGGACCAATCACCAGCACGCGTGGTAGTCACGCGGGGAGTCGACGGAGAGAGGTCACAAGTGCGTGCACAAGCCACGCGAGGAGCCGACAAAAAGCGACCTGAACCATGTGAAGATGCCGCAAGAGTCGACGTAGAGCGGTTAGTCAAAACAAACGGAGTCGGCGTAGATCAGCCGCAACCGCGGGCAGAAGCCGCGAGAGGCGACGTAGAGCGGCGAGTCGACATAGACGGAGTCGACGTAGAGCGGCCACAACCGCGGGCAGAAGCCGCGAGAGGCGACGTAGAGCGGCGATTCGACATAGACAGAGTCGACGTAGAGCGGCCACAACCGCGAGGAGAAGCCGCGAGAGTCGATGAAGATAGACATGTGAATGCCACCGGAGGAGGCATCGAAACAGGCAACAAAGACCGCGGAGGAGCACGGAGCAGTGAAGGAACATCACAGGTCAGAGACTTTTTTTTTGGATCGGCCAACGGCCAGCTACCAGGAAACGCACACGCTGAAGAGAAGCTTGGCCTGGGACTGGCGGGCGGCGCTGGGTGGCCGGAACAGGGAAATCGCCGGCGACACGTTCGGACTGGAGACGGCCGGAAACTGGGCAGCGGCCAGGCACGGAAAGCGAGCTAGGGCGAGGCCGCGTCCGGGCGGCGGCAGCAACTGCAGGGGAGGCGGGCCGGCAGCAACGAGCGACGGCCTGGCGGGCGGCGACCGAAAGCGGCCGGGGTGCCGACGGGAGGCAGCCGGGCGGCGGACAGGCTGCGGTGGTGGCAGATGGCTGCGGCCGGGGCGGATTGGAGACGATCCCAGCGACCGTCCTGGACGGAACGGGAGCCAGTCAGGCCTGGTGGAGACATGGTTGGACGGGAACGAGGCGCGCGAGGAAGGTTGTACACGACCTGTACGGGCGCGTGAGAAAGATCTCGATGATGCAGACGTGAAGCCAGCCAAGATCAACGATTTGTACGGCGGCGGCAGTACCAGATGCGATCGGAGGACAAATCGCGTGCGAGGAAAATCGAACCCAGTCTAATACTCCCTCCATATCAAAATATAAGATGTTTTAGCATTTTGTAGATACAATGCATCTTACACTAAAACATGTCGAGGTACATATTATTTAGGAAATACTAAAACATCTTATATTTCGATACGGAGGGAGTACCATTTTAGGAATAGAGGAGTACACAACTTGTATTACTCGGGAGCCAAAGGCCACAATATATACATGCACAGGGCAAATATGCAGGGAACACCCTAGTCTATATACATCTCTCGCTAACAGTATGCACATGCAATTGTACCTGTTTGGGACAATCTTTACAAACCTCAAGGCTCCAACGGCTACACTCAAGAATATGCAGCATGCGCGGCACATGCAAATACAACAAGTCAACGTTAACACAACATCTTGGATCAAACCTTACACCCCAGCACGCACTTCTTCCATTACCATTCATTACTGCCGGTTTCCACGTACAAACACAACACAATTTTGCTTTCACAGAGAAACAAATCCTTATGTCACGGCACGCGAAGTGACCATTACTCAACAGGTCATCTATATTTTAGATTAATCCGGTATAAAATGAATGTCCATCTGTTCTCAGCGAGCTAAAACTTCTCGGTCCAAATGCAAACTGAACTTAAGGCAATCGGACGATGGCAACTTACATAAGAAGAAGATGAAAAAAAAGGGGGGCTACAAAGAGAATCCGGCTGCTTCCTTCTTTCCAGGAGACTTCAAAAATACGAACACCGAGCTCTTCCTTTCCTACTAGCTGCAGTTAGTGTCCGGGAGAAGGCCTGGAAGCTGAACCGATTATACTAAGGGCTGCTGGCTAACCCGGAAGCCATTATTCTTAGAATCTGAATTCCGGCTCGACATCCATTGCCCATCCAAATTTTGCACAAATCGTCTTGCTGAAAATCTGTCAGCGAAAGTAGCCAAACAAAGAAGGTTCTGTTAGGGACTATTAGAGTGATAACTAATATAATCCTGCATGTAAACTTTGGAGCAACCAAGCAATGAAACTCATAAACCAAGAGAAAAGGCTATAGTCCTTAAACTGCGATACCTTCTCGATAGGGACTTCATGAGTTTTGCACCATGCCACGGTAATTCTAGGATCAAGGTAGTTGATCTTTGACGTCCCAAGTGCTACCGTCTTCAAATCCTCTTTGGTCTTCTTATCCATCTCCATTTTCTCTATCTTGGATTCTATCGAAGTGATTTTCTTCTCGATCCTGCAAGTAGATTTTGTGAGATTATCCACGCCAGTCTTTGTTCAAGTTTACAGAATATGATAATATCTGATTGAGATGTTACGCTTCAGGGGGCAAGTTTCTCTTTGGCTTCCCGTCTTTATCATTGCCTAGGTGTTTTCCTCTCTTCGCTTTGCCCAAGTCTGTTTTCAACTCATCCATCTGGGCCTGGAGAAAAGAAGCAAACGATGACAGAGTTTACAAGACAATGAAATAGTAATAGTACAGTTTGAGCTTAATCATTTGCAGCCAACAACAAACCTTTAACTCATCAATCTTTTCATTCAACTTGGTCATCTGGGAATCATGTGATTTTGAGACAGCACGCTGATGGTTACAGATTATAGCAACCTGAGTACAAGAAGCAGGGCCGAGAGTCAAGAAAAATGATTATAAACATTTTGCTCGTTATGAGTCACAGATTTTACCTCCTTGTTTGCTCGTTGATAGACGGCTATCTTTTCAAGAAGGGTACCATCTTCTGTTTCTTTATGCAACTGTAATACCAGCACACATACATATTTATTTGGGCCTAAAATATATAGTACAATACAACATGTAGGCACATGAAACATAAAAGTACTAAACACTCTTTTGAAATATGAAAAATCATAGAACTGACGCAATTGAAAATACAATAATATCTCTGTGGACTACAAACTAAAATATTTTCTTGTAACTTGAGCTGCAAGTACAAGTAGAGCTATTACTATTAAAGTGCCAAAACAAAACAGCACAAAAAATGCTTCTAAATTGCCTTATTGTGACAAAACTCAACGAATCATTTCGTCATACCCAAATCTGTGCCAGCCTTAACAGTTCAACAAATATAGTACAGAATGAAGATCTGGTCAGAAACAGTGAGTTTTGCTTTAACTTACAATAGCATCCAAGGTAATGGAAGCATTATATGTACGGAACACTTTTGCAGTAAGCCCAGGCATCAAGTCTTTCAGATGAGTATTTAGTTTAGTTGTATCAAGCTGGTCAAAGACAGAATCTCCTGCCTTTTTGCCTAGGGAACCAGATAAGAGAAAAACATGTGAATGACTTTTCTAGCTCATGGAGAAATGGATGGGTTAGGGAAAATCATGGGAGATACCAGCACGGAATTCCCCGATCGCATTGTATACAGGTAATTCAACCTCTACAGTGTTGAAGTATCTTATAGAATCTTTACCAAGGAAGTCAAACTGTAAAGGTCATCAAACATCAGATAACATCAAAACTATTTTACCGCAGTGAGTAAACCAATGAGAATAAACAACAAAGACCGAGACCTGAAGCTTATTCGGAGGCACACAAGTAACATTATCAACCTTCAGCGTGCAACAACCAACAGTATCAGCCTCATCATCATCCTGACAAGGATTGAAGTAGCATGTAACATAAGCAAAATACAGATGGAAAAAGAAAAATTGTCAAAGAATATATGCTAAAACGAATATATCTTGGGTACAAGAGTGGCCTATTACAATAGGTCCAGTAGGGCAATACCTTTTCATTGCCAGCCCTAAGGGCTAGTTTATCTATAAGATATGTTGCCACTGCAATTTGCTTCTTCGTACCATCGGTGCTCCGGAAATCCTTTGTGTAATTTTGACGAATTTTGTTTATGTGATCCTGTCATAGCCAAGAAGAAACACAATTATTTGTACATGTCGAACTCAAAATCTCTATGGCACACAAACTGAACTTCCTCACCTTCAATTTTCGAGACTTCTCATATTTTTGCTTGTCACTTTGTCCCTTTAGTGAGCTGCTTGCTGCCAGGAAAACATACTTGAAATCTTTTTGGCTGATTGGATCATTCCAAAAGGCCAACCATGTAACAGTATTGTCATGTTTGACTTCTTTCCAGCTGCAAAGCACATGACATTCAAATACATGTTATCCACCCTGTTACCCTGTAGCAGATATAGTTTAACACAACTAGAGAACTTTTTTTTTACCTTTCTCCCTCTATAGGGCACTCTGGGATTGGAGCTCCTTCTCCAATGTTTATTGTAATATCACTTGGTCGGATACGTCGCTTCAGTTTTCCCATCTGAAAAAATGTAATAAAAGGCCATAAAACGAGGGCCTCCACTTAAAACAGTAAAATTGTGATCAAACATTTTCTCATATGTACCTTAGGATGTTCTCCTCGTCCCCTGAACAAGCCTGGTGGTTCTACTCTGAAATTGCCAACCTGAATTGAACAGACAGTTTAGCCCGGAAGACACAACTGGTACGCATGTACAAGTCAGGAACAGAACAACAACAAAACCATAATTCTCAATACGGAAATCATTTATAAATAGTTAGCTTCTTTGCATCTGGTGTAAGACTGTTGTTGATTAACTAGTATGGTCAGCATATCAATTGCTGACTAGTAGTAAGAAATTGTCTATCTAACACAAATGTATGATAACAAATGAAAAAGGAAAGAACTATCTATTATTCAAGGAGCCAGTGAGCTAATAACAAAAAATCACAGTAGAGAAATAGGACCTTCTCTTTAACACCATCTACAACAGCCCACATGAACTTCTCCTCTTGTTTCAGTTTCTCTTCCCTTAATGCCTTCTTCTCCTGTAAGCAAATAACAAGATGAATCATTTAACACATAGAAGAAAGAATAAATCTGCATTCTCCAACCTACTAGGATGTGAACACCACAGTGAGCCATAAATGACCAAGTGGGCAACTTTTAGAGATCACAACAGTATGAACAATAATTTCATTCTGCAGAATAATTCTGACATGCACAGATAAGCCATAACAAGTCATTAAAATCTACCTCTGATGTCATCTGTTTCTTTTTTTCCTTCTCTGTGAGGTGCCATTCATAAATCGGGGTGAAATCACAAAGCTCGAATTTCTTGATGATATGGTTTTTACCAAGAACTTTTCTCCAGTCACCGAAGAAGTTATCAATAAATGTTTTCTTCCCCGCATATTCTGTGTCTTTCATCACAGCAAACATGGTTGCAACCTGTAACAGAGAATTAAGTCTAGCAATAAACAATCGGAAGCATGATTTGGATTCATGAGCAGCCTGAACAATACTCTCTCATTGCTATGAAACCAAAGTTGCAATACAAAGTAATGAACAGCTAGTTGATATATATATCACCTCCTCCTCTTCTGGAGTCAGCTCAACAGGTTGCCCATTGTAAAGCATTTTGACGCCATGAGGACTGTATGGAGGCGGGAAAATAACACCATTGTGCACCAAAGTAGACCATTTCTCTCCACCGCCAGATCCTGGAGGAACCTTCAATGACTTTGAGAACTGGGAATTTTTCATGGTTTTCTTCGCTTTCATTTTTAATTTCTTGCCCTTGAGAGATGAAGGGCTCTTCTTTACAATACTCTTGGCAGGTGGCTTGCTTTTTGAAGACTCACCTGTTGTGAGTCTTCTAATGAGAGGCGTGTTGTCATTGTCATCACCATTGGATTCCCTTTTGACACTTGCTAAGGCAGAACTATCTGAAGGCTTGGCCTTCTTTATAGCTGAACCTGTTTGATTATTATCACCGGGCCTTTTAACTGGATTTCTGGGAGCGTTTGACTGATTGTATGACGCCTTGTTGTTAGACAGGAGCTTGTTGTTGGAGTTTGAGATACTCGCAGATGTACCTGCAGTTACCCTTGAAAATCGGGAAGACAGTGGCTTCTCATCCTCTGAATCTTCAGAGGCAATGCTTTTTGAAGCAGCATTAGCGTATATCCTACTGGCAAGTGGTTTGTCATCGTCTGAATCATCATCAGGTTGCTGAGGTTTAGGTGCCTTCAACGTAACTGCCTTATTTGTGTTATTAGAAGCAATTTTTGCTGAGTTGGTGATCTTCTGACCAAGTGGCTTATGATCATCCTCTGAATCGTTGCCAGGTTGCTGAGGTTTAGGTGCAGCCTTCAATGTAACTGTCCTATTTGCGTTATTCGAAGCCATTTTTGCTGAGTTGATCTTCAGACCAAGTGGTTTATGATCATCCTCTGAATCATCTGCATTCTCAGCTCCTGTGTGAACTTTCTTAAATTTCGTGTCAGCCTTTTTCCTAAATGAAAGAGGTTTATCATCCTCTGAATCATCTGACTTGTCATCCTCCACATGAGGTCTTTTCAGTTTACTCTTTTCCACCATGTTACTCTTTTGATGACTACGCTCTGTGGAAATGTTTGGCTGACCGTTTGGCTGACCAGACCCTGATGGGCGAGGATTTGCACTGGTCGACTGTGGCTTCAGTGGCAGCGGCGACCTCGAAGCACCATTCATCCCATTCCTGTGGGGAACCGAAGGCACAGGTTTAGGGGTCCTAACGTATGTGGCATTTCCCGACGGGCCGTCCTGCTTGGACTGGGTGGGCCTGTTCTTCTGAGACCTCTTGAAGGAAAGCGGGACATCGTCATCGTCGTCGTCAGTGTTGAAGATAGCGGGCTTGACAACAGCCATTGCTTCCTCGCAGTGGCAGGGGATAGACGAATTCAGCCACACCTGCAAAATAACCATGGTTCATCATGTAACCAAACCGAAGTGACACATTTATTACCATTCAGATACAAAAAAGTGCACGTTGAATGAAAATTGAATCAAGCTGCCTATGAGCAAATCGCGTCCTCCGAGAGTTGGACCGTGTCCAATTAGGGAGCAAATTCTTTTCCGGAATCACAGACAGACCCCCACAGAGAGCAAATTCCTTTCCCCCTAGCATAGATGTTCAAAAATCCTACAAAGGTCATGAGACACCAAGGCAGACCACCGCGTTCCCCTCAGATCGACACCCCCTCGCCGAGAAACGGAACGAACTAGTCAGCCCTCGGGCGTGGACATGTCGCGAACACGGCCCCAACCCCGATCCACCGGCCGCGGCACGTTGAGGTCATCGGCTCAGCCTCATGCCACGGCGCGCGGACCCCGCACAACCGCGTGTCTAACGCTTACGAAAGACAGAGCCGGGACACGAGAGGGAGAGAGACGCACCTAGGCGCGTGGCCGCCCGCGGGGCGGGGCGGGGCGGGAGCTGACGAGGAGGCGGAGCCGCCGTACGGATCTCGACGGGGCCTGCCGTCCGGCGAGGCGGCGGCGCCGGAGGGGGCAGGGATGGGGCGGAGTTTAGGGTTAGGGCTGGGCGGAAGGGCGCGGCTTATCTGTGTCCTCTCCTCCCGCTGCACGCTCGTATTTCTATCTCTCTCCCCGCCCTCTCTCGTCTTCCTGCCCTCGTGTTTTTCCCAGCCTCGGTTTTTCCTCTCTTTTTTTGTTCGGGCTCACGCCACAGAGATGAGTGAGGAGGAGGAGAGAGAACCCTCGGGGCCACCCGCAGTGACAGATCTGGCGGGGAGGAGAGAGAGGCGTCAGGATATAGTTTGGGCCCATGCGAGGGGGTCCGTGGCCCACATACAGTGAGAGAGGGTACGATGCAGGCTGGTTCATGGCTCGCTCGCTGTTCGGTGGACCGGAACTGTCCGGAAGCCTGACCACCATGTCATTATGTGGGTCCCACTTACGGGTCGGCATGTCAGTAGGTGCCAGCGTGGCCCTTGCGTGGATTAGTTAGGATTAGGCGGCGAGCTGGGTGGGTGTGGGGTCGGCGAGGAAAGCGTCCCGGCATGAACGCGTGATTACGTTTCCGGATTTGGAAAACGGAAGGTTTAGATGTTGATGTGTACACTCATTCACATTTCTTTCCTTTCTTGCGGTGTACTCCTATTACACAAAGTCGACGGTTCACGCTCCTTTCACTTTTACTCCCTCCGTTCCATATTAGATGACTCTCATATAGATATATCTAGACATATTTTAGTACTAGTTAGACATGTATGTGCACGCATGTTTTTTACCAAGTGATCGATCAGGTTTTCTTGTTACATGATGAATCAGGTTTTCGTTTCTCTATTCCCGTGACACATGAAGACGGATCGTGTTGAGTTGACCTCATGTTTTTATTTTTTCTAATTAAATATAAAAGTAACCATCTAGTGCACGCAAGTATAAAAATTGAACATGATATCAACTTTGTCTTAGTTTCACTGAAAAGTTAATAACATACGTCTCTGAACTGGTGAAAAATGCCTCTCTGGCGACTCCGGAGGCGTCCCCGCCATCTCATCAAAAAACCGCCGCCGGAGAAGTCCGTCCATCGACGGACGCCGACGACGTGACGTCTCGGTTCTTCCTTCTCCTAGCACCCCAGCAATCTTCATCTTCCAGTTATACCCGATCTAAGCCAGTGGAAGCCAGATCGTGTCGTCGAAGAAATGCGAGATCGATCTTTGCAGATTACCAAACATATTTGTGCGGGCATGCACATGGATCTACCAAGCCCACACACGTGATTGAAAATTCCATGGGTAGTCCTCAATAGATCAAATCCCGATGTGAGATCTCTTTCACGTGAAGCTAATCATGGCCGACTTTCCTGATCGGGCTTACAACACTTTGCTGGCCAATCAATGGTCAAGGGCTGGCTAGTGATTTTGCTTCGTGCAGTTGCCTGGATGCAGCATGTGCCTGCTCTTCTATCTGATGAACCTAAATAATGTGGTGCCCATGTGCAAACAGCGCTGAGGTCGTCCCCGGATCTGGCATACCAGCCAATTTCAGCGAGCTGATCTAGGTGATGATGGAAGCGCCGCCTGTGCTCGCTGACACTGGTCGTCGACCTGCTGTTTTGGTCAAGATGTGTTACCTCCATGGTGAGCGGGCGTAGTCTGGGATATAGTGGGTCTTTGTCGGCCGAGGTTTCGGACTTCTCCACCGTTGGTCTTCAAGATTACGTGCGTTGGCATTCTTGAATCTCTTGCTAGAATGAGTCCGGTACTCGTGGCCCGCCTTTTCACCGGTACCATTGGATCGTGCACATCATTGGCATGATTACCGAGATGCTGGCACGGGGGGGAACAACAAGGTGGTAACGACGGGAAGATTTGAAGATCTCGATGGCTCATGTAGAGTTTGAGGTGATTTGGTATTTTCAGCGCATGGTTTTGGATGACGTTGACAATGCTTCACATGTTGACTGCAAGTTTGGTTGTCAAAATTGCATGTGAAACGGATGTGATCTTGGTGTTTGGCGATTTGCAGCAGCATCCTCGGAATTGGGTAGGCTGCTGCGAGTGGTTGGTTATTGTCCGATTGTTTTTTCTGCTTTTTGAGGTAGTGGTAGAGCAAGACGGGTTATCCGCCCTCCATAGGCCGGATAATTTGGGGGGCGGAATATCCTCCCCAAGCAGTTTCGTTTTTTGCTAGAAGAGGCCGGGGTGGGGAGTTCCAGATCAGAACTTCCCCTCCACACCCGACCTCTCCCCCTCCACTGCTCCCTGCCTCCGCCCCTTCCTCGTTGTCGGATATATGCCAAATGGGGGTATGTTCGGCATTGTCCAGAGGCCGGATTACTAGGGTGGCCCACAAGCAATGGAGCGGAGTCCATTGGGCGGCCCAGTAAGCTGACGCGCGGGGAGCCGGATTCTAGAAGAACCCGAATCACAGCTCAAACGTGGTACGACTTGGAGAAGAAGTCTGATTCCTTACTTTCCAAGTTTAGATACTTTCCGTAGTCTTCTAGGTTTCTTTCCTGTAAGCCCTAGTTCGGCTATCTATATAAAGCCGGACAGGAGCGAGAGAAGAACAAGACAATAACTAGAAGCCAACTCACCGAGAAGTTCATCATTGTCGAGTTAGCGAAATCATACTCACAATTGTACTCTGTATACTTCAGGCTTCAGCCCTGATTTTAGTGAGATTGCACGAGTAGGAACGTCGCCATAGTCGCGACGCACCGAACCTGGGTAAATCGAGTCCTCGCTTCCAGTTCTCCCACGTTCCCCCGCGGTTCTACCAGTATACTTATGGCACCCCCGTCCATGATCCTAAATACGAAATCTCGATAGTTGGCGCCGACCATGGGGCCAGCAGTATCGGAAGTTACGTTTCGAGCGGAAATAATCGGCGGAATCCGCAGCACAATCACTATCGGAAGCCTGGAATTCGACGGAAATGTCGGACGCTTCCTCAATAATGGATTCTATATGCCGGCACAGAATCACCTCGTAAGTGCTTGTGTCTTACCAATCGGTTTGCTAATGTTTTTATCGGTTTGACAGCAGAAGCAATGGGATTCCATGGTGGAAGCAATTTCATCTCACCCGCCCTATGCCCAATAGATGAAGGCTTCAATGCCGAAATCTGCTCACATCTATCCTATTCATACATAGGGGCAGATCAAGCCTCAAAGCTGCATATCGTCAAAACATGACTAGATTTGCCGCCTCTCAGGAGATGCCTGCAGCCAGATCGCACTTTATTGGCATGGTGCAGTCATAGATCGCCGAAAACACGGAAGACAAAAATCCCGTGGAAAAGGCAGAAAACTATGATCCCACAGAAAAGGTGGCAGATCCGACATCCGCCGATCAGGCGACGAACTCGGAAGCTGAGTCTGTATTAGCAGCCATAGAAGCAAAGCTACACTCAGAAACCGGATCTGCGGATACAGATTCCAAAGATGAAGATGCTTTCGAAAGAAAGGTCAAATCTATGCAGGGAAGCTTCCATGAAGTACTCATGGCAAAACCTACGTCAAAGTTGGATGCCGAAGAAGAGGAAGCCCCCGCAACCCCTCTGCCAGCTGGAGATGAAGAAGGTGGTGAAAAAAGTCCGTCTTACCCTCGCGTACATGAGTTAACGGAAGATGAACCACCCAAAAACATCCATCTTCGAAAAAGAAGATAAAGTCTGTCAAGAAGTTGTTTACCAAAACCCAGAAGAAAAAGGTATTCAACCAAAACCTGGAAGTCGGAAGCGGAAGTGGCGAAAAGACAGCGGAGAAGAAAAAGGATGAAATCCATGTCCCCCAGATGTCAGAGCAGGAGGAAATTGATCTAATCCAAACCTCGGTCGCACATAATGAGCCACTGGAAGTGCTGGAAGCCAGGCGACAAACAATAATGCGGCAGCAGCAACATCTGTTCCGAACTCGGGAAAACCTCCTCAAAACCCAAGTTGATATCAAAATACAGCAGGAAGAAATCGAGAAATGTGAACAAAGGAATAGATATGGAATTAAACCCACGAGGTTACCCGGAATTTCAAAGTCGGAAGAGCTGCCAGCAAGAAAGCGGTTTGAAAACCCATCTTGGCAAAGGCATGTTAACAGCACAAACGTTAAGGGCAAACGCATCTACAAAACTGCAGCTGAAAACGCAGAAGCCGCTTTCGCCATCATTAACGATGATCGGTACTCCAATGACGAAAAGTTGCAGGGGGTGTATGCTTTCCTAGGAAAATCATTACAACAGCAACAGCGAGGACAAGCACGTTCACGCAAACTACATGATGATTCAGCCTTGTGCAAAACTCCCACGTGCACTGCTCGAGCACCTGACCTAGGTGAACCCGGAGATTCAGGTGATTCGAAAGAAAAGAAGGGAGATCCCAAAAAGGACAAGAAAATCCCAGATAACAAGGATGCAGCGTTCAAAACAGGATCCCATCCGCCGAAAGGCGGAAATAATGCAAAACCCCGTGATGACAAAGAACGGGAGGAGAAAACCGGAATGATGAAAAAATAATGTCGCCTCCGAGACACGCGGCCAATAAAACCGGAAGATACGATAATCCTCACATGCGTGAGAGATTCTGAACCGCTCCAAGGAACAAAGAAAAGGTAAGGAGTAGAACTCCGTCTTATTCCAAAGGACGGGATGCCAGAAGAAATAGGGATCATCCCAGAAGAGCGTATTCAAGCAGCAATGGACCAGAACGGAGTAGATCCCCCTTTGTCCATTCAGCTGGAAGGTATTCCGCACACGTCGATAAGGCGGAAAGAGATGATTTATACTCCGGACCAAAGTGTTTCACTAACAGGATCCGGAAAACATGTCTACATTCTAGCTTTGCCAAAGTCGGTCCAACTTATCAAAAGTACACCGGAAATACAAACCCAGATACATGGCTCTCTGATTACTATATTGCCGTCCAAATCAACAAAGGGACAAATCTAGAAGTTGTGATGTTCTTGCCCCTAATGTTGTTGGATGAAGCCACATACTGGATTAACGGCCTTCCGTCAAGAGCGGTAGACAGCTGGGGGATATGGCTAGAGTTTTCGCTAAGCACTTCCGGGGTACGAATAAACGGCCCAAGAGCATCAACCAGCTGAACCGTTGCGTCCAATACGAAGACGAGTCGTATGTCGACTTTATCTCAAGATGGACTGCAATGAAGAATAGCTGCTCTGGAGTAAGTGATATACAAGCAATGCATGCTTTCATCAACGGTCTGAAACTCGGTCTTGTACCATTCATGGTTGGTTCAAAAGAGCACAAGGATTTAGGTTCTATGCTCACAACTGCCAATGAGCATGCAGCGGCCGAAGACGACATCAGAGCGAGAGGCGGAAATATTGATGCTTCGGTTCAAGCCAAAAAGGCGTCTCGTTCTGAAAAGAAGCCTACTCCAGAAGCACAGCCAAAACCCAAAGTAGTAATCATAGCCTTTGGAAAGGATAATGGCAGTAGATGGAAGGAAAAAAAAGCACAGAAAGTAGGGAACCTATCTCCTACTCCAAGGAAGAGTGGGAAAAAAATTAAGTCGGAATCCTGTATCCGCCATTCGTAATTTGGGAAGCCTACTCATACAAATGCGAAGTGCCGGCTTAATAAGCACATGAAGGGAAATGCAGGATCCGGGAATAAAGGAAAGAACTCCAAAAGGAAGTTCAACAGGCAAAATCCGGAAGCTAATAAAGACGAAAGTGAGTCTGGCACTGATGAAAACATTCAGGAACAGCAACGGAAAGGCAAACCTAAATTCCCGAGAGTTGAAGGAGAATGCAACTTAACTTTCCTTGCAACTCCATCAGCAAAACAGGAAAAACGAACGCTGCGAGAAATCAATGCGGTTGTGCCTCCAACCTCAAAGTACTTGAAGTATTCAAAGACTCTAATTGCTTGGGATCGGCCTGATCATCCCGGTAATATCCCAGAACCCGGCACACACGCCTTGGTCGTAAGTCCTATTGTTCAAAACATTAGGCTAAAAAGGGTGCTGATGGATGGAGGATCCAGTATCAATATCATATACCTAAGCACTCTGAAAAAACTGCATCTCTCCGAGACCCAGCTCAAGCACAACAATGTATGTTTTCACGGTATTATTCCTCACAGGCAAGCACATTCCCTAGGATAAATCTCCCTAGAAGTAACCTTCGGAAAGACTGAACACTTTTGCCAAGAGATAATCTCGTTTGAGGTGGTACCGTTCAAAAGTGTGTACCACACAATACTCGCACATCCGGATTTCGCCAAATTCATGGCTAGGTCGTGCTACATCTACAACAAGCTGAAGATGCCAGGGCCAAAAGGTGGAGTAATCACCATTGAAGAAAACTTCAAACTGGAAAATGAGATTGAGCTGGGAAACGCCTTGTGCGCCGAACAGGTGATACAAAAAAAGGAGCTGAAGGAGCTGGCTAAGGAAGTATCGCCGACAGAAATACCAACAGGAAAAGAAAACCGGAAGCCATCATCCTGGATCCTAAAGACCCGACAAAATTCGTCGTGGTAGGAACAGGAATGACTGGCAAATAGGAAAGCGTGCTCATCAAGTTTCTACGTGAGAACTGGGATTTTTTTCGCTTGGTGTCCTGTTGATATGCCAGGTGTACTCAGGGAACTTGTTGAGCATCAATTGAAGGTTATTCTAGGATCAAAACCCGTCAAGAAAGGTCTCCGTCGTTTTGACGGAAGAAGGCGGAAGGCTATTGGTAAGGAAATTATCCGACTTTTAGCAGTTGATATCATCCTAGAAGTTATACATACTGATTGGTCTGCGAACCCAGTATTAGTCCTGAAGAAGGATAGTATTATTCTTAGGATGTGTATAGATTACACCGGTCTTAATAAATTGTGCCCAAAAGATAGGTTCGTGTTACCGCGAATCGATCAAATAATAGATGCCACTACTAGCTCTGAGCTCTTATGCTTTTTGGACACTTATTCCGGGTAT
Source organism: Alopecurus myosuroides (assembly GCA_028641055.1). NCBI lineage: Eukaryota > Viridiplantae > Streptophyta > Magnoliopsida > Poales > Poaceae > Alopecurus > Alopecurus myosuroides. The sequence continues at coordinate 96,486,410 of CM054062.1, forward strand.
CATCAAATACGCATGAAAGAAGAAGACCAAATAAAAACCTCTTTCATAACACCATATGGAACATACTATTACATAACCATGTCTTTTGGCCTGAAGAATGCTGGAGCCACATATCATCGTTGCATGCAGAGATGTTTGTATAATCAAATAGGTAAAAACGTCCATGTTTACATGGACGATATTGTCGTCGTCTCCAAGGAAAAGCATACATTCATTGAGGATCTACGAAAAAACCTTCGACAATCTCCGCACTTATTAAATGAAGTTAAATCCATTAAAGGTGTGTATTCGGGGTTCCCTCAAGAAAACTTCTAGGCTTCATTATTTCTCACGGAGGAATAGAAGTAAACTCGGAAAAGATCAAAACAATTATGAACATCAAAAGACCTACGTGTCTAAAAGACGTTCAAAGGTTGACGGGTTCTGCAGCCGCTGTAAGAAGGTTCATAAGCCAACTTGGTGACAAGGCTCTGCCATTATGCAAATTGTTGAAGAAATCTGACAAATTTGAGTGGAGAGAAGAGGCGGATGATACGTCCAAAACGTATCTATAATTTTTGATGGTTTCATGCTGCTTTTATGCTTTTGTTTTTATATTAACTTATGCTTTTTTTGACTAATCTACTAATAGTTGCAAAAGTGCACAATGTTCTTGTTTTACACTTTGATGTGTAGCAATTATCAAAAATACAAGAGACACCTTATTGGAGTCGAATTGGGACCATTCTGAAATCTGTCTGAAAAGTATTTTAAAGATTTCCACGTTATGGTTCGAAAACGACGTCAAATGGAAAAAGTGCGGTCGTGACAGTTGTGGGAAATTTTGCGACGAACATCGTAGACATAAAATTTGGCCCAACCCGGGTCCGGACGGCTGAGAAACTCCCAATTTACCGCAGCCCTAAATGGGATGACGGAAATCTGTGAGACTATATAAAGGGAGGAAACCTAGGTCGTGTGAGACACCCTAGACCACGAATTTCCAGCCACCAAAGCAACAATTTTGCCTCCCCATAGATCCCATCTCCATGGGGAGGGCTCACAAGACCATGAAGGAAGAGGGCTAAGGGGCGGCGCTCTCCAATGATGCCGGTGGCGCAGGGAAGGAGTCTCTGCGCCACCGCCGGCGCCGCCCCGCGCTGTCCTCTCCACCGTCTTCACCGCCGTCTTCATCGCCAATTCCTCCTTGTATACAGTGGTTCATCCTCCCACACACCCTTGTACCACCCTATGTAAACATGGTGTTTGACATTATAAATTATTTGCAGATGATCTATGGATGGTTTGAGCTATATATATTGAATTTTTTACTGTCCTATGGTGCCCATAATATGTTTATGGACGCTTGGATCACATCATAGAGTTTGTAGTATGTGGAGAAACCTAGAGGGGGGTTGCTTGAGTGACAGAAACATAATCCCCAATCTAGTGATTAAAGCATATGTGATAAATAGGACCTTTTGATATTAATGCTATGGTTGGGTATTTTTACCTTAATGTATCTTCTAATAGATACGGATGTTTGCTAGAGTTCCAATCATAAGTACATGCAATCATTGGATAGTGAGAGCTTGTTAGCTTTGCCTGTCTCACATAAAAAAGGAATATCAACCTTCTATTTGACTATTTGATCATGGACAAATCCATCACGATTACCACCACTTTTCCACACTCATGGTACTATTAGTTTATGGTTACTTAGTATATTTTATTGATGCAGCACTATTATTTACTTTCTTGTATTTATTATCTTGCAAAGCTATCTCTCATGCCCGTATTATTGCTCTGGTATTATTTCCTAGATAAAGTAAACGTTTAGTGTACGTAGAGTTGTATCAGTGGTTGATAGAACTTGAGAGAAAATTTATCCTACCTTTAGCTCCTCGTTGGGTTAGACTCTTTTAATTATCGAAAAGGCTACACACGATCCCGTATACTTGTGAGATATCAAGACCTTTTCTGGTGTCGTTGCCGGGGAGCAATAGCGTGGGTGAATATTCTTGTGTGCACTTGTTTGCTTTGTCTCTAAGTAGTTTTTACTTTAAGTTGTAAATTGTTTTCTATCTTAGTTTGGATAGGGAATGCGAATTATTAAAAAAAATAGTTTTACTTGTTACCTAAAAACGTTTTCAAAAAGAGAGTGTTTGGAAAAGTTGCAATGGTTAAGTGGGGGTGGACCTTGAACACTTGTGTTCATGCCTATGAAACCAAAACAAATTTTTCGTTGGAAGCTTCTCAGGTAAAAACTTGTATATATTGTACATATTCCTCTGTACCATAAAATTAAATTGATAATTGTAATTTCTAGTTACTTGGAAGTTGATAGTTTTGCTTTGCTGTCCAGAAACAGATTTTCTGTGCTTCACCGTATAAAATGTTTAAAATCATAAGAATGTGATATTGATCTCAAATTTCTTGGGTGAAAAGTAATGTTTATTATATTTCCTCCATTAGAATAACTTTTTCTGATTTGAGGTACGTAGATAGGTCTAATAATTTGATCTTTACTGACTGGTTCTGTTTAGACAGAATTCATGTGCTTCACTGTAAAAAATCGTGATAAATCTCAAAATAGTATTTTGATCTGAAATTTTTTGTGTATAAACCTGAGATTATAATATGTATTTCATTAGTTTTGAGTTTTTAGATTTGAGCTACCTAACTATCTCGTTGAGTGTCATCTTTACAGACTATTTAGTTTTGACAGATTTCTTAGTTTATTTAATATTGTACTTGGTGTTATTAATTTCATTAGTTTTTCGATGGACAACAGAAGTCATAAACACCTTAGTATATACAGTGGCTAATGTTGAGTAAATATTATAAAATTTTTCAATGCTTGAACATGAGTGGATTTTATTTAATGAGTACTAACACTACTAATGCGTTTTTGTCAAGTTTTATGTGAATGTAGTGTTTAAGATCCAATGGAGATGGTGATACGAGATGAATGAGAAGAGAAAAGCTAATCTTGGGGACTCCCAAGTGCACCCCAATTAAGTATTCAAGAATATTCAATCATCAAAGCTTGGGGATGCCCAAGGCATCCTTTCTTTTTCCATGCCTAGCTAAAGGCGTTAAAGAAAAGCACTTCTTGGGAGATAACCCATGGTTTTATTTTTGCATTGTTTTCTTTGAGTCAAGGTGTTGTATACTTCTTTAGAAACTCCTTTGTATCTTTAGTTTCTCGTATTTTTTGTGCCAAGTAAAGTCTCTAGTGAAAAGTTGGTGCTAGATTTGGATTTCTGCGCAGAAACAAAATTTTGTTGTCCACTGTTAAATTCGTGTAAAATTCCAGGAAGATCAAAATGACATGCAATTTTTGTGCTTAATCCTCAGCTATTTCCGAAACTTTTTCTAGTTTTAAGTTTTTTTTATTTGAGAAACTTAAGTGCCTTGAAACAAATCTTCTTTACAGACTGTTCTGATTTTGATAGATTCTGCCTTTTTAATTTGCATTCTCTCTTTTACTATGTTGAGTGGATTTCTTTGCTCCATAAAACATCAATGGTTGTAGCTAATTTTTAGAAACTATTGATAATGGTTGTGTCCATGAAGAACATGTGAGTTTTTTATTATGCACTAACTCTCTAATGAGAATTAGTTCGAGTGTGGTGTGAAGGAAGTTTTCAAGGGTCAAGAGATGAGGATGATATAATGTGATCAAGAAGAGTGAAAAGCCTAAGCTTGGGGATGCCCCCGTGGTTCATCCCAGCAAATTTCAAGAAGAGTCAAGCATCTAAGCTTGGGTATGCCTTGGGCATCCCCTTCTTCATCAGTAACTTATCGGGTCACTTCTAGTGAAACTATATTTTTATTTGTTCACATCATATGCACTTTACTTGGAGCGTATGTTTGCTTTTATATTTTATTTGTTGCAATAAACTTAGTTGGAACCTAGCATTCTTGTGTGGGGAGAGACACACTCCTGTTTTTCATATGAATACTCGTATTCCTATTATACTCGTATTGTTCGTTTTTCGTCTGGCTGCTGCAACTCCTCCTCTTTTTAGCTCTTGTTTTTCATGCATCTCTTATTCAGAGTTGTTAGTTCTCGTAGAGTAGTGTTACTTTCTTGTTTCATTGATATATCATTTGGAGAGTTTTTGTTTAAATAAAGTGATGGTTTTGGAAAGTAATAAAATATTTCATGCTTATAACAGTGCAAATAGAAGATTGTTTAGACTGTGGCTAGACTTTATCATGTCATGTTGGATATCATTTTAATTATATGCTTAGTAAGTTATTGATGTAGCATGACTTGTATCAAACATTTGAGAGTGTTTAATGTGCCATTGAAAGAATCATGAGTTGTTTTTATCACATCAAAGCATAATATTGTCGTATTCTCCTTCGAATGATTTATTTGGTTGACTTGGCACATACTTACACCATGTTATGACTACAAACCAGTCACATTTAGCCTCCATGATCATTTAGTTTTTGACTTGTAATACCATCTATGCTTTGACTAATAATTTTTTTATCGCTATGCATGATTATGGCCATTACTGCTCTCTTAATTTGTCGTTCCCAGTCTTTTGCTAGCCTCCACATGTACTAAGTATGAGATCTACTCGTGCATCAAACTCTCAAAAACCAAATTCTGCCAAATGTGTCCATCATACCTACATTTATGTGGTATTTAACTGCCACTCCAAAGTAAATTTCTCATCTGCTACCTTTAAAACCTTCAAAATTATACATGTTTTGTTCCCCTGTTTTACCTCATGAGGGAGCAGTTTAAAGTTTATTGTGGTTTATGTCAAGCAAGATTCTTCTCCCTATTTCACCCGATGAGTATGGAATCTGTGCTCATCTAAATTTGCAGAGATCTGGTGCCAATTAAGATAACCAAAAAAGACACTTCCCCATGGATTGATGAAAGTTGGTGGGTACCCGTGGATACGGCTAACCCTTGTTTGTGAAAACATGGTGGGGGGAAGTGGCAAACTAAATAAACAACGGAAACCGCTCTCAAAAGTCTAAAAAACTTATGCTTGGCATGAGTTATGATAAGTTTTTCATTACCATTCATTGACATAAACATACACCTCTCTAAAAAAATTGTTTTCAATACCTTTGTTTTAATAAAATAAAAAGCTCTGGCATATGAGTTAATCCCTGCTTCCCTCTGTGAAGGGCCTTTATTTTACTTTTATCTTCAGTCTTCATCTTCTAACTTTATGCATAATTAAGAGAGCATAGTTGTCATTCCGAGTTTAATGTGCATCAGTCCCAAAGATTATTATTGATTGATTCATGATTTGTTATTACCTGTTCTCAAATTATTTATTTCTAGTCACCACTTGAACTTTGAAGGCGTCCTGGCATTTATGTTTTGCTCCACTTTTAAGGACAAGCGGAATACCACTTTGCTATGTTTTCTTTATGATCGAAACAAACGTATAACTTTGAAGTGCATTATTATTCATGATCTTTTGTTTGTGTTGCTTTTCATGTTGCAACATGGTTGCTAAGTTTCATTGTTAGCATTATATCTATCAATCCTATGTTTAGAGTGCTATGATCTCAATTTACAAATGTTTTTACAAATATGATGATCAAGATTATGTTGGTAGCATGTCACCTTAAAAATTATTTTGTTTTTATCGTTTTACCTACTCGAGGATGAGTAGGAACTAAGCTTGGGGATGTTGATACGTCCAAAACGTATCTATAATTTTTGACGGTTTGATACTACTTTTATGCTTTTGATAATTGTTTTTATATTAAGTTTATGATTTATTTGGACTAATCTACTAATAGTTGCAAAAGTGCACAATGTTCTTGTTTTACACTTTGATGTGTAGGAATTATCAAAAATACAAGAGAAACCTTATTGGAGTCGAATTGGGACTTTCCTGAAATCTGTCTGAAAAGTATTTTTAAAGATTTCTACGTTACAGTTTGAAGACGATGTCAAATGGAAAAAGTGCGGCCATGAAAGTTGTGGGGAATTTCGCGGCGAACATCGTAAACATAAAATTTGGCCCAATCCGAGTCCGGACGGCTGACAAAAACCTGATTTACCGCAGCCCTAGATGGGACGACGGAAATCCGTGAGACCATATAAAGTGAGGAAACCTAGGTCGTGTGAGACACCCTAGACCACGAATTTCCAGCCACCAAAGCCACGTTTTTGCCTCCTCATGGACCCCATCTCCATGGGGGAGGGCTCCCAAGACCATGAAGGAAGAGGGCTAAGGGGCGGCGCTCCCCCATGATGCGACGGCGCAGGGAAGGAGTCCCTGCGCCACCGTCGGCGCCGCCTTGCGCCCCACGCTGTCCTCTCCACCGTATTCACCGCCATCTCCATCGCTAATTCCTCCTTGTATATAGTGGTTCATCCTCCCACACATCTTTGTACCACCCTATGTAAACATGGTTTTTCACGTTATAAATTATTTGCAGATGATCTACTGCATCTATGCATGTTTGTGTAGATCCCTTTTGTCATATGATTGATTGTTGAATCTCTATGGATGGTTTGAGCTATATATATTGAATTTTTTACAGTCATATGGTTCCCATCATATGTTTATGCACGATTGGATCATATCATAGGGTTTGTAGTATGTGGATAAATCTAGAGGGGGCTGCTTGAGTGACAGAAACATGATCCCCAATCTAGTGATTAAAGCATATGGGATAAAGAGGACCTTTTGGTCTTAATGCTATGGTTGGGTGTTTGGACCTTAATGTATCTTCTAGTAGATACAGATGTTTCCTATAGTTCCAATCACAAGTACTTGCAATCATTGGATAGTGAGAGTTTGTTATCTTTGTGTCTCCCACATAAAGGAGGAATATGAACCTTCTATTTGACTATTTGATCATGGACAAATCCATCACAATTACCACCACTTTTCCACACTCTGTTAGTTTATGGTTACTTAGTATATTTTATTGCTGCGACACTAACATTTACTTTCTTGTATTTATTATCTTGCAAAGCTATCTCTCATATGCGTATTATCGCTCTAGTATTATTTCCTAGATAAATTAAGCGTTTAGTGCACATAGAGTTGTATCAGTGGTTGGTAGAACTTGAGAGAAAATTTATCCTACCTTTAGCTCCTCGTTGGGTTCGACACTGTTACTTATCCAAAAGGCTACACACGATCCCGTATACTTGTGGGATATCAGCGGACAAAGCATTAACCAAGTTAAAAGAAACTTTGATGAAAGCTCCGATTTTGGCATCCCCAAAAGACGAAGAACCCTTGTTACTTTATCTTACAACAACAAACAGGGTTATAAGCGCAGTGATAATCATGGAAAGACGAGCAAAGTATTCAAGATCAGCATCCAGTATACTACGTCAGCGAAGTGTTCTCGGAGTCAAAATAAAGGTATCCACATTATCAAAAGCTGGCATATAGCGTATTTTTCGTATACCGAAAACTCCGCTATTATTTCCAAGGACATTCCATAAAAGTGGTAAGAAAAGCACCACTAGGGGACATTATAAATAATGCGGACGCAACCGGCAGAGTAGCGAAGCGGGGCATTGAGCTTGTTGTGTCCGATATTAAGTACCAACCCCGGACGTCGATTAAATCCCAGGTGTTGGCAGATTTTGTAGCTGATTGGACAGAAGCAATGGAAAACACACCAATGCCAGAGTCGGAATATTGGATAATGCATTTTGATGGTTCCAAAATGAAAGAAGGCGATGGTGCGGGTGTGGTGCTGAAATCTCCAAAAGGCAACACAATGGAATATGTATTGCAAATACACTTCAATGCCAACAACAATGTGGCAGAATACAAAGCACTGCTTCATGGCTTGCACATTGCAAAAGAAATAGGTGTCAAACGCATACTTTGCCATGGAGACTCAGATCTAGTACAACATCAGCTGAACCAGACATGGGATGCCAAAAGCCCCATAATGGCCGAATACCGGAGAACAGTCGACGAGTTTGCCATTTTCTTCCTAGAATTTGAGGTACATAACGTCAAAAGGGAAGGAAAGTGGAACGCGGATGCTCTAGCCCGAATGAGCTCGGAAAGGGTGACAACATCGCCACCTGGTGTATTCGTCCAGCATGTGTACGAACCATCAATAAAAGGCGGAAATGTCGATTATCCCGTAGTTTTCGAGTCAATAGAAGTTTTGCTTGTTAAACCGGATTGGACAAATCCATACTTGAACTTCTTAGTTGATCAGAAGTTCCCGGACGAAGCTGATGAAGTCTTGCAAAGGCAGATAAAACGCCGATGCAAAGGATACACGGTAATCAATGGTTGCCTTATAAACGCAACACTGTTAGAATTTTCAGCGATGTATTTTGCCAAAAGAAGGACGACAAATTCTGGAAAAAATTCATGCCGAACATTGCGGACATCATGCACAATCAAAAAGCATAGTTAAGAAAGCATTCCGTGCAGGGGTTTTCTGGCTTACATCCAAGGCAGATGCAGAGCACATAGTTAACACATGTGCTGGATGTCAGTATTATGCCAAGCAGACAAATATGCCGGCTCAGGCACTCAAGACTATCCCCATAACATGGCCGTTCGCGGTCTGGGGGCTAGATATGATGGGGCCATTTAAAACTGTAAGAGGAGGACTCACGCATCTACTCGTTGCAGTAGATAAGTATACCAAGTGGGTGAAGGCCAAACCCATCAAAAAACTTGACAGTGTGACTGCCAGAAATTTCGTCATTGACATTGTCATGCGATATGGCATCCCACATAGTATAATCACGGATAACGGGACAAACTTTTCAATTGGAGAGCTGGCAAAATATTTCCGACAAATGGGAATTCACCTAGATCTTGCATCTGTTGTGCACCCACAATCAAATGGCCAGGTTGAACGAATGAATAGTTCAATCTTGCAAGGAATACGCCCAAAACTCGAAACTCCTCTTAAGAGAGAAGCTGGAGCATGGGTAGAAGAATTTCCTTCCGTGCTTTGGAGTATTAGAACAACACCAAATAAATCAACAGGGCGGACGCCTTTTTTCTTGGTATATGACGCAGAAGCAGTGCTTCCAATGAACATGATCCATGATAGCCCAAGAGTGCAAGCATACGATGACTCAGATGCCGAAAGTGCGCGTCAGGATGCCGTCGATCTTTTAGAAGAAGAATGAGAACTTGTGTTGCAAAGATCCGCCATTTATCAGCAGAGTTTACGGCGATATCATAGCCGAAAAATCAAACACCGATCTTTTAAATAATGTGATTTGGTGCTAAGATTGGTACAAGATAGAAAGCACAAGCTAGCCCCAATCTGGGAAGGACCATTTGTCATCAGCAAAGCTATGAAAAATGGGTCATATTACCTTGTAGATATTCGGGATACAGAAGATGACCCAAAAATTCCAATCGCAAAAGGAAAACAAGCATAGATATAGAACTAGGAGAGACAAATAGGCCTTGGAGCATCCAACATTTATGTCCCTTCCATACTTAGTTCAATTGTATGTAAACATTATTGAGATTATGAAATAAAGTTGTCGGAGATGCATGCAAACTATTTTTTCTGTCTTTTAATGTTCAAAGCATGTTCCTTTTTTCTATTTCCCAATGATCTTTCAATTTGCTTCAATGTTAACCCGAATTGTGCATGTGAGCTCGGAGTTATAAAACTGAATTCTTTCAGCCTAAGTAGGCTACAGAACACCAGATTGTGCCTGTGTGCCTGGAGTTCATATTTTTTAAATTCCTTATTGTGATTGTTTATATTGTTGGGTCACTTGATCTAGTAAGTAAAGTGCCAAAGTATAATCCATGATTCTGAGTTTTGACTGATTGGTTACTGAACCTGGTCACTTGGCGTGAAGATTGCATACTTTTGGAATCGCTTAAACACTAAGGAAAGTCAAGGCATACAAACTAGAGAACTTAGAAGAAAAGGAGTTAAAACTATTAAACTTGCAAAGCTTAATTTTACTGCAAAGAGATAATACTGTTTATACAAAATACGGAATGCATTACACATGAATTTTACATCATAAGAGTAAGTAATGCATTCTACTGGCTATTGGCTCCGCATGTTTAGACGACATCCATGAAGTCGTCATCTTCGTCTTCGTCGCTCTCACTCGAATTCTCCAGAGTTGGCGGAATTTCTTCCTCTGGGTAGAATGTCGAGGTAGAGACCATCCAGGCTATCTTGGAAGCATGCCCCTTGATAGACACGAAGATATCCACCCTTTGAGTCTCGGTATATCCCTTGGAAATACCGGTGGCGACGAGCCAAGACTTGGCAGCGGTGTAGTGCATTTTCATAAGCCCTAAGGCCATGCGCACTCCACCGCGGGCGGCAAACTTGAGCCAACTCTCGTGTTGGTTGGCAACTTCCGCGAAGGCTTTCGGAAGCCGGCTTGCTTTTGAGAACTCGTCGATTTCGTCCGGAATGCACTTACTGATAAGTAGTATTCCGACATTCTTTAACTCGGTGACGAAGGTCCCGAAAGCCCAGATGCGATCGATCCGAGAGATGAGAGGATTTACCTCTGTTAAAACAAACAGAGGAGAAAATATAAGAAATCCAGAAGGGAAAAAGAATGCATTCGGTAAAACAAAAGTTAAACTTGGTAAATGATAAAAAAAGCTTACAAAGAATCTTGTCCATCTCAGCGACTTCTTCAAGTCGTTGGTGAAGAGCAGATTCGAGATCCTGGATGGTCCTCTTATCTTTCTTGGCTTGCGACGAAGCCCGAGACTCAGATAAGCCCAAAGCCAGTTGGCTTTCCTCCAGGTCTTTTTGAAGCTTCACATTGATCTTGTGAAGCTCAAAGTTTTCATTACGGAGGTTCTAGGCATTCCCAACATCTTCAGCAATCTGCTTGGCCTTTGCCAAAGAGGCTGAAAAGAAAAGAAGCCAAAAAGTTCAAGCGAAAAGTACTTAAGGGAAAATTCGCAAGATCGGAATCAAAATACAAGGAAGGAATAAGATGCTTACCGGCATTCTCCTTCAGTTGTTTCCGAATCTCGGAAATTTCCGTTCTTTTTCATTTAGAATACCAAGAAGGGATTTCACCTCTTGGTTCTTGATGGTAAGTTTATCAAAAACTTCCACGTTAATGGTTTTGGCAGTTTGTTGAAAACATACAAAGGAAAATACTTGTTAAAAAACAACGAGCAGGAAAAAATGAAAAGTATTAAAACAAAAAAGTATGTGTTTGTCTTAATACTTGGGGGCTAGAGATATACCTGGCTAACCCTTGTCAGCCCATTAAGCATCTCGGTAAACTCCTTGGAGTATTCCGATAAAGAAATCCACAAATGGTGGATTTCATCTTGGATAACCTGGCAAAGCGAGAAAGTGCAATTATTGCGCACAAATAATCCGCCTTTTGGCCAGGGACGAATCAAGGGGACTTGGGCAAACTGTTTTTATGCCCACAGATACATATACCCGTGTTCATCAAAGCAAGCTTCCTGCTTTAACTTAAAATCCTTGTCGAAACGAGGAATTTCCTCGGTTGGATCGACAAGGGAAGGCCCTCCTCCTTCATTTGCCACCCTTTCCTGCATGACCGGAGTGGCTGTATCAGGCTGGCTGGGCTGGCTTTGGAGGGGGAAATCAGACTCTTCTTGAGAGTCGAGTGTTCTTCACCACCCGCCACTGGTGTAACTGGGGAAGTAGCAGGGGGAGGCTTAGGCCCCCTAAGAGCAACAACCTTGTGTTTCTTCCTGCCTTTTCTCTTCAAAGCAACGAGAGCAAGGCTAAAAGGAAAAGAAAATCCGAGATTAAAAATCCGAGAAAAAGATTCAGGCAAGAATGAGGAAAGTATGCTAAAGAAAAGTTTGAGTCTTACCTGGAGGTAGCAACTGCGACCCCGTCAAGATCGATTACTTCTTGACTCGCAGAAATCTTCTTATGCTTGCGTCCACCGCCCGCTATAAAGCGGGCTTTTAGCTCTGCTTTTTTAGCCGCGGAGACAAGCTGGTCCTCTGTGAGAGTAGCAAGCTGCCAAAACTCGGATAATTTAAACATCCATGAAAGACAAAGTGCGAAAAAACTTCCCAAAAGACAGAAAGAAAAAGCATACCGTGGGTGGAGGGTTTTCGGCGTTGAACATCGGCAGACTTTCCTCGTATTGGTCACGAGTAGCTACCAAATGGTTGACGCGCTTTTTGAATTCCTTTTTGGACAAAGGCGACTTTGTCACCCTCATCGCATGATCCGGCCCCGTGTATTCACAGAGAAGCCGGCCGCCATGGAAGTCTAGAGGCCGAAACCTCCTTCCGAGCCAACAAAGGACCATGTCCATGTCGGTCAGAGGAGGGGAAGAGACAACGAGTTTCGCGATCCGTCGTTTGATCCACAGCAGGTACGGAGGAAGAACCTGGACTGCGTCCAATGCCCAGTTGACCCTGGGGGTGGCGGCGAAATTGACAAAAGCCGGAATGCCCGTCTCCTTTCTAGGATACGGAACATCCGAATGATAAAAGAATGATCCCGTCCAGAATTGACGGACTCGTAAGTTTTGATTTTTGGGAACCATTCTTCCCTAAACCTGCGAAGGTTGAAAAAAATAGTCCCGTAGGTGTGGAGAACACCGTCGGCGGTGTTTCGCTTCACATTGAAGCAATGCTACACCAGAAATTCTTGTTGCTATGGATGGTGTGTTGGGAACCCCAAGAGGAGGGTGTGATGAGTGCAGCGATAAGAATTTACCTCAGTTAAGAACCAAGGTTATCAATCCAGTAGGAGAAATAGGATCTTCGGAAGGTTGATGCCACTGATGGTGGTGATTGCGCCTCACCGGTGTCAGCAACAACGCGGAACCTGCACACAACACAACCAAAATACTTTGTCCCAACGGTACAGTGAGGTTGTCAATCTCACCGGTCTTGCTGAAAACAAAGACTAGACGTATATTGTGGAAAATGGTATATGCTTGCAGTAAATAAAGAAAGCAGAGAATTGTAGTGGTTTGTTTAACAGTGTAGGAAAATGGACCGGGGTTCATAGGTTCACTAGTGGTGTCTCTCCATAAAAGATACCATGCTGGGTGAACAAATTACAGCTGGGCAATTGACAAATAGAGGTTGCACCGTAGTTCCTTCTCTGTGAAGATCCGTGAAAGAAATGCCGGATTACGGAAAATCCGAGTTTCGTATTAGAAGTTTTAATGAAAGAAGATTCAAGACTAAAACGCTGACTTTTCTGAGAAGAATACAAATCAACAAAAGATGGCAAGACGAAGTCTTAATTCTTCTTGGGGGCTATTGTCGGATATATGCCAAATGGGGGTATGTCCGGCATTGGCCAGAGGCCGGATTAACAGGGTGGCCCACAGGCAACGGAGCGGAGTCCATTGGGCGGTCCAGTAAGCTGACACGCAGGAAGCTAGATTCTAGAAGAACCTGGATCACAGCCCAAACGTGGTACGACTTGGAGAAGAAGCTGGATTCCTTACTTTCCAAGTTTAGATACTTTCTGTAGTCTTCTAAGTTTCTTTCCTGTAAGCCCTAGTCTGGCTATCTATATAAAGCCGGACAGGAGCGGGAGAAGAACAAGACAATAGCTAGAAGCCAACTCGCCGAGAAGTTCATCCTCGCTGAGTTAGCGAAACCACAATTGTACTTTGTATACTTCAGGCTTCAGCCCTGATTTTAGTGAGATTGCAGGAGTAGGAACGCCGCCATAGTCGTGACGTACCGAACCTAAGTAAATCATTTTTTTATCCCTAGTGGCAACAGCACATCCACAACCGTGCATGTTTCAGTCACCCGAACGCTGATTTCTGGAGGCATGAACCCACTATCAAGCATAAATACTCCCTCTTGGATTCACAAGCATCTACTTGGCCAAATCATCTACTAGTAATGGAGAGCATGTAAGATATAAACAACATATACATATGGATAAATAAACAATTTTCTCATAGTATCAATATTCATCGGATCCCAGCAAACAAAATATGTAGCATTACATAACGATGATCTTGATCATGTAGGGAAGCTCACAAGATCTAAACATGATAGCACAAAGTGGATAGACTACCATCTAGCTACTGCTATGGACCCATAGTCCAAGGATGAACTACTCACACATCACTCCGGAGGCAGGCATGGCGGTGTAGAGCCCTCCTGTGATGATTCCCCTCTCCGGCAGGGTGTCAGGAAGAGCTTCAAAACCCTGCTGAAGTAGGGTTCACGACGACGGTGGCGTCTGGATGTTTCGTGGAACATCGATCGAGTATTTAGGTTTTTTGGGGCAGAAGGAATATATAGGCAAAAAGGCGGCGGCGGGGGCCACCCGAGGGGCCCACGCCACAGGAGGGCACCGACCAGGGGTGGGCCGCGCCCTGGTGTGGCATGGCTTCCTCCTGGGTTGGCTTGTCCTCCCCTTCGGGCTTCAGGAGTCTTCTGTTGTAATATTTGCGTATGCCAATTTTCGTCCAATTCCGAGAATATTTTGCGACTAGCTTTTCTGAAAGAGAAAAACAACAGAAAACAAGAACTCGCACTATGACATCTTGGTAATAGGTTAGTCCCAGAAAATACATAAAAACTAGACGGGGCCACGCACTTCCCTGCGCCGGCGACAAAGCGTCTGTGAATTCTGTGCTGGCTCGGGCTTTTACTTCGTTGTTTGTTTACCTTTGTCTGATATTATGTGCTTTGGTCGAGATTGTTCGTGGACGGGCCCTAGTAGAAATCGCTCTTCTCGGCTCCTCTGTTTTCACTATTTCTCTCGTTCTTTCCGCTTTCCTTCTCAGCCTTTCCACCCGTCGCTGTGCAACCGATGAACCACTTGGGGACTGATGCGGCGGCGATCCAGGTGGCTCCGGCGCCGATGCAGGCGGCGGGGGTTGTCTCTTCAGGGTACCAAACCTATCCAAGAAAAGATAGGATCCGAGAGAACTGCCAAGCTTTGAGCAGAGAAAACGGTTGCATCTTGACAATTCTGCAACATATGTGCAACTTTCCACCCGTGAGTAAAGAATACTAAGGTGCACAACTGCACCGGAGCTTAGTTCATTTTGTCACCTGCACAACTGAATTAAGATGTTTTTTCCCAACAAAAAGCTAAACTAAGCCGCTTCCGCTTCTGAAGATAGCATTTCATATTTTTCATCTCATAAAACAAGCTCTGCCCTTCTCTAAGCAACCGCACTACAGGGTGCAGATAGCATTTTCATGTCCTGCACTACAGATTTGTTTGTATGGTGGTCGTGTCGTCTCACTCCATTCTTGTTGCAGTAGTCGATGTCGGTCCAGCAGCTCTCATCGAGGACCTCGCCGGCCAGCCACCCCGGGCAGGGCACGGTGACAAAGACGGAGGAGGTGATCACCACCCGCCGCACTCCCCCGGCTTCCTTGGCGGCGCCCAGGACGTTGAGCATGCCCTCCACCGCCAGCACGACCAGATCCTTCTGCGACCAAGAAACGAGGCGGAATCACACCGGCAGAGCGTGTGAGGAGCCCGAGATGGCCAATGGGCCAGTCCTTAGATTTAGGGGGGGCAAAAATAGAATCTGGGCCCTAGAAATATCAAATAGTAACTCCTTTATCCTTTATGTGTAAAGTATACCAATAGTAAATTACTTAAAGTGCACACATAAGCTTTACCTATATAAAATAACATGTAATATCATTTTTTTTTAACACTCCTAGATGAAAATTTGTCAATACCAATCTTTTTAATTTTAACACCGGCTTTACCTAGAACCGTGTTGTCGCGGTACACTTGGGTGAAGTCCGATCTCCTGTCGATGACTCGGCTTCTCACCTTTCGGTGTGTCCACGTGAGGGTCGGCGATGGTTCGACTCTAACTCCTGCCATGGAACGATCAAATGAAGTTGTGCATGACGCGCGTTAAACTAAATGATGAATTAGACTCATGCCTAGCATGGCTCTGCTGTTCGGCGCCAAATGATCAAAGAAAACATATGATGGAAAGAAAAATGAGTTGATTTTGTGTGGCACTCTCTCGATATATTTTCTGGCCATGGTCGATCCACCAGCCTCGCCCACCTAACCACCGGCGCCGTTAATTATAATACTTCTGGAAACAAGTTTACATGTGTCCCAACGATTAACTTGCCAAGCATGATGAACTACAACAGATCAATACAAGTAGTTTTGAGCAACCGAGTAAGCCTATGTGCTTTTTTATTTGAACTGAAATATTGGATCTCACGTGTGGCGTGCATCACGTCCGACCACATCAGGAAGCCACACGACATTTCTCTTTTCACAATTAGGTCCCATTTAATCCCTTCAGAGTTCCCTTCAGAGTTATAAGAAAAAAGGCTGAGTTGCTCAAAAAAAACAGAAAAGGCCGAACTAACCAACAAGGCCAAACCAGGCGCAAGTGGAAAGGACCATTTCGCTTCGTCAGTTGTCTTCCTCACCGGTAACGCGGGAACCACACGCAGAAAAACTATCGATCTGCCGCGGCCGGCAATGGCGCTGCCATAGGAACTCCTCCGCCGCTGCGTCTGCCACCTCGGGGGCGCTTGGTTTCAGGGCCCCTGGGCGGCCGCCCCTCCAGAACCCCCTCAGGGCCGGGCCAATGGCAAGAGGGACAATGAGGAGGAGACGGGGCAGTACGTATGTACCTGGGGGTCGAGGACGCGGTCGACGGTGTAGGGGGAGGCAGGGTGGAAGACGCCGGAGCATCCCCGCACAGTTGCGAGCATCGTCGCCCCCGGTGAGCACGAGGAGGTCTCACCGGAAGAAGCGGACGCGAGCCTCGTCGCCCCCGATGAGCACGAGGAGGTGGTCCCTCTCGCCTTGTCATCTGCACCACCCCAACGAAACTCACCATGAGTGGCCTCCGTCGCACACTTATGCGCGGCTCCGCGCACCTATTGGTAGGAGGAACGGGCAGTGGCACTGACCCGAGTTGAGGATGGCGGCGTGGACGGAGTAGCCGCGCGGGCGAGGAGGCGACGGACGAGGCACGAGCCGATGAAGCCGCTGGCGCCGGTGACCATCACCGTCTCCCCCATAGCTTCCCCTACTACTGCTGCTGGCTGCTGCTCCGGTCGCCATGTGTGGTGCTCCGAGGTTGTAGTGGGGACTGACCAGTGACCACCTGATTGAGTGAGGAGATCATGTGTCGAGCGTTGGGGTGGCTACCAGGTCCAGCATACCAATCTTATCAGAAACAAGGAGGCAGTGAACACACGAGACAGGAGATCCGGGAAAGAAGAAAGCACTATTCGGAGAGGCCGAGGCAAGAAAAGGGATAAAGCTGTAGTCCCCTCCCACCGCCCGCGAGCCAATGTAAACAAACACACGGGCAAAAAAAGCACAGGCCACAGAGAAGTGGGGCCCGAACAATGACAGGTCCACCTAGAAGCCACGGGCATAGAGAATAGAGAAGTAAACAAACAAAAAACAGACACACGAGATGCCGTTGTTGCGACGACCGAAGGAAGACCCACAGATCAGAGACAATACAGAGGCCAAATCGCTGAGAAGCCGGCGCTGGCACCCGGCTTAAAGCCTTAGAGTAATGCTATGAAGTGTAAACAAAAAATGTGGCAATTGATATAATAAATGACAACATGGATCATCAAAAATTATAGACACGTTTGAGACGTATCAAGCATCCCCAAGCTTAGTTCCTGCTCGTCCTCGAGTAGGTAAACGATAAAACAACATATTTTTGGGGGAGACATGCCACTAACATAATCTTAATCAAATTGTAATGCAAAGCACATGAACTGAATGAAGTGATCCAAGTCAATAGTCTATAGTTTGCTAACAAGTAAATAAAATGAATCATACAAGTGCAAACTTTCATGAATAGTACTTTGGAGACAATGAGGCTATAAAAATTTGCATCAAAGTGAGCTCACAAAGCAATAGATTATAAATAAAAGTGTTTGACCAACACATAGGAAGATATAGTTTCAACACTTGCTTCAACTTTTTTAACATATATATCTCATGGATATTGTCAAGGCAA
Organism: Alopecurus myosuroides; assembly: GCA_028641055.1. Classification (NCBI taxonomy): domain Eukaryota; kingdom Viridiplantae; phylum Streptophyta; class Magnoliopsida; order Poales; family Poaceae; genus Alopecurus; species Alopecurus myosuroides. The sequence goes on from CM054062.1 coordinate 96,504,312, forward strand.
AATAATGCAATAAGTCAAACGTATCATTATATAACGACTAATGTACCAAAGTTGACACTAGTGTTTGCTTGTGGAGATAGAAAGAAGTAGGAAAACTAACTCAACAATAAAGTAAAAGAAAGGCCCTTCGCAGAGGGAAGCAAGGAATAAATCATGTGCTAGAGCTTTTAAGTTTTGAAAAACATATAGAGAGAGGATAAATATTTGACGCTCCTCCCAACCTTTGCTAGCACAAACCATGGCTAACCGAATCCTCGGGTTCCTGACAACAATCACATACCATGGAGGAGTGTCTATTTTGGGGGAGGGGGCACAACGAATCAGCAAGTAGTCAATACATTAAGTCACAAGTTAACTAGACTTTACAAGAGCGTCTCCTATGATGGACGTTATTTCTATTGTGGTTAGTAGATCATCCATCTTCTCTTTTTTTACACACTTATGAACTTTTCTTAACTGATAAATCGGGGGCAAAAAGAGTAAAGAGAATTTTGTAGTAACCAGATTTGGGATCGGGCACCCCGTTGCCAGCTCTTCTAGCGAATTGGATAAGCGGATGTATATACAACTAGTACAGATGTGTAAAGTCTAATCAACAAGTGAAATAAAGGCTGTCTACCAGCATCCTCATGATCTGGTAATTAGTGACACAAAAAAGGAGTACACGAGTTTTGAATATTTTAAAGGTAGCACACGAAAATTTTACTTGGAGTGGCAGAGAAATACCACATAATAGGTAGTTATGGTGGACACAGATGGCATGGATTTGGCTCAAGGGTTTTGTATGCACAAGCATCATTCCCGCTTAGTACAAAGTCTAGGCTAGCAAGGTTTTAAAGAAAACACAACTATCAACCAGTATAGCAAGAACTTATACAAAAAACATGGTTGAAAATTACAAGACTCCACATTGTCTTCCTTGTTAACCAAATCTTTTTACTAGAAACTATCTAGACTTTGGAACTACCAATGATACAAACCAAATATCAACAAGCTCTACGGTAGTTCTTCACTAATAGTCATTACTTACATGATACATAAGTTTAAACATTACTTACTTGGTAAATCAAAACAATTAACAAGCATCAAATTACTAAAGACAGTGATCTACAAGACTTATGTAAGCATTTTATTATACTGATGCTCTTTTGATGGTGTGTTGGAAACCCCAAGAGGAGGGTGTGATGAGCAAGCGGCTAGAATTTCCCTCAGTTAAGAACCAAGGTTATCAATCCAGTAGGAGGAAGAGGATCTCAGGAAGGTTGATGCCACTGATGGTGGTGCTAGCGCTTCACCGGTGTCAGCAACAACGTGGAACCTGCACACAACACAACCAAAATACTTTGTCCCAACAGTACAGTGAGGTTGTCAATCTCACCGGTCTTGCTAAAAACAAAGATTAGACGTATAGTGTGGAAAATGATGTATGCTTGCAGTAAGTAAAGAAAGAAGGGAAATGTTGTGGTTTGTTTAACGGTGTGAAAAAATGGACCGGGGTTCATAGGTTCACTAGTGGTGTCTCTCCATAAAAGATAGCATGTTGGGCGAAGAAATTACAGCTGGGCAATTGACAAATAGAGGTTGCACCGTAGTGCACATATATGACATGAAGACTACTATGATATTTAGCGCGGGCATTACAAAAATATACATAGACCGAAATCCATCTGCATCTATGACTAATAATCCACCCTCAGGTTATCATCCGAACCCCTTTAGGTATTAAGTTGCAAGCAACAGAGAACTGCATTAAACAAAGTGTGTAATGTAAGCAATGATTATGCACGCGGGCACTCTCACCACTGTTTTCTCCCTAATGGCAACATCACATCCCCCCCTTCACGTTTCTGTCACTCGAGCAAGGTGGTGAGGAGGCATGAACCCACTATCAAGCATAAATACTCCCTCTTGGAGTCACTAGCAACTACTTGGCCAGAGCAACCACTAGCAACGGAAAGTATGCAAGATCACAAATAGCATATGCAAATAAAGACTATAATCAACTTGGCATAAGTTCAATATTCATCGCATCCTAGCAAACACAACATATAGAATTACATAAGATCAATCTCGATCATGATAGGAAGCTCACGAGATCTAAACATGGATGCATATGAGTAGAAGACAACCATCTAGCTACAGCTACGAACCCGTAGTCCAAGGATGAACTACTCATGCATCACTCCGGAGGCAGGCATGGTGATGTAGAAGCCTCCGGTGGTGATCTCCTCTCCGGCAGGGTGCCGGAAACAGCTTCAGAACCCCCCTGGTCTAGGGTTGACGGTGACGGCGGCTGCGGAACTTTTCGGGGATTTTTGATCAGGTGTCTAGAGTTTTCCATCCGGGGGGATTAAATAGGCGAAAGGGCAAAGACGGTGGAGCTCCAGGGGCCCCACACACATAGTTGGCGGGCCAGGGGGGCTGCGCCACCCTATGGTGTGGCCCCCTGGTGCCCGTCTTCGACTCTTCTTCGGTGTTCTGGATGCTTCCGGGTCACGCTGGGCATAAAACCCGAAACCCGAAGCCCGAACCCGAACCCGAATAGCCCGAGCCCGAAAAACCCGAGCACCTATTTAGGTGTCAATTCTAAAAACACGAATTTTATATGGGAAATTCAGGTTTATACTTCTATAACACGAACATCCCGAATAACCTGAAGTAGATAAGTAATTTTATCTTAATACAATGAATTAAACTCCCTGATAGCCCAACAACGTGAATTAAACTCCCGCAGAACCCAAGAACGCATCATTGACCACAAGCCTCGAAGCCTCAATCGCTCAAATTTACGCACACGAACAGGCCATGACAGACCGAAACCCCGACCTGGCTGCTGCCTGCACGCGGTCGCCTTCCACCCATCCCCCCGCACCCTTCCTAGCCTGAGATGACAAGGAGCTGCAACGTGTCAGCCGCCTCCTGCCGCCTACCTTGATGACGTGTTGTGGTGATATGCAGCGCCCGCCGCCTACCTTGACGGCATGCTCTGGTACAGTGCAGCGCTCGTCGCCTACAGTGAACGGCATGTTGTGATGAAGTGCTGCTCCGATGTGCGTGTACGGGTGTAGCGCCACGCCGATCGATCTGCCTAAGTCCTCCTCTAGTAGCTACGACTGTGATGTATTGAGGAATTTCTTTAAGTGATGCTGCTATTCGGGTAAATCGGTAAAACCCGAACCCGAATTATCGGGCACCCGAATTGTCGGGTTCTTATTATTTTGGCTGAATTTCGGGTATCATTTTTCAGAACCCGATTTTTGAAAAACCCGAGTAACCCGACCCGAGTTTTTCGGGTAACCCGAACGCCCGGCCTGACTTGCGGGGAAAATAGGCACTTCGGGCTTTGTGGGGTCCAATTCCAAGAATGTTTCCCGAACAACTTTTCTGAAACAAAAAACAACAAAAAACGGGGAACTGGCACTTGGCATCTTGTTAATAGGTTAGTCCCAAAAAACGTATAAAAAAATCTATAAATAAGGGAGAAAACAAGTAGCAATTGGCATAATATGATCATGGAGCATCAGAAATTATAGATACGTTGGAGACGTATCAAGCATCCCCAAGCTTAGTTCCTACTCGTCCTCGAGTAGGTAAACGATAAAACAATAATTTCTGAGGTGACATGCTACTAACATAAACTTGATCAATCTAATGTAAAAGCATATGGACGCTGAGATCATAGAACTTCAAACACAAACATGATAAATAGAACTTTAATAATAAAGCATAGCAATTACTTTACATCACGAAGAGTATCTCAAATAAAGGATCATGAATAATAATGCAAAGAAAGGTAGACGTTTGTTTCAGGTATAGAGAAAGCATGACAAAGTGATATTTCGCTAGTCCTTAAGAGTGGGGCAAAACATAAATGCCAGGACACCTTCAAAGTTCATGAGGAAGACTAGAACAAATAATTTAAGAACAAATAATATCACATTATGAAGTAATTATTGATGTTTATGGGACAAATGCACATAGAACTCAGAATGACAAAAATGCTCTCTCAACTGTGCATAAAGTTAGAAGATGGAGACTCAACATAAAAGTAAAAGAAAGACCCTTCGCAGAGGGAAACAGGGATCACTCATGTACTAGAGCTTTTATTTTATTAAACAGAGGTATTAAAAGTTTGACATTGAGTGTCTATATTTTGGGAGATGTATGCTAATGTCAATGAATGGTAAACGCAAAATACAGTACGTCACAAGCCAACTGGATTCACAAGAGAGGCTCCCATGGTGAAGGACACAACTGGTGTAGAAGGTCAGCTCTCTTTCTCTTTTTTTTAAACAATTATGCTTTGACTGATAAATCAGGGGGAAAATAGTGAAGAGAATTTGTTTGTATTAATTTGGGGCTGGGAACCCCGCTTCTAGATCTTCTATCATTTGGATAATCGGATGAAGCCACTAGTTCAGGGTGTGAAATCCAATCAACAAGTGAAATAAAGATTCTCTATTTACGTCCTCATGAGCAAAAATAGGAACATAAAGCAGGAGTAATTTTGAAGGTTTTAAAGGTAACACATGAGCAATTTACTTTGGAGTGGCAGTTAAATACCACATGTAGGTAGGTATGGTGTACACAATGGGAAAAACTTTGGTTTAAGGGAGTTTGGATGCACGAGTAGAGCTCATACTCAGTACAAGTGGAGGCTAGGAAAAGACTGGGAGCGACAAATCAAGAGAGAATAAGAGCCATAATCATGCATAGAGACGTAAGCATCATTAATTAAAACATAAGCAATATCACAAGTTCAAAAACTAAGTGGTCATGGAGGCTATTCGTGAATGGTTTGTAGTCATAAACATGGCGTGAGCATGCGCCAAGTCAACCAAATAAAACATTCGAAAGAGAATACCATATATTGATGCTTTACTATGACAAGAACAACTCATGAATCTTTCAAGACATATTAAACACCCTCAGATATTTAAGGCTATTCATGCTACTCAATAACCACAAGGATTTAAAACTAAAATAACATTTAGCATGGCATGAAAAAGTTCTAGCCACCGTCTATACAAGATTCTACTAGTACTGTTATAAATTCTACTTCAAGCAACAGTTTTCTTTTCCCAACAACAAAAAATGATTTAACAAAAATACTCTTTATGATAAAGAAAACAAACATGATGTACTCACATAACACTACTAAAACTAATAACTCTAATAAGAGATGCATGCAAAACAGGAGCTAAATAAATGCAACAACTAGATAGAGATTAAGAATACAAAGTATTCTCATGAAAAAGCGGAGCGTGTCACTCTCCAATAAAAGAATGCTGGGGTCCGACCAAGCTTATTGAAAAATTAAAAAAAAAAGTAAAAACAAAAATAAAAGACGCTCCAAGTAAAGCACATAAGATGCGACCGAATAAAAATATAGTTTCACTAGAAGTGACCTGATAATTTGTTGATGAAGAAGGGGATGCCCATCATCCTCTTCTCTTGACCCTTGAAAACTTCCTTCACACCAAATTTCTCACAATCTTCATTAACAACGTTAGTGCAATTGAAATAATAAATTCACATGGTTTAGTTTCAATACAAGTCTAACACTCAAAAAAAACATTATATACTGTCACAACTTCTTTTAAAACTCTTTTTCTCAAAAGAACACCAAAAGAAAGAGATTAAGATGCAAATGTAATAAATGGCAGAAATCTGTCAAAACAGAACAGCAGGTAAAGATCGATTTTTTCAAAAATATTCTATTACTCAAATCAAAAAGTGGTCAACTAAGAAAAGTTGCGTATATAACTCAGAATTACGCACAAAACAACTCAGGTCATTTTGAATTTTCTGTGATGTTTTACGGAATTAACAGTGGACAGAAGAAATCTATTTCCTGCGCAGAAATCCGAAATATAACCTCAACTTTCCATTAAAGGCTTTTCTTGGGTCAACAAAAACACAAAGAAAAGATACAGAGGGGTTTCTAAGGAAATAGACAACACCCAGGTGCAAAGCACACCAAATAAAACGAAAGAAAGCTGGTTGAAAACAGCGAAATAAATGGGTTTTCTCCGGGTAGCGCTTTTCTTTAAGGCCTTTCAGCTAGGCATAAAAGAGCAACTCAAGTATTTTCAAGTGAAGAAGCAGCAACATTGTTACGAAGCTTGCATTTACCTTTCTTACCCTTATTCTTTTTAGGGAACTAATGGTACAAGCATGATTTGGAGATGAAAGTCATGGTACCTTTTCCCATATCAATAGTTGCTCCTAAGAGCTTCAATAGAGATCTTCTAGTGGAGACTGTTTTTCCTAGGAGTTTTGTAAACACTCCCTCAGCTATCCCAATGGGAAATATAGTGGTGTTATTAATGAGAGGAATTTCTTCTCCTCCATCAGCTAGCCCCCAAAGTTTCAAATATTCATAAATTTCCTTAGGCATAAGACAAGATTCAGACATGATATCACAACGAGCATGAAATGTTTCACCATTTAAAACAACTTTAACCAAAGGGATCATATTTGAGGATTCAAAATTTATTGGGACATGATCAAGATGTTCACGAATTTGGCTATATCCCTCTTTTAAGATAGAAATATGTGACTCAAGAGTATTTAATCTAGCACAAATATTTGCAAAGGCTTTATCAGAACTACTGGGTAAGCTGTAGGTTGCAATTAATTTTCTTATAGCATTGAAAGCTTGATATTTATAACAATTAAGTAAATCACCTCCTACCACAGTATCCAAAGCATATCTATAACAGAGAACAAGACCAAAGTAAAAGCTACTAAAAAACAGACTTAGAGTCATTTTAGGTTCAATTTTGCAATAGGAATCAAAAGCTCTAGACCAAGCTTCTTTGAAGTTCTCATCATTCCCTTGTTTGAAAGTAAAGATTGTTTCTTCTGGTGACATAATGATAGGAATAAAACTAGACATAAAAGCAAGCAAATAAATAACAACTATGAAGTAAACTATTTTTTTTGTGTTTTTAATATAGAAAAAAAAGACAAAAATAAAAATAAGACAAGAAACAAAATAAAGAGCTTGAGAGTGGGAGACTCCCCTTGCCAGAAGACTTCTTCCTCCCCGGCAACGGCGCTAGAAATTCTTGATGCTCTTTGATGGTGTGTTGGAAACCCCAAGAGGAGGGTGTGATGAGCAAGAGACAAGAATTTCCCTCAGTTAAGAACCAAGGTCATCAATCCAGTAGGAGGAAGAGGATCTCAGGAAGGTTGATGCCACTGACGGTGGTCCTGGCATTTCACCGGTGTCAGCAGCAACGTGGAACCTGCACACAAGACAACGAAAATACTTTGTCCCAACAGTACAGTGAGGTTGTCAATATCACCGGTCTCGCTAAAAACAAAGATTAGATGTATAGTGTGAAAAATGATGTATGCTTGCAGTAAGTAAAGAAATAAGGAAAATGTTGTGGTTTGTTTAAAAGTGTGGAAAAATGGACCGGTGTTCATAGGTTCACTAGTGGTGTCTATCGATAAAAGATAGCATGTTGGGTGAACAAATTACAGCTGGGCAATTGACAAATAGAGGTTGCACCGTAGTGCACATATATGACATAAAGACTGCTATGATATTTAGTGCGGGAATTACAACAATATACATAGACCGAAATCCATCTGCATCTATGACTATAATCCACCCTCAGGTTATCATCTGAACCCCTTTAGGTATTAAGTTGCAAGAAACAGATAACTGCATTAAACAAAGTGTGTAGCAATGATTATGCACACGGGCACTCTCACCGATGTTTTCTCCCTAATGGCAACAGCACATCCTCCCCCTTCACATTTCTGTCACTCGAGCAAGGTGGTGAGGAGGCATGAACCCACTATCAAGCATAAATACTCCCTCTTGGAGTCACTAGCAACTACTTGGCCAGAGCAACCACTAGCAACGAAAAGCATGCAAGATCACAAATAGCATATGCAAATAAAGACTATAATCAGCTTGGCATAAGTTCAATATTCATCGGATCCGAGCAAACACAACATATAGAATTACATAAGATCAATATCGATCATGATAGGAAGCTCACGAGATCTAAACATGGAGGCATATGAGGAGAAGACAATCATCTAGCTACAGCTACGAACCCGTAGTCCAAGGATGAACTACTCACGCATCACTCCGGAGGCATGCATGGTGATGTAGAAGCCTCCGGTGATGATCTCCTCTCCGGCAGGGTGCCGGAAACAGCTTCAGAACCCCCTGGTCTAGGGTTGACAGTGACGGCGGCTGCAAAACTTTTCGGGGATTTTTTATCAGGTGTCTAGGGTTTTCCATCCGAGGGATTAAATTGGCGAAAGGGCAAAGGCGGTGGAGCTCCAGGGGCCCCACACCCATAGCTGGCGCGGCTAGGGGGCGTGCCATCCCTATGGTGTGGCCCCCCCGGTGCCCGTCTTCGTCTCTTCTTCTGTGTTTTGGATGCTTCCGTGGAAAATAGGCACTTCGGGCTTTGTGGGGGTCCAATTCCAAAAAAAATTCCAGAACAACTTTTCTGAAACCAAAAACATCAGAAAACAGGGAATTGGCACTTGGCATCTTGTTAATAGGTTAGTCCCGAAAAACGTATAAAATGGTATAAATAAGAGAGAAAACAAGTAGCAATTGGCTTAATATGATCATGGAGCATCAGAAATTATAGATACGTTGGAGATGTATCATATACCATACCACATGCAGCATTTTTTGTTCCAACCAAACACCAATCAACTTATTTATCAACTCTCCAAACAAATATAAGTGAAGCAAGAGAGTAATTCCTTCAAAAGAAACTAATAGCTCTGACAAGAGATATATGAACACAAAGAGCTAAAAATTCTAGCGGTAGCAAACAGGAATACTCAATTAATATAAGCGAAGCACATGAGTATTCTAATGAAAAAGCGGAGTGTGTCTCTCTCTCAAACAAGAATGCTAGGATCCAACTAGTATAGAGAAGCAAACAAAACATAAAAAACTGAAAACAAAAACACACTGACGCTCCAAGAAAAGTACACAAGATGTGACCGAATAAAAATATAGTCTCACTAGAGATGACCTGATAATTTTCCGATGAAGAAGGGGATGCCTTAGACGTTCGAGTCTTCTTGAATATATTGGGGAGGTACAAAGGAGCTTACCCAAGCTTAAACTCTTCACTCTTCTTGATCTTTCATTATCATCCTTCTCGCTTAACACTTGAAAAGTTCCTTCACATCAAAACTTTAATTTTTTTCTCATTAGCGGGGTTAGTGCATCAAAAACAAATAATCTCACTTGGTTCCTTTCAGACAAAAAATTCATAAGCAATTACTTTCAAACATTAGCTACTGTTACTAGAATTAAGTGAAGCTCTTTCACCCTAAAATAATCCACTCAAAACTCGTAAAAGAGAGAATGCAAAATAAAGACAAAATCTATCGAAACCAGAACAGTCCGTAAATATGATTTTCTTCGGGGCAGTTACGTTGCTCAGATCGAAAAAGTTTGGTCTAACAAAAGATAGCTACATATATCAGGAATACGCATAGAAAATTTCATATCAAAATAACTTTGTGATAAGCGTGTGAAATTTTTCTAGTGAATACCAGAAATCTATTTCTGTGCAGTAATCCCAATAAAAGTACCTTCTAGTTATTAGAGACTTTTCCTGGCATAACAAAACGGAAAATAAAAAATACAAATATTTTTTTACATAAGCAACAATCATCTTGACTCAACAAAACAAAAATAACAGAAAATAAAAAACGATGGGTTGCCTCCCATAAGCGCTTCTCTTTAACGCCTTGTAGCTAGGCACAAGTAGGGAATCAAGTATTATCAAGACCAGAAACATCAACATTATAAATTGCCCTCACAATGGTATTAAAGGGTGGTTTTATCTTCCTTCTAGGGAAGTGTTCCATACCTTTCTTAAGTGGGAATTAAAAATTTATATTCCCTTCTTTCATATCAATAATAGCACCAACAGTTCTGAGAAAAGGTCTTCCCAACACAATAGGACAACAAGGATTGCATTCAATATCCAAAACCACAAAATCAACAGGGACAAGATTGTTGTTAACCATAATAAGAACATTATCAACTCTTCCCAAAGATTTCTTCATAGAAGAATCAACAAGGTGAACATCCAAATAACATTTTTATAATGGTGCAAAATCAAGGATATCATATAATTTCTTAGGCATAATAGAGATACTAGCACCAAGATCACACAAAGCATTGCAATCAAAATCATTCACTTTAATTTTAATTATGAGCTCCCAACCATCATCTAACTTCCTAGGGATAGAAGCTCAACGTTTAAATTTTTCCTTCCTAGCATGCATGAGAGCATTGATGATATGTTTAGTAAAAGGCATATTTATTTCACTAGCCTTAGGAATTCTAGCTAGATTATGCAAGAACATGATAACTTCATTTATATTACAACCATCAAAATTAAATTTATTGTCATCAAAAGTAGTGGGACCATTATCTCCTACACTCCTAAAAATTTCAGCACTTTTATCACAAACAGTTTTAGTGCTATCAGGCAGTTTAGATATTTTTTCACAGGAAGTGGAGACATTCCTAACACCAATTATCTTGCCATTAATAGTGGGAGATTTAGTAGCACTTGACGTACCAATATTTCCAGTAGTAGAAATAGTGCAAACTCTATCCACATTATCCATTTTAGCAATTTCAACTTCTTTTTCCTCTCTTTCCCATCTATCATGCAACTTGATACGTCATAAACGTATCCTTAATTTCTGATGTTCCATGTTGTTTTACTTCCATATGCTACATGTTTTGCTTACACTTTATGTCATTTTTATCGATTTCCCGGGACTAACCTATTGACAAGATGCCACAGAGCAAGTTCCTGTTTTTTTTGCTGTTTCTAGTTTCAGAAAAGTTGTTCTGGAAATATTCTCGGAATTGGAAAATTCGAAGCCTGGAAGTCTTAGAATCCCCGAAGGTTCCACAGAGTTCCGAAGAGGCCCATAGGGGGGCCACACCATAGGGCGGGGCGCCCGTGGCCGCGCCTGGGGGTGGTGTGGGCCCCTCGGGCGCCTACCCCATCGCCCTTTCGCCCATATATTCTCCCCGATGCGTGAACCCTAAAAATATACCACTTTTGCACAAAAAACACCCGAGGCCGCCGTCATCGTCAACCCGAGATTGGGAGGGTTCTGGAGTTCTCCCAGGCACCCTGCCGGGAGGGAAAATCATCAACGGAGGGGTCTACACCACCATGCCCGCCTCCGAAGTGACGCGTGAGTAGTTCATCCTTGGACTAAGGGTCCATAGTAGTAGCTAGATGGTTGTCATCTCCTCTTTATGCCTCATGTTTGGATATCGTGAGCTTCCCTACATGATTGAGATCATCTTATTGTAATGCTACATGTTGTGTTTGCTGGGATCCTATGATTATTGAATGCTCTGTCTCTTGATTACCAATCTATCATGTTGTCTTCATGTGTATGTTATTTATGATCTTGCATGCTCTCCGTTGTTAGTAGATTCTCTGGCCGAGTAGATGCTAGTGACTCCAAGAGGGAGTATTTATGCTCGATAGTGGGTTCATGCCTCCTTTGCATCTATGCTCGAGTGACAGAAACGTGACAGATGGCGGATGTGTTGTTGCCATTAGGGAGAAAACAACGATGTTTACTTCGTTTACATTACACACTTTGCTTACTACGATAATCTGTTGCTTGCAACTTAATACCCAACGTTTGTTCAGATGATATTCAGAGGGTGGATTATTAGTCATAGATACAGTTGGATGATGATCTATGTATTTTGTTGTAATGCCCACATGAATCGCGTAGTAATCTTTATGTCATGCATGTTTCATTATATATCAATTGCCCAACTGTAATTTGATCACCACGCATGTTAACTATCTTATATGGAGAGACACCTCTAGTGAACTGTGGACCCCGGTCCATTTTCTCATATTGATAATACATCCACTGTTTTCACACTGCTTCCACTGTTTTCACATTGCTAATGTTGTTTTCATACTGTTCTCATACTGTTTACCACACCATATGTTTAACCTCTTTGTGTTCAGCAAAACCGGTGAGATTGACAACCTCACTGCTTCGTTGGGGGCAAAGTGAATTGATTGTGTTGTGTAGGTTCCATGTTGCTGTTGAACCGGTAGTGCGCCCTGCCATCTCAGCTGCATCAACCTTCGAAAGTTGCTCCTTTCTCCTACTGGTCGATTCAACCTTGGTTTCTTTCTGAGGGAAACTTACTGATGTGCTCTTCATACCTTCCTCTTGGGGTCTCCCAACGAACGTGTGTTACACACGCATGAAGCTATTTTATCTGGCGCCGTTCCCGGGAATTTCAAAGTCATCAAGAAGCAACCACTCCCTCGTCAACTCTAGCACCAGTATTTTTCTGGAGCCGTTGTCTGGGAGGAACAAAATTTCTGCAAGGGGAGTCTCTCACCTCCAATCATTTTTACTTTATTATTGTTTTGAATGTTACTTGCTTTATCATGCTTGCTAGCAATGTTTGATGTCTTTGAAACTAAATCTTATTAGCAAGGTGGGTTCACGGATGAACAACAAAAATATTATAAGGAACACCGCTTGTCAGAAAAATGGATACACTTATGGTAGCAATTGATAAATTACATAACTATGCTAAAAACTTGTGATATGCTTATAATGTTACTTATTGCTTTGATAAATCTTGCTGCTGTAGGAGGTATAAACACCTTCCTTTTCAATGTGAGTATAATGATAGTGATACCGTATCTTCTTATGTTAAGAGAAATTATGACTTTGATGATGTGGAACAAATTGAGAAATTTATTGCTTCGAAGGGTGCATTCGAAATTGCTTATCTGCTTGAAGATATTGATGATGCACCTTATAAATATGAGATTTATGATATACTTGAATATTGCTTTGATAACTACAAGATTGTAATTACTACATACTTAAATATCTTAATAGATTATCTCCCCCAAAGGGAGATACTAATGCCTTGCAGGAACCTATGGAAGAAGAAATTGCTGAATTTGGAAGCTCATTGGATGAAAAAGAGGAGGAGAGTGATGATCAAGAGGAGGAAGAATGGAGCTACCCATGTCTATCTCCCAATGATAGTAACTATTTAACTCATACCTTATTTGATTGCCCTCCATGCTTACCAAAGGAGGATGAGTGCTATATTGATAATTGTGATGATCCTATTGATTCTTTTCAAATATCCCTTTTTGATGAAATTGATACTTTCTATACTTGTGAGCTTGATACTACTATGAATGAAACTTGTGAGAATGATATTGCTATTCTTATTTATGATAATCCATGCTACTTTGATAAATCTTATGACAATCCTCTATTTATTCCAACTATTGATATGCATGACAACGAGGAAGTTTGTTTAGAAAAATTATATGATAATGCTCTTGATGATGGTCCTATGTTACTTGATGTTATAAATTATAATGCTACTGAAAATAGGATTTCTATGATGTGTCCTATACCTTTTAAGAGTGACCAATTATCTTGTTTTGCTATTGCTAAAAGTGGGAAAAAAGAGGAGCTGATTTTAAATTTTGATCCCAATATTTTTGAGCTTGATATGAATTGTGTGCTTTTAGACCATGAAGAACATGCTTTATGTGATAATTATGTTGTTGAGTTTTTCATGATGCCACTGAAAATTATTATGAGAGAGGAAAATATGGTGTTAGGAATTTTCCTGTTACTCAAATACCTCTCTTTTTGTTGAAAGTTTTGAAATTGCTCTTGTTCTACCTTCTAGTGATTTCTAGTTTGAGTTACTTTAATTAATTTATTTACAATATTCCTATGCATATGAAGTGGGTTAGAATTAAAAAAATTATACTTGCTTCTTGTTGCTTCTTCACTTGAAAAGTACTTGATTACATTTTTCTGGGCCTAGCTAAAAGGCGTTAAAGAAAAGCACTTCTTGGGAGATAACCCATGATTTTATTTTTGCTTTGGTTTGCTCTATTTTGTTTGAGTCAAGGGGTTGCATACTTATGTATCAACTCCTTTGTATATTTATTTTCATGTTTTAGTTGTGCCAAGTAAAGTTTCTAGCGAAAGTTGGAGTTGGTTTTGGATTTCTGCGCGGGAAACAGATTTGTGCTGTTCACCATAAAAAAATCGTATAAATTCTAGAAAGATCAAAATGACCTGAAACTTTTTGTGCTTATTCCTTAGATAGTTATGAAAGTTTTTTGATCTTTACGTTTTCCGATCTGAGCAACTTAAGTGCCCCGAAAAAATTCGTCATTACAGACTCTTCTGGTTTTGGCAGATTCTGCCATTTTTCTTGCATTTGCCCTTTTACGATGTCAAGTGGATTTCTTTGCTTAACGAAACGTCAGTGGATGTAGATAATTTTTAAAAGTATTAATATCACTTGTGACCATGCATAAACCATGAAATTTTTATTGTTGCACTAACCCTCTAATGCGAACTAATTTGAGTGTGGTGTGAAGGAAGTTTTCAAGGGTCGAGAGAAGAGGGTGATATAATGTGATCAAGAAGAGTGTAAGGTCAAATCTTAGGGATGCCCTTGTGGTTCATCCCAGAAAATTTTAAGAAGACTCAAGCATCTAAGCTTGGGGATCCCCAAGGCATCCCCTTCTTCATCAACAATTTATCACGTCACTTCTAGTGAAACTATATTTTTATTCGGTCACATCATATGAAATTTACTTGGAGCGCCTGTTTGTTTTTCTTTTGTTTCCCTTGTTGAAATAATATAGTTGGAACCTAGCATTATTTGTGTGGGAGAGAGACACGCTCCGCATTTTCGTTTGAATACTCGTTATGCTCGTATTCTTAGGTTTTCTTCTAGTTGTTGCAAAATTCCTGTTTAGCTCTTGTTTTTCTTGCATCTCTTATTCAGAGTTGTTGTTTTTAGTAGAGTTGTGTTAGTAATCTCTTGTTTCATTGATGTATCTCTTGAAGAGTTTTTTTATTATGAAATGCTTGGTGTTGGAAAGCAGTAGTACAATTTCCGTGCTTATAACGGTGCAAATAGAAGCATGTATAGACTGTGGCTAGACTTTTTCATGTCATGCTAGATGTTATTCTAATTCTAAAGCCTAGTGGTTATTTTTGTAGAATGATTTGTCTCAAATATCTGAGAGTGTTTAATGTTCCTTTGAAAGAATCATGAGCTGTTCTTGTCATTTTGAAGCATAAATTTGTGGTGTTCTCCTTTGAATGTTTTATTTGGTTGACTTGGCATATGCTGACACCATGTTTATGACTACAAAACAGTCACTTATAGCCTCTATGATCATTTAGTTTTTGAACTTTTAGTACAACTTATGCTTTGATTAATGATGTTTTTGTCGCTATGCATGATTATGGCCATTATTGCTCTCTTCATTTGTCGCTCCCAGTCTTTTGCTAGCCTCCACCTATACTGAGTATGAGCTCTACTTGTGCATACAACTCCCAAAAACCAAAGTTTTCCAAATGTGTCCACCGTACCTACCTACTTGTGGTATTTAACTGACACTCCAAAGTAAATTGCTCATGTGTTACCTTTAAAACCTTCAAAATTACTCCAGTTTTGTGCTCCTGTTTTAGCTCATGAGGACGTAAATAGAGAATCTTTATCTCTCTTGTTGATTGGAGTTTCACACCCTAGACTAGTGGCTTCATGCTCTTATCCAATTGACAGAAGATCTGGCAGCGGGGTGTCCAGCCCCAAATTAATACAACAAATTCTCTTCACTATTTTGCCCCTGATTTATCAGTCAAAGCATAATTGTGTAAACAAATGAGAAAGAGGGATGCCCTTCTACCAAGATGCGTCCTTCTATGGGGGCCGCTCTTGTGAAGTTTAGTTGGCTCGTGACGTACTGTATCTTCTGTTTACCATTCGTTGACATAAGCATACACGTCTCTAAAAAATGTTTTCAATACCTCAGTTTTACAAAAAAAAACTTTAGCACATAAGTGATCCCTGCTTTCCTCTGCGAAGGGCCTTTCTTTTACTTTTATGTTGAGTCTCCATCTTCTAAATTTATGCACAGTTGAGAGAGCATAGTTGCCATTCTAAGTTTAATGTGCATTTGTCCTGGAAACATTATTAATTGATTCATGATGTATTATTCTTTGTTCTCAAAATATTTTTTCTAGTCTTCCTCTTAAACTTTGAAGGTGTCCTGGAATTTATGTTTTGCCCAACTATTAAGGACAAGCGAAATATCACTTTGCTATGTTATCTCTATGCTTGAAACAAACATATAACTTTCGAGTGCACTATTATTTATGATCTTTTGTTTGTGTTACTTTTCATGATGCAAGTTGATTACTATGTTTTATTGTTAGAATTATATCTATCATGCTTGAGGTAAAGTTCTATGGTATCATCTATGCTCATGCTTTTACAATTTAGATGATCAAATTTATGTTGGTAGCATGTCACCTAAGAAATTATGTGTTTTTATCGTTTACCTACTCGTCCTGAACTAAGCTTGGGGATGTTGATATGTCATAAACGTATCCTTAATTTATGATGTTCCATGTTGCTTTCATGCCATATGCTACATGTTTTCCTTACACTTTATGTCCTTTTTTTATCGATTTCCCGGGACTAACCTATTGACAAGATGCCACAGAGCCAGTTCCTGTTTTTTCCTGTTTTTAGTTTCAGAAAAGTTGTTTTGGAAATATTCTCGGAATTGGAAAATTCGAAGCCCGGAAGTCTTAGAATTCCCGAAGGTTCCACGGAGTCCCAAAGAGGCCCGGAGGGGGGCCACACCATAGGGCGGCGCGCCCCCTGGCCACGCTTTGGGGTGGTGTGGGCCCCTCGGGCGCCCACCGCCATCGCCCTTTTTCCCATATATTCTCCCCGATGCGTGAAACCTAAAAATATACCGCTTTTCCGTGAAAAACACCTGAGGGCGCCGTCATCGTCAACCCAATATCGGGAGGGTTGTAGAGTTCTCCCCGGCACCCTGCCGGGAGGGAAAATCATCACCGGAGGGGTCTACACCACCATGCCCGCCTCCAGAGTTATGCGTGAGTAGTTCATCCTTAGACTACGGGTCCATAAAAGTAGCTAGATGGTTGTCCTCTCCTATTTATGTCTCATGTTTGGATCTCGTGAGTTGTCCTACATGATCGAGATCATCTTATTGTAATGCTACATGTTGTGTTTGTTGGGATCCGATGATTATTGAATGCTATGTCTCCTTATTATCAATCTATCATGTTGTCTTCATGTGTATGTTATTTATGATCTTGCATGCTCTTCGTTGTTAGTAGATGCTCTGGCCAAGTAGATGGTAGTGACTCCAATAGGGAGTATTTATGCTCGATAGTGGGTTCATGCCTCCTTTGCATCTATGCTCGAGTGACAGAAACGTGATAAACGAAGGATGTGTTGTTGCCATTAGGGAGAAAACAACGATGTTTACTTCGTTTACATTGTTTACATTACACACTTTTCTTAATGCGACAATCTGTTGCTTGCAACTCAATACACAAGGTTTGTTCAGATGATATTCGGAGGGTGGATTATTAGTCATAGATGAAGTTGGATGACGATCTATGTATTTTGTCGTAATGCCCGCATGAATCTCATAGTAATCTTTATGCCATTCATGTTTCATTATCTATCAATTGCCCAGCTGTAATTTGTTCACCACGCATGCTACCTATCTTTGATGGAGAGACACCTCTAGTGAACTGTGGACCCCGGTCCATTTTCTCATACTGATAATACACACACTGCTTCCACTATTTTCACACTGCTACTGTTGTTTTCATACTGTTCTCATACTATTTTCCACACCATACGTTTAACCTCTTTGTGTTCAGTAAAACCTGTGAGATTGACAACCTCACTGCTTCGTTGGGGGCAAAGTGAATTGATTGTGTTGTGTAGGTTCCATGTTGCTGCTGAACCGGTGGTGCTCCTTGCCATCTCAACAACATCAACCTTCGGAAGTTGCTCCTTTCTCCTACTGGTCGATTCAACCTTGGTTTCTTTCTCAGGGAAACTTCCTGTTGTGCTCTTCGTACCTTCCTCTTGGGGTTTCCAACCGAACGTGTGTTACACGCGCATCACAACTCAACTAGCACTCTTATGTTGTTATCAATTCTAACTTGTATAGCATTGAGAGTTTTGCTCTCTTTAACATCATGGGGCGGTGCCTTTAATTTAAAGAAATCAACTTCATGCACAAGACTATCAACCTTAGCAGCAATAATATCAGTTTTTCCTAACTTTTCCTCAATAGTTTTGCTAAAAGTGGGTTGTGTGCTAATAAAATTCTTAAGCATGAATTCAATATCAGAGGGAGAACTTCTATTGTTTTTGTAGTAATTACCATAAGAATTACCATAAGCATTGTCACTATTAAAATAATATGGCTTATAATTGTTATTTCCAAAATTATTCCTATAAACACTGTTGTTTAAGTTATTATTTTTGATAAAGTTCACATAAACATTATCTTCTTTGGCAACCAATGAAGCTAAAAGAACATTATTTGGATCAACGGGACCATGGTCATTTGAAAGCATAGACATAATATCATCAACCTTATCACTCAAAGAGGAGATTTCCTCAACAGAATTTACCTTTTTACCTGTTGGAGCTCTTTCGGTGTGCCATTAAGAATAGTTTACCATCATGTAATAAAGAAGCTTTGCTTCAGCACCCAAAGTTATGGACATAAAGGTACCTCCAATAGCCGAATCCATTAGGTTTCTTGAAGAAAAAATTAATCCTACATAGAAGGTTTGGATGATCATCCAAGTAGTTAGTCCATGAGTGGGACAATTTTTAACCAATGATTTCATTCTTTCCCAAGCTTGGGAAACATGCTCATTATCAAATTTCTTAAAGTTTATCATGCCACTTCTCAAAGATATGATTTTAGCAGGAGGATAATATTTTCCAATGAAAGCATCTTTACACTTAGTCCAAGAATTAATACTATTTCTAGGCAAAGATAGCAACCCTTCTTTAGCTCTTCCTCTCAAAGAGAAAGGAAATAATTTCAGTTTAATAACATCACCCTCTACTTATTTATACTTTTGCGTATCACATAGCTCAACAAAATTATTAAGGTGAGCTGCTGCAGCATCAGTAGAAACACTAGAAAATTGCTCTTTCATAACAAGATTTAACAGTGCAAGTTTAATTTCATAGAACTCTGTTGTGGTAGCAGGAGGAGCAGTAGGTGTACATATGAAATCATTGTTGTTGGTGCTAGTGAAGGCACACAAATTAGTGTTCTCGGGATTAATCATTTTAACAATATTAAAAACATGACAAAAAATACCAAACTGAAATAAATTAAATGCAAGATTTTTTCTGTATTTTTGTGCTTTAGAGAAAACAAATTAAAAAACAAGCAAGATAAAAACAAAATAAAGTGCTTTGAAGTGTGAGACTCCCCTATATGGAGATTCTAGTATCCCGGCAACGGCGCCAGAAAGCTTGATGCCTTGGGGTGTCTTGTTCGTTAGGTTATTCCAAGCGTAGAGTTTGATGTAGAATAGCGGCAAGCTTTCCCTTGAAATTAACCAAGGTTATCGAATCCAGGAGGACACGAAGGTTCTTCCGAAGGTTTTCAGCGGCGCAACTAACGTGGAACCTGCATACGAAAAAATACACTACTTTGCCCCAACAAAACAGAGAGGTTTTCAATCTCTCCGGTCTTGCTGAAAACAAAAGGATTAAACGTATGGTTAAGAAAACAATGATGATTGCAGGAAATAGTAGCGAAAAATATGATTGCAGTAGGTGGTTTAACAATATGAGGAAAATGGACCGGGGTCCACGGTTCACTAGTGGTGTCCCTGCATAAATATTTCTAGCATGTTGGGTAAACAAATTACAGCTGGGCAATTGAAAAATAATGAGGGCATGACAATGCAATATATGGGAGATGTTCACTATGAGATTTAACATGGCATTACAACAAAGTACATAGACTTGCTATCCAGCGCATCTATGCCTAAATAATCCACCTTCGGGACATCATCCGCATCACTTTCAGTATTAAGTTGCAAACAACAGATTATTGCATGAAGTATTGTGTGTAATGTAAACAATGCAAAATACACGTATACTAAGCATCATTATTTTACCCCTAGTGGAAACAACACATCCACAACCATGCACGTTTCAGTCACTCGAACGCTGATTTCTGGAGGCATGAACCCACTATTGAGCATAAATACTCCCTCTTGGAGTCACAAGCATCTACTTGGCCAAAGCATCTACTAGAAACAGAGAGAATGCAAGATATAAACAATATAAAGATATGGATAAATAAAAAAACTTGCTCATAGTATCAATATTCATTAGATCCCAGGAAACACAACATGTAGCATTACATAACGATGATCTTGATCATGTAGGGAAGCTCACAAGATCTAAACATGATGGCACAAAGTGGAGAGACTACCATCTATCTACTGCTATGGACTCGCAGTCCAAGTATGAACTACTCACACATTACTCTGGAGGCAGGCATGGCGGTGTAGAGCCCTCCGGTGATGATTCCCCTCTCCGGCAGGGTGCCGGGAAGAGCTTCATAACCCTCCCGAACTAGGGTTGACGGACGGCGGCGGTGTATGGATGTTTAATAGCGTTACCATATTTAAATAATGCAAGAACTCTGTGTTATTGTGCTAGTCCCTGGATCAATTGCTAGCACCGTGATTCAAAATGAAATATCATGTAAATGCGTCAAATTCTATTACATCGCATGATCCAATCTTTATAGAAATAGCTTTACAACTTGCATAGTCTTCAAAGACTAGCAGGAAACAGAAATACACCTGAAAACATAGTAAAACATTGAGCCTCATCTTCTTCATGTGCCACAGGCAAAACATGTTGGTTGTAGACTCGAGACCCTGAACGAAACCTCACTCGTCTTCATATTCATCTGCAGGATGGAATATGCAGCCACAAGGGGGTCAATACAATTTAATGTATTGGCAAGTAACACTATGGTGGATATAAATGACAAGACTAATACTATATGCATATTTGGCCGAGTGGAGTTTTGTCTAAGTTTGCATAAAGCAAGTTTTCTTCTATCTCTTTTGTAAAACAAGCTTTTATTTTCAAAGTGTGGCAACATTGGATTAAGATCCAAGCACCACATATACTGTTTACTAGTCAAAATTTTACTTATTGAAAATGGTGTTGAGATTCTTCCGCCATTCCTCCAGCTGCTCATAGTTGTCCATAACTAGGGACGCAACTAAGATCTTAGTTTCTAATTCCGCAGGGGTTGTGCACTTTCACCCTTTGTCTTAAATTATCCCAAACATCCTATACAATCGGAGTGTATGATGGAAAGGATAGAATTGAGACGAGATCTTTCAGAAGCAAGAATCCAACCCACCAGCAAGACCCGTTCCACCTATAATTATGCTACATCTGCTTGTCAAGCACGGGCTTAATTCTCACAACTTAGTTGATCAAGAAAGAGCCCATATTGTCAAAAGGCTGCACACGAAGCTACTATATTTAGAGGGATTTAGGAATCTCTTTGTTCCTAGGTGGCCATCCCCAAGTGTACTCCTTCGGTGATAACCGCCATTGATATGGCCCTAGGGAGCCACTCAACATAAATCAGTCTTTCCACTTCCACCTAGGTGGTTCATTTAATAGTTATACTTAGAATTTTTCCTCACCATCTAGTAAAACCAGTTTTAATCATGGCATAACATCTACCAAGTTCTAATAATATAAAAATAACAAGGGTAAAAGAAATGGCTACACACTACTAGGATAATAGCATAGCATAGTACTTAGTAAAATTTCCTATCATGCATACTACTCAAAAATCAAATAATGCATATAGAAAATAATGGGTATTTCATGGTGTGTTACTTGCCTCTTTGAATTTGGTGTTGATTCACCCACTTTCTTCACAAAAGAACGTTGTTCTCCGTAATAATTTAAACAATAAAAGTAAACAACAATAAACAAGCAATCACAAACAAAGGAACAAATAATAGCAATCAACAAAATTAAAATTACAATTTATTTTCCCAAGGAATTATAGTGATTGGGTTTAGAGTTTAGAAAATGGCTAAGGGTTGGTCAAGGATCGTGTTTTGAAGATTTCAAACATATCAAAAGTTTCACTAAGGATAACATATTTACTCTAATATGCAAAAGGAAAACTTGTTATTTCAATACACAAAAGAAACTAAATAATTTTAGTTAGTGTTTGCCATTTATGACTAAGGGTTGGTCTTTGATCGAAAGGATCACACAAAAGTCTTGGTCAAATCTATTTCTGTTTTGAGTTTTTTCAAGTCTTCTTTTTATTCCTTGAGTTCTTCTGATGTCCAAGTCTTTATGCCTTCAATGTCCTCGTTTTTACTCATCCTTATTGAGTTCAATAAAATCATCCACAATATCTATCTAGGATTTTGATACTTAGTCATATAGAATAATAAAGGTAGATGAGATTGTTAGATTTCCTTTTAGAAAGGACTTGTAAAATCTTCCATTCTTCTTCATCTTCGGGGAGGGTATTCTTCTTGCGTTGGCTTCTTGTTGAAGTTCTTCTTCTTAATGAAAAGCTCCTTGCTGAATTCTTGCTCAAAACTCTCATCTCACTTGGAAAACAAATTCTAAGTCTTTGAAAATGAATCCTAAGTTCTCACATGATTGGTCTTGGAAAATATTCAGGCTCCTTTGTAGTTTCCTCCTTGGTGTGGTGACTTCATTGGAATTTGAAAACTTGTTGGTCTTGGTACAAACTAAGTTTGGTCTTGATCTAACTTAGCCATCACAAAGTCCAAGGGAACAGAAAAAATGGAAGCAAGACTTAGAGAAAAAGAGAGAGAGAGAGAGAGATGTGGTTGGTCTTCTTGAAGTTCTTCTTGATTCCTTCTAAGTGCTTCTTCTTCTTGGGATGCTGCTGGAGTTGCTAAGTCCCTCATGAGTCTTCTAGCATCATGTCGGCTCCAAGGATAACAAAGGGGGCATCTTTCTTCACTTTATGGTTTTCACAATTCTACACTTAGTGATTTTCAACTAGGAGGGCCAACTAGAGCAAACATACATGGGTATGGTTTTAAGGTGTCCAAGGGCTTAGGATTTGGTCTATTTATTCTAAGGTTAGTAGTTAGAACAAAATTTCTCAAGAAAACATATTGAAATTATTTACAGAATTTAAACCAAGTTAAAACACTCAAAAAGGACTAACAATTAGAAATTCAATTTTAATTGGTTCAAAAATTATTTTGGGACAAAGCATATGAAACTACACATCCTAAGGTTTCGAAAAATAATTTATTTGCAATTTTAGATTTGTAGAATTTAAACTATGCCAAAAATCATCAAACAAGCATATTTAAATTTGAACCAGTTTTCCAAATTTGAATTTGGACAGTGCGAAAAGATTCTACATGTCGTGTTGATTTTTAAAAGTCCAAGTTTACTTAATTCGGATCTACGGTAAAAAAAGTTATGATGATTCTAATTTCTAGGGGTGTTTCTGCAAAACCGCCAAAATAAATCTAATTCCGAAATCGAGTGGATGATGTTGGGCCACGTGGCGTGCTGTGATTGGCCAGGAGTGCTGACTGGACGCTTGTGTGGCATGTTGATTGTGTGCTGTCGACGTGGATAAGTGAGTTGATTTGGATCGTCCGATCCAGATCCAATGGATGGGGGTGTACCGGTTCGGGTTCAAATCGTGGCCGTTGGCTAGGTTTGACGGTGCAGAGTGCTCGAGAACTCGGGGTCGCCGGCGATGGAGGTTTCCGGTGGCGCCACCGGTGAGCCGTGGCTCGGAAACGATGGTGGTGGTGCTACGGTGCTCCTCTGGCTCAGCAGAGGCGACTAACAGGTGTGGCATGACGCGGGGACCACGATGGTGAAGACGCCATGCACGGTGATGGTCCCTATTGACGACATCGTGTGATTCCCGTGGCGGTGGGGAGGTGCGAGCTCCGGCGAGCTTGTTCTCGTCAAATCGCTGCAAGAAACAAAATGCGGGGTGTTAGGAGGTGCGTAGGAGATAGGGGAACCGAGGACGCAAGTGAGGGCGCCGGGGACCTACTGTTTCGTCTGAAAAGAAAGAGAAGGCGGCGACTTAGGGTTTCATTCCGGTGAGCAATTTCGCCAGCCTGGAGGCACGATCCGGGATAAAAATAGAGGGGAAATAGAGAGGGCATCGTGGACTATATATAGGGGGTCACGGGGCTAGGGTTTAAGCCTTGAGTCGCACGAGATCGAAGAGAGAAAATTGACACCGTTCGGAGTCCGTGACTTGCACGGGAGGAAGAAGATGTCAACGTTGTTGTTGACGTCACGGCGGGACCCACAGGCCAGTGAGAGGAGGGAGAGGGAAAGCGTGGGCTCCTAGGTGGACTTTCCTGGGCTTCGGGTGGGCCTCTACGCGCTGCGTGCGTGCGGTGGGGATAGGAGGAAGGAGATGGGTCCCGACCCAGTATGGCTGCTGGCTCTCTTCTCTGTTTTTTTGTTCTCTTTTTCTTTTTTGTTTTTAACAAATAACTCATATCTTTTTATTAAAATTTCCAAATGACCTCAAATAAATTTCTGTAGTTTTGTAGAAACAAATACTTTCAAATGAAATCCATTTTGTGTTGCTTCTCTCGCAAATATTTTTTTTGAATTTTCAAAATGGTTTAAATTCAAAAAGGACACTATATGACTATTTAGAAATAGGGTTTAATTGAATCTTTCTTTGGCTAAAATAATATTTTTGAAGACACTATAAGTCATAATATTGTATTTCCAAAACACTTGAGAATTAATTTTATATAAAAACTTGTTAATACCATTTAAGCTATTTGAAGTTTTGGTAAGGCATTTAAAAATCATTATAAATACCTTTTGGTTTAAACACAATTTTGGAAAATTACTATACGCTATAATATTGAAATAATAATTTATATTTGTTTTGTGTTTGAATTTTATTTGTTTTTGGTGGCTTGCATTAGTGGGAAACAAAAGTTCAAAAATTGTGATTTTTGAATGTCTCCAAAAATCAGGGATGTTACATGTTTCGTGGAATATGGATCAGGTATTTAGGTTTTTTCGGGGCAGAAGGAATATATAGGCGAAAGGGAGGCATGGGTGTCCACCCGAGGGCCCCACACTACATGAGGGCGCCGGCCAGGGGTGGGTCGCGCCCTGGTGTGGCGTGGCCGCCTCCTGGGTCGGCTACTCCTCCCCTTCGGGCTTCTGGAGTCCTCTATTGTAATATTTTCGTACGCTAATTTTTGTCCAATTCCGAGAATATTTTGCGACTAGTTTTTCTGAAAGAGAAAAGCAGCAGAAAACGGGAACTGATACTATGGCATCTTGTTAATAGATTAGTCCCAGAAAATACATAAAAATGCTATGAAGTGAAAACAAAACATGTGGCAATTGATACAATAACAACATGTATCATCAAAAATTATAGATACGTTTGATACGTATCCTTGTCTATACACTACATTGCAGTATACTTACATTAGGTTTGGTAAATGTTGGCTCGATCTATTGTTAGTCCTAGGATTGGAATCAAATTCAGAAAATTTCACAGGGGCGGAATATCCGCCCCCTCCCGTGGGCCGGATTATTCGCCCCATAGTAGGCCAGATTATCCGCCCCCTTGGACATAAGGTGAGTTGCCTTTTCTTGATCTGATTCCTCCGAGGACTATATAGTGTTGACAAGTTGTACCATCTCTAATGTGTGTATGTTTTCCATTTACACCTCGTGTGTACTTATCCCTTGTGCTATCCACCTTATTCTCTTACACAGGTGGCTCTCCGACGAATTCCCCTCCGAAGCGGCATCGCAAGCATGCTATTCGTACTGATGAAGATGGGAATTCTATTGATGAACGAGTGATCCGTCAGCGACCGTGAGGCTTTGAGGAAGGTCAAAGTTCCTGCTGATCCCAAAAGGAAAGGCAAAGGCCAGAGGGACAACTACAAGGATGATATGGACATCATTGATTATGCAACTTTGAGGCAACATGATTGGTTCATTCATTAAGAGAAATACGAAGGTATCCAGAATGAGAATTTTTGGTGCATGAAGCAGAAGTATGTTTATGATGAGTGATGCATGTAAAATGCATAGATGAATTTTGCATATTTTCACATGGTTTTCTATTACATATTGCATCATATAAGGGTATAATTCAATGTTTTATAGTATTTTGGGGTTAAATTACAAAGTCCCCCAACTTTTATGGAATTAACCCTGCCTGTCAGAAATTCCGTTTTCTATATTTTTGACGTTTCAGGGGGCAAACTTCCGCGAAATCACCTGAAAATCTGCGGGGGTCATTTTCTTGGAAGGAGAAGACTTGCGGGCGAAGGATCTACGAGAATTGGGCAAGGAGGCCCAAAAGAGGACCCTCCACGCGGGCAGATTCCCTGGCCGCGTGAGAGGCCCCCTTTTGGCCCCTGTGGCCCCAATTCCTTCCATCTTCGCCTTACCGACTCCGTCTTGACCTAAAACCGACTATAAAAAGGGTCCCCCGTACCCTTACGGAGAAGAGCGCCGCCGAAACACCGAAACAGAGACCAGAAGTTCCAGATTGGAGGGGGAAACTCCGGCGGGGCGCCGCCGGTGTGATCTCCTACCCCTCCAACGTCATCACCATCGACATCTCCATGAAGAGGGAGTAGTCCACCCCAGGGCTATGGGTTTGTGGAAGTAGCACTTGTATCTTTCTCTCTATGTGCTTCACTAATTAGATCCGTATGAGCTGCCTCACATGATTACGGGCACCGTTGTAATTCCTATGTGGTGGATCTTTTCTATGAGTTATTGAATCTGAGATTGCAATTGTTTCTCTTGAGTTATTTGAGTAGATGTATCTTATGTACCCCGTTCTTATTTGCTAGCTTTGATCAATCTAGTTCTTGAGAGCGTGTGTGGGGTGATGGGTGCATTAGTTGGAGTAACGTGGGGTGGCTAGTGCTGTGAAAGTGACAAAAGTTCAGCGATCCACTTAGGTTTTGTTAAACCTTTCTTAGTTACCTCACTAGGGATAAAAAGGAGTACCTTGTTACCGGGGATTTGAAGTGACACTAATCAATCTCCATGACTAGATCTTGCAAGTTCTTACTTCAACTTCATGTCACATTGCTTAAAGCTATACTATGGTTTTTTCCTTAATTATCGAGGTGTTATGATTTATTTCGCATCTTGGTGGAGTATAAGAGGGATCAATATGACCGTAGAGATCTCTATGCTAGGACGTGATGCCCATATGAAAGTACTCAGTGTTAAACATGTTATTGTAATCTCACATGTAATTCTTTATGTCCACCGTCTACCACTTTATTTGAGAGAATGCAAGTGTGAAACCATGAACCCTGGTCCTATTTTAAATATAAGAAAACACTCTAGTTACTTTGCTGCAATTTACTTTACTTGCACTTTACTTTACTTGCATCTCCAATTCGAATTTACATTATCTCCATCACCACTTGCATCACAAAAATACAAAAACAATCCATTGCATATTTATTTTCTCATTTGCATTTAGTAGTAGATTTAATTATTGCACATTTACTTTCATTTTTGCATTGCAATTTAGAAGTCTCGCACCTTGTGCTTGACAACCACTTGGTGAGGTTGAGGGCACAAAATTCTCTACTTGTTTGCAGGATCCTGGAGGAAGCTTGGAAGACAACTGTTGAAATACTGGCTCCCCAAGAGTTCGATATAAACCCTCGAGTCACCCTCGTGGGGAAGAAGGCTTGCCACTAGCTACACACTCTGCACTTGGAGTCTCAACCTAGCCATCAAGAGTTTTTGTGGCGCCGTTGCCGGGGAGCCATAGGTTAAGGAGTTGTCCAAGGGAGATCACAAGAAGTCTTCATCACCAACAAGGTGTGCAAACACCTAAGCTTGGGGAGGTTGCACCTACGTGAGTACCGTCCTTTCTATCTCCACCTTCTTTCAAGTAGATTGTTTTGTTTCTTGTCTTGTTTTTGTTTTTGTTTTGTTTTTGTTCTTGTTTTTGTTTTGTCTTGCATATTTTATTTTACTTTGAATTTTAGCTTTGCATTTAGTTATCTAGTTTATTTTAGTATTTCGAATTTGGCTAGTTACTTTACTTTTCAGTTTTTCATAAAAAATTAAAAACTACATAAAAACTGTTAAAATGGGTGATAGAACTAAATTAAGTGACTACACAAATACACCCAATGACCAATTCATTCCTAGGCCAATTACTACACCTGAAATACAAGCTGGAAGCTATGAAGTAAGTCCTAGTTTATTGAATTTAATTACTAGAGAGCAATTTGGTGGTAGTGCTATGGAGGATGCCTCTATGCATCTTCATGATTTCATGGAAATATGTGATGTGCAAAAATTTAAAAATGTGGAAAGTAGTGTTTTAAAACTGAAATTATTTCCTTTTTAACTTAGAGGAAAGGATAAAGAATGGTTACTTTCACTACCTACAGCTAGTATAAAGTCTTGGAATGATTTAAAAGAAGTTTTCATTAAGAAATATTATCCTCCCGTTAAAATTTTGCAAAAATAGGAATAATATCCTCTCATTTAGGCAAAATGATAATGAACATGTAGCCATGGCATGGGATAGAATTAAATTAATGCTTAGAACATGCCCATAACATGGAGTAAATGAATGGACCATACTACACTTTTTTATAATGGTCTAAACTACATGTCTAGAAATATACTTGATTCTGCTGCTGTAGGTGCCTTTATGAGTAAAACTTTGGGAGAGGCTAAGAGAATATTAGAAAGCATATTGCAAAATTATAGTCAATGGAATACTGAAAGAGCACCCAATCCCACTAAGAAACCAATGATTTGTCTTCTAAAATGGACACTATTCTTGCCTTTATTAATAAACAAAATATGGAGAATGTGCCTTTGCAGGAGCTAGTTGGTAGTAATTCTGAAAGTGTGGATGTTAATTTTGTTAGGAATTATGGTAGCAATGGTTTTGGTAATGCTTACAATTCATATAGTAAACCTCCTTATGTGCCAAATAAACCTTTTGTTCCATATCCTAATGCTAAAGAAAATAAGTGGAAGCCTTCTAGTGAAATTTCTGAATCTAATAAATTGCTTATGGAACAAGTTTCTAGTCACAATGCTATGATACATGAGTTAAAAAAGTCTATTGCATCCATTAGTAGTGATATTAAAGGATTGCAACTTCAATCTTCGAATTTAGATAAAGCATTGTCAAAATTAGCTGATAATCAAGCAACTCTATTAAGCATGTCAGCAGGAAAGCCACAAGCACAACCTAGTGTAGGAATGAATTCTATTACTATTGCTGCTCCTATTATTGAAAATATTGATCATATTGCTGAGAATACAAGTGAGCATGTCCCTACTAGCTTAGAAGAAACTTTGAATGAAATAGTGAAGTACCCTGAATATTTACTTCCATATATGTCTTATCTTGCTAGCAAAGATGAAATTAGTCCTCATGAATCAAGCATGCTAGCTAAATTAGAGAGTAAAGTAGAGGAAATTATGATGCTTACTGAAATTAAGGATCCATTGCTTGATTTAGAAAAAAATAGCTTGCAAGAACTTATTGCTACTCTACAAAAATTTGCTAGTGATCCCACTATAAATGTTAATCAACCTGGCTTTGGATCTTATATTGCTAATCATGTCTTGCAAGAAAAAATTGCTAGGTACAAGAATGAGGCCATGATACCTCCTAATCTTGGGGATGCATGGATCCCCAATGTGCTAGTTTCAATTGGAAAAGAAATTCACCATGCTATGTTAGATCTAGGTTCTAGTGTATCGGTACTCTCTAAAGAATTATATGAATTGCTAGAACTAGAAAATTTAGAAAAGTGCTCAAGTGAATTTGTCCTTGCTGATAACTCTACTAAACATGATGTCAGACAAGTAAAAGATGTCATGATTGAATTGCACATGACTTTCGTACCCGTTGATTTCATTATTATGGATATGGGGGATAAATCCCCTAGTCCTATTATTTTGGGTAGACCTTTTCTTCGTACTACAGGTGCAATCATAGACTCCAAGGAAGCGAATGTCAAGTTTCAGTTCCCTCACAAGAAAAGCATGGAGCACTTCCCAAGGAAGAGGGGCACGCTGAAGAACAAGCTCCCTCATGAGCTTTATCCCTCTTGATTATCAAGTAAGTAAAGCCTAGCTATATGGCTATAAAGAAAACGCTTTACGGGGGGCAACCCGGTTGTTTTTGTTTGGATTTTCCTAGTGTACTCTTGCTGTCTCAATAGATTAGTTTTTTTTGTTTTAATTCTGGAGTTTTCAATAAAGAGTCAAGTCAAACCCATTTGGACTTATAAGTTGCTATCCTAGTGCATGAAATTTCTGTTTCAGCACGAGTCTGCTCACCGTATGATTTTACATTTTTTATTGTTATGTCGGATTGAGCTAATTTTTTAGTATGTTCTGCAAATTTTTGTCATCTATAAGAACAAAAATTTGCTTAATTTTTTGAAGAGTCTAGCTTAGGGAAAAACGTTCGTTTTGCTGCTGCTGCTTTTCTGGACAGATTCTGTCTTCTTTTGTTTTATGCACTCTTTGGGCTTGGGAATCGAATTTCCATGATTCTTTCAAGCAAGAGAGTGAACATACAACATAATGAACCTTATTATCTATCTACTGGAGCATTTTATTTGGAATTTTGCACAGCAAGCATGTGATTTGTTTGTCCTTGCTAATCTCACCCCACAGAAAAAGAATGGGAGAAACATGTTTTGTGAAGTTTTTTCACAGGGAATAGAGGAGCTGCGCGTCAAGACATCCAAGAATGGTGAAAGCCATAATCTTGGGGATGTAATGAACACCCCACTGGAGCTACACTCTTTTGGTTAGCACACGTCTACTTTCTGTTTTTCTAAGCAAAGCATTTATCGTAGAGACTTGAAGCGTCTAGTTTTTGTTTTTATTTTTGTTTTGATAAGACCACCACCATCATTTTATATGAGATTGAGCTACTGGAGTTTGGGGTTGGAATGTATGGGATGCTAGTATTATGACTTGGAATAGGGGTGCCATGTTTAATTTGAAGAGCTACATATGTTTTCATGATTTATAGGCTTTTTATGTGTAGAAATTTGCAATAATGTTGTCTTGAGCTATCTCTTATTCATGTCCTTGATGTTAATTGCTGGTTTATTTAGTTTGTCATGAAATGAGTAGTTCTATGGAAATATGCATGCATAGTAACTGGTCAACTATCTCCCTCTTGCTAGCCCAAAAATTTAAAAATTCCAACAAGTAAAAACTTGTTTCCAACACTCCTTAGCCAAGTATTTCCAGTGAGTCCACCATATCTTCCCATTAGCTTCATTGCTATTCCGAGTGTGTTCACCATGTTATTGTGTTATTTATGTTCTAAATTAAGATATTCACTTTATTAATTGTCATGGGTTGAACTTGGGATAGGACTCTCACGAACTTTTGAAGGCACACTTTACTTTTTATGCATCTAATAAACATGACCCAATAATGGGAGCCACAAGTTTTGTGTTTGACAAGTGTGTGGTTGGGAGCTAGTTAAAAATGTGTATCACCGGAAAGCTTTCAACATTGCACAAAAAATTTATATTTGGTTGATATCATGTACTTTTGTTTTTGGACTCCTGCCATGCCGAAATGAAATAGAGGAATAGTAAGTTTTGATGAGTAAGTATCTATATGACTAGAGAAATGCATTGGGCCTCTAACCCAAGCCATGATTTATCATGGTGGAAATTTACTTACAGCTTGAGTGACTCTACAACACATCCTATAATAAAATAATAAGCTATGCATAATAGTGAATGAAAATAAAAAGGATGATGAGTCTACTCCGTTTGTTCATCTTGTCATTGTAACATGGGCTTGTTTCCATGTCATGGGGCAAGAGGTACATCTTTGCGGTTCTCTATGATGTCATTAATACTTATTATGATTGTACAAAGCTTATTAGGAATCTTAAGTTGAGTAATCATGGAGTAGGTTTTCGCACTCACGGGGCATGAGGCTTTCAACCACCTTGTCATTATCATTACTTCAATACTCACAATTTTAAGATGCTAGTGATAAAGGGGCAATGAGAGTCCTAGATCAATGGATACCACATTCCAATTAGTAATTTTAGTTGAATA
This sequence comes from Alopecurus myosuroides, assembly GCA_028641055.1. Lineage (NCBI taxonomy): Eukaryota > Viridiplantae > Streptophyta > Magnoliopsida > Poales > Poaceae > Alopecurus > Alopecurus myosuroides. The sequence continues at coordinate 96,536,409 of CM054062.1, forward strand.
ATTTAGAGGCTAAATAAGACTTGATCATGTTTTACCTCTACTCAATTTTCTCCAAAGTGTCCACCATATTTTCTATTCTCCATTATGCTATTCTTTGACCAATATAGGATTTTATTTTTCATTTTGTGTATGCATTTGGTCCATAGTGCTTTTATTTCATTATACACTTTGTGAACTTTCATGAAGCATCTTTGCTTGCATATTTGATATTTCTTACAACATGAATTGTATATTGCTACTCATTTCTAGTATTAATCATTTGATTATATGTAGCATGAATAATCCTCCTTGATATCCCATGATTGTTTCAATATGAAAAACCCATCTTAGTTTTATCACCTTCATACTCGAGGATGAGCATGGGTTAAGCTTGGGGATGTTGATGCATGTAAAATGCATAGATGAATTTTGCATATTTTCACATGGTTTTATATTACATATTGCATCATATAAGGGTATAATTCAATGTTTTATAGTATTTTGGGGTTAAATTAAAAAGTCCCCCAACTTTTATGGAATTAACCCTGCCTGTCAGAAACCCCGTTTTCTATATTTTTGACGTTTCAGGGGGCAAACTTCCGCGAAATCACCTGAAAATCTGCGGGGGTCATTTTCTTGAAAGGAGAAGACTTGCGGGCGAAGGATCCACGAGAATTGGGCAAGGAGGCCCAAAAGAGGACCCTCCACGCGGCCAGATTCCTTGGCCGCGTGAGAGGCCCCCTTTTGGCCCCCGTGGCCCCAATTCCTTCCATCTTCGACTTACCGACTCCGTCTTGACCTAAAACCGACTATAAAAAGGGTCCCTCGTACCCTTACGGAGAAGAGCGCCGCCGAAACACCGAAACACCAAAACAGAGACCAGAAGTTCCAGATTGGAGGGGGAAAACTCCGGCGGGACGCTGCCGGTGTGATCTCCTACCCCTCCAACGTCATCACCATAGACATCTCCATGAAGAGGGAGTAGTCCACCCCAGGGCTATGGGTTTGTGGAAGTAGCACTTGTATCTCTCTCTCTATGTGCTTCACTAATTAGATCCGTATGAGCTTCCTCACATGATTACGGGCACCGTTGTAATTCCTATGTGGTGGATCTTTTCTATGAGTTATTGAATCTGAGATTGCAATTGTTTCTCTTGAGTTATTTGAGTAGACGTATCTTATGTACCCCGTTCTTATTTGCTAGATTTGATCAATCTAGTTCTTGAGAGCGTGTGTGGGGTGATGGGTGCATTAGTTGGAGTAACGGGGGGTGGCTAGTGCTATGAAAGTGACAGAAGTTCAGCGATCCACTTAGGTTTTGTTAAACCTTTCTTAGTTACCTCACTAGGGATAAAAAGGAGTACCTTGTTACCGGGGATTTGAAGTGACACTAATCAATCTCCATGACTAGATCTAGCAAGTTCTTACTTCAACTTCATGTCACGTTGCTTAAAGCTATACTCTGGTTTTTCCTTAATTATCGAGGTGTTATGATTTATTTCGCATCTTGGTGGAGTATAAGAGGGATCAATATGACCGTACAGATCTCTATGCTAGGACATGATGCCCATATGAAAGTACTCAATGTTAAACATGTTATTGTAATCTCACATGTAATTCTTTATGTCCACCATCTACCACTTTATTTGAGAGAATGCAAGTGTGAAACCATGAACCCCGGTCCTATTTTAAATATAAGAAAACACTCTAGTTACTTTGCTGCAATTTACTTTACTTGCACTTTACTTTACTTGCATCTCCAATTCGAATTTACATTATCTCCATCACCACTTGCATCACAAAAATACAAAAACAATCCATTGCATATTTATTTTCTCATTTGCATTTAGTAGTAGATTTAATTATTGCACATTTACTTTCAGTTTTGCATTGCAATTTAGAAGTCTCACACCTTGTGCTTGACAACCACTTGGTGAGGTTGAGGGCACAAAATTCTCTACTTGTTTGCAGGATCCTGGAGGAAGCTTGGAAGACAACTGCTGAAATACTGGCTCCCCAAGAGTTCGATATAAACCCTCGAGTCACTCTCGTGGGGAAGAAGGCTTGCCACTAGCTACACACTCTGCACTTGGAGTCTCAACCTAGCCATCAATGACATCTATATGACTTTTGAGCATCATGTGCATCCAATGCACCCTATCAACATGTATCTTCTTCGTGGCAAGAAGGAGGTTATTGAGAAGATGGGACTCCACCATCTCATGGGGCTCCAATGCCACTATAATGTCACTCTTCTGAAGCAAATCTTTGCTACTCTAGTTCTCAAGGGATATGATGAGAGGACTACGAAGTGGATGTCAGACTCAATGTACTGTGAGGCTACCTTCCACGACTTCGCGAGAGTTCTTGGCTATCCTTTTAGGAGCCCGTCTTGTCCTTCGAGCATTCGCCTCCTGTCGCGGGATAATCACGGCAGATGTTACCGGGGGTAACTGATCTAGGGGCAAGTCGACACAGGTATTTGGGAGAGGGTTTAGCTCGAAGGAAGACATGGCGAAAAGCAATCTAAGAGCCGGAAAACAACTCGCCGGATCTCGATATGATTATGCTGGATACTCGATAATAGGTGTTACAGTTATGATTTGAATCTCTCTCAGGCGAAGCCTAGGGGTTGGTTTATATAGTACTCATACCCCCTTTGGCTTGCCATACAAAGCGCTCCTTGAGTCCTACTCGAATTCTACATACGTATCCTAGCTTTCCTTATCGTAACCCACAATCCGGGTTACGATCCTTACAAGCCCTGGGCCTTCCAGAAGCTTCTGCGTCCTTAGCCGGATTTGGTCCATATGCCGTTTGGGCCGGATTACACCTGGGGTTGGCATACCGGGTTACTATCCCCTCATCAGTAGTCCCCAGAATAGCTTGGGCTTCCAAGATTTACTCTTCGAAGCGCTGGCTATTCCCTACAGAAATATTAGATGCAAACACATGAGGATTAAGACGCAGCGCGTCTATGAATAGCCGCGACTGGCGCCAAAGAAGCCAGGCGAAAACCCGGCTCTTCTTTTTAGGTTCTTCCTTAATCTCTCAAACTTAAATCTCAATAGGAAACTCCATGATTCCACATCCTTCTTGATAACTACCGCTGATACAGGGAAGGCAATTTCCCCTTCCTTTTTCTCTGGATCATATTGGCCTGCGCATAAAATGTGCCTTTCAAATTTCGAAATCACCAAATACTCCGTATTCCCCGGGTCTCGACCGTTAGGCCAAGCCTTTCCACCCGGACGGTTATAAATAAAGACCAATGAGCAAATCCAACTCTTAACGGCTCATTTCCCCCATTCCACTTCTTCCCAAGCTCGAGCTCGCAGAGTGCCACCACGGGAACCCCACGCATCTCGCCGGAGCCCATCCGACTTCGTTTGCGCTCCGCCACCGCACGAACCGCTCCAGCTCCCGAATCCGCCGTCAAGCCTCCGATTCGCCGGCCAACGGTCGCGAAAGGGCACGAATCTTGCGCTATCTGTCTCCGCAAGGCCTTACTCCAATCCTCTTCGGTAAGTTCCTTACATCCTCCAGCTTATTCCCGCAGTTTCTTAGTTCTTCCTCAGATTGGATCTGAATCGAGCGGTCCGCGATTTCTCGGGCTGCGCCAGATTAACTCACCGGTTTCCACTATAACCACTCCCATAGATAGGATTTATAGCTTGTATTGCTCCCCTAACTCCGGTAATCACTAATTTGGTCACAAATTTAGAAATAAGATCCCCAGTTTAGGCTCGGGCCATCTAGAGTTTCCGCCTTTGTTCTCCCTCCTCAGAAAATCTTACTTCTCCGGCTCATTCGCAGATAGTATGCGTATAAGTATCCCCCTAGCTTCTCCAAACATTTGCTTTTGCGGAAAGCTCTTTGGGTTTTGTAGAGTCACTTGACACCCGGACAAACCATACTTGACCCGGCGAGGCAATAACCGGATTATGTTTAAATTGCCGATAGCTGCTTACCTGCTAACTTCCAAGTTTTTGTTTCTTACGTCCTTTTCTTCAATGTTTTACCAGGTCAATCCCATGGCACCCAAGAGGCAGGGGAAACAGCCGGCTAAGGCTAAATCCACAAACGCCATTTCAGCCAACTGGGGGAAGTCCTCCGTCACCAAGACCAAACTGGAGGAATTGGTAGAGCTTGGAATCCTACCTCCACAGGAATCCATCCGCTGGAGAGCACCTGGCAACGAAACCCGGCCTTCTCCAGCCACGGATGAGGTAATATGCTTCGTTGAACACGTGACCCGGGGCTTCAGGCCTCCGGGTCACCCCTTCTTCCGTGACGTCTTAGACCACTACAAACTCCGTATCTTTGATATAGGCCCGAACTCCATTTTAAACATCTCCCATTTTATCGTTCTTTCCGAGTCTTACTTGTGCACTCCGCCAAGCCTGGCTCTTTTTGTTGAACTTTTCCAGTGCAAGCCGTGTCGCGAAAGCGGCGACGGCGCACTTCTTACTTGCGGCGGGGTTTCTATCCAGCGCCGCAAGAACTCCCTCATGCCCCCCATTTCTCTCAATTCTCACGTAAAGCACTGGCAGCTTTCTTACTTCTACTGCCAAGATACCTCTCCACCCGGCGAAAAGAAGTTGCCGGGTTACTCGGAGGGTCAACTTGACATCTCCGAGTCTTTCAACGCCTTCGCCTGTGACTCGGACAGGGAGGCGATTTTGCCTTCGTTAGCTAGGATCTCCATCTTGTCCGCCCGAGGCCTCGTCGGGCTAAACCTGGTGAAGGCCTGGGTTAGCTTCCGCATTCAGCCGAACTCCATTCGTGAGAAGCTGATGTGTGAATACTCGGGTCAAACCACGGACCCCATCCGATACTCCCCCAACACCCTTGCTCCTAGCGATATGAACAAGATGATCAAAGGTTTTTTAACGGAGAAGCTCGAGGTGATCCGGGGCATAGCCGGATTAGAACCTTTCACCCTCGAGAATCCAGCCCCCGCAGTGAGTCTTTCTATCTTTCGATTTTGACTTCCAGCAGCTTACTCTTATTTGCTTCTCTTGGCTCGATATTAATCACTATCCTGGCGTCTTCTCCTCAGGCCGATGATGACTTTTGGAAGGTCGACACCTCTCCTAGTTCCGAAGATATGGAGGAGGAAGATGATGCCGCCAACTCGGATGAAGGTGCATATTCAATCCCTTACACGTATTAAATCCCACCTTTTCTTCTTCCTTATGCAATAACTCGGATAATTTTCAGAACGAGAAGGCCAAAACGAAGAAGAAGAAGACAGCAGGGACAAGTCCGCCAGCGAGGAGGAAGAGCCGGAACCGACCCCCAAAGCCGGAACAAAGAGGAAACCTCGAAGGATAGCCCTCCAGGTTTTTATTTCATCTCCCTACTCCTTGTTTTTTTTTTTTTTGTTCCCATAACCTTACTCCGGGGCTAACCCCGTTTTCTCCCCCTTTGATCATAACTGAAGGAGCCACCCACGACTAGGCGCCGCATAACCCGGAACCATCCGGGTAGCGAGACCCTTAACCCGGTCGCTTCGCCGCCCCCGGTTCAACACCCTGGTACTCATCGTAAACACAATTTCTTTCCGGGTTAACCTTTGCAACGTAACCCCAAACCTTTCCTGCCTTTTTTCAGTCTCTTCCGGGTCTAGCGGCGGCTCCCCCTCGGACTTCCCGGTGAACACCGGGTAAACTTCTTTCCTTGTCATTATGCCAAACTTTTACCACTTTTTTCACAACCAAAGACTAACTGCATCCTTGCACCTTCTGCAGAGCCACAGTTGTCATTAGCGACGATGAGGGCACGGAAACTGAGGTCCGAGTCGAGAATAGGCCGGCTAGCGACGCTGGTGACGAGCAAGCGTCGCCGCCGGAGCTGGCTAAGCATGATGCCGGGTATCCCATTGCTTCGCACGCAGGCGAGGAAGGAACGGGAGCAGCTTCGAGCGCAGGAGGGGGACCAAACTCCGATATTCGGATAACCCGGGTGCCACCTCCTGTTACAAGAAATGCTCCTTTTTCCACTTTTCAGGTACCCGAGCCATCTAACTCGGATAACGCTGACTTTAACCAGCTGATGAGCGCTCTTCTCTCCATGAAAGCTTCAGAAGGGACTGTTTTAGAACGTATAGCTGCAGCACATCAGGTAACTTTCACTTGATACTCCTTATTATACAACTAGTCCCCAAGTTCCGAGTATAATTTTTGCAATTATTCTCGGTACTTCGCATAATATTTTTTCGGTAATCATTTTCTCGGAGGAAATGCTCTCGTGATATCCGGCTTACCGCTTTGCCCGGTCTTTGCAGGCAGAGATTACTCAGTCAGATGAAGCGTTACTTAAGGCTGAGCAGCTCTTACAGGCTGAAGTAGAGCGTAGGGAGACCCTTGAAGCGGAGGTAAAGACTCTGAAAAAAGATGTCTCCACTTACAAGAAGAAGTACAACGCTGCCCAATCTTCGCTGAATAACTTGTCGGCTCAGATCACGGACACTTACCGCATCTTACTGAGTAAGTTTTTATTTGCCGTTTAACTTGCGTATTTCTACCATGCCGTTGTAATAATCAAGATTACTGATATGCCTTTGTGTTGTTCGATTTTAGGTGCCAACCTTGCTACTCCGGAGGAGAATGCCATTACTCAGGCTAAGACTTTGAAGACTGTGCTTCGGACATTTTTTGCCGGCACTAAACTTTTACTTGATGCTATCAAGTGGCCTTCTGAGGTATACCCGGGAGAAGATAATCTTATGCAGGCCTTCTCAACGGTGCCTGGGTGGATTGAGATAATGAAGCGCTCAGCTTGCCGGATTGGAATGACCCGGGCCCTTACACTGGCGAAGGCTTATTTTCCTAAGCTTGACCCGGCCAAGGTAACATCCGGGTTTCCAGAATTCAAAGCTGACGGGTCCAAGTTTGAGCCCAAGGACTTCAAAGATATTCAACGTGCTGTACGCTCCTCAGCCACTACCTTGGCCGACAAAATGGAACTGGACAAAATCATGAGTTCTTATGACGCTGAGGGCAAAGTTATTTTGGTGGATGCACCTCCTCCTTTTGATATGGTGGAAAGATGGTCGACTGACCTGGCCAGGAGGAAAGAAGAGGCCGCAAAGAGAGAAGCAGAGCTAGGCGCAAAGCCGTCCACCTCTACACCGGCCGTGCCTCCGCCTGTCCGTCCAGATGTGAAGAGCCCGAGCAAGACTGCTGACAAGGCCAAGGAGCAAGTCCAAGATCTAGACCCGGAAGATCGCTCTCAGGATGCCGAGTAGGATGCTACTAGTGCTTTTCGTTTTCTTAAGACTGATATGATTTTTGTGGTGCGCCTGTGCGCCACTGATGCTGATACTACGCCTGTACGCTTGTTAATTCATGATAACTCTTTGCCTTCCCTGGCTTTTGATAATCTCGATACTTGTGTTACGTATAAGCTTATTCTCGATACTTTGAACTCTTGCTTTCAATTTCCTTTTGAGACTCGGTTAACCGAGTATCGTAGGTTTTGATAGATGGACTTTTCTTTAAGTCCCCAATACTCGGCAACTAAGGTTTACAGACCTTGGTAGTTAAACAGTTTGTTTCTGTTTCGAAGTCCCCAGTCCCCATGACCCAAAGTACGAGCTATGGGGGCGTGGGCTTTCTCAGATGACATACTGCTGTTTACCAAGCTGAAGACCAATAGCTGTTCTCATAAATACTGAAGTCATGCTTAATATTTGTTGAGTTTCCGGCTATGTTAGCCTTATACTCTGCATGGACTTGTGGTTTAGATGACCCTTTTGATTACCTTGTACTGTAAGCCGGCTTTCGCGTGGATACCATGTCGTTGCATCTATACGAAAAACAAAATCAAGCACGCTCCATTGGGCTGCATAGTTTGATTGTAATCGTAAGTGAACAGATCATGCCACTTTGGTGCGAGTCACATCGAGCTTAAGTAAGAATAATCAAGAAATTTGGCTCCTTCGTCCAGTTATAGGATTGTAGCCGCACCCGTTTCTACGGGTGATCAGCCCCCATAACTCATAGGCATCATGGCCGGGTCTCCGGGTTTGTGATTACTTACTGAAGTAGATCAACCCCCAGAGACCTAAATTCACGCAACGTATTTCGATGATATTGATGTACTGATAATAACAACGTTACTTACTTGTAACTGAAGCAAAAGACCATGATAAGACCCGAAAGCATCTTCTTTTATTGATAAACATTTCTTTTTTGAATCAGCAGGCCGCCTCATTAAAAACCTTCCAGTCCCCTTAGGTACCCTGGTAAGGAAAAGAGCGCGTCTGAAACCTGCCGTCGATTACACTGCTTTAGTTATTCTCGGGAATCGGCCTCACACTGGTGTGACCGATACGTATTCTCCATTCGCCAGACCTTTTCATAATGAATATGGGATTTGGTAGCCAATCCGGGTATACCGTCCTTGAAACGTGATCGGCTGCGTGTAGCAGTACTTCTTCTTCTCTGTTAGGGGATTTGGAAAGCTCGCCCCTGATGAAACCTACCATCTTAAGGTCCTTTTCTGCCCTAATGTTTGCCTTGTCCCCTTCAGGAGTTGGCTTTTTTGTCGTCGTCCTCTCTTCTAGGTCCACCTTGGAACGGTAATGTTTGAGCTCTTCCTTCCTGCAAGCTTGCTCGGCCATTGCCGCATCTCCCTCGTCACATTCAGCTGCTATATCTCGATTTCCATATATGGTGATGGTCTTCTTGGGACCCGGGATCTTCAGCTGTAGGTACACATAACACGGCCTTGCCATGAACTTGGCATAAGCCGGCCTTCCAAACAATGCATGATAAGGACTGCGCAACTTTACTACCTCAAACGTAAGCCACTCGATTCGATAATTGTCCTTTGACTCCCCGAAAGCTACCTCCAATGCCACTTTTCCTTCGGGGCATGCCGAATGACCCGGCACTATCCCGTGAAAAACTGTTGTGCTTTTTTGCAACTGTGATTCCTTTAAGCCCATGCGCAGAAAAGTTTCCCAGTATAGGATATTGATACTACTCCCTCCATCCATCAAGACTTTCTTCAGCTCGTAACCATTGACCTGTGGCGCCACTACCAAAGCCAAGACCCCCGGGTGATCAATCCTATCCGGGTGATCTCTTCTGCTCCATGTTACCTCTTGCTCTGACCACCTCAAATATCTTGGAACAGCGGAGGAGACTGAATTAACTGCTTGTTTCAATATCTTCTTGTCCTTGCTAGAACCTCCAGTAGTGTGCACATGATACTGACCCAGCTGTTTGGGGTTAGCTTGAAAACCTCCTGCTCCATTTTGATTGTTACCTTGATTTCCAGCTGGCGGATTGCCGGCTGGGAGCGGTCCGTTACCCAAGTTTCCACCTAGACCCGGACCTCCTCCTCGGCCTGCGCCTCGCATAGCTCTGTTCACTTCCTCGTTCTTCCACCTTTGTAAGTCGGCACATTGCTCCAATGAATGATTGGCCGGCTTGCCGTTCCTGCTATGCTTCGGGCATGCCATCCTAAATATGTCCCAACTGTTGCCTGGTCTTGGAGGTCCTTGGTAGTGTCCCCCATTGTGATTTCCAGTATTAAAATTTCCTTCGGATCTGGGTCTTGAAGACCCGGCCTCCGTGCTGGCTACAAGCTCGGAACTCCCTTCAAACGGCCGCTTGTTTTGGCTACTTCCATTATTGTTTGGCGCCGACCCATTGCCGGTTTTCCCACTGCTACTTGCGTTTGCTTTTGCTTTCTTGTCATCAACTTCCTCCTCTGTGGTATCCGTTGCAGCGTGTTTGTTGCACGCATCCATTAACTCTCCCATTGTAATCTCCGCTGCATTCCTACTAGACTTCATACGAGTTAGCTTTTGCACTAAAGGAACGTACTTACATGTTTTTGCCATAGCTTGCAGCGCGTCCTTAGGCTGGATATCCGTGGACGAGTGGGGTATCTCCATAACCCGGCGTACCCAGCTGCGTGCGGACTCTCCTTTCTTCTGAACACATCTTTCTAAATCATCAATAGTAAATAACTTCCGGCATGTCCCATGAAAGTGCTTGATAAATGCGGTCTTTAGCTCCTCCCACGATTTGATCGATTTTTCCGGTAGATTGGTGAACCATAACTTTGCTGCTCCCTCTGACATCATTAAGTACATGAACTTGGCTTGAAGATTCTCGGACGCATTGCGAATTGACATTGCCATCTCGTAGCTGCTCAGCCACGTTTCCGGATCCATTGTTGGCTCGTAGTTCACTACTTTCCCCGGTTCTTTGAACTTTTCCGGGTAAGGTTCCGCTCTGATATCGTCCGAGAGGCACTTGGGTCCCGCAAGGGTGGTTGTGGCTGGTCTTACCCGGGAAACACGTGACCCGGCTGGGGGTGCCACGGGGTGCGGCACCACCGGTAACTCGTGCGCTGCAGACCCGGCCCCGGCTCTTCTGGCCCTGGAGCTGTCCACCACTGCCTGTGCTGCTGATACGGCCGGTACCGTCTGGACGCGCGGTGGGGGCGGCATCTGCTGCTGCTCTTCCCTTCGTCGTGCCGCACTTGTTTGGACATTGCCCTGTTGCTGACTGACGTACGGCGTCCCATGCATCCCGCTTCTATGATCCGGATAATTGGCTTGCTGTGCTACCGCAGTGTGTAGCAGATCGATTGCTCGTCGGGTTCCTTCCGCATGAGGCGAGTTTCCCACAGGAATCTGGTTTAACGCGAGTGTTGCTGCATACACGTTGTCCATGGGGTTGTTGTAGTGACCTGCTGGGGTGCGGAATCGCGATGGTGGAGGCGGCATGGTGTTGCCGGCTGTCGCCCCCGTCCGAGGCAAGGGTAATCCGGCTGGCGCGTTTACTGGCTGTACTCCCGTTGCTGGTTGCGGTATGGTCCCTTGGTTCGCCGGTGGGATTGGCTGATCTTGAGGCGTGAACACCAGGGCAGTTGGGTTGATAACCCCGCCCATTGCCGGTAACATAGTTCGATGCCTTTGGTGAATCCTCGTCGTTTCCTCCCGGAGCCGGGTCTCTCGGTCATCCAATTCGCGCTGCCGCGCGGCCATCCCCTGCCTTTCTGCTTCCACTTGCCTTCTCTGCTGCTCCAATGCACGACGAGCTACGTCCAGGTCTCTTACACGTTCTGCTGCGTTTTCCGGGGTAATAACTGTGGCCAAAACTGTGGGGTCCAAAATCAAGTTATTATCAAACAGAGCCGGGTGACGCGGGTTTGAGGGGCCCGCCCCCGGTGTCCGGTTTGCTTGGAACCCGAACATATTTGCGTGTCGCTCCTCGTCCGCTGGGCGACTGGTGACAGACGCCGACTCTCCATCGACTTGGGCCAAGACCGGGTCAACTGGTCCTTGCTGCTGAGCCGCTGCCTGAACCCCCCCAGCTGGTGCCGCGGCCGCGTTTTCTTGATTGAGATTGGTCGCAGGAGCCGCATAAACCGCAACCCGGCGCATGATGCCCGGTGTAGATTCGTACTGTTCTTCCTCGCTGGTTTCCCTTTCATATCGATCCTCCGACAAATCCCGGATAGACTCGGTATCATCCTCCCTCTCTATCTGACCCGTTGTTCCAATCGATTCTTCTTTTTCCGATCGGACATACGCGTCTTCCCCTGACACAGAATCAGATCCGATATTATCACAATTCGAGCTGGAAGTACATACCATACCGATGAAGACGTTGATGCTGCCGACTGTCACGATGGATCCGGTTTCGAGGTGATCCGACTCTGGCCCCCAGCCAGAATCGTCTACCATCTTCTCTCCTTTGCTGTTGACGTAGATTTCTCCGACGATGAGGTTCTTCATGCTCTTCCGAGCTTCTCCCGTGATGTAAACACCTTTGGACGCAGGCCCCACGGTGGGCGCCAACTGTCGCGGGATAATCACGGCAGATGTTACCGGGGGTAACTGATCTAGGGGCAAGTCGACACAGGTATTTGGGAGAGGGTTTAGCTCGAAGGAAGACATGGCGAAAAGCAATCTAAGAGCCGGAAAACAACTCGCCGGATCTCGATATGATTATGCTGGATACTCGATAATAGGTGTTACAGTTATGATTTGAATCTCTCTCAGGCGAAGCCTAGGGGTTGGTTTATATAGTACTCATACCCCCTTTGGCTTGCCATACAAAGCGCTCCTTGAGTCCTACTCGAATTCTACATACGTATCCTAGCTTTCCTTATCGTAACCCACAATCCGGGTTACGATCCTTACAAGCCCTGGGCCTTCCAGAAGCTTCTGCGTCCTTAGCCGGATTTGGTCCATATGCCGTTTGGGCCGGATTACACCTGGGGTTGGCATACCGGGTTACTATCCCCTCATCACCTCCACTCTCTTCAGAGGACTAACAAGAATGACTTGGCTGATTTCTATGGCCCAAGAGGAGTGATTGATGAGAATGTGGGCCTTCTGACTCTATATGATGTTCTGGTGCGGATCTTCAGGGAGAACATAGACCCGAGTGGTGGGAACAATAATGTTATCCGTGGTTATCTAGTGGATCTTTTGCTGCTTGCTCATGAGATCACTACTTCAGAGGATCCCGTGGAGTCTTCTACTCTTGATGTGATGGACTTTATTTTCCATGAGATGCATGACCCCATGGTTTCCTGCTTGACCATTCCGTATGCTCCTTACATAATGCTTCTCATTGAGGATAAGATGAATGAATATGATCTGATTGGGAACCGGGTTGATCACAAGTTCAAGAGGTTTTACGTGAAGAAGAAGACCACTCAAGCTGCTTCTGTTGATGCTTTCATGGTAGATACTTGTAGGAGCAACAACGCTTCTAGGGGAGCGTCTAAGGGATGCAGGCCCCTTGTTCCTGCCTTTTCCTCTGAGGTGAAGGAGCTCAGCTGGTTTCATCGTACCATTCTTTGCATGAAGGTGGATATTCGCAAGGAGCAAGACAATGCTTATCGCAGAGCACTTGATGGCAGGGACACAACAACGGTTACTTCACCATGTTTGTGGTACCCCCGGTACCCCTTCTGCTATCTCTCAGCATGTCTCCTACTCTCGGTGGATAATGGACACAACTAAGTATCCTTGGGATTATTTGAAGAGCTCTCTCTACCGTGCACCTCCTCCTGAGGATCCTAAGGGTGGTGATGATGATGAGGAGGAGCAGCACACCCAGAGTGAGGAGGATGCTTTGGACGACTAGCACAACTCGGAGTGACTTCGTTGGGACGTGTAGCATCACTCTTCTTACTTTTTGGTGTTTCGATGCCAAAGGGGGAGAAGTAGTTCTATCAGGAGCCTTCGTGGGGATTTGCATGGGTCGGACACAAGAAAGAGCCTTTATCATTTGTTTAGTGCTTGTGTCCATTTATAGTATTTTTGCTTGGACTGTTTGTTTTTACTTGCGTCTTATCTATCTTATGGTGTGAGACTTGTGGATGATCTATTATATTATGTGTTAACAACTATGTTATGATGAGAGTGTATGTGATATCTATCTACTATCATCTTCTATGGAAGGTTTGATCTCAACCATAATCTTATTATCATGTCTCATATATTGCAAGCATTATCTTGTTGCAATGACCCCTTTATCGTGCATCTTGGTGTTTGTTAAATCTTCTACTTGCACACACTTAGGGGGAGCTCCTATATCTCTTGGTTTCAGTATGATTTTATTGTAAATCCTTGTGTTCTCATCTAATACCAAAAAGGGGATATTGAAAGTACATTTCGTATCTCTCTATGTTTTTATGTTAGTTAACAACACAAGCGATATTTAATTATGTGTTAAGTGGTGCAGATCTTACAGTTATATCTTACAAACCAGCAAACACCAAAAGGTCAAAGGGAACATCGAATTTCTACCTTTGGTCTGGCAGGAAATTCTGGCCTGAAAAGGACGGATAATCCGCCCCCCCCCAAAATGAGAGGTGAAAAAACGACTAAGGACCTGGGTGCGGGGCTTGTAGAAGGCCACTGGAAATTGGGCCGGATTTTTTTAGTATACCTGGGCCGGATATTCTGAGGGGCGGATACTCCTCCCTCCCAGGGGCTAGATATTCCGCCCCTAGAAGCTCAGTGAAGTTTAGAGGCTGTCTGGTTTTGGACGGCTATTTCAGTGGCTAGAGTCCGGATAATTCGCCTCCTAGGGGCTGGATATTCCGTCCCCAGAATATCGGCCAACGAAAAATGGCTAAGGAAAAGTTGCGGGGCTTGCAGAAGCCTGCTGGATTTTTGGGCCGGATTATTTGGCCTAAGGTCCGGATAATTCGGGGCGTCTGATATTCCGCCCTAAAATTCCCGCAACAGCCATATTTCAAGAGGGGCTATAATACCCCTCTCCTTCTTCAACCTGAAGCTAGTTCGTCCAAGGCATTAAATGCACATTTATTGAGCTCACCAAAACCAAGATCTCTCCCAATCCCTCCCCCCAAATTCGTTGATCTTCGGAGGATTGAAGGAGAAGGCCCCAATCTACATCTTCACCAACCCGTTCTTCATTTCCCTCTCATTCACTCGAGGGAATCTAGTGTAGGGTTTCCTTCTGGAAAACTTAGATCCCATTGATACTCACTTGTTGATTGTTGGTGATTCTTGGGAGCCCCCAATTCTATTGTGGGTGTGTGCCTCAAGCTCATCGTAAAGGCATCGATTTCTGCCTCGAAGGGAATCAACAGTGGAAGGTGAACTAGGCCTTTGGGGCGAGGTTCATTGGAGAATAGGGTGAGGCCTTTGTGGCGTTGAGTAGGCCTTCGTGGTAAAACTCACACTCCTCCAACGAGACGTACTCGCCTCAAAAGGACGAACTCAGTATTACATCCTTGTTTCCGCATTCTTCCGTTATCGGTTACCGATGTCTACGCACACTTCTATTCTTGTAGACAGTGTTGGGACTCCAAATGCAGAGGTTTGTAGAACAGCAGCAAGTTTCCCTTAAGTGGATCACCCAAGGTTTATCGAACTCAGGGAGGTAGAGGTCAAATATATCCCTCTCAAGCAACCCTGCAATTACGATACAAGAAGTCTCTTGTGTCCCCAACATACCTAATACAATTGTCAGTTGTATAGGTGCACTAGTTCGACGAAGAGATAGTGAAATACAAGTAATATGGATGATTATAAGTGACAATAGCAATCTGAAATAAAAATGGCATCAAGCAAACATATAGCAGAACTGGTTGTATATAGTGTTTCAATGCTTAGAAACAAGGACTAGGGATCATACCACTCACTAGTGGACACTCTCAACAATAATAACATAATTGAATGCATAAATACTATATCTTCACTATGCTACTCCGAAGTACTCTCCGGCCGAATAACAAACACCAATCATTGCGTAGGGCTATAACAACACTCCTTAGAGTTCTCATTTCCCCATCTAGGTAATCCCCACGCTATCAACATGAGACCTAGATGGTTCCAAACCAACACCATAATTTCATAGGGTCACCCAACACAATATATATATATACTAGCAAAATACCCGTGCGTTGCCACGAATCATACTAAGTATGGCGAAAGTTAACCAAACGTATACAATTATCATTCTATTATACTCAAAACTAAAATCCATTGCAAAGTATACATGTCCACACCCATTTAATATAGTTTGAAAAAAACACTTGCAAAATTTTACATGCTCGAATTGCGTAATACATAAATCTCTTCGGGAAAGAACGGTAACAGATGGTGAAGACCAAAATTATCGAATGAACTCTGTGATATGAAATATCTTAGTAAAAGAATTCACAACACACAAGTATCTTCTTTACTTCTCTATTACTCTATCTCCTTACTTTCGGTAGCTTATTAATAATGTTGATTTTTGCACAATAAAGGATCCAGGATTAAAAAGAGAAGTTTGTTTCGAGGTTCAAATTTGTGTTGTGTGCTAATTGACAGTGACAGTATATACTCAAGGATTTTCTTCAATTCCAAACTGAATGAGTTGGTATTGATCGTCAGTAGATTCTCGAGTATATACAGTGACAGTGTTGCATTAAGAATATAGTGGCCGTCTTTCAGGTCTAAACCAAATGAGTTGCCAAGAATAAGAGTATTGCAACAGCATTATAGATACTCTTATTAAATGGAACCTTTTTCGTAGTTTGTACCACTCGCTTGTGGAATCAACTGATGTATGCATACATCAGTTTTGTGAGTAAACATCACGGGACAAGACAACTCGGTTAGGTAGACTTTTGTACAACGCAACTCTTTTTCTTTTTCTTGAAAGGAACTTCGGGACGGGGGCAAACCCCTACGTTTCATTTTTTTTATTAAAGAGAGCTGAGGCAGCTTGGTAAAACGGTACAGAAAATGCAAGAACTTAAGGGTGGAAACAGAGGAAGGGAAATCTAGTGCTGAAAACATCGACATAAGAGTTTAGTCAGGCCATTCCTCAACCCAGCGGCTCACTGCTGCATTTTCCTCTTTCTTGGCTCGATGTGCACAAAGCTTGGCAGTCTCAATACACTGCGTGGCAAAAGTTTGGACCGGAATTTCCAAGTCATCACAGATCTTGCCATTTCTAGAGAGCCAGATGCTCCATAGAGCTGCAGTCATGATCAGGTCCCATGCTTTGCTTTTTTAGGCATGATCAGGTCACAATGAAACTCTTACCCTTATCCTTTCCTCGTAAGAAATATACTCCTACGTTCTTTGTTGGCAATCAGTAAGGCATGAATCTGTTCAGAGATTGGATGATGTTTTGGCGCGAGCAGCAGACAAGAAGCTGGTGGCCTTCTTCACGGATCTTTTCATGAGGTCCCAGGATCCTGTCGCATCTATCGTCTCCCACCACCTGCAAGCACCCACCATCTTCCATATATTTAAAACTTCAGTTGGTGGCAGAAATGACACACACACATATTAGACAGACGTGTACCTCTAGCTGCATTATCTGATCAATGGTTGCAGGTTGCCATTTAAGAACTTCACATCGCCTTTGGGCCATATAGATTCGATCGTTTTCAGCGACGGCACCATTAGGTTTTCGCCCTCTTTTCAAGCCTCAGGGTTTGGTGTGATACCAAGAGAAGGATCCAAAGTGATGTGCAGTATAAAGGTTGCTTCATAGGTATGTAAAGGATCAATGCCTCAGATGAAAGTATGCATGGACCGAAGGATGGCAAAGGACTAAATTATCAGGAAACATAATTCACATGATTATTAGATGCATACCACAAATTATGTTATTTATCTGACAAATAAACAGGTAACTGCAGCTTGCTGCCTTAGTCAAGCTATGCACAAACTATGGACCAGTTCTCAGTTTGGTTCAAGGCATTAAATCAGTTATGTTTCAAACATATCTTAAATTATGAAATTAGCAGTACAATTAACTACATAGCTGCTCATCCTTACCCATGCCAATTGATCATGGTATCTTCATCATTCCATTCAATTGAGGCCCTTCTACGAACACACCAAGACTATCAGTCATGCAATTTCCCAAATTTATGAAGGAAATAAGCTTTCCATCAATTGCACCAATCTTCAATAGAATTAAATGCTAGATTACAGGGCTGAGATTACCATTAGAACAAAGATATGAAGAACCATTTGCACACTTTCATATCCATCAAGAACAACACTTAACATCTCCACGGTCTCCAGAAAAAACAAATATGGACATCCCGAGCGAGCAAACCTCCCTCGCTTAACAACTTCAGGAATACATATACATCTTAGAAAAAATAAATATATTTCTGATAATTTAGTCCTTTAGAACATTTTTATAACCTTTTGAACACATTTCACTTTTTATATTTTTGAAAATATAAATAATTACTAATAGTACTTAATGTATATTTTTAAATTAGAAAATTAATATAATGAGGTTTTGATTAAATAAAATTTCAGAGACAATAAACATATCAAATACTATTTTTGAAATTCATTTTACCTCACTTTCATATTTTTATAAACTTAACATTTCAGTGATTTACTAATAGCAACTTAAATCCATTTCAAAAATAGAAAATTAAATAAATATAAAAGTGGCTTAAATAAAATTTAGAAAAATCCTCAAGCTTTAATATTGTTTTCAAGATCTATTTTATGTTATTTTCAAATCAAAACATTTTATGAATATCACTTTGTGCTTAAAACTTGGAATGACATTTGGATATCAATAAAAATAGTTGTTATTCTCGTAAAATAATTTTGAGCCATAGGAACTGTTAGAGGTAATAATTCTATGGTTTCCAAGTCTATAAAACATTATTCAAAGTAATATTTGATTTGAAAACATGTTATAAAATACGGATTTCTAAGAGAAAACAATTTCTTTGAATAATGAATTTTTTTGAATGGGCTTTTAGGGTTTAGGAAAATAGAGGCCTACTGGATTCTTAATTTCAATATCATTGAAATGTGTATTGTTTTCTTTTGTTTCTTGCATCTCATTGGTTTTTGGTGACTTACTAAACATGAAAACAAAAAGTTTCAAATTTTAGTGATTTTTGGACTTTCCAAAAATCAGGGATGTTACACATGGTTAGGACATTTGAGTATTAATGTTTTCACTCTTCCCCAAGCTTGGACAATGATTTCTCCATCACGAGGCCAAAAATTATAAATGTAATTCATGTCTAAATATAGTTCACGAGGAGGATAAAATTTAGAGTAAAAGAGAGATTCAATCTCCTTCCACTCCAAATGACGAGGATCATCTAGTAGCTCATACCACTCCCTTGATTTTCCCCTAAGTGACAAAGAGAATAGCATCCTCTTACCTTGGAACATTTAAATACCCGCACACTTGAACAACTCGCATAATTCACGTATAAAGAGTAAATGATCACTAGGATGGATAGTTTCATCTCCAAAATAGCAGTTATTCATGACATGTTCAACAATTTTCATAGGTATTTTAAAGGGAATACTTTCAGTAGGAGGATTTAAAATATCACAAGCATCATTATAATCACGAGAGCAAAATTTCTCCTCTAAAGCCGGGGAACTAAAAAGATCATTTTCATAAAAATTAGCTTCCCCAAGCTTAGAATTTTCCCTAGCATTAGAAATAATGGTATTCAAAGAATTAATGCTAATAACATTGCTACCACTATTATGCAAACAAAATTCCATAGGTTTTTAAATTTTCTCTTCAAAAGCATCATGTCCTAATTCAAGATAAAGATTATAAAGCTCTCTCATATTTTTGTTGTTTTCCATTAAGCCTAAAGATAAAAACAAGGAACAAGTAAAAATAATCCTAACTAGTGAAAATAAAAACAAGAAACAAAAAGATATATTAGCAGAATCTAAAGGAAATAACTTCGAGCACTCACACAGACGCAAGAGGGTATGAGTACCTTTTACCTTACCTCCCCGGCAACGGCACCAGAAAAGAGCTTGATGTCTAGGCACGCTTCTATTCTTCTATACAGTGTTGGGCTTCCAAGTGCAGAGCTTTGTAGAACAACAACAAGTTTCCCTCAAGTGAATCACCCAAGGTTTATCGAACTCAGGGAGGTAGAGGTCAAAGATATCCCTCTCAAGCAACCCTATGATACGTCATAAACGTATCCTTAATTTCTGATGTTCCATGTTGTTTTCATGCCATATGCTACATGTTTTCCTTACACTTTATATCATTTTTATCGATTTCCTGCGACCAATCTATTGACAAGATGCCACAGAGCCAGTTCATGTTTTCTGCTATTTTTAGTTTCAGAAAAGTTGTTCTGGAAATATTCTCGGAATTGGAAAATTCGAAGCCCGGAAGTCTTAGAATCCCCGAAGGTTCCAGGGAGTCCCGGAGAGGCCCAGAGGGGGGCACACCATAGGGCGGCCCGCCCCCCTAGCCGCGCCTAGGGGTGGTGTGGGCCCCTCGGGCATCCATCGCCATCCCCATTTTGCCTATATATTCCTCTCGGATAGTTAACCCTAAAGATATACCACTTTTCCACGAAAAACACCCGAGGCCGCCATCATCGTCAACCCGAGATCGGGAGGGTTCTGGAGTTCTCCCCGACACCCTGCCGGGAGGGAAAATCATCACCGGAGGGGTCTACACCACCATGCCCGCCTCCGAAGTGATGCATGAGTTGTTCATCCTTGGACTGCGGGTCCATAGAAGTAGCTAGATGGTTGTACTCTCCTCTTTATGCCTCATGTTTAGATCTCGTGAGCTACCTCACATGATCGAGATCATCTATTTGTAATGCTACATGTTGTGTTTGATGGGATCCGATGATTATTGAATGCTATGTATTTTGATTATCAATCTATCATGTTATCTTCATGTGTATGTTATTTATGATCTTTCATGTTCTCCATTGTTAGTAGATGCTCTGGCCAAGTAGATGCTAGTGACTCCAAGAGGGAGTATTTATGCTCGATAGTGGGTTCATGCCTCCTTTGCATCTGTGCTCGAGTGACAGAAACGTGACGGATCGAGGATGTATTGTTGCCATTAGGGAGAAAATAACGATGTTTACTTCGTTTACATTACACACTTTTCTTATTGCGATAATCTTTTGCTTCCAACTTAATACCCTACGTTTGTTCAGATGATATTTGAAGGGTGGATTATTAGTCATAGATGCAGTTGGATGACGATCTATGTATTTTGTTGTAATGCCCGGATGAATCTCATAGTAATCTTTATGTCATGCATGCTTCTTTATATATCAATTGCCCAGGTGTAATTTGTTCACCACGCATGTTAGCTATATTTTATGGAGAGACATCTCTAGTGAACTATGGACCCCGGTCCATTCTATCATACTGATAATACATCCACTATTTCCACTGTTTTCACACTGCTTCCACTGTTTCCACACTGCTACTGCTGTTTTCATATTGTTCTCATAATGTTTACCACACCATACATTTAACATCTTTGTGTTCAGCAAAACTGGTGAGATTGACAACCTCACTCCTTCATTGGGGGCAAAGTGAATTGATTGTGTTGTGTAAGTTCCACGTTGCTGCTGAATCGGTAGTGCGCCCTGCCACCTCAGCTGCATCAACCTTCAAAAATTGCTTGTCCTCCTACTGGTTGATTCAACCTTGGTTTCTTTTCTGAGGGAAAACTTGCCGCTGCACTCTTCACAACCTTTCTCTTGGGGTTTACCAACGTCAAGGCACAATCAAGTTTTTCTGGCACCGTTGATGGGGAGCAAAGTTTTCAAGAGCAAGCAGCCTCCCATCAAGGCACCATCACCCTGCAATTACGATACAAGAAGTCTCTTGTGTCCTCAACACACCTAATACAATTATCAGTTGTATAGGTGCACTAGTTCGGCGAAGAGATAGTGAAATACAGGTAATATGGATGATTATAAGTGACAGTAGCAATCTGAAACAAAAATGGCAGCAAGCAAACATATAGCAGAACTGGTTGTAAACGGTGTTTAAATGCTTAGAAACATGACCTAGGGATCATACTTTCACTAGTGGACACTCTCAACAATAATAACATAATTGAATGCATAAATATAATCTCTTCACTATGCTACTCCGAACCACTCTCCGGTTGGATAACAAACACAATTCATTGTGTAGGGCTATAAGAGTACTCCTTAGAGTTTGCATTTTCCCATCTAGGTAATCCCCACGCTATCACCATGAGACCTATATGGTTCCAAAAAAACACCACAGTTTCATAGGGCCATCCAACAACAAAAAATATATCATGCTAAACCACACGGTGCACACACTCTCGCCTTTACACCGTGATCAAAGTGTCTACGTAGATCTCAGAACAAAACCACTTGAGTAGCATAACAGATGAAGAGTAACATCTACTTATTCAACTAGATTACAAAGGTCATGATCACATTAAGATCACACCATGGGAGAGAGAGATGGGACACATAGCCACCGGTAGAGCCCTCAACCCCGGGGGAGAACTAATCCCTCCTCATCATGGGAGACAGCAACGGCGATGAAGATGGTGGTGGAGTCGATGGAGATGGTTCCGGAAGAACTTCCCCGTCCCGGCAGGGCGCCAAAACAGAGATTTCTGTCCCCCAAAACTTGTCCGTGATGGCGGAGGACCTATAAAGCTTTTCGTGCAAGGAGGCTCGATATTTTAGGGTTTATGCATCGGGGGGATTATATAGGCGAAAGGGCGATGTCGATGGTCGCCCGAGGGGCCCACACCACCTATAGGCGCGACCAGGGGGACCTGTGCCCACCTATGGTGTGGCCACCCTGTGGCCCCCCTCATGGTCTCCTTTGGACTCCGTTGACGCTCCTGGAATTCTAGGACTCTGGGATTTTGTTTCGTCCAATTCCGAGAATATTTATAGACAACTTTTCTGAAAGCAAAAACAGCAGAAAACAGGAACTCGCTCTGTGACATCTTGTCAATAGGTTAGTCCCAGGAAATCGATAGAAATGACATAAAGTGTATATGAAACATGTAGCATATGGCATGAAAACAACATGGACCATCAGAAATTATAGATACATTTGAGACGTATCAGTTACCTCGTTCCCTATCCTTTACTTTGTGTTTGTATCTTGATTATTGTTGTTCTTGTCATATAGGTAAATTCACCGTATTTGCATATCTAGAGAATTTACCTCTTCTTTTTCCGCGGAGGAGAGAATTTACCTTTGTGTCAAGCCTAAATCAAAAAAGAATTAAAATTGATCGTAGAACCTATTCACCCACCTTCTAGGTGCCCATACTATCCGTTCAAGCGGTGGGACTGTTGACGATTCCGCGTATCCCACCTTATGGACCCAACAGAGTGTGGGTATCACGTGTTACCCGTCTGAGAGCTCGCACACATACGCCCGTGAAAGTCCTGCATCACTTCACCGTCCAGGACTAGGCACCGCAGGTTCACATCGAGGTGGAGAGATCCCAACACATGGGAAATAGAGGGAGAGAGATTAGATCTAGGTCTAATCGGGAGATGACACATCCTCTCCCAATTAGAAGAGGATCTAAACCAATTATAGGGTTTCTAATTAGAAGCTCTAATCAATTAGAGGTGTTCTAATTAGAGGCTCTAAGTCAATTAGGGATGTTCTAATTAGAGGGTCACTAATTAGAATCTCTAATTCCGAGAGAGAAAGATAGAGACAAAAGGCCAATTGATATGTCTAAATGGGGGTGGGGATTTGGGGAGTATATATGGTGGGAAAAGTAGGGGGCTTTCCTTATATTTCGGTCATCTTGGGAGACCCAAACCTGGCCGCACCCTGATGGCGTGTAGACACACGTTCGTTGGGAGACCCCAAGAGGAATTTATGAATAGTACAACAGCAAGTTTCCCCTCAGAAATAAACCAAGGTTTAATCGGACAAGTAGGAGAAAGAAATCACTTCTGGAGGTTGTTGACAACTGATGTTGGCAGGGCGCACTACCAGGCTCAGCAACAACATAGAATCTACACACAACACAACCAAGATACTTTGCCCCAACAAATCAGTGAGGTTGTCCATCTCACTGATTTTGCTGAAAACAAAGGATTAGACGTATAGTGTGGAAAATGATGTTTGTTTGCAGTAAATGAAAAGATAATAGTGTTTGCAGTAAAAGAGAACAGTGCTTGTAGTAGGTTGTATTATCAGTGTAAAAGAATGGACCAGGGTCCACAGTTCATTAGTGGTGTCTCTACATAATAGATAAATAACATGGTGGGTAAAGAAATTATAGCTGGGCAATTGACAAAATAGAGGCTGCACTGTAGTGCACATACATGACATGATGATTACTATGATATTTATTTGGGCATTACATCGTGATACATAGACCGTAATCCAACTGCATCTATGACTAGTAATCCACCCTCAGGACGTCATCCGAGCAAACTTTGGGTATTAAGTTGCAAGCAACATATTATTGCATTAAGTAAAGTGCGTAATGTAAGAATAGAATTATCCTTAGACAAAGCATTGTTGTTTTATCCCTAGTGGCAACAGAACATCCACAATCTTAGAATTTGCTTTCGCTCTCCCAAATTACCGGAGGCATGAACCCACTATCGAGCATAAATACTCCCTCTTCGAGTTACAAGCATCAAGTTGGCCAGAGCATCTACTAGTAACGGAGAGCATGCAAGATCACAAATAACATAAACATGATGAATCTATAATCAACTTGACATAGTATTCAATATTCATCGGATCCCAGCAAACACAACATGTAGCATTACAATAAGATGATCTTTATCATGTTAGAAAACTCACAAGATCTAAACATGATAGCACAAAAGGATAAGACAACCATAGCTACTGCTTTGGACCCATAGTCCAAGGATGAACTACTCACGCATCACTTCGGAGGCAGGCATAGTGATGAAGATCACTCTCGTGATGATTTCCCCTCCCGGCAGGATGCCGGGGAGAGCTTTAGAACCCTCCCAGTCTAGGGTTGACGATGATGATAACTACATAACTTTTTGTGGATGGAGGCTCGTGTGTTTAGGGTTTTCAAAAGGATATAAATATATAGGTGAAAGGGCGATGTTGGTGGGCGCCCGAGAGGCCCACACCACGTGGTGGCGCGGCCGGGGAGGAGGGGCCACCCTATAGTGTGGCCGCCTTGGATCCCCCCTCCGGGTCTCCTCCGGACTGCGGGTACGTGACAGAAATATAGGACGCTGGGTTTTTGTTTTGTCCCATTCCAAGAATATTTCTGAAACAACTTTTCTGAAACATAAAATAGCAGAAAACAGGAACTGGCGTTGTGGCATATTGTCAATAGGTTAGTCCCAGGAAATGCATAAAAATGATATAAAGTGCATAGAAAACATGTAGCAATTGGCATAATAACAACATGGAACATCACAAATTATAGATACGTCGGATACGTATCAAGCATCCCCAAGCTTAGTTCTACTCGTCCTCGAGTAGGTAAAACAATAAAAACAAAATAATTTCTAAGGTGACATGCTACCAACACAAGCTTGATCATCATTATTGTAAAAATATTGCAAGCTGAGATCAAAGTATGTTGCTTAGAAAAGTGAAAGTTAGCAACTATGTTGCAACATGAAAAGTAACTCAAACAAAAGATCATGAATAATAATGCATTGAAAGTTATACATTTGTTTCGAGCATAAAGAAAACATAGCAAAGTGGTATTCCGCTTGTCCTTAAAGTGGTAGAAAAACATAAATGCGAGGACACCTTCAAAGTTCAAGTGGTGACTAGATACAAGTAATTTGAGAACAAGTAATAACATGATCATGAATCAATCAATAATAATTTTTGGGACTGATGCACATTATACTCACAATGACAACTATGCTCTCTTAATTGGTGCATAAAGTTAGAAGATAAAGACTCAACATAAAAGTAAAAGAAAGGCCCTTCGCAGAGGGAAGCAGGGATTACTCATGTGCTAGAGCTTTTTATTTGATTAAACAGAGGTATTAAAAATAATTTTGAGAGAGGTGTATGTCTATGTCAACGAATGGTAAATAAACAATACATTAAGTCACAGGTTAACTAGACTTTACAAGAGCGGCTCCCATTGAAGGGCGTCCTTTCTAATGGGGTCAGTAAATCATCTCTCTTCTCTTTTGTTTACACACTTATGCTTAACTGATAAATCAAGGAAAAAAAAGAGTGAAGATAATTTTGTAGTAACCAAATTTGGGGCTGGGCACCCTGTTGCCAGCTCTTCTAGCGAATTGGATAAGCGGATGTGCCAATAGCCCAAGTGTGTAAATTCTAATCAATAAGTGAAATAAAGATCGTCTACCTACGTCCTCATGAGCTAAAACAAAGCACAAAACATGTATTAATTTTGAAGGTTTTAAAGGTAGCAGATGAGAAATTTACTTTGGAGTGGCTGTTAAATACCACATATAGGTAGATATGATGGACACATTTGGCAAACTTTTGGTTTTCGGGAGTTGGATGCACGAGTAGAGCTCATACTCAGTACATGTGAAGGCTAGCAAGTGACGGAGGGACAAATTAAGAGACAATAATGGCCATAATCATGCGTAGCGACAAAAACATTATTAATCAAAGAATAAATGATATTACAAGTAAAAAACTAAATGATCATAGAGGCTAGAGGTGACTGGTTTCTAGTCACAACATGGTGTAAGCATGCTCCAAGTCAACCAAATAAAGCATTGGAAGGAGAATACCACAATATTATGCTTTGATATGATAAAAGCAATTCATGATTTCTTTCAATGGCACATTAAGCACTCTCAGATATTTGAGACAAGTCATGCTACATCAATAACTACTAAGCATATAATTAAAATAATATCTAACATGACATGTTAAAGTCTAAGCCACAGTCTAAACAACCTTCACTTGCACTGTTATAAGCATGAAATATTTTATTGCTTTCCAACAACAATCAATTTATTTCAACCAAAACTCTCCAAATAATTTATCAATGAAACAAGAGAGTACTACTCTACAATAACTAACAGCTCTGAATAAGAGATGCATGAAAAACAGGAGCTAAAAGGATTGTAGTAGCTAGATGACAAGTGAAGAATACATGTATTCATATGAAAAAGCGGAGTGTGTCTCTCTCCCACACAAGAATTCTAGGATCAAACCAAGTTTATTACAGAAAATAAAAACAAACATACGCTCCAAGTAAAGTACATAAGATGTGACCGAATAAAAATATAGTTTCACTAGAAGTGACCTGATAAGTTGCTGATGAAGAAGGGGATGCCCAAGGCATCCCCAAGCTTAGACGCTTGAGTCTTCTTGGAATTTCCCGGGATGATCCACGGGGACATCCCCATGCTTTAGCTTTTCAATCTTCTTGATCACATTATATCATCCTCTTCTCTTGACCCTTGAAAACTTCCTTCACACCAAAATCGAAGTAATTCTCATTAGAGGGTTAGTGCATAATCAAAAACTCACATGTTCTCCATGGACACAAGCATTACCAACACTTTCTAAACATTAGCTACAGACTGATGTTTTTGTGGAGCAAAGAAATCAACTAAACATAGTAAAAGAGAGAATGCAAAGTAAAAAGAAAAATCTGTCAAAACTAGAACAGTCTGTAAAGACAAAAAAATTCGAGGCACTTACGTTGCTCAGATCAGAAAACTCCAAACTAAAAAAAGATGCGTACATATCTAAGGATCATGCATAAATTTTCCAGGATGTTTCGATTTTTATGGAATTTATGGAGAATTAAACAATGGACAACAAAAATATGTTCCTCTGCAGAAATCCAAATCTAGCATCAACTTTTCACTAGAGACTTTACTTGGCACAACAATTCGAAAAAGTAAAGATACAAAGGAGTTCCTACATAAGTAAACAACACCCTGACTCAAAGAAAACAAAAGAAAAATTGCAGAAATAAAACATGGGTTATCTCCCAAGAGTGCTTTTCTTTAACGTCTTTCAGCTAGGCACAGAAAGAAAGAATAAAGTATTTTCAAGTGAACAAACATCCAAATCAATAATCTCTTCTAAAACACATCTTGTAACAATTGGTACTTTAGGTACCCCTGAAGATGATTCAACATGTAAATCACTCTTAATTTCAATAAAAGTTTTATCAATTTTAAGCTCATTATGGGGTTTTAGTTTAGACACCTTGGGAACATACATGCACTTTTGCTCTTTTTCCGCAAAAGCTTTCTCCCTCTTAAATTTAAGGGAAGAAAAAGTTGAACTTACAGTTCCATAGGCTCCTCTAGTTTACAATCCTGAGGTTTTGATTATCATGAGTATTGCTAGCCTCTAAAACAGTTTTTTGTTGATACTTACTATTGATTCATTAACTTTGCTTGCATTATCAAGGAAATTTGGCATTTTTTTCTCCAGAGAGTTCAACTTTTTTTTATAACAACTTCTAAAGTGATCTCAGTCTTAACATTTTTAGTAGGTGGTGTTCCTACTAAACTTTCAATTAAATTACAGGCTTCCAAAGAAGGAGTTCCCAGAAAATTACCACCTGTAAGAGTATCTAGAACATATCTATACCAACTAGTAATACCAACATAAAAATTCCTAAGAAGGATCAATGTAGAATATATTTTTGTACATCTATGATGAGCATCACTTATTCTATACCAAGCATCTTTCAAACTTTCTCTCCCTTGTTGTCTAAAAGAACGAACCTCAACTTTAGGAATACTCATTTTAGTAATATTAAAACAAGATAACAAAAATAACAACTATAATAGGAACTAATTTTTGTGTATTTTTTATATAAAGAAACAAACGAAGGAAAAAATAAAATAAACTAAGCAAAACAATAACAAAGTAAAAAAGATTGGAGGTGAGAGACTCCCCTTGCAGAAATCCTCTTCCTCCCCGGCAACGGCGCCAGAAAACAAGCTTGATGGCGTGTAGACACACGTTTTTGGGGAGACCCCATGAGGAAGGTGTCGCACCCGGACTTCTAGAGGATACTCACCGTACGAACTGAACAGTATTCTGATGGGATTACGGGGCTTACCGGCACCCGCGTCCTCTTACGAGTAGGCCAACACTTATGTGTGACAACCCATCGCTACTGTTCATCGTCGATGTAAACTATCCTGTAGAAATCAGGACACTACCATTGACGTACTTCATACCATACACACATGGTACGTCAACGGCTTTGAATAAAAGGATAACACAACATGCCTCTAAGACACAAAAGATGGAAATAAGTTGCAAATGGCCCTCACTAGGGCAGAGATAGCAAATACAATCATCCAGAGGACACATGTCCCAACATAACATCATTACATCTCAGCGGAAGCATTCAAAGGGGGTCTGAGTACAGACAAATCCAAATAGGCTTAAGAAGCCGGAAATTGAAATAAAGACGGAGCCCATCCACGATGTCTCGGATCCTGCCCGGGTCCGCTAACTACTCGTCAGCAGCCTCGTCAAACTCCACGTAGTAGCCGTCACCTGGATCCTCGTAAGCGTAGTCTGCGGAAACCACAGCCCCAAAGGGGTCAGTACATAGACGTACTGGCAAGCAAGACTCACAGTTCACCAAAGTGTAGCCCGTCAACACCAAGCACAGATGCCTTGGGTTCAACGGAGGAAAGGGGTATAAAAGATGCTGCAACTGGCTGCACTAACCAACTACAGAGATTCTACCACTTCCAACTATCAGAAAGGGGATAAGATCGAGTGTTGTAACCAACTGAAAGATAACTTCAAACAAACCCATCCTGGATCTCGCCCCTTATCCAAAGAAGCAATCCGAGGATAACTCACACAGTTGGATTACAGATGAATCAAGTTATTGTGTCAATAATCCTATTACTAGTCAAGTTGTTAATCATGGGGTGTGAGATTGTGAATCATTAGGTTTAAGTTGTCCTGAGTACTTGTTAGCCAGTACTTTCACCAAGTTAACCATAACCGCGAAAAACACGGCTTCTCGAGAAGATTATCCCTGCAGGGTTGCACCAATTTGGCCGTACACGTATGAATAACCCGCCAGATGGGATGCCTCCCACCAAGCGGGGCACTCAACACAACTCAACTCTTCTTCGCATCAAGCCCAAAGCACCTTGGGCGCACAGCTAATCAAGCCCCGAAGAAAAGGGACCCTCATAGCACTCTAAGACCGTGTCCCCCTATATGCCGACTACGAAAGTTCCACCCTGCGCTGGGCTCGCAAAAACATGCATGCGGCAAATGGAAAACACGAACTAAATGAGATGATTTGGACGAGATGCGAATCGAATCAAATTGAGGGGGGCGCCCATACTCGCTTCCCACATGCGGGTCGTGCGCTCATCATGGATCAGTAGACAAGACCCTTTTCCTATTAGGGTCGACACTAGCAGGCCTCAAAACCACACAGGGCCTCCTGCCGGTGCCTTATCATCAAATTATTATTTTACAAACATTAGCATGATTGATTGATTGATTAAACATCGAGCCCCCGGAACATAATAAGGATATAGTAACTGAAAGTAACGGGTAACAGACTCGAGCAAAACAACCTAAGCATACTAGTAAGACACTGGCTCAATCAGTAGGGTTGTAGGAGGGGTGGTGAGGCAATATCAGGGTTAAAGGATTCATGTGATAGGTTCGTAACAGAAACAACTACCACTAAGGCTAGCAGAAATAGACAACAGAAAGTATCGGTAATCAGGGTTGAAAGGAACACAATGGTTCATGTGAGTGATAACTTGCCTGCGAACTCAGCAGCCTGGTACTGAGCTAGATCCTCAGAAGGGGTGCTGTAAGGATCGTCTGTCTCAACGTCGTCGTCTATTCGAGAAGAAGCAAACAAACAAAACAGGAATGTAAACAATCATTATCATGGCATTGTGCACAATCAAGATGATGCATGACAAGTTAATGGTTGCATCAAAATAAACTAGCTAACATGATAACACAATTTAAATGGACCCCTATGCTATTTTTGAGTGGCATATGGGAAAGGGTCCATAATTAAGTGGAACAAATGATTTACAATTAATTATTATGTGAAAGTTGTTAGCATGATGCATGCATGATGGTAACAACAAAATAACAACAAATAACAATAATAGATGCAAGTGATAAAAGGATTTCACAAGTTTTGGAAAGTTTGGTTACTTAAACATGTCACACAAGTATTTGTTGTTTTCAACAAGTTAAAGTGTTCAAAACAATTAAAAAAAATTATATTTGAAAAGAACATCAAATTTTAGTTGGATTACATGTTTCAAATATTGAAATTGGAATTAGGATGAATTGATTATGAATTAAACAATATTAAACAAGTTTTAATTGAATTCAAAACAAGTGTGAATTTTATTTGAATTTTATTTGTTCAAAACATAAATTCAAACTCACATTTGAAAAGTTCACACTTTGATGGTTTGAAAACATATTTTGCATGTTCAAAATATTTTATATTGAGCAAGTTATGATTTTATCAAATTTAAATG
This sequence comes from Alopecurus myosuroides, assembly GCA_028641055.1. NCBI lineage: Eukaryota > Viridiplantae > Streptophyta > Magnoliopsida > Poales > Poaceae > Alopecurus > Alopecurus myosuroides. Next base: position 96,567,141 of record CM054062.1, read on the forward strand.
AATTAAATAAGGATTAAATTATTTAGGCAATTTAAATTATTCAAACCATGAAACAAAATTTATATTTGAATAGGTTATTCAAAATGGTATGGAAAACATATTTTATTTGTATTTATTGGATTAACAATGAATTAGTTATTGAATTTAGCAATTTGCATCTAAATTATTCAAATTTGAATTTTTAAATGCATTTGGGAATTTCAAAACAGTACACAATTGGAATATTTGGAAAGATGATTAAATTTGGAACAACAAACATATATAACTTTTATTAATTGGAATTATAGATTAAAAGTTATTCATGTTTTAGTTTTAGTGTTTAATTCTGCAATTAAAACAATTAGATTTAAAACAGAAACGTGTTAAACATTTTTCACCGCACAGGCACTTAGCCACTGCCACTGCAGCGTGGGCCTGGGGCTCGCTGTGCTTGCGTGGCAAGCGAGAGGCTGACAGGGGGGCCCTCCCCGCCAGCGTGGGTGGAAAAAAGTGTGGGATTTTATCCCAGGGTGCCAGGGATCGAACCCAGCACCTCGCCCTCGCGTGCGCTGTGCCTGAACCAGCTGGGCTGTGCCCGTTCGTTGTCAGGTTCAGATACGCAGGGAGGATATTGTTACTAAGCGAGATACTGAACTTCACTGACGAAACAAACGACTGAACTCTGTCAAAGGAGATGTCACCGGCGGCGAGCGGTGGCCGTGCTCGAACTGGTGGATGTGTGAGTGTGCAGATGGGGTGCGAGCGAGTGCTGCGAGCAAATACAGAGAGGAGGAGGGGTAAACGGTGGTCACCGTGGGGTTTTCGCCGCGGTCGAGCTCGACAACGGAGGCGATTGCCGCGGCGGTGACGATGATGGTGGCGGGGATCCGGTCGTTGGCGTGCTTGGCGGCGGTGTCCAGAAGATCGAGGGGGTAACGGCGGGTTGTTTCCCGCGATCAAAACACGACGATTGTCCCTGCAGCGATGACGGCGATCATGGGTTCAGCGATGGCGGTACGGTGGCCAGAGGCGTTGAGGAACGCGGCGTCGATTCAGAGGCTTACCGCGGCCGAGTGGATGTCGTAGATGTAGAGGAGGGTGAGGGGAAACGAGCTCGGGGTTCAGGTAGGGTGGAGGAGGGCCATGGCTGAGACGGTGGTCGGGGTTTCAGAGAGCTTCTCGCCGGTGGGAATCCAGAGAGGTGGCAGAAGCGATCGTGGCGAGGAAGACGGCGGCGGAAAAGAGGGGGACAGGTGACCTAGGGTTGGGTGCTGCGCCCTAGGGTTCCGTGGGGGTCTTATAGGGTGCTGGGGAGCGCGCACGGCCGTCGACGCGCTCGTCTGCCGCCGTGGCATGTCCCGATGGACTGCCGTACGGGGAGACGACGATCTAATCGAACCGGTACGCGGTGCTAACGGGCTGGGCTGCGCGCGCGGTAGGCTTAGGTGGGTTGGGCCGTTAGGTGACGCGCGCGCTGCTGTTGTTTTTTTTTTTTGCTTTCTGTTTTTTTTGTAGCAATAGAAATTGGAAGGAATTGATGGTTTTTAGGTTATGAAAAAATTCTAGGAAAATTAGGGTGAGCTCATTGTGTTAAATACAACCAATTATCAAGTTTGAACTTCAAAAATATTTAAAGTTTTGTGCTGTTTGAAAAATAAACTAAATTTGAAAGAATTTTGATATTAATTAAACATTAATGAAAACAAAGCATTTTAATAGGGTGACCCCTATTATTTAATGTGATCAATGATTATAATTGTTTGGTGAAAGCCATAGATTCAAAATGGGTACTGATTTGAAGAGTTGGTTTGAATTTGAAAGTGATTTAGAATTAATTGATTGAATTACTTGTTTGATTAAAACCAACAAATTAATGAGTGATCAACATGGAATAAAATGGAACAAATTGGTTGTTTTCATTTGTGATTTTTATTCCAAATGTTGTAACAGAGCAAGTATGAAATAACCATTTGAATTTGTTTGAGTTTCATTATGAAAACAAGATAAAACAGATGCAAAACAAATAGTAAACAAATGCAAACAAATAATTAAACATGATGACATGATGCAATACTTGAATTAAAACAAGAAACAAAACATTCTAGGGGATATTTCATACTTGGGATGTTAAAAAACGCCCCCCTTGAAGGAATCGCGCCCCGAGATTCCTTACTGATAAGTGAAAAGGTCCGGATACTTCTTGCGAAGATCCTCTTCGGTCTCCCACGTTGCCTCTTTATCGGAATGATGCGACCACTGCACTTTCAAGAACTTGGTGCTCTTGTTGCGAGTCTTACGCTCGGTCTCATCGAGAATACGAATAGGGTGCTCCTCATAAGATAGATCATCTTGCAGTTCAATGGAATCATGATCAACTGCACGATCTGGATCTTTGAAACACTTCTTGAGTTGTGACACGTGGAACACATCGTGCACCTTGGACAGTTTTTCTGGAAGTTCAAGACGATAAGCATTTTCTGCACGCCTTGAGAGGATGTTGAAAGGACCAATGTACCTTGGTGCAAGCTTTCCTTTCACACCAAAACGATGAGTGCCTCTGAGGGGAGTTACACGGAGATATGCCTTGTCACCAGGTGCATAGATCATATCCCTGTGCTTGCTATCATAATAGCTCTTCTGACGAGACTGAGCAATCCTGAGATTGTCACGAATGATACGAACTTTCTCCTCGGCTTCCTTAACAATGTCAGGGCCTAAGAGTGATCGTTCACCAGCTCCAGACTAATTGATTGGACTCCTGCATCTGCGACCATACAGTGCCTCAAATGGTGCCATGCCTAGGCTTGCCTGGTAGCTGTTGTTGTAGGAGAATTCAGCATATGGAAGGCAATCCTCCCATTTCATGCCAAAGGAGAGACCACATGCTCTGAGCATATCCTCGAGAATCTGATTGACTCTTTCGACTTGCCCCTGAGACTGAGGGTGATAAGCTGTGCTGAACAGAAGTTTGGTGCCTAATGCTTCTTGAAAGCTTTTCCAGAAATGAGAAGTGAATATGCTTCCACGGTCTGAGCTTATTTCCAATGGAACACCATGAAGAGGAACAACCTTTGCTGTGTAGAGCTCTGCTAACTGGCTAGCTGAGATAGTTTCCTTGACAGCAAAGAAGTGAGCTACCTTAGTGAGACGATCAATAACAACGAAGATTGCATCGTTGCCCTTCTTGGACTTTGGGAACCCAGTAACGAAGTCCATTTCAATCATGTCCCACTTCCACTCAGGAATTTTCAGAGGTTGGAGTAGACCTGCTGTTTTCTGATGGACTGCCTTAACACGTTGACAAACGTCGCATTCAGAAACGTATTGAGCAATTTCACGTTTCATGCCAGGCCACCAATACAGTGTTTTGAGATCCTGGTACATCTTTGTACTTCCAGGGTGGATTGAGAGAGGAGTTTCATGAGCCTCCTTGAGAATGATATCTTTGAGACTTTGAATCTGAGGAACTGCAATGCGTCCTTCGAAGAACACAGTTCCCTTGTCATCAATTGAGAAGGACTTGAATTTATCATTGCCTTCCTTGATGTGCTCTACAATCTTCTTGATTTCAGTATCACGAAGTTGTTCAGAACGAATCTTGTCCTCGAGAGTTGGACTGGCTGTCAAGCTAGCAAGGTAACCTTGAGGGACAAGACCAAGGTTCAGCTTCTGGAATTCTTCATGAAGTGGAGGTTGGCTTTCCATGATCATGAGATTATTGCAATAGGATTTGCGACTGAGAGCGTCGGCCATAACATTAGCCTTGCCTGGAGTGTAAGAAATGGTGAGATCAAAGTCTTTAATCTTCTCAATCCATCTCCTTTGCCTGAGGTTTAGATCTGGCTGAGTGAAGATGTATTTCGGACTCTTATGATCGGAAAAGATTTCAGTTTTGTTACCCAACAAGTATTGTCTCCATTTCTTGAGGGCAAACACAACTGCTGCAAGTTCTAGGTCATGTGTGGGATAGTTTTGCTCATGTGGATTCAACTGACGTGAAGCATAAGCCACAACTTGACGTTCTTGCATAAGAACTGCACCTAGACCTTGGAGAGATGCATCGCAGAATATCTGGAAAGGTTTGCTAGTATCTGGGCCAACCAGAACAGGTGTGGAAGTGAGTTTAGTCTTCAAGAGATTGAAACTCTCATCACATTGTGGAGTCCAAACGAACTTCTTGTCCTTCTTTGTGAGATCAGTGAGAGGTTTAGCAATCTTGGAGAAGTTTTGGACGAAACGACGGCAATAGCTAGCCAAGCCAAGAAAACTTCTGACTTGCTTCACCGTCTTAGGGGGTTTCCAATCAACAATTGCCTTAACCTTTTCAGGATCAATGGCTATGCCTTTGGCAGAGATGATATGACCAAGGTAAGCAACTTCTGGGATCCAGAACTCACATTTGGAGAATTTGGCATACAGACGATGCTCGCGAAGTTTCATGAGAGTGAGACGAAGGTGTTCTCCATGCTCTTCCTCGGATTTTGAGTAGACCAGAATGTCATCGAGATATACCACAACGAACTTGTCGAGGTATTCATGGAAGACAGAATTGATGAGTCTTGAGAACGTTGCCGGTGCATTGGTGAGACCAAAGGACATGACGGTGTATTCATATAGACCGTAACGAGTGGTGAAAGTTGTCTTAGGAATATCTTCCTTTCTGATCTTTATTTGATGGTAACCCATCCTCAAGTCCAACTTTGAGAATATTGAGGCTCCAGCAAGTTGATCAAAAAGATCATCGATACGAGGAATTGGATACTTGTTCTTGATGGTTTTCTCGTTGAGAGGACGATAGTCAACCACGAGTCTTTTTGTTTGATCCTTCTTGGCAACAAACAGAGTTGGACAGCCCCAAGCGGAGGAACTAGGCTGAATGTAACCTTTCTCCATGTACATATCGATTTGCTCCTTCAACAATTTCAGTTCAGGAGGAGCTATCTTGTATGGATGCTTAGAGATTGGAGCAGTACCTGGCTCAAGCTCGATCACGAACTCAACTGCTCTGTCCGGAGGCATCCCTGGCAACTCTTCTGGAAAGACGTCAGGGAATTCACAAACCACCGGAACATTTTCAATTGCAGGAAGGGGTTTAGCATCGAGGTTGAACAGCTGAACATAACTTGATCCATATGGAGAATAGACTATCTGGCCCGAAGGGTGTGATAGAGTTATTGACTTTTGAGCATAGTCAATTTTAGCTTTGTGGGTCTTCAACCAATCCATACCCAGAATGACATCAATGTCAGAATTTCCCAGCAACATTAGTGAAGCAAGGAATATGCGACCTCCAATTAGGATTTGATTGTCCATGCTTATCTTGGAAGTAATCATTTTAGTTCCCGGAGAGTGAACATAGATTTGATTGCTTAGTGGAACCAGCGCTAGGTTGTACGTTGTAGCAAAGATCTTTGACACAAAAGAATGCGATGCTCCGGTATCAAACAACACTTTAGCTGGAAAAGAGTTTACGGGTAATATACCGAGAACGACGTCAGCAGCTTCCTCAGCTTTGTCGGCCTTGATATGATTCACCCTCGCGGTCCTCCCGACAGGCCTGTTGTTGGAGTTGAAGGCTTTAGTCGGAGGAGCACGAACCATTGCCTGGTTGGTGTTGGGGCGAGGAGGTGGAGGTAGCTGCCTCTGAGTGCACTTATCAGCGTAGTGTCCAGTCTCCTTGCACTTGTAGCAAGTAACGACACGAGGAGTGCCTGGTCTTGGTTGCCCCATTGGAACCCTCTGACCCTGCATCTGAGATGGGTTGGGTGGGCGGGGACCAAAGCCTGGAGAAGCTTGGGCATTTGGAGCCCGAGTGACAGCACCATTTGGCACCCAGATGCGGCGCTTCTGCGGAGGGGTGGTCATGTTGGAGGAGGAACCACCCTCACGCGAGTGCTTACGGGAATCCTCGAACGCCTTGCGCCCATTCTCCTCATTGAGCGCGGTGTTCACGAGCTCTACGAAGTCCTTGCACTTGATATTGGTGAGAGCGTACTTCAGTTCCGGGTTAAAACCTCGGCGGAACCTTGCCATCTTCTTGGCTTCAGTGGACACCTCGTCACCAGCGTATCGAGCGAGACTATTGAACTCGTTCTGGTAGCCAAGGACGTCCAGCTTGCCCTGTTTGAGAGAGCAGAATTCCTCACGCATCCTTTCCATGAGACCATCTGGGATGTGGTGCTTCAGGAAGGCATCCTTGAAACATCCCCAGGTGATAGGATAACCAGCTCTCATGGTCTGGTAGTTCTCCCACCAGGTAGCTGCCTGACCCTTCAGTAGGTAGGTGGCATACTTGACTTTATCCTCCTCAGCAACGTGAGCTATGTCCAGAGCCCTGTTCATCTCCCTGATCCAGTCATCAGCATCCAGAGGCTCACGTGTTGCCACGAAAGCTCTCGGCCCCATGCTCAGAAACTCCTTGATGCTGACTCGCGGAGCATTCTGGTTGTTGTGCTGGTTAGCCGGGATCTGGGCCATCTGAGCCACGACCTGAGTCATCTGAGTCAACAGCTCCGTGAGCGGAGGTGGTTCAGGCGGGTTGCTCCTTGTTGGCGGCATCCTGGATAGACATTCATTTTAGCACAACAACAGAAAAAGGATAGACTTGGTAACCGAAAGATAGATTATTCCGACGCATGAATAGATAACCAACAGGTTCATCATCACATGTTCAAATACATCAGAATATCCAACCCACCAATACATGGTTCGAAAAGCACAGGCTAACTAAACATAGCTAGGAATGGATACATCGGTACTCCCATGCTCATCACGCAGGACGGCGGTGAGTAGTACGACGAGAGATACGGTGAGGAGGAATTCCCCGGAAGTAGGTAGAACGACGATCCACTTAGATCGGGACTGCTCTGAGAGCAACTCTCGGTGTGGTGAAGTAGAAAGCGTCGTCTCCCTGTGCTCCAAAGCGTGGAATCCCAGTGTAACCAGTTCCGAGATTGAGGAGTGGACCTCTGATCGGCTCGTAACCTCCAGCATCTGGTAAACTACGTCCAACTGTCTGATGGAAACGGGCAAAGCGCTCATCTCCAACAAAGTCTGTGGTGTACGTAGCCAGATGAGTCAAAGCAAGATAGAGCTGCTCCCTGACTGAGGCTAACTCCTGAGAAAGTGTGGTGGCAACAGCGTCACTGTGCCTCACAAACTGAGCGGTGATGTGCAGCCTGGTGTTATCATGCTCGTAGACATCCAGGTTGTCGTAGAGGGTGAAGTGAGCTCCCGCTGACGTGATGAAACCACGGGGGATGTGGCGATAGATAGAATCGTCAAACCCCCAGTAGTCAGCACGGAGGACGGTGAGACTCACGTAAGCTGCCTGCTGCACGGCCATATCCACTGTGGAACCTACTGCCTCGTAGCGGTGGACAACGCTCATGCCATCATCTGACAGAATGTAGACGATAGCCTGGTAGTAGGTCTGGTCAAACTCTCGCTCCTGCTCGTAGACCTGGTACTCTGGTGCCCAATGGAACCCCAGATAAGTGACCATGTCCCTCAGCATGTCCGGATAACCGGCGGTGCTCTCACAGCGAGTCATCCGAACCACCTGCGGGTAGAACCTGAGATCCATCTGCAGATGATTTGGGAGGTTTTGATTAGACGCCGGTAGAGAACTGAAGTGGAAAGCAACAACAAGGTTCAACGGACGAAAAGGATGTTGAAAAGAACAGGATAATGAAGCAACATCGGGAAACACGAGACCAAAACTCCTGAGGTACTACGGAGAACCCAAAACACGTGAAATCCTAGCTTGAAAGTTTGGGTGAGAAGAGAAAACAACGTTGCACTTCCTTACCAGAAAAGGGTGGGTGGGTGGGGAAAGAAGAAAAATGGCAGAATTCCTACTCTCACGTTTCATTTCTCCTATATAGCTATAAAATAGTTTCTAGACTCAACTGCGACCAGTAAAAAGGGATCCTACAGGCAGACAGGCTCTGATACCATTTGTCGCACCCGGACTTCTAGAGGATACTCACCGTACAAACTGAACAGTATTCTGATGGGATTACGGGGCTTACCGGCACCCGCGTCCTCTTACGAGTAGGCCAACACTTATGTGTGACAACCCATCGCTACTGTTCATCGTCGATGTAAACTATCCTGTAGAAATCAGGACACTACCATTGACGTACTTCATACCATACACACATGGTACGTCAACGGCTTTGAACAAAAGGATAACACAACATGCCTCTAAGACACAAAAGATGGAAATAAGTTGCAAATGGCCCTCACTAGGGCAGAGATAGCAAATAGAATCATCCAGAGGACACATGTCCCAACATAACATCATTACATCTCAGCGGAAGCATTCAAAGGGGGTCTGAGTACAGACAAATCCAAATAGGCTTAAGAAGCCGGAAATTGAAATAAAGACGGAGCCCATCCACGATGTCTCGGATCCTGCCCGGGTCCGCTAACTACTCGTCAGCAGCCTCGTCAAACTCCACGTAGTAGCCGTCACCTGGATCCTCGTAAGCGTAGTCTGCGGAAACCACAGCCCCAAAGGGGTCAGTACATAGACGTACTGGCAAGCAAGACTCACAGTTCACCAAAGTGTAGCCCGTCAACACCAAGCACAGATGCCTTGGGTTCAACGGAGGAAAGGGGTATAAAAGATGCTGCAACTGGCTGCACTAACCAACTACAGAGATTCTACCACTTCCAACTATCAGAAAGGGGATAAGATCGAGTGTTGTAACCAACTGAAAGATAACTTCAAACAAACCCATCCTGGATCTCTCCCCTTATCCAAAGAAGCAATCCGAGGATAACTCACACAGTTGGATTACAGATGAATCAAGTTATTGTGTCAATAATCCTATTACTAGTCAAGTTGTTAATCATGGGGTGTGAGATTGTGAATCATTAGGTTTAAGTTGTCCTGAGTACTTGTTAGCCAGTACTTTCACCAAGTTAACCATAACCGCGGAAAACACGGCTTCTCGAGAAGATTATCCCTGCAGGGTTGCACCAATTTGGCCGTACACGTATGAATAACCCGCCAGATGGGATGCCTCCCACCAAGCGGGGCACTCAACACAACTCAACTCTTCTTCGCATCAAGCCCAAAGCACCTTGGGCGCACGGCTAATCAAGCCCCGAAGAAAAGGGACCCTCATAGCACTCTAATACCGTGTCCCCCTATATGCCGACTACGAAAGTTCCACCCTGCGCTGGGCTCGCAAAAACATGCATGCGGCAAATGGAAAACACGAACTAAATGAGATGATTTGGACGAGATGCGAATCGAATCAAATTGAGGGGGGCGCCCATACTCGCTTCCCACATGCGGGTCGTGCGCTCATCATGGATCAGTAGACAAGACCCTTTTCCTATTAGGGTCGACACTAGCAGGCCTCAAAACCACACAGGGTCTCCTGCCGGTGCCTTATCATCAAATTATTATTTAACAAACATTAGCATGATTGATTGATTGATTAAACATCGAGCCCCCGGAACATAATAAGGATATAGTAACTGAAAGTAACGGGTAACAGACTCGAGCAAAACAACCTAAGCATACTAGTAAGACACTGGCTCAATCAGTAGGGTTGTAGGAGGGGTGGTGAGGCAATATCAGGGTTAAAGGATTCATGTGATAGGTTCGTAACAAAAACAACTACCACTAAGGCTAGCAGAAATAGATAACGGAAAGTATCGGTAACCAGGGTTGAAAGGAACACAATGGTTCATGTGAGTGATAACTTGCCTGCGAACTCAGCAGCCTGGTACTGAGCTAGATCCTCAGAAGGGGTGCTGTAAGGATCGTCTGTCTCAACGTCGTCGTCTATTCGAGAAGAAGCAAACAAACAAAACAGGAATGTAAACAATCATTATCATGGCATTGTGCACAATCAAGATGATGCATGACAAGTTAATGGTTGCATCAAAATAAACTAGCTAACATGATAACACAATTTAAATGGACCCCTATGCTATTTTGAGTGGCATATGGGAAAGGGTCCATAATTAAGTGGAACAAATGATTTACAATTAATTATTATGTGAAAGTTGTTAGCATGATGCATGCATGATGGTAACAACAAAATAACAACAAATAACAATAATAGATGCAAGTGATAAAAGGATTTCACAAGTTTTGGAAAGTTTGGTTACTTAAACATGTCACACAAGTATTTGTTGTTTTCAACAAGTTAAAGTGTTCAAAACAATTAACAAAATTTATATTTGAAAAGAACATCAAATTTTAGTTGGATTACATGTTTCAAATATTGAAATTGGAATTAGGATGAATTGATTATGAATTAAACAATATTAAACAAGTTTTAATTGAATTCAAAACAAGTGTGAATTTTATTTGAATTTTATTTGTTCAAAACATAAATTCAAACTCACATTTGAAAAGTTCACACTTTGATGGTTTGAAAACATATTTTGCATGTTCAAAATATTTTATATTGAGCAAGTTATGATTTTATCAAATTTAAATGAATTAAATAAGGATTAAATTATTTAGGCAATTTAAATTATTCAAACCATGAAACAAAATTTATATTTGAATAGGTTATTCAAAATGGTATGGAAAACATATTTTATTTGTATTTATTGGATTAACAATGAATTAGTTATTGAATTTAGCAATTTGCATTTGAATTATTCAAATTTGAATTTTTAAATGCATTTGGGAATTTCAAAACAGTACACAATTGGAATATTTGGAAAGATGATTAAATTTGGAACAACAAACATATATAACTTTTATTAATTGGAATTATAGATTAAAAGTTATTCATGTTTTAGTTTTAGTGTTTAATTCTGCAATTAAAAGAATTAGATTTAAAACAGCAACGTGTTAAACATTTTTCACCGCACAGGCACTTAGCCACTGCCACTGCAGCGTGGGCCTGGGGCTCGCTGTGCTTGCGTGGCAAGCGAGAGGCTGACAGGGGGGACCTTCCCGCCAGCGTGGGTGAAAAAAAAGTGTGGGATTTTATCCCAGGGTGCCAGGGATCGAACCCAGCACCTCGCCCTCGCGTGCGCTGTGCCTGAACCAGCTGGGCTGTGCGCGTTCGTTGTCAGGTTCAGATACGCAGGGAGGATATTGTTACTAAGCGAGATACTGAACTTCACTGACGAAACAAATGACTGAACTCTGTCAGAGGAGATGTCACCGGCGGCGAGCGGTGGCCGTGCTCGAACTGGTGGATGTGTGAGTGTGCAGATGGGGTGCGAGCGAGTGCTGCGAGCAAATACAGAGAGGAGGAGGGGTAAACGGTGGTCACCGTGGGGTTTTCGCCGCGGTCGAGCTCGACGACGGAGGCGATTGCCGCGGCGGTGACGATGATGGTGGCGGGGATCCGGTCGTTGGCGTGCTTGGCGGCGGTGTCCAGAAGATCGAGGGGGTAACGGCGGGTTGTTTTCCCGCGATCAGAACACGACGATTGTCCCTGCAGCGATGACGACGATCATGGGTTCAGCGATGGCGGTACGGTGGCCGGAGGCGTTGAGGAACGCGGCGTCGATTCAGAGGCTTACCGCGGCCGAGTGGATGTCGTAGATGTAGAGGAGGGTGAGGGGAAACGAGCTCGGGGTTCAGGTAGGGTGGAGGAGGGCCATGGCTGAGACGGTGGTCGGGGTTTCAGAGAGCTTCTCGCCGGTGGGAATCCAGAGAGGTGCCAGAAGCGATCGTGGCGAGGAAGACGGCGGCGGAAAAGAGGGGGACATGTGACCTAGGGTTGGGTGCTGCGCCCTAGGGTTCCGTGGGGGTCTTATAGGGTGCTGGGGAGCGCGAACTGCTGTCGACGCGCCCGTCTGCCGCCGTGGCATGTCCCGATGGACTGCCGTACGGGGAGACGACGATCTAATCGAACCGGTACGCGGTGCTAACGGGCTGGGCTGCGCGCGCGGTAGGCTTAGGTGGGTTGGGCCGTTAGGTGACGCGCGCGCTGCTGTTGCTTTTTTTTTTTTGCTTTCTGTTTTTTTTTTGTAGCAATAGAAATTGGAAGGAATTGATGGTTTTTAGGTTAGGAAAAAATTCTAGGAAAATTAGGCTGAACTCATTGTGTTAAATACAACCAATTATCAAGTTTGAACTTCAAAAATATTTAAAGTTTTGTGCTGTTTGAAAAATAAACTAAATTTGAAAGAATTTTGATATTAATTAAACATTAATGAAACAAAGCATTTTAATAGGGTGACCCCTATCATTTAATGTGATCAATGATTATAATTGTTTGGTGAAAGTCATAGATTCAAAATGGGTACTGATTTGAAGAGTTGGTTTGAATTTGAAAGTGATTTAGAATTAATTGATTGAATTACTTGTTTGATTAAAACCAACAAATTAATGAGTGATCAACATGGAATAAAATGGAACAAATTGGTTGTTTTCATTTGTGATTTTTATTCCAAATGTTGTAACAGAGCAAGTATGAAATAACCATTTGAATTTGTTTGAGTTTCATTATGAAAACAAGATAAAACAGATGCAAAACAAATAGTAAACAAATGCAAACAAATAATTAAACATGATGACATGATGCAATACTTGAATTAAAACAAGAAACAAAACATTCTAGGGGATATTTCATACTTGGGATGTTACAGAAGGTATGAAGAGTACAACAACAATTTTTCCCTCAGAAAGAAACCAAGGTTTAATCAGACCAGTAGGAGAATTAAATCACTTATGAAGGTTGTTGACAACTGATGTTGGCAGGGCGCACTACCATGCTTAACAACAACGTGGAATTTGCACACAACACAAGCAAGATACTTTGCCCCAACGAATCAGTGAGGTTGCAAATCTCATCGGTTTTGCTGAAAACAAAGGATTAGACACATAGTATAGAAAATGATGTTTGTTTGCAGTAAATGAAAAGAGAACAACGTTTGAAGTAAAAGAGAACAGTGCCTGCAGTAGGTTGTATTATCGGTGTAAAAGAATGGAACGGGGTCCACAATTCACTAGTTGTGTCTCTCCATAACAGATAAATAACATGGTGGGTAAACAAATTACAGCTGGGCAATTGACAAAATAGAGGCTGCACCCTAGTGCACGTACATGACATGATGATTACTATGCGATTTATTTGGGAATTACAACATGATACATAGACCGCAATCCAACTGCATCTATGACTAATAATCCACCCTTAGGATGTCATCCGAGAAAACTTTGGGTATTAAGTTGCAAGCAAAAGATTATTGCATTAAGTAAAGTGCGTAATGTAAACAATAGAATTATCCTTAGACAAAGCATTGCTGTTTTATCCCAAGTGGCAACAACACATCCACAATCTTAGAAGTTGATGTCACTCTCCCTGATTACTGGAGGCATGAACCCACTATCGAGCATAAATACTCCCTCTTGGAGTTACAAGCATCAACTTGGCAGAGCATCTAGTAGTAACAGAGAGCATGCAAGATCACAGATAACATAAACATGATAAATCTATAATCAACTTGACATAGTATTCAATATTCATCGACACAACATGTAGCATTACAATAAGATGATCCTGATCATGTTAGGAAGCTCGCAAGATCTAAACATGATAGCACAAAATGAGAAGACAACCATATAGCTACTGCTATGGACCTGCAGTCCAAGGATGAACTACTCACGCATCACTCCGGAGGCAGGCATGGTGATGAAGAGCCCTCCGGTGATGATTTCCCCTCCCGGCAGGGTGCCTGGGACAGCTTCAGGACCCTCCCGACTACGGTTGATGATGACGGTGACTATAAAAATTTTCGTGGATGGAGGCTCAGGTGTTTAGGGTTTTCCCGAGGATATCAATGTACAAGCGAAAGGGCGATGTCGGTGGGCGCCCGAGAGGCCCACACCATGTGGTGGCGCGGCCAGGGGCACGCCACCCTATGGTGTGGCCGCCTCAGAGTCCCCCTCCGGGTCTCCTTCGGACTCCGGGTACGTGACAGAAAAATAGGACCCTGGGTTTCCGAGAATATTTCCACAACAACTTTTGTGAAAGAAAAAACAACAGAAAACAGGAACTGGCGCTGTGGCATTTTGTCAAAAGGTTAGTCCCAGGAAATGCATAAAAATGATATAAATTGCATAGAAAACATGTAGCAGTTGACATAATAACAACATGGAACATAAGAAATTATAGATAGTCGGAGACGTATCACACCCCTGATACGTCCCAAACGTATCTATAATTTTTGATGCTCCATGCTTGTTTTCTTTATGTTCTTCCATGTTTTCTACATGTTTTACTTCGTTTTCCAGATGATTTCATGGACTAACCTATTAGCAAGTTGCCCAGAGCCAGTTTCTGTTTTCTCCTGTTTTTATGCTTCAGAAAAGTCCCAAAGAAAATATTTGCTAAAAGTCCTAAATATAGGTCATTTTGTAACCGGAACAAAGACGGAGTCCAAAGGAGAGCTGGAGGGCAGCCAGGGGCGACCAGAGGGGTGCCAAGTGCCCCCCTAGACCATGCCTGGTGGTCCTCTCGTGGCCCTGGCCACCGCCTTCCGTCGCCTCTTCGGCTATAAATTCACTTTAACCCTGAAAACGTTGGGACGAAGAAATTTTCCACGAAAAAGGTACATAGGTTCCATCACCTAAAAATTCCAATCTAGGGCTTCTGGAGTCCTGCTCCGGCACCCTACCGGAGAGGGGGATTGTCACTCGAGGCCTCTACATCACCATGATGGCCTCCAGACAGATGCGTGAGTAGTTCATCCCGAGACTACGGGTCCATATCAGTAGCTAGATGGTGTTCTCTCCTCCTCGTGCCACCATGTTTAGATCTTGTGAACTTCCCTACATGATCAAGATCCCCGTTATGTAATTGCTACATGTTGTGTTTGTTGGGATCCGATGAACCATGATATTATGGTTATTTTGTTCATGTCATATTGAGTTGCTTCACTTATATCTTTAGAGAGTTTTAATATTGTCTTGCAATGCTCTCCGGCGTGTATGATTGCTTTGGACAAGTTTTTGTATGCACCTCCAAGAGAGGGTTTGTATGCTAGATAGTGGGTTCAGGCCTCCTTTACATATGTTCTCGAGTGACAGAAACGTGACAGGTGGAGTCATGGAGGATGTGTTGTTGCCACTAGGGAGAAAAAATCGATGTTCTTGTCTACGGATGCAAATTATTGCTTACATTACGTATTTTTTAATGCATTTGTCTGTTTCTCACAAGCAATCACTTCGTTGCTGCAACTTAAGACTAGCGAGATTTGCTGGATTGCTGTCTCAAGGTGGACTTTTAGTAATAGATGTTGTCGGATGGAGGTCTATTTATCTTGACGTAATGCTTACAACGTTAGAACCCGTGAACTTTATCTCTTCATAATAGTATTGTTATACGTTCATGATTTGTCAATTCTCCAGCTGCAATTTGTTCACCCAACATGTTTATTGTTCTTAGGAGAGACACCACTAGTGAAACTATGGCCTTCGGTACTATTTTCCTCATTGATTACAACCTCATTTACTTGCTTTCCATCATCACTTGCTCGTTGGTCTATTTTCATTTAATATTCTCCAAACATTCAATACAATTAATTTTCCAGTTTCCAGCAAGACAGGAAGATTGAAAACCTTCTCAGAAAGTTGGCAACAAGAGAGGGGTTGTGTTTGTGTGTAGGTCCACGCTTGTTGAAGCGCTAGACAATGATACGTTGCAAACGTATCCATATTCTATCCAATACCTTTTGTTTTCCACAAGTTTTATATCGTTTTCCGGATGTTTTCATATACTAACCTATTAACGAGATGCCCCAAGACAATTGTTGTTTTTTGCTATTTTTCTATTTTATAATAGTTCTTAAAGAAATATTCTCGGAAAGGGTTAAAAATCCACGAACATATATTTTTTTACCCGGAATGAAGACGAAGTCCAAAGAAGAGCCAGAGGGGAGTCCGGGGCCCTGGGTTCCCAGCCCAAACTAAGATACAACAATAACGATAAAATCTCCTCACACTATGGACTTGAGAAATCATGAACTTAGCTTGTGCAAACAAGGAAACAAGAAATGTTATGATTCTCCTATGGGAGCCACTCTTGAAGCCATTAAACATGAAAAGATGATAGATCATTTGATAGAATTCGTTGACATAGACATACACCTCTCTCAAAATTGTTTTCAATATCTCTGTTTTATTAAATAAAAAGCTCTAGCACGTGAGTAATTCCTACTTCCCTCTACCAAGGGCCTTTATTTTAGTTTTATGCCGAGTCTTTATCTTCTTACTTTATGCACTAGCTGAGTGAGCATAGTTTTCATTCTGAGTATAATGTGCATGGTCCCAAAATTTATTATTGATTGATTCATGATTATGGTATTACTTGTTCTCAAATTATTTATATCTAGTCACCATTTAAAATTTGAAGGTGTCCTGGCATTTATGTTTTGCTACCACACGAAGGACAAGCTGGATACCACCTTATTTTGTTTTTCTTTATGATTGAAACAAATGTATCACTTTCAGTGCATTATTATTCATTGTATTTTATTTGTGTTACTTTTCATGTGCAACATAGTTGCTAAGTCTACATTAGTTCAAATAATATTTATCATGCCTTTGTTGAAGTACTTTGATCTCCGCTTACAATGATTTTACATAACGTTGATCAAGATTTGTGTTGGCTTCATGTCACCTATTTTGTTATCACTTACCTACTCGAGGACGAGCAAGAGTCGCTTGGGGATGCTGATACGTTGCAAATGTTTCTATAATTTTTGATGCTCCGTGCTTGTTTTCTACCCAATACCTTTTGTTTTCCACATGTTTTCTATCGTTTTTCTTCATTCTCAAGATGTTTTCATAGACTAACCTATTAACGAGATGCCCCAGGCCAGTTGCTGTTTTTGCTATTTTTCTATTTCAGAAAAGTTCTTAAAGAAATATTCTCAGAAAGGGCTGAAAATCCACGAAAATCATTTTTTTACCCGGAACGAAGCCATAGTCCAAAGAAGAGACAGAGGAAAGCCAGGGGGGCCCTAAAGGGGTGCTAGGCGTGGCCCCACCCTAGGCCGTGCCTGGTGGGCGCCCTGGCCACCGCCTCTCGACGCCTCTTCGCCTATAAATTGCCTTTCACCCTAAAAACACCGAGGACAGAGTTATTTTCCATGAAACATACTGAGAGGCGCCGTCACCTCGAAAGTCCAATATAGGGCTTCTGCAACCTTGTTCCAGCACCCTGCCGAAGAGGGGGATCGTCATCGGAGGCCTCTACATCGCCATGACCGTCTCTTGACAGATGCGTGAGTAGTTCATCTCGGGACTACGGGTCCATTGTAGTAGCTAGATGGTTGTTCTCTCCCCTATGCCTCCATGTTTAGAGTCACGTGAGCTGCCTCACATGATCGAGACCACCGTTATGTAATTGTACATGTTGTATTTGTTGGGATCCAAGGAACCATGAGATTATGATTATTTTGTTCATGTCAATATGAGATGCTTCACTTATATTTGTAGAGAGTTTTAATCTTGACTTGCAATGCTCTCTCGTGTTTATGATTACCTTGGCCACATAGTTGTTTTCACCTCCAAGAGAGGGTTTATATGCTATATGGTAGGTTAATGCCTCCTTTAAATCTGTGCTCGAGTGACAAAAACATGACAGATGGGGGATGTGCTGTTGATACTAGGGAGAAAATAAGGGTGCTCTTGTCTATGGACGAGGACCACTGCTTACATTACACAGCATTTGTCTGTTGCACACAATGCAATCACTTCGTTGCTGCAACTTAATACCAGAGAGATTTGTTGGATAGCTTTCTTAAGGTGTACTTTTAGATATGGATACATTCTGGATAGCGGTCCATATGCCTTGACGTAATGCCTACAATGTTAGAAATTGTGAACTATATATCGTCATAATAGTATTGTTATACGTTCATGATTTTTCAAGTGCCCAACTGTAATTTGTTCACTGTGCATGTTTGTTTCCTTTCGAGAGACACCAGTAATGAACTTATGGCCCCCGCTCCTATTTTCCTCATATTTTCAACCTTCTTTTAAGAACTTTCATAATTGTTTTTTTGTTGTTCCTTTTTTTTACTTTTATTACTTTTCAAGACTCTATACGTTTAATTCTCTAGTTTTTAGCAAGACCGAAAGATTGACAACCTTCCGGAAAGTTGGGGCAAGAGAGAGTTTGTGTTTGTGTGCAGGTTCCACGCTTGTTGACGCGCCAGACAACAAGCAACCTTCTCCAATACTACGAAGTCCTACTGGTTCGATAAACCCTGGTTCCTTAACTAGGTGAAATTTCCGCTAGAATACATCATACCTTCCGCTTGGGGTCTCCAAACGAGCGTGTGATCATGTCAGTATCAGACAACAAGCACCCTACTGAGATACTTCGAAGTCCTACTAGATTGATCACCCTGATTCCTTAACTGGGGGAAATTCGCTGCTGACTACACCATACCTTCCTATGGGATTTCCCAACGGATGTCTGATCACGTCAACAAGCAACCCCTCCCCCAAGTCCAATCCGAATTGGGCTTGGGAGTCCTCTCCAATCCCATCGAAAACTTGCTTGATTTATTTTTCTCAATTTTGGGATTTTCTATTTATTCCCAAAATCACATAAGAAAGTCCCCAGGAGGGTGATGCGCACTGTGCATTAAACTTGGGCCCATATGGCAGCCCCCCAAATATTGGGGTGCAGCCCTGGGGCAATTCTACCCCCTCCGGCACTACCCCCCTTTATGGAAAGTCCTATGAAACTCTTCCGGAAACCCGTGAACCCTATAGATAAAATCATCGACCTTATCTACTGATGTTAGAAACATATTTCTAACATCCCGGTACATCTCATATCCTCCTTTATATCTCATATAACATTCTGCCGTACACCGACATTATTTCTCTCTTATAGTTTTTTTCCTGAAACGACTCCGATTGACACCGGACTTGTATATGTGATATCGTAACGACATTGACCATTACCTATTGATGTCAGAAACATATATCCAACATCCTGGTGACACCCCATGTCCACCGTAATCTCTCTTGAATATTAATTCTATCACGTCGGAACTATCCAAATGATACCCGCTCTCCTCTGGACCAACGAATGCAAACAACAGACTTTGACGCCTTAAGTGTGTGACCCCTACAGGTTCGATAACTAGTAGACATAATTGGAAAATCTTTTTACTAATCAATAATGAACATCGGGACCGTAGACGTCCATATTGATTCCTACAAGTTATACAAAGAAAACTGTTGAAACTGTTGGTTATTAAGTAAGTTCATATTACTTCGTAATACCAGTCAATACCTCGAGACGAGATGAATGATAAGACCGTGATTAAACTCTTTAATCACTGTATCACATTATTGTCGATATCCGGAATGATTCGTTTTACTCGTTACCGTGTTATAGTATCACCATGACTAGTGTCATGTCTTTGTATGCGCAGACTTATTTACCGATACTATTTCCCCGAGCGAATCCTGGATGTATCTCTCTATTATCTAGAAGAGTAATTCCCAGTGTTGAACTATCACGATGATAAGAACACTTTCGAGACCACCCATTGTTAGCCTTTTCGATCATCCAGTTTACGGTGTGATACTTGACTATACCAAAATGATCTTTATGGTATATTCTCATGATCTAAGGAAGCAAACAAAATAACCATATTGTGACGATACTATTTAGCAAAACTAATCTCGTAGTATCTCAACTACTCGGGTCTACCCAGCCACAACGTTGAAACAACATTGTACTCCTATTAATATTGACATAACAAATATCCATGATCAGAAAAACATGGTCATCTAATAAAGAGTTTGTCTGTGAGACATCACAAAGGGTTATATGAAGGGTTCGTTGCAAAGAAAACAAAAATTTTCCTACACGAGAGACACCCGAAAGGCCAAGATCTAATCTAGGAGACGAAGTGCAACGGGCAACGAGAGGGTTAAGGAGAACACATACCCTCGAAGACTCAAAGTGGTACGAGATCAAATCTCGTTGTTGGCGTAGTCGTACTCACACCGATCCCGATAGCGAGAAGATGAGCACCGCAATCCGGCGGTGCATCCGTGATTGGTCACACGTACGGTTGATGACGACCTCCGTTCCCTCGTTCCAGCGGGGCGTGGAAGTAGAGTATCCCTCGGAACTCCAGCAGCACGACGGCATGGTGTGGTGGAGAAAAACATTGCTCAGGGCTTCGCCAAGCGCACGAACAAGTGGTGGAGCAGCGGCAGGAGGGAGGAAGAGATGACACAAGTGTGTGTGTGGGGGGGGAGAGGGAGCTCTCACCCCTCCTTTTATAGGAGGGGATGGCAGCCACGAATTTTTGGCTGCCTCCACCTCTCCCTCATCATGTGAGTGGAGTCTCCACTCAACCCACTCATTCTTCCATTAATTCCCACTCAAAATCCCAAGGGTTTTCTTTAATAAATAAATAAAACAATTTTATTTCTATATTCTAATATTTGTTAATTCCATTAACAAACATTAACATATAACCCCTTGAGTTAGTTGTTAAATCTATTAACAACCATTTGATAAGAATCCCCTTGAACTATTTCAAAATTACTCGAAACAATTTCGGTGACTATTTCAATATTCCCCGAAACAATTTCGGTGCTGTCCAAACTTTTCTCCGATATTCCGTATCCTCTCAAATGCGTCATCGAACCTTAAGTGTGTCACCCTACGGTTCGCGAATAAGATAGACATGATCGAGACTCCTCTCCGATCAATAATCAACAGCGGGATCTGGAGATCCGTGATGACTCCTATATATTCAACGATGACTCTCGTGATCGTGTGAACCAACAACGCCGTGAACTATTCCCTTTGTCTCGCGATATTTTACTTGTCCGAGATTCGATCATTGGTATCAACCATACCTTGTTCAATCTCGTTACCGACAAGTACTCTTTTCTCGTTCCCGTGATATAACATCCTTTGTGATCATATCACGTGCTTGCAAGCGGTTTCGATGTGATATCACCGAGAGGGCCCAGAGTATATCTCTCCGTCATTTGGATGGACAAATCCCACTCTTGATCCATGATCCTCAACTAATACTTTCCGAATACTTAACGACACCTTTATAGTCACCCTGTTACGGTGTGACGTTTGATGCCATCAAAGCACCCTTCCGGTATCAGCGATTGACATGATCTCATGGTCTAAGGAATAAGTTACTTCGTATGTTTGATATAACAATGTAAACTAAATGACTTGATCGCATTGCTATATTCTCTTTGGGTATATGTTCATCACATCATTCTTCTAATGACATGACCCCGTTATTAATAACATCCAATGTTCATGATCAGGAAACCTTGATCATCTATTAATCAACGAGCTAGTTAAAAGAGAGGCTTTACTAGGAACCATTGTTTGTTTATTAAGCACACATGTATCAACGTTTCCGGTTAATACAATTCTAGCATGAGAAATAAACATTCATCATAAACAAGGAATAAGATAATAACCATTTTATTATTGCCTCTCGGGCATATTCCCTTCAGTCTCCCACTTGCACTAGAGTCAATAATCTAGTCTGTAAGCACTTAACACATATGGCGTACCAGTGTTATTACCATGCTTCGCATGTGGTAAACATTATCAAAAAGATCTGAACCGTTCAGGTCCTATTGTATTTGCATGTTCTTTGCGTCTACACGCATCACTCATTCTCTAATGAGATGGCTTTGCATATATATGGTCAATCGGTGAAACCTTAATTCCTCGGCTTAAACCATTGTCACTAACATTGTGAAAATGTAGCTTCATAGTGTTTAGCAATCTTGGAAACTCACCAAGTTCCGGTGATACCTTAATTCCTCAGCTTAAACTGATGTTACTAACATTGTGAAAATGTAGCTTCATAGTTTCAGCATTCTTGGAAATTCACCAAGTTCAATAAAGAACTCCTTGACACAAAATACGCTTATAATCAGTTGTTAACACAACGATATACTTTAGCCTTTGTTGTAGTATCTGTCACAATATTTTAATTTCGAAACTCTTTCAAATCCAGCATGGAACTTTCTTCCATCCTATTGTGCTACCCTTCATCACATATTTTATTTGAGATAAAATTACTTGAATAAATGACAAGACTATTAGTGTAACATATTACAACTAATATTTTGTCATTACTATATAGGAAAACATATCCTTAGCATTTCTAAAATGACACAAGGATCTCTCCCACTGTTGTCTAATCATCATATGAATTATCCTACTATAAAATTTTATAGCATAGGACTCATCTGGTTGTGTACATAGCATGGAAACATGACTTAGAAATCTCAATTTCAATGATGCTCATCATGTGTCAAAACACATGAATCTTGCTCAATTATTTTCCATGTGACAAGAACTCCTTCTTATCAATTTTATATTGACTTACTTCAATATTTCATCTATGTAATTTGGCTTCAATCATATCAGGCGCTTGAATCCATCTTTTATAGACATCGATGCCCAATATCTTCCAA
The DNA here is from genome assembly GCA_028641055.1 of Alopecurus myosuroides. Taxonomy (NCBI): domain Eukaryota; kingdom Viridiplantae; phylum Streptophyta; class Magnoliopsida; order Poales; family Poaceae; genus Alopecurus; species Alopecurus myosuroides. The sequence goes on from CM054062.1 coordinate 96,589,570, forward strand.
GCCTTTCATCAATATGAAAATCTTAACCGTGTTAATTTAAAATACATATTTTCCAATCAACCATATGTCATCTACATAAAGTATTGGAAATATGTCATAGTGCTCCCACTTAATTTCTTGTAACTCTACAAGCATCTTTATCATTCATGATGGAATCAAACTCAATTGATAAATTCATTAAGCTAAAGATTTCAACTTCGCTATGCTTACTTCAACCATTGAAGTGTGCATGCCTTTATAGCAACCTTTTGAATTTTACAAAACTCTCAGACTGTGTCAAGTACACATCCTTGATCAAATTGCCTCGAGAGGAGAGTTGGTTTTGTTATTCAACTGCCATATCATAATATGTAACTTTTTGCTAGAACTATCCGCAAAGACTAAAGCATCACTACGGAAGATCGAAATCTTGTAGTAGTCAACTCTTTGAACTTCGTCGAAAACAACTTTTCGATAAGTATCCATGTCTTTGTCGCTATATAGACCCTTTTTGCTATCGTTAGGCATCATGCCTATCGAAAAGACTACCAAGTCACATACTTGATATTCATACAAAGATACTATGGCGGATATAATGACTCATAGTCAATTTTACGAAGTTAGGGCCCATCATTTGCTTCCTTTATAAGGTCCAGGTCCTTTTGTTGTCAAAACAACACTTTACACTTAAACCACAAGTTGTTCTAAGTACAAAGTTTTTGGACTTTTCTGGTACAGCTCGCAAACTCATTTGAAGTATCTACAACATTTGTAGTGTCTTCTACTTAGTCAAAATAGTAAACCCCGGAACAACTTCCAGTGCTGCGCTACTCTTGACATGATAACGAAGATTCTCTAACCTCGTTGAGTTTGTACTGTGCTCCCACTCACTTGTTTCGCAAGAACTACTTTCTCGAGAAATCAACCCTTTCTGACAAACAACATTTGTCTTTTGGTTCGGTGATAGGAGAAATACCCAATGTTTTATTTGGGATAACCTTATAAACATATATTTATCCTATTTTGGTTGTAAACATTTTACACATGCTATGCATACCAAAACTTAAGAAAAATGACAATTCGGGTCATTACCCAAACCATATCTTATATGTTGTAAATTTGAACGGATCATGATGGTGCTCTTTTTAGTGTAAAAGCGGTTGTCACTAATGTATAAACTACAAAATTATAATGGCAATTTTATTAATCTTACCATGTCAAACAGGGTTTGATTTTGTCTTTTGAATACTCCAATCTAATGTGGGGTATTCGAGAAGTATAAGTTGTAGAACAATTCTGCAACTTCTCAGATGTTTTGCTAAACTTGTAACTCAAACTTTATCCTTTATGATCCAATCATAAATACTTGATTATCTTGTTACATTGATTTTAACTTCATATTAACAACCTTTTGAACCAATTCAAAATGTCAAACTCTGTTCCCTTTAAATAGATATACTCGCATATCTACTTAAATCATCGACAGAATTTTATGAAGGAAAAATTAATCCACCATACATGACTACACATAATGGACTATATACATCAATATGTATAATATCCACTAAATTAGTAGTCCATTCTACTTTGGCCTAAGAACGGAATTCTAGTCATCTTTTGGAAGAGGTCTCACAAGCGTCAATAAAATGACTCCGGAAGTCCATCAATATGGAGTTCCTTCATGTTTTCCTTTCCGATATGAACTAAAATGGTGGTGTCACAATTTAAGTGAAACTCTTCAACGTCTTGCAACGTTTAGCATTTAGTCTTATAGATGTTTACTTTACCAACATGATTTATATTAACATATCCATCAATTATGGAATATGATCATAGTTTGAACAATCTCATTTGTTCTCACAAAAGACTAGAACAAAATAACAAATTATTAAGTTCTTCAAATAAATCTTGACTGGTTGGTTCGATACGACAATGAACACAATAACACTTTATTTATGTTCTTGTCATAATCGATTCCACATCTATTACTAGTTCCTTTTAGGCCCTTGTATTTCTTTCATTGCGTTGCTTTGTATGACAACTCATACCAACCAATGTGGTATCAAAATACCCAAAAATACTTTGTTAACTAGTAATACATCTATAACTTGTATATCAAGCATATACTCCTGAGCTGGACTTTCCAGTTATCTTCTTTTTCTGCCATATATCTTTTTGTAATTTTATTTTCAATATTCCCTTTCCTTTATAGAAGAATCATTCAACATCAAACAATGCTAGTCTTACTAGCTCATTTTCTTTGGCGTGTTAGTCATATACTATCACCCATTGAGTCATACTTTGAGTTTGATTGTTCTACTAATATCACCATATTAATAGCATTCTTCTAGATTCCACTCTTAACAATTTCTAAGTAAGGCAAAATACTTTACCCATACTTCTAATCCATCCCATCATAACAATTTTATGATTAAGTTACTATAGCTCGAAGGAAGGGATTTAGAGGATAATTTTGAGCGCCCAACTTCTTGGAATATTCAAACGCCTAGCGTCTTCAATCATTGCATATATTCAGATAATATAAGCAAACATTGTCACGCTAAATTTGCATATATTCAGATAATATAAGCAAACATTGTCACGCTAAATTATACTCAGTCATGTTGCCACAAATAAGTTTCTAGATATCAATATATCTTTCACTTGATTGTTTCTGAAAACAACTCTTTTCAGTTCCTAAATCACCTTGATCAACAAAACATTCTTTTGAAGATAAAGTAATACGGAAGCAACCATGACTCTGGATTCTAAGTAGGAATTATTTGCTCTCTAGATTAATCAATCATTAACCACATGGAGCTAGGTAGGAAATACCAAAAATCTACAATAGGACTCAATTTTAAATTTCACTAATACGGTACCAATCTTAAATGGTATTTACCAGATCATAACAGTTATATCTCAATTAACAATCTAAGTGTAAGGTAATTATAGATGCCAATGAATACTACAATTTGTGCAAATTCACTTTGATTGGTTGTTCATGATAAATAAGTTCAAGTTAATTCAAAAATTAAACCATGAACTCCCACTCAAAAACAACATCCCTCTTAGTCGTCTTTAGTGATTACACGAACCAAATTCACTACACCAAAACCGATCATCACGTGAGATGATGTAGCTTCAAAGGCGAACATCGACATGTTCATCATATCAGCCATATGACTCATGCTTTACCTTTCGGTTACGTGTTCCGAGGCCATGTCTGTACATGCTAGGCTCGCCAAGTAGAACCGTAGTATTGCGTGTGTTTCAAGGCCATGTCTGTACATGCTAGGCTTGAAAACACCCGTTGTATGCGAACGTTGAGTCTTTCACACCCGATCATCACGTGGTGTCTCGAAACGACGAACTTTCTTAACGGTGCATACTTAAGGAAGAACACATTATTATCTTGATATTAAGTGAGAGGGATCATCTTATAATGCTACCAACGTTATCTAAGCAAAACAAGATGCATAAAAGGATTAACATCACAAACATCACATGTAAGGATAACGTGATGATATGGTCCTCCTTGCACTTGATCTCCATCATGTGCATTATGGTATGATCTCAATCATTCCACCGGCGTGGTACCAAGTACCACGGTACCCCAAACTTGATTGTCCATCAATAAGAAGACAACCATATGGATACCTTCCGGTATATCAATAATTTACAAAATAGATCATCTCATAATCAAATTTGTAATATTGACCATATCACATCACATGCCCAGCAAAAACTAGTTATACGCTTCTAATTTATTTTTGCATATTTTACGTGGCTTAGGGCTTTCGAGGATAGAACCGTTCATACCTACGAACATCAACCACAACGTTGATAAACATATTTTTAGCAACCCTTCATAGATTAGATCTTAACTATAGTAGGAGAAACAGACACCCGCAAGCCACTTATGCAATACAAGTTGCATGTCAGTTGTGGAACAAGTCTCATGTACGTGGACATGTAAGGTTAGTCCGGGCCGCTTCATCCCACTATGCCACTAAGATCATAAAATAGTCAAGGAGGTAATAACATGATCATCAACGCCCACATACACCTATGTGTTCTACCCGTACAAAACATCTACGCATAGATCCGGCTCTGATACCACTGAAGGGTTCGTTGCAAAGAAAACAAAAATTTTCCTACACGAGAGACACCCGAAAGGCCAAGATCTAATCTAGGAGACGAAGTGCAACGGGCAACGAGAGGGTTAAGGAGAACACATACCCTCGAAGACTCAAAGTGGTACGAGATCAAATCTCGTTGTTGGCGTAGTCGTACTCACACCGATCCCGATAGCGAGAAGATGAGCACCGCAATCCGGCGGTGCATCCGTGATTGGTCACACGTACGGTTGATGACGACCTCCGTTCCCTCGTTCCAGCGGGGCGTGGAAGTAGAGTATCCCTCGGAACTCCAGCAGCACGACGGCATGGTGTGGTGGAGAAAAACATTGCTCAGGGCTTCGCCAAGCGCACGAACAAGTGGTGGAGCAGCGGCAGGAGGGAGGAAGAGATGACACAAGTGTGTGTGTGGGGGGGGGGGAGAGGGAGCTCTCACCCCTCCTTTTATAGGAGGGGATGGCAGCCACGAATTTTTGGCTGCCTCCACCTCTCCCTCATCATGTGAGTGGAGTCTCCACTCAACCCACTCATTCTTCCATTAATTCCCACTCAAAATCCCAAGGGTTTTCTTTAATAAATAAATAAAACAATTTTATTTCTATATTCTAATATTTGTTAATTCCATTAACAAACATTAACATATAACCCCTTGAGTTAGTTGTTAAATCTATTAACAACCATTTGATAAGAATCCCCTTGAACTATTTCAAAATTACTCGAAACAATTTCGGTGACTATTTCAATATTCCCCGAAACAATTTCGGTGCTGTCCAAACTTTTCTCCGATATTCCGTATCCTCTCAAATGCGTCATCGAACCTTAAGTGTGTCACCCTACGGTTCGCGAATAAGATAGACATGATCGAGACTCCTCTCCGATCAATAATCAACAGCGGGATCTGGAGATCCGTGATGACTCCTATATATTCAACGATGACTCTCGTGATCGTGTGAACCAACAACGCCGTGAACTATTCCCTTTGTCTCGCGATATTTTACTTGTCCGAGATTCGATCATTGGTATCAACCATACCTTGTTCAATCTCGTTACCGACAAGTACTCTTTTCTCGTTCCCGTGATATAACATCCTTTGTGATCATATCACGTGCTTGCAAGCGGTTTCGATGTGATATCACCGAGAGGGCCCAGAGTATATCTCTCCGTCATTTGGATGGACAAATCCCACTCTTGATCCATGATCCTCAACTAATACTTTCCGAATACTTAACGACACCTTTATAGTCACCCTGTTACGGTGTGACGTTTGATGCCATCAAAGCACCCTTCCGGTATCAGCGATTGACATGATCTCATGGTCTAAGGAATAAGTTACTTCGTATGTTTGATATAACAATGTAAACTAAATGACTTGATCGCATTGCTATATTCTCTTTGGGTATATGTTCATCACATCATTCTTCTAATGACATGACCCCGTTATTAATAACATCCAATGTTCATGATCAGGAAACCTTGATCATCTATTAATCAACGAGCTAGTTAAAAGAGAGGCTTTACTAGGAACCATTGTTTGTTTATCAAGCACACATGTATCAACGTTTCCGGTTAATACAATTCTAGCATGAGAAATAAACATTCATCATAAACAAGGAATAAGATAATAACCATTTTATTATTGCCTCTCGGGCATATTCCCTTCATTATAATGGTGTGTTTATGTTTCTACACGTGCGTATGAGATTTCCTATAAATCTCATATTCAGTGACCATAGCAGTTATAGCATAAAAACATAACATATTAATCATGAAACTGGTGTATTTTATTGTCTCTTGGGCATACATCCAACAGTTTGAACCTGGGTAAACTTTGTGCCTCCGCCATGACAACTTCCCCATACGCTAGCCCCACGTCTCTGCCTCCAGGATATGGCACCCCTTGCTAAGCACACATTCCCGATAACTTGACACAACCGACGATATTCTTTTTCAGATCGGAGGGAGTACTATAATACAATTGGCTGATAAAACAATTTCGTTGTTCGGGTCGCAACGACGACACATGACACACCATCAAGCAGTACACATATACAACCGTGGGCTCGTCCCGACCATCCTTGGTCTTTGTCCTCCGCCTTCGGTGTTCTTTAGAGGACCGACATTTTGCCATGAAATCTCCTCATGATTGTCTCAGCCTAGAACATCAAATCGAAGCCATCCACGTGGCAAAATTAAAGAGACGGTAAATGTGCCATGGGGAATGACTTTGGACTCATTAGATTTGACTCTCGCGAGGCTAATATGAGCCAGATTAGTCGCTAGTGTGGTACTGTGGCAAGATTCAACGCTCCAACACTAGGATTAGTAATTTGAGAGCATTCAATGTTTCATAAGTTTGCCTCACAAGCCGCAACTCGTGTGTATTTTATTACGAACACACACGAGCGAGGTGTTGCAAGGATTTTGCGCCTGTGCGAAAAATCTTAATTCAACACGTTATATGTTTTGTTGTGATGTGATGGATGGGAATTTGTTGCGACCATTTGGGATTTGCTGAATACTCATATTTTTTTTAATGCATAGGTGTTTTAAAATGTCGCGATATTTTTTAATAATTTATGAGCCACCGTGGTATAAAATGCTACAACGATGTTGCAAGAATATAAAAAATCAAAACGCGGGTGAGGGTATGTTGTATGTGTCGGATGAACGAGACTTCATGATTTTATAAGATTAGACAGTCAGGGAGACGGACGACTTTTTTTCTGCGAGTCATCAACTATGCAGGCAATTAGTTAGGTTGTTATTTAATGATGATAATATATATGCACCATATTAGGCAGATGACGAAGCATGCCAAATCAGTGTATATAATAAAAATTTATGTTTAGGACAATAAATACATAAATATGTTCATAGACGAAGAAAGAAACATTAAACCAAAAAGGAAGTGTGGATGATAGAGCGGAATTTTGGTACCTAAATACACCGTACCGAAGCTCATTTTATAAGATGTAACAAAAAACACATTTTAATGTTTTAAAGAAGTAACAAGAAAGTAGCACATGAGCTTGGGTTTAAAACTTGGACATGTTTTTTTTAGAAATGGGGATGACCCCGGCCTCTGCATCGAGTGATGCACACAGCCTTTATTTCTTATTAAAACTCATAGTATCCAATAGTTTACAAAAATTATTAAAACCTTACAAGAAACAGGAGATCCCCCTTAATCCGAAAAACAGCACAAACAAAGGAACTACGAAATCCTATTATGATGCTGCCACGTATGTTGGGAGAAAAAATCCTGTGCCACCGTAAGGAGTCGAGTGCAGCCATCCACCATAAGCTTCCTCTGGTCTGAAGGCAAGAGAATAGTCCATAGCTGGATCCAATGAGCTGCTGAGTGAATAACCTGTAAAACATGAAAATATTTCTTTTTGTTAAACACAACATTGTTTCTACATGTCCAGATAGCCCAACAAATTGCGGATACACCAATCCTAATCCTTTTCTTAGTTTTCACATCAATCCCATTAAGCCAATTCCCAAACATATTAGTCACGTTGGAGAGGGGAGTAATATTAAAAGTACAAAAGACCACTCGCCAAATAAGTTTAGCCAAAGGACAAGAAATGAAGAGATGATCTACCGTCTCATTACTCCCACAAAAGGAACAATGCATATCACCTTTCCACCCTTTTCTTGCTAAATTATCTTTAGTCAAAATCACCTTCCTATCCAAAAACCACATGAAGATTTTGATCTTAAGTGGTAATTTTAGTTTCCATAAGTAGGTTTTGAGAAAAATAGTGTGTCCATTCATCATATCCTCATACAAAGATTTCACAGAGAAACTCCCATTCTGAGTAAGTTTCCAAACAAACTTATCAGTATCCAGGACAAGGAGACATTCATAAGACGCAAGCACAAATGAGACCACATATCCCAAGTAATGCCTACTAAATTCCTACGAAAGGAAATATTGATTGGTGGTGCATTCTGAAAAACATCCGCAACCGATACATTTTTAGACTGCACAATATGATATAAAAGAGGATATTGATCAGATAGAGGGGTTTGGCCTAGCCAAATATCCTCCCAAAATCTAGTTGTTTCACCATTACCAATTCTAAAGGAACCTCTACTAAAGAAATCCATCTTAACTTTCATTAAACCCTTCCAGAATGGAGAATCAGTAGGTTGTGCCTCAACTTGAGCTAAAGGTTTACTATGTAAGTATTTATTTTGTAACAATTCCTGCCAAATACCCTCCTCATGAAGTATTTTAAACAGCCATTTAGCCAATAAACACTTATTCTTAAGCTCTAGCACTTCCACACCTAATCCACCCTGATCTTTGGGTCTACAAATAATATTCCATTTTGTTAATCTATATTTACGCTTGGTATCATCACTCTGCCAGAAAAAACGTGATCTATAGAAGTCAAGTCTCTTACGGACGCCCTTAGGAATCCCAAAAAAGGATAGCATAAACATGGGTAAACTTGTTAACACAGAATTAACAAGAACTAATCTATCCCCATAGGATAATAATTTTCCTTTCCAACACCCAAGTTTGTCCTCAAAACGGCTCTCCACTGGGTGCCACTCTGAGTTAGTAAGTTTTCTGTGGTGGATAGGAATACCCAAATATTTAAAAGGTGACAAACCAGACTCACAGCCAAAAATTTGTTTATACTGGTGCTCCACCTCTTTAGCCTTAGCAAAACAGAAAACTTCACTCTTATGAAAGTTAATCTTGAGACCCGACAATTGCTCAAAAATAGTAGATTTTCGTAAAAATAGTACGGCTATGCATGCACTAGTATGTATGTGTTGTGTGCATGATGTGGCCTGTGCTTGTTTGTACATACGCGGTTGTAATTGGTGTCTTGAAAATACCTTCCCGATTTGTTTCAAAAGCTATTATAATTAAATGAAAATACAAAATGACGGTTAGAGATAAAACAAAGTTTAGCGTGATCCATCTCAGCACGTTTTGTGATCCATCTCAGTACGTTTTTTCCTGTATACTGATCATGTATTCCAGGGGATCCCGTACGTATTCCAGCAAAAAAGACAAGCAATACAATGGAAGCAAACAAAAAACTAGCAAGGTCCAAATCCAAGGCCGCATCAGCAGATAAGCAGTACATATCCTTCTCGAGCTCGAGCCTCGATGGTATCGAAACCTCTATGCATGATGCACACGGAGCTAGTAAACAAAAGAAAAGGGAACCCGATAGAGGCATGGGGCTCGCGATGCTAACCAAGTTAACCACGGCTGGATTACCAAACTGCCCATACCTTAATTTATTTTCGCGACCGATTGTTGTGATCCGGAGTCGGAAATATTTTGAGATTTTCTACACATAAACGTAAAATTCCTTGGAATACTATTCACGGTTTTAAGCGTCTGATGAAGTCCAATTATTCACATTCCGAACTACTAACGATTATGTTCGAAAATACAATTGTAATTATATAAAATTAAGCACTTTAATCCCTAGTGACTGATATTTATTAAAGATTCAGCCCGATATGAATTTCAAATTGTCTATGCCCAAATTAATATATCGTACTCCCCAAATTAGATGATGTGAATTTGTCAAAGTATGGATTATCTAAACATTTTCTAGTATATAGATACATCCTTATTTTGATAAATCCACGACAACTAATTCGGGGCGGAGCGATTATATATTTTATGATTAGTTATGTAAAGATGTCAAATATGTTTTCGTATCACCTTTCACACTTATAGAGAACCTCTAATATAAGGAAACGATCCAATCTTGTCGGCGACCGTCTCACAACGCGTAATCACGCTAAATCTCAATATAATTTTATCACGTGCGGAGCTCTCCCTCCTCTCCTCCCGTCCCCCTCCATCTCCCTATTTTTTCTCTCTTCGTGTCGACGCTCTTTAACCCCTTTCGCCATTCTCATTATATCTTACCTACTGCATTTCCGTACTCATGTTGCTCCGCAGATGGAGGCTCCTACCACAACAGTGTTGCTCCCCCTTTCAGAGTTTGAAGCGAATAACGCTCACACCCTATCTCGAGTGATGCCCACCTCTGAACTATCTTATACTCTTTGTTGCTGCAGGCCTGGGGGTGTCTGGAGCCAACCCCAAGCGACTACCGGAACCACGATTAGTGGAAGGTTTGAGTGGAGAATCGCCGCCAAACCACATGAGAGCATGACAGAGATTTCAAGAAGGCGATCCAAATAGGTTTTACTCCTGTATTTGGGTATTTAATTTATTGTTACGAGAGAGACGCCATTGCACGAATATTTTTCAATTGTCATAAAAATAGGAAAGTTTCCTTAGCCTTGGTGGCCTTCTTTTCCCCCTTGTTGCCGCCTATCAGCAACCACAATAAATTGTGAGAGGCGGGTACAAATTATTCATGGCATCGGAGTTTGATGTCGAGAGAATAGAATAGACAAGAATAACCTAACACAACGAATACTACAGGGATAATAATAGTAATAATAATTACAACAACAAAAACAATAATAATGATGAGATCCACGAAACGGTCGATCCAACCGATGAGCCATGCTTTGTGGGATATGATGGTCAACTAATCATTTGACTGTGGATGGATGATTCTGGGTTAGGATCTCCATGTCGACGCCTAGGGCGCGCCTTAGATCAACCATGTAGCTATATTTATCACCAATATTAGAATAAAACTACTAGCAAGTGTCCCTAATAGATGTTGGGTTGTCTATTATTTATTCGTATCAATTGTGTGGGTCTAGCTAGTGGAAGTAAAATTATACCATTTTCCTAATAATTCAGATTATGTTTCCAAATTGAAATGTGAACTCTTTAATTGATATTCTCACCTAGCACACTCTTGGAGGATATCCTAACATGTACACGGATAAGAAACAAATTTGGGGTGTATAAATAAAGAGAGAAATAACTCATCGGTTCATCTGAGGGCAAAACGGCCACATCACAATAGGTTGATTAACTAATCCAAGTTCCGAGTGAATTTATACGACTTGCGATCCCGTCATTTATGCTGTGCCTTCTCTCACTCGCCCTGTCTCATGGCGATCCCAGCTCCCATGGCTCTCTCCATTTCCGTGCCCGCCTCATCCTTCCTCATCCCCGTCTCCCGCCAGGTTTATTCTCTTGCTCCCCTTCTTCATCCTCCCTCCGACGAGCTCCCATTTGCTCGATTTGGCCTGTTCCTCGGCCCGTTCCCAGGTTTCACCCGTTCTTGATCGCTGCTTCAGGTCGGCCGGTGGAGCTCCTCAGCAAGCTCGGTAAAGCCCGCTTTCGGCCTTCGGAGGCCGGTTCTTGTGGCGCGCGCCGCCGCCGGTAACGCGCCGTCTTTCCCCGTGGACGGTACCGATCTTTCTTGGTTTCACTCCTGCTCCCGGCTTCTTGGGATGCGTGGCGTTCTTGAGTCTTGATCCGCGCTGTCTGCTTGTTCGTTTGTTGCAGAAGTGGTCACTGAGCTGGACGTGGTGTCCAGTTTCAGTGAGATCGTGCCGGACACCGTCGTGTTCGATGATTTCGAGAAGTAACAACTCCTCTCTTTGCTCCTTACTCCCATTGAGTGAATTCGGTTGACCGATGGTAAGTGATACACTGTACTGCTGGCCAATTGCAGGTTTGCACCGACGGCGGCCACAGTGAGCTCCTCACTTCTGCTCGGGATCGTGGGCCTCCCGGATACCAAATTCAAGGTGAGGAGCTACTGAAATGTTAACTGAATCTCACACTGGAACAGTTGACATGATTCTTCGCAAGGAAGAGAGGAGTGACATGATTAGGGCTCGGTCTGTGTGATTGCTGCAGAGTGCCATAGATACCGCGTTGGTAGATGGCGAATGTAACACAATAGAGAAGCCCGGGGACCGGATGTCCTGTTACCTTACCAAGGTGCGCACATTGCATTTCTGTTTCAGTATCACTTGCTCTGTTTGAATCGCTAATTTTTTTGACAGGCCCTGGGGAATGTTGGAGCTGAACTGTCCCATCAAGTTCCTGGAAGGGTGTCAACAGAAATAGATGCTCGGTTGTCTTACGATACCCAAGGAATCATCCAGAGGGTATGAGCTTGTTCCTTCTTTTGTTGCTCGCGCTGCTTAACTGAAATGTGTAGCCAAGCTATGCAAAATTCAGTGGAACTTCCGGTACCATTGTGATTTGCATAGATGGTTGTGAAGTGTGAACTTCTATTACGAGCATTACATGAACGTGAAGCGATTGAGAACTATTTCTAAATTGTAACAATGGTTTTCGATGCTCTAACTTACTTACGGAGAGGTAAGTGCAAATCAGTCCGAACCGATAACTTTTTATAAGAACTGGGGTCAAATTATGTGCACATGCACAATAAGTGGTTGCTCTCCCAGTTGCACAATCTCTACCCAAAGTATTTTGATCCTTTTAGTCGTACTAAATTCCATGAGCACATAAATGTTCTGTCACGTTATCAAAGGTAATCGTGATTTGAATGCATGGCCTTGTTAGCTTTGTGTGATTTTCTTTTCTTGACATGTTCCTGTTATGGTAGACATATATTTTTCCATAATATTTATTGATATGTACTTTCCCAGTGCATTTTATGCTAAGAATCCAAATATAGAAGCAAATCATACCTATTTAAAAGTGAGGGTGACCTATTACCGCCTAGGATGTAATAGGTCACCATGCTTAGTCTGGACTGTTATATCCAAAGGCATGGGTTCAATACAATTGTGAGTGTCTTGATTTTTTTTTTTGCTTGTGTTATAGCTTTATGAGGGTTGACCTAGTAAAACACTTGAAGCAGAATACTTCAATGTTTAAATAATAGTGATACCAAGACCCTCAGTTATTTGAATATAGTTATATAGTTCAACCCATCCAATATTTCGTGTATTTTCAGTGCAAAGTATGCATGACAATAGTCATTATTCTTGTATCAAGGTAACCGCTGGCATTACCTATAAACAGGTCAAGTTGATGGAGAATAACGTGAGCTTGCATGGACTAATGCCAAGTTGTTTTGATGTGGGCAAAATATATATTCGTAGACCATATTTTCATCACATTTTGATGCTCAGCTACCCATAAGTGAGTAATTGATTAGCTTTAGTGATAAAAAAAATCAAAAGTATATTTAAAATTCGTCATGGAACAAGGATTTGTCTAGTAGGATTTGTCTATCTTTGTTCCTATTAGACATTAACCCATAAGAAATAGAACCTACTTGACAATCTTTCCATAGTTTTCCGACTATTTTGAATTCTGTTGATCACTGTCATATTCAGTTTACCAGCTAACTTCATCATTAAGAATCAACAGACATACTTTTCGGATATCAGTGTTACTTCTGCTTCACTTCTAATCCTTCCACAAATCATACTTTAGTTGGATGTTCCTATTCAAATTAAGTATCCACTGAATATTTCTAATATCCTTCAGTCTGAGAGCATGTCTAGTTATATGTTATCTATGTTTTGGCATTTAAAGACATGTCTTACTTATAACCTTGTCTGGCTGCTTGTGAGTAAAGCATGCATGTTGTTAGCTGCCAGATATCGTTTGAGAAAAAAACAACTTTTCTTCTCCACAGTCATAGTTTGATAGACAATATTTGATATGTCTATGTTCAGGTGCATGAACTGTTACAGATATACAACGAACATGATGTCCTGTCAGAACGTTTGTTATTCAAAATTCCTGCTACATGGCAAGTAAGTATGAACTGCATTAATTTCTAAGTTTTGTCTGTTTCATAGCTGTTGACTCTATACATCTCTTTCGTCAACTTGCTTACAATCAGGGTATAGAGGCCTCAAGGTTGCTTGAATCTGAAGGAACTCAAACACATCTAACATTCGTTTACAGGTACATACTTGCACTTTGCTTAATTTGGTTCCAAACAGATTTCTCGTAGTCAAGAGTTGCATGGATATTTCCCCCTATATTTTCTTTAATATAAAGCAATGCACAGGTGCATGATAACTCTTTCTTTTTCCCAATGAGAACTAGGCTGTAGCCTAGTGGCAAGGTTCATAGTGACGAACCCTGTACCCAGGGTTCGACTCCCATCGGGAGCGAATTTCTGGTGCCTCACCCGGGTGGGCTTCTTCTACCAAAGGGAAGTCCTGGGTGCTAGTGCCATGGATCTCATTTTTTTCCCCAACGTGGGGCCAGAGAACTGCCTTTTATTGACTGAGCATGAACTTACAGAAAGGTGAAGAGCGCTACCTAGCTAATAAAGTGCCTACTTGCGTGTGTTATTTTTGCCTATGGACAACATAGTACCCACAGCACTTCTGTGTTTGCACAAGAAGAGATAGCCAGTTGAATCTATCTGGTACTCCATCCAGATATATAAGGCACATAAATTATGCATACAGTCTATGCTTTAAATTTTTGACCATTAATGCCGTAATACATGTAAATATATGGAGCGAGCATGGAAGAATGATGTTGTTGTATTGGTGTTGCGAAATTATTTTCTAGTCAAAATCCTGCATTGAAGACTCTGAAAAGTCGACCCGCCTTGTATTTCCGGATGGAGGGAGTCACGCCATAAGTACTCATCTCACCTGATAAGGGTCTTGCTGAATAATTGGAGAGGAGAGGGTAATCTTAGGAGGGTCCCTGGACCTCTGTGACGCAATTCGTGCCATGAAGAAGGGAGAGGGATAGCTTGGACTACTATTGTTTGCTTGATAAAGAGCTGGAGGTAGACACTATATAGCTCGTGTTATAAACTTGGGGCCTAAGAAAATTCTAAGCAAACTTGGAACTAATCTTTGAGAGATCTGGCTTTCCTGTGTGAGGGTTGCCACCCATTGGTGGCCTTCTTGTGCTTGTAGGGTAGGATCCACATGACAACTCAATAGCCCTTGCTAGTTATTTGGAAGATCATGTTTACTACTAAAAGACATACACCAGTCATTTAGTTTTCCAGTTTATGTAAGATGGCAAGGAAATTATGGCGAGTTATCTTTTTTTCCTCCTAGGATATGAAACTGTGACCCCAACAGTTAATAACTGAAACCTTGTGTGCGTCTTTTTTTGGCTGGTTATATTTTCCTCAGTTTTGCACAAGCGGCAGCTGCAGCACAAGCTGGGGCATCTGTTATACAAATATTTGTGGGACGTATTCGGGTAAATTCATCATCTATTTTCATTACCCAAAGCTAAAATGTGGATATTACGCTGACCAATTACCATAAATTATACAGGATTGGGCTAAGAACCACTCTGGTGATCCAGAGATAGATGAAGCTTTAAAGAAGGGAGAAGATCCTGGGCTCGCCTTGGTTAGCATCAGTTACCGTTTCATTTTTGTGTTTATCAACATAAACCAATATCTGGAAACAGGAGCTTCTTTACTCCCCAGACCTGGAAATTTTCTGTTACTACTGTTGCTTTTCCCAGTTATCTTGTGTTTAGTGCCTGGATATTCAGCTAAAAAAGAAAAAAAAAGGTTTTAACCACCAGCAAGAAATTTTGAACTATGCTTTGATTTATTTGATAATTCAATGTTATTTTAAAATTCCATTGATTCTTATAATCTCCTTGAACCCAACAAACTGCAACTGCAACCTCAGTAGCATGCATCATTCGACATTGGCCTCCTTGCACAGGTGGCGAGCCCGTAAGCTGGGTCCACTCTATAGTCAGAATGTGCTGAGCATTTTCGGGCGTATAGTCACTTTCTGTTTTTCTTGTGTTTTCTGTCCTGGGTACTTTGCCAATTTTGTACCGTGAATGCAAAAGCAGAACACCTATTAGCTCCTCAAGATTCTCACCATCAAAAGTTTTTAGCACATCATATGTTGGTTTGCCATGGTATATTGTAATTAGCGAGAGTAGCTTAATTGAATAATATGCGACAATTGTAAGCAAACTATGATCTGATGGCAGCGCACTTTCAGGAGCTCATGTCTTCCCAATTAAATGCTGAAGATAACCTAGAATCCAATTTAATTTTCCATGTGTACTGGATTACATTTTCTGTTATTTTGCTAGGACTTGGTATTGTATGTAACTCTGAGTTGTAATGCAGGTGAAGAAAGCGTATGCCTATATTCACAGAAATGGGTACAAAACAAAGTTGATGGCTGCTGCCGTCCGCAACAAGCAAGATGTATTTAGCCTTCTGGGGTAAATCTTTGGCACTCTTTTTGGGTAGACTGTATAGCTAAATTGATAGGTGTGGGTGTTAAGTTGTTGCTAACTAATGTATGATAATATAGAATCGATTACATCATCGCGCCTGTGAAGATATTGCAGTCTCTGGATGAGTCTGTCACTGATCCTGAAGAAAAGTATGGTTATGTCCAGAGGTTGACTCCTTCTCTTGACAAGGTGTACAACTTTACTGAAGAGGAGGTTCGTCTGCTTATGCTGAATTTTGTGCTGAATTCATACATTTAAATTGTTCAATTGGCAACTTTTTATTTATCATTATGATTATATCTGGTATCCACACCCTGTTTAGACCATAAAACCCAATCCTTTTTAGCACCAAAACCAGCTATCTGATGTAGCCTGTAGAAGTCATACCCAGAGACGCCAAGAGTAATCATATATCTAAGTAGACACGATCTTCACTTGGCATGTGCATTCCAGTACCAGAGAAAAGAGCTCGAGGAGAGTTGAATTAGAAGAAAGGGAAAATAAAGATTTGAATCCCTATTTTTGGAAATCACACATGCTTAATCATGATCGAACAAGTCGGTCAAACTGTTTGAAAGGGAAAATAGTTCTTCTTGAAGTTTGTGGAGCTATAACGATGAAATAGTCCATGACCTGATGAAGATTAAAAAGGAAACGGAAAGGGTCAGGAATGTATTGGAATAAACCCATCATCATGCAGTTCCGATCTGGTATTGTATATGCTCTAACTATCCAAACTTGCAATGAATCATGATTGCAGCTTGTGAAGTGGGACCAGCTGAGTCTTGCGGCTGCGATGGGGCCAGCGGCTGAAGAACTGCTTGCTTCTGGTCTTGAGGGGTATGCAAACCAGGCGCGCCGTGTGGAGGAGCTCTTCAGGAAGATCTGGCCACCTCCCAATGTTTAAAGACGCACCCCCGCTGCGCAACAGGCTTTTTTTTCTTTCTTCCAACAAAGAGCAATAGCATGTTTGTCATGTTCATGTATTTACTTTTGTCCTTAGATACCTGTCGGATTGATCTGAACTCTATTTTGAATCGTTTTTTGTGAAAATGTGATAGCGTTTGGCGGCAACAGTTTGTTACGCGAGGTGGGTTTAGTAGAGGCACCCAGCCCAAACAGGTCCGTTGGGCGCAAATTTTCGAGTGTTTGGTTGGCTTTGGTAGTTGTTGGCCTGGATTGCACGCTCCTTAAAGCTACTTGAAGGTTTTTTTTATATTGAAAGTAGGTTAAAGCACTTTGCACCTTGCTGCTGGGACGGCCATTTCCTCTTTGGGCTTACCGTCGAAACATGTGCCACCATCACCCCTCCCCATTTGAGCTCTCAGCTGCTGGAAACTACGTCAGCGACAAGCGGTGACATAGTCTCCGGTCGGCGATAGTAAAACCACACCCTAGATTTTGATTTTTAGTTTAGATTTGTGAGCACATGGTAGATCTGATCAGATAAGTCTAGGTCAGGTGGTTAGTTGTTCCTTGTGCGTGTCTAGTTTGATGATCTGTTGTGAGAATGTGGTAGATTGTGTTTGTGTATATTCATGTGTTTGCCTATATGTCATCATGTGCTTAAACACTCCACGCGCTAGTTTTGTTGCAGCGTATGATTTTTATTGATGTGCACTCTACGTGTAAAGGTGACTGCTTGTTCGAGGATTGGTTCTACAAAATATACTGCTCTTCATTGAACCAGTGGTTCCCTTATTATACGTGATAGCATGCATTGAGATTTTGCTCATGTTGGTGCATGCTTACTATTGTACAAATTGATGCACTCACGAATAAGGGTGTTTAATCTTTACCTAATAATAAAGAGAGGAAGGCTTCTTCCGGTCCAACCTGAGGTTTTACCGTTTTGCCCTTCCGGT
This sequence comes from Alopecurus myosuroides, assembly GCA_028641055.1. Classification (NCBI taxonomy): domain Eukaryota; kingdom Viridiplantae; phylum Streptophyta; class Magnoliopsida; order Poales; family Poaceae; genus Alopecurus; species Alopecurus myosuroides. Next base: position 96,607,671 of record CM054062.1, read on the forward strand.
CCATCAATAATTACACACCTTGCCACCACTAATTGGTAAAAAAAGTTTGGCATGTCCGTTCATGGTTAATTCAATTAAAAAAACTGGCCTTCCTGTTGCCTACGTCCTCCGATCAGAGTCCGGTACGGCAAAAAAGCCGGGTATGTACGCGTTTCTTTCTATTTGTCTGCCGACGCAGATCGACCTTTCTTGTGAGATGATAGAGCCGGAGACAACTCTCGAAGCGGAGACAAACAGGCGCCGATGCCTAGCTCTCCTAGGCAATCTCCCGAGACCACTTCATGCCAGAACATGATGGACGACGACAAGCTCGCGGTGTTATCTGATCCCTGTGTCTGGTGCTGGCGAGCTGCCCGTTGGAGAAGGCCAAGGACGACGGCGCCATTGATCTGGTGGAGGATGCGGCGGATCGTTGCTGTCTGGCGCTGGTAAGCTGCCCGTTGGAAAAGGCCACTACCGTGTCCAGTGTTAGGTTGATGGTGGAGATTGGATAAGGTCACGCCATGCACAACCACGTGCATCCAACGTGCACTAGCCAGCTAGGGCGCCATGGCTGATTGGTTGTATCAGTGTACGGGTATTAATGCTGATAGTACTGATTAAACGAGTTCTTTGGGACTACGATAACGGCCACGCCTAGGTCACCGATTGACTACTACCGGGACATTGCGCCAAGAACCAATGCGAGAAGCCATGCGCGAACTGCTCCTGCTGCGGAGAAGGACTGTGGCGATGGAGATGATACCACATTGGTAGACACAGTGTTCTGCACGTCGCAAGTCATAATTGGCAACTTTGTGTATTGTTTGTGACAAAGTCTACATAATTTTTTTTGGATGAAACGTGTGTACATGGAGTGGCTGCTGGAACCAGCCGTGAACACAGGTTATTTGTAGCCCTGTTTGTGGGATAATCGGAGAGGAATAACTTGGAGCTGGCGAAATCACTTACCAATATCGAGCTGTCCTCGGTTGTGCCTAAAAGATGCATGCATAGCTGTTTCACGGCCCCGTTCAAAAGAATCAAGCTGGTGCCAAAGAGGGTACAACTATATCCTGATTTTTATGCCTTCTTTCTGAATAGATCATGCCTTTCTTTTTAACAAGGGTGGGTGATACGGATGAAGAAAAATCTGATAGTAGCGGTTGGCTAAACAATTCAGGGAGGAAAACATGTTTGGTATATTCGAATATCATGGCAAAAGTAATCTAGGATCTTTATGTTGATCTCCATGTTCTTATGACCTGGATTAATTTGCTCAAATTAACAAAAAAGAATGATAATTTCATTATCTACCTATCTTATTGAGTAAACTCAATTAATTCTCCAGATACATATTTACGATAGGCGTTCTTATTAGCTCATGCATCTATATATTTATATATGCACAATTTTTTTTGAATGGTCCATTTTTTTTTTAACTTTACTTCTAATAATGATCACTTAGTATTATAATTTTGATTTAGATTGGAAATATGCATAGGAGGCGACCGACATGACCGTGGTGGCACCTGAGGAAGAAAAAAGCTCGGAGGTCATCACAGCCACTTATTTTAAATCGGCATATTCTTTTTTTCCTACATGTACTTTAAAAAGCTTTATACACATAGATTATGTTGTGTCGTTTGAGCGAGGATGATTTTGTGTTTTCTTATCTTCGTGGATTTTCACTCCCGTTGCAACGCACGGGCATATTTCCTAGTCATTCATAAAACTAGAAGGATACCCCGAGCGTTGTTGCGCGGATCGCTTTAGAAACTACATCATTTAAAAAAATATAAGAGATGTGATACACTATGGTTTTAAGTGAATATGCAATTCAGCTTATCATAGTATATATTTTAAACTATTAATGTGAATAATTGGATGGTTTAAGAAACAGATAATGTGTAGCTTACATGTAGTGATTAATAAAAATTAGTGGAGATGACATGGACAATTGATTGGCTAGGAGAATGGATGATGTAGATAGCTTGCATGTTGAGATAGAAAACCATTAATGCATGACGAAATGGGTATAAGGCGTATGAAATATTCCATTATCAAGATTCAATCGATCACATAATCGACATACTAAATTTAATTCGCGTGAAATTGTTGTATATTTTGATAAATAAATATTAGTGACATAGATAATTATATGGTTAAAAAGATGGCATGGTTATGTGGCATGAAATATGTAATATCACAATTATTAGTGGAGATGACATGAATAATTGATTGGCTAAAATGGTGGATGATGTGCATAGCTTGCATGTTGAGTTAGAAAAATAATAAATACATCTTAGTGGGATTTTATCTTATAAGAAGTATAGATAGCTAGCTAGCTAGCTAGATAGATAGATAGATATATAGATGGCAACCTGTTGTAGGACATTAAGCCAGATTGATCCCCAAATTTGTTGGCTTTCCTACTACTGCCTCAGAATGCATTGTCGTTGGAGTCGCCTAAGCCATTTGAAACATTCCCATTGCCTGAGATGGTGGTCGTTTCTTAGAACAAAACCAATATGATAAGAGAAGCTTTTATGTCCACATTTGTCCTGAATAGGACATGTGAGCTCATCTTAACTGGAACCAATATTCACAAATGCTTCAGGGAGAAGCACCTACAATATGTTGCCACCGACCTATTTTAGTTATGTGGTGGTAAGCACTCCTCGATGGAAGTGTTGAGGAAACGGGGGTTCAACGAGTGCTGGTGCAAGTGGATAGCTATCCTGCTGTACACAACAAGAACCAAAGTATCGGTCAATGGGGTTCCGGGCAGGAGAATTTACCACGCCAGAGGACTCCACCAAGGAGACCCACTTTCCCCATGCTATTTGTCCTAGCCATGGAGGTAATCACGCTCACCATCTCCAAAGCCGTGGAGGAGGGTCTCTTTTGACTGCTTGCAGGATGCATGGCTACTCAGAGAGTGTCGATACATGCAGATGATGTTGTGCTTTTTGTCAAGCCTTCAGAGTGGGACATGGCTGCCACGTAGCAAATCTTACACATATTGGGAGAGGCTTCTGGCGTATGGGTGAATTATGCCAAAACATCAGCAACCCTCACTCGTGGTGAAGAGGGGGATGAGGATTTGGTAGCATAGGGGCTGAACTGCAACACCGTCCAATTCCCATTAAAAAACCTTAGGATGCAGTTACCCTTGTGGCCCCTAATAAATGGAGAATGACAACCGATGCTAGATCAGGTGTTGAAGTGCGTTCCTGCCTAGCAAAATAGCATGATTATGACGGCGGGCCGACTAGCCTTAATCAAATCTGTGGTGGCGGCAAGACCTGTACATCAACTGCTTGTTGCTAAGGCACCCTGTTGGCTTCTTGAGGAGATCAATAAATGGACGAGGGGATTTTTCTGGTCAGGTTCAGAGCATGCTCTTGGAGGACAATGTCTGGTGGCTTGGGACAATGTTTGTAAGCCGACGTGTTATGGAGGTTTGGGGGTCAAGAATTTAGGTTTGCATGGTCTGGCACTTCGTGTGAGGTGGGAATGGCTTAGGAGAACAGATGAGTCAAGACTGTGGCAGGGATTATTTTTACTTAAATATACCATGGCAGCGAAGGTTTTTGACAGTCTAGTTGGAATCAGAGTCGAAAATGGAAAGAAAACTCTGTCCTGGAAGGATCGGTGGCTTGCAGGGACATTTGTCAAGGAGATAGCACCCCTCCTTCGTCAGGCGGTCAACACGAGAATGGCTAACAAAAGGACAGTAGAAGAAGCCTTACATGAGAATAGATGGTTGGAGGACATCAAGCCCTCCATAGACACCTTGCGGGCAATCCAGTGCGTCAACTTGTGGATCGCAATTCAGAGGATTCCACCAGAGGAGTGGAGGGACGATGCGTTCTTCTGGCCAGCCTCGGTATCTGGGAGATACTCGTCCAGTTCTGCTTATAAATGGCTAACAATGGTCCTAGTCAACTTCCCTTTGGCGAGTGGAGGGCCCCTGCCAAATGTAAGATCTTCATGTGGCTTGCACTACAACATAGAATCTGGATCTATGATAGACGGGTGAGGCATGGGCTACATGATCATCCGGAGGCCTGCTCCTTATGCTTGCTGACCATCTTTTGATGGAGTGCGTCTTTGCAAGGCAGGTATGGTGGCTCTGCTTTCGCCGTTTGAGACTTCAAATTCCAGTACCCACAAACACGGATACCCTGGGAAAACGGAGGCTAGCCACTAGAGAGAGATTTAGCGACAAGCAGAGGAAAGCAGTAGACTCCCTTGTGACCCTTGCATCTTGGAGCATTAGGAAACAACGCAATGCAAGGGTGTTTGGGAATGTCAGTCAGCACTGGAACGAAGTTGCCCTAGCCGAGAAAATCCTCGAGGATTTGAGGCTTTGCACGACAGCGAGAGCGGGAGTTGGGATCCTCATTCGGGAGTAGTCATCTAGGTGGTAGTTGGAGTGTGTGCATGATAGCAGAGTTGTCCGCAACTACTGCTGTCATCATCTTGTAATCCAAATGTTGCTCCCTTCTATAAAAATTAGGTATGCAATTTCATACCCTCAAAAAAATCACTCCTCCGATGTAAAAACTACCCGAGTAATTGAAGACAATAATATTCAGTTATTATTCTATCTCCAAGTTCAGAATTAAGTTTATGTCATCATGCTACAACCGCTATAGCACTTGAAAAGTGAGTTTTCAAAGGAAAATCTTTGTGTAGGTGTGAAGAGATAAACAAACAAGAGTTCCTAATCTTGTCTCTAGGATTAGTTTATGGTTTATGAGATGATCACATTTTCCTGATCATGAACTTGGTTAAAAGTCTAGCAAAACATAAGAGTTTATTGTTAGGGTAACAATAGTACTGAACCGATCCAAGTGTATGTTGTTTCTAAAAGGGACTAAACAATCATAATGTATTTTATCAAATACATATGAAAATTTTCATTGACTATAATTCCTATACTACGAGAATATCTAGTGACCGCACAATCGAAAGTTATATTTTGGATATCGTCAAAAGTCTTGCCGTAACCAGGAATCATAATGGTGATATCTGGGTATGACCCAGAAAGTGTAATGGAACTGAGATCTGATGTCTTCTACATGTTACTACTCTTGTAAACCATGTTGGGCCTCCAAGCGTAGAGGTTTGTAGGACAACATCAAATTTCTCTCAAGTGAGTAACCCAAGGTTTATCGAACTCAGGAGGTATAAGTTAAATTTATTTCTCTCAAGCAACCCTTCAATTAAGATACAAGAAGTCTCTTGTGTCCCCAACACACCTAATACAATTGTCAGTTGTATAGGTGCACTAGTTCGGTGAAGAAATGATAAAATATGGGTAATATGGATGGGAAAACAAGGTTTTGTAAATCTCTAATAAAAATAGCCGCAAGCAAACAAGTAGTAAAACTGAAAGAAAACGATATAGAAATGGTGGAAAACAAGGCCTAGGGATCATACTTTCACTAGTGGAAACTCTCAACAATATCAACATAATTAAACATATGATACTTCCTCTAACAGCATGCATGAAATACATAGCTCAGAAATCGTTCCTCATGAATCAAGTAGGATGAGAATCGCGTAGGGCTACACAAGCACACCTTACAGTTCCCGTTCCCGTCAATGAACAACCCAACCCTGTCACTTTGAGCATACAAATATAGTACTAATAAAAACCACAACCTATCTCTTGAATAGTATCTTTATAATCAATCCACAACACCCGCACTGTCACCTTGGTACTATAGGATTATACTAAACACAAGAATAAAGAGACCTCATGATTCCAATTCAATCTAACAAAGTAGGAACAAGTTCATGATAACTATCCCTCTAATCCATGGTCCATAGAGTCACACACGGCATCCATACTGTCACCGTGGCACCGTGGAACAAAGGTGACTCCGGAGAATTATACTAGATAAAACCAATTGAGCACACCATATCCATTACATAATGAAGGGGAAACATCATAGATTCAACAACGATAACATAGCACACGATCACAATCAAGATCACATCATTAGAGAGAGATAACCACATAGCTACTAGCACGAGCTCTCATCCCCGCGGAGGGACTACTCCCACATCATCATGGGAGGAAGAAACGTCGATGAAGATGGCATTGGGAGCACATCCCCGTCCCGGCAGAGTGCTAGAACAGAGACTTATGTTCCCCAAATTAGGGTTTTGGATGGCGGCGGAGCTCGGACGCGTTTCTGGAAAAAAAATCCTCCGGGGGCTTCTGTTTTAGGTCAAGACTGAATTTATGGTGAAGAGGCGATGCGAGTCGATGCCCGAGGCACCCAGGTGGGTCCCATGCACGGGTAGGGGGGTGGCCGCACCTGGTGCTCTCTTAATTAGTGCATAAAGTAAGAAGATGGAGACTCGACATAAAAGTAAAAGAAAAGGCCCTCCGCAGAGGGAAGCAGTGATTACTAATGTGCTGGAGCTTTTTATTTAATAAAACCGAGGTATTGAAAATATAATTTTGAGAGAGGTGTATGTCTATGTCAACGAATGTTAATGAAAAACTTATCATAATCCATGTCAAGCAAAGTTTTTAGGCTTTTGAGAGTGGTTTCCATTAGCACTTTTTTTTCTTATTTGGCACTTCCCCCACCTTGTCTTACACAAACCATGGCTTGCCGTATCCATGTGTGCCCACCAACAATCATCAATCCATGGGTAAATGCCATTTTTTATATTATTTGAGTTCATATTATTTGGCACTACCTCTCTGCAAATTTTAGATGAGCATAGATTCCATACTCATCGGGTGAAATAAGGGAGAAGAACCTTGCTTTACATGAGACATGATAAACTTTAAACTACTTCCTCATGAGCTAAAACAGTAACACAAAACATGTTTAATAATTTTGAATGTTTAAAGGTAGCACACAAGAAATTTACTTGGAGTGGCGGTGAAATACACATATAGGTAGGTATGGCGAACACATTGGAAAACTTTGTTTTTTGGGAGTTGGATGCACGAGTAGAGCTCATACTCAGTACATGGTGAACGCTAGCAAGATACTGGGAGCGACCAACTAAGAGAGCAATAACAGCCATAATCATGCATAGCGACAAAATATTATTAATCAAAGCATGAAGTGATATTACAAATCAAAAACTAAATGATCATCAAGGATAGAGGTGACTTTTCTTATATTCATAACATGGTGTGAGCATGCGCCATGTCAGCCCAAATAAATCATCAAAGGAGAATACTATAATGCCATGCTTCAATATGATAAAACAACACATGATTTAATTTCAATGGCACATTAAGAACTCTCAGTTATTTGAGACTATTCATGATACATCATAAACTACTAAGAACACAATTAAAATAACAACTAACATGACATGCCAAAGTCCAAGTCACGGTCTAAACAAGCTTCCTATTGCACCACTATAAGCATGAAATATTTTACTCTTCTCCAACACCAAACAACTTGTTGGAAACAACTCTCAAAGCAAATAATCATTAAGGACCAGAGATCTAATCATATATAACTGAAGAAAACCAACAAGGTCTGAACAAAATTCGAGTGAAAAACAAGAGCTAAACACAGTAGTAGCAAAACTTGAACACTCATAGAAAAATAAGAGTGAAAATGAAAGTAAAGTATAGGCACCTAGAGGGGGGGGGGGTGAATAGGTGCTACGACAAATTTTAATTTTTCTCAAAGTTTAGGCTTGACAAGAAGGTAAATTCTCTAGATAGTGCAACTAGTGGTGAATTTACCTATATGACAAGACAAGCAAATAATGCAACAAGTACAAGTAAGTAAAGAGGGGGAGGAACGAGGTAACCGATGGAAGCACACGGAGACACGATGTATTTCCGAGTTCCTCCTTTTTAGGGGAGTACGTCTCGTTGGAGGGGTGTGAGCTCGCCACAAAGGCCTACTCAACGCCACTAAGGCTTCACCCTATTCTCCGATGAACTTCGCCACAAAGGCCTAGTTCACCTTCCACTATAGAACCCCTTTGAGGCGGGGATCAAATCCTTTACAAACAACTTGGGGCACACACCCACAACTTAATTGGGGGCTCCCAACTCTTCTTGAATCACCAACAAGAAACAAGATGCCTAGGTTCTCCACAAGAGGAAACCCTAGGCAAGACCCCTCTAGCTAGAGAGGGGGAAATGAAGAACGGCTCGGTGAAGATGTAGATCGGGGCCTTCTCCTTCAATCCTCCAAAGATCTTCAAGATTGGGTGGAGGGATTGGGAGTTATGAGTGATTTGGTGAGTTCTTAAATGCTCATAAATGCTAAGGGGAAGAACTAGATCTTGAGGAAGAAGAGGAGGGGTATTTATAGTCCCTCCTCACAACTAGTCGTTGTGCAGGAAAAAAGGTACCGGAATATCCGGTCCAAGTTTGGACCGGAATATCCGGTCAGCTTGCTCCACGCAGATCTGCAGTGCTGGGCCGGATTATCCGGTTGATCTGGAATAATCCGGTACAAATAATCCGGTAGATGTCAGTACGCAAATCTTCTAGTCCTTAGCCATTTTTTCACTTCTTCAACTGCAACCGGAATATCCGGTATAGATATGAAATATCCGGTACAAATAATCCGGTTGACTCCAGTAGCTCCAAGCTTCCAGTCCTTAGCCATTTTTCGCAGCAAACCGGAATATCCGGTCCAGGATGAATAATCCGGACCAAATAATCCGGTTCACTTCTGTGAGCAAAACTTCCAGTCCTTAGTAGTTTTTCGCAGCAACCGGAATATCCGGTCCAGGATGAATAATCCGGACCAAATAATCCGGTTCACTTCTGAGAGCAAAACTTCCAGTCCTTAGCAGTTTTTCGCAGCAACCGGAATATCCGGTCCAGGATGAATAATCCGGACCAAATAATCCGGTTGACTCCAGTATGCGAAACTCTCAGTCCTTAGCCATTTTTGTGCTCCTTTCTCAGCAACCGGAATATCCGGTCCAGGATGAATAATCCGGTCCGAATAATCCGGTTGAGTTCTGTCCCAAAACTCTCAGGCCAAGCTTCACCGACTTTTCGGTGATCGATGCCGATGTTAAGTATAACACCTGCACACTAAACACCTCGATAAATAATGTACTTAGTATTGTTAACTAACACACAAAACACTGGGAAAACGAAATGCACTTTCAATCTCCCCCTTTTTGGTGTTAGATGACAATACTAAGATTTGCAATAAACCTTGACAGGAATCATGTTTGAAACAAGATGGAAATCTCTCCCCTATCTCTATGCATATCTTTTGTTTGCCTCAAACGCAAATGGATGCAATGATGTATAGGGAGAAATTTCCAACAAGTAGCAAACATGCCAATGAGTAAATATCACCAATATGTTGAGTGTAAAGAAGTATATACCTTGTGCGAAAATGATATATCCAAGAATAACCAAGCACAACCATAGATAATCTCCTCAACATATACGATAGATAACCAGCATACCACTAATAGATAAACCATGATAATATCCACGATAACCAACATAGTCTCACACACAATAGCACACATAGTTTTAAACGAGACAATAAGCGACATAAGTTCACGAGCACGACAAACGAAGATACTAAAATGGACACAAGCTCTCAAAGAAAGATAAAAGCAAATGCTTGTGCCCGAACCCATGCAAATCCCGTAGTCTATAATAGCTACTTCTCCCCCTTTGGCATCGAGACACCAAAAAGGAGGGAAATAGCTAATCTAACGTCCCAGACACGGTCTAAGCATCCGACTCGCCTCCAGACTCCTGCTCGTCATCAGACTCCTCCTCATCAGCAGCCGCATCATGAGCTCGAGCAGCAGTATCCTGAGTAGACCGGAGAGCCGCCTCAATGCTCTCCCAAGGAGTGAAATCCCCAGCAGACCAAGCAGAGAAGGACTGAGCAGCAATAGGAGCAGGTACATCACCAGTGCCACCACTCATGTGGTGGATAATCTGTCGCTGAGAGCTAGCCAAGTCAGTGTCCCTGCGATACGCCCTGTACTGTTCCTTGTGAATATCCACCTTCATGCAGAGCACGTTGCGCTGAAACCAGGAGAGCTTCCTGACGTGGCGCAAGGTGCTAATATCAGAAACAGGTGCCCTGGGTGCAGACTGAGAGCCAGAAGGACCACCCATAGAGGAACCACCCTCAAATGGAGCACTCTGAGAAGCAGCAGCAGTCTTCATCTTTGTAACAGCCCAAGTATGAAAACCTACCATTTAGAATGTTTGATTTCTTGTTATTAAAGTATTGCATCATGTCATCATATTGTTACATTTGTTTCTTTTGTTTTGCATCTGTTATTCTTTGTTTTCACAATGACAAATCAAACAATTTCAACTGCTTTGTTTTCATACTTGTTTAGTTACAACTTTTGGAATAAAAATCACAAATGAAAACAACCAAATTGTTCCATTTTATTCCATGTTGATCACTTATTAAAATTGTGGGTTTTAATCAAACAAATAATTTCCAAATCACCTTCAAGTTCAAGTCAAATGCATCAAGCAGAACCAATTTGAACCTATGAATTTAATCAACCAATTTAATCAAATTAAATAACAGGGATCACCCTAATAAAAACATTGATTTCATCATTAATCATTTAATTGTCAAATTCTTCAAATTCAAACCCCTTTTACAAAAACATCAAACAAATTTAAATTTCCAAAAGCCAAGTTGTCATGGGGTAGATGTCGAGCTAACAAAGCCCCATGATTTTTCCCAAAATTTTTAAGGTTCAAAACCCTAGCAATTGCTTCCTATTCCTTTCTCTTCAAAAAAAAAAAAAAAACAAAGAAATGATAAAAAGAAAAGAGAGCGCGGCAGCTAACTACCAGCCAGCCCGCAGCTTATCCCTCGCGCGCTGCGGCCCAGCCCACCCTTACTCTTCTCTCCCTCGGCCCGTACCGCTTCGTGGTCATCTCCCTCCCGTACGGCGCACATCCGGCGCATCCACGTCGCCGTACGGCGAGCGGAACGGCCAGGAGGTGAGCACCTCCTCCCTTTTAAGCCCTAGGTTTCCCCCTCGGAGCCCTAGCCCCTACCCTCTGTAACCCTAGCACCACCCTCCATCGCCGCCGTTCGCTTCATCTGCCACTTCCCTCCCTTCTCTGAAACCACGGCCACGAAATTTTTCTCTGAACCGGCGAGGATCGACGCCGGCAGGCCCTGGCTCCCCTCCGTTGAGCAGCGGGAATGGATCCGCCGCTGCTCCACGTCTGCCCTCGACCCCTCCGTTGCTCTCGAGGAGGCTTCTGGCGCCGCCGCCGTCCACGCCGTTCATCTCCGACCGACTGCACAGCGCCGCCATCGACTCCATCCGAGGTGAGACGCCACCTTTCCCTTCGCCTCCTTCCTCTCTGCTCTGGCACACCCACGCACGGCCCGCGCGAGCGCCGCAACACGCAGCACAACCACCGCCCGGACCGCGCCTGTGTGCAGCACATCGATCGCCGGCGGGCGCTGCCCCTCGTCACACCTGCAACCAAAAAATTCAGAAAAGTTCAGTTAACTTGTTAACTGAATGTTAACCTGCCACACGTTCGGTACCTGACAAGAAATCCTAAGCAGCCGCAGTGGCAACGCTTCCATCCGCGCAGCGTTACATCCCGGGTTAGAGCCCCGCGGAGGGAAGAAAAACCCCAACTTTTTTGTCAACCACGCGCAGGGAGTAGGGGCCCACCCGTCAGCCGCGGTGGTTGCCACGCGCGCGCGCGCAGCACCACGCTGGCTAGGCCCCACGGGTCAGTGGCGGTGTGTAGAGTGCAGCGCGGTAACAAACGCCTTCCACATTTCTGTTTTCAAATTAATACCTTTTAAATAACAGATTTAAACCCTAAAATTAAACCTTTAATAACTTTTAATCTATAACTCTAAAAAATAAAAGTTATATATGTTTTCTGCTCCAAATTAATAGATCTATCCAACTATGCCATTTGTGTACTGTTTTGAAATTTCAAAACGCATTTAAAATTCAAATTTGAATAATTCAAATGTAATTTGCAATAATTCATAAATAATTCATACTAATTCCAAATAAGGCAAATAAAATATGTTTTCCATACCATTTTGAATAACCTATTCAAATATAAATTTTGTTTCATTGCTTGAATAATTTAAATTGCCTAAATAATTTAATACTTGTTTAATTCAATTAAATTTGATAAAATCATAACTTGCTTAATATAAAATATTTTTGAACATGCAAAATATGTTTTCAAACCATCAAAGTGTGAACTTTTCAAATATGAATTTGAATTTATGTGTTGAACAAATAAAATTCAAATAAAATTCACACTTGTTTTAAATTCAATTAAAACTTGTTTAATATTGTTTAATTCATAATAAATTCATCCTAACTCCTATTTCAATAATTGAAACATGTAATCCAACTAAAATTTGATGTTCTTTTCAAATATAAATTTTGTTAATTGTTTTGCACACTTTAAAATTGATGAAAACAATAATTGGTTGTGTAACATGTTTAAGTAACCAAACTTTCCACACTTAATAAATGATTTCCAAAACTTGTTAAGTCCTTTTTATCACTTGCATCCATTATTGTTATTTGTTGTTATTTTGTTGTTACCATCATGCATGCATCATGCTAACAACTTTCACGTAATAATTAATTGTAAATCATTTGCTCCACTTAATTCATGGACCCTTTCCCATATGCAACTCAAAATTGCATAGGGGTCCATCTTAATTGTGTTATCATGTTAACTAGTTTATTTTGATGCAACCATTAATTTGTCATGCATCATCCTTGATTGTGCACAATACCATGATAATGATTGTTTATATTTCTGCCTTGTTTGTTTGCTTCTTCTCGGATACACGACGACGTTGAGACCGACGATACTTACGACACCCCTTCTAAGGATCTAGCTCAGTACCAGGCTACTGGGTTTTGCAGGCAAGTTATCACTCACATGAACCACTGTGTTCCTCTCAACATTGACTACCGATATTTTCCGTTGTTCTTTTCTGCTAGCCTTAGTAGTAGTTGTTTCTGTTACGAACCTATCACATGAATCCCTTAACCCTGATATTTGCCTCACCTCCACCCCTATCACCCCTTTGGTTGAGCCAGTGCCTTACTAGCATGCTTAGGTTGTTTTGCTCGAGTCTGTTACCCGTTACTTTCTGTTACTATATTCCATTATGTTCTGGGGGCTCGATGTTTAATCAATCAATCATGCTAATGTTACTATTAATAATAAATTTGATGATAAGGCACCGGCAGGAGGCCCAGGGTGGTTTTGAGGCCTGCTAGTGTCGACCCTAATAGGAAAAGGGTCTTGTCTACTGATCCATGATGAGCGCACTAACCGCATGTGGGAAGCGAGTATGGGCGCCCCCCTCAATTTGATTCGATTCGCATCTCGTCCAAATCGCCACACGTAGTTCGGGCTTTCCATTTGCTGCATGCATGATCTTGCGAGCCCTTGGATCCCGGGTGGAACTTTTGTAGTCGGCATTTAGGGCGGCGTGGTCTTCCAGTGCTATGAGGGTCCTCCTTTTCTTCGGGGGGCTCGATTAGCCGCGCACGCACAGCACGTGGTGCTTTGGGCTTGATGCGAAGAAGAGTTGAGTTGTGTTGAGTGCCCCGCTTGGTGGGAGGCATCCCATCTGGCGGGATATTCATACGTGTACGGCCAAATTGGTGCAACCCTGCAGGGATAATCTTCTCGAGAAGCCGTGTTTTCCGCGGTTATGGATTACTTGGTGAAAGTACTGGCTAACAAGTACTCAGGACAACTTAAACCTAATGATTAACAACCTTTCATCCACTGATTAACAACTTGACTAGTAATAGGCGTATTGACACAATAATCTGAACCATCATTAACCCAACTGTGTGAGTTATCCTCGGATTGCTTCTTTGGATAAGGGGCGAGATCCAGGATGGGTTTGCTTGAAGTTATCTTTCAGTTGGTTACAATCCTCGATCTTATCTCCTTTCTGTTAGCCGGAAGTGGTAGAAATGTCTGTAGTTGGTTAGTGCAGCCAGTTGCAGCATCTTTTATATTGCCCTTCCTTCCGTTGAACCCAAAGCATCTGTGCTTGGTGTTGACGGGTTACACTTTGGTGAACTGTGAGTCTTGCTTGCCAGTACGTTTATGTACTGACCCCTTTGGGGCTGTGGTTTACGCAGACTACGTTTTCGAGGATCTACATGGTGGCTACTACGTGGAGTATGACGAGACTGCTGACGAGTAGATAGCGGACCCGGCCAGGATCCGAGACTTCGTGGATGGGCTCCGTCTTTTCGTTTCCGGCCTCTTAGGCCTGTTGGGTTCTTGTCTGTACTCAGACATTTTGAATGCTTCCGCTGTGATGTAATGATGAAGTGTTGGGACATGTGTCCTCTGGATGATTGAATTTGCTATCTCTGCTCTAATGAGAGCTATTTGCAACTTATTTCAATCTTTTGTGTCGTAGAGATCTGTTGTGATATCAGTTGTTCAACGCCGTTGACGTACCATGTGTGTATGGTTTGAAGTACGTCAATGGAAGTGTCCTGATTTCTATGGGATAGTTTACATCGACGGTGAACAGTAGCGATTGGTTGTCACACATAAGTGTTGGCCTACTCGTAAGAGGACGCGGGTGCCGGTAAGCCCCGTAATCCAATCAGAATACTGTTCAGTTCGTACGGTGAGTATCCTCTAGAAGTCCGGGTGCGACAAATGGTATCAGAGCCTGTCTGCCTGTAGGATCCCTTTTTACTGGTCGCAGTTGAGTCTAGAAACTATTTTGTAGCTATATAGGAAAAAGGAAACGTGAGAGTAGGAATTCTGTTCTTTTTCTTCTTTCCCCACCCACCCTCCCTTTTCTGGTAAGGAAGTGCAACGTTGTTTTTCCCTTCTCATCTAAACTTTCAAGTTAGGATTTCACGAATTCTGGTTTCTCTAGGATGGTTATATCTACTAGACCATAGGAATGGAGGTGGTTGTGACATGATTTATCATGTTGCCTACTCATGATTGAGAACGGAGGCGTGTAAGCCCCGGAAGCAAATCCTCTATTCCTTAAGCAGTAGATATTGATCCTTTAGAAGCCCGGATGGGTTTTCCGTAGTACCTCAGGAGTTTTTGATCTCGTTTTCCCGATGTTGCTTCGTTATCCTGTTCTTCTCAACATCCTTTTCGTCCGTTGAAATCTTGTTGTTGTTTTCCACTAAATTCTTCTACCGGCGTCTAATCAAAACTTCCCAAATATCAAGTCTATCTGACCAGAAAGGTTGTTGTTGTTTCGAACACTACCAGGCTATGAGAGCTGGCATTCCTATCACCTGGGGTTGTTTCGATGAAGCATTCCCGAAGCACCCCATTCCAGATAGTCTATCCTCCAAATCAATCAAATCCTGTTCAACTATACACCCTCAATACAAACCTCTTCCTTCAATTGAAAATGTTCCGGTGTTTTCCAAATTCCCTGACATCTTTCCAGAAGAGTTGCCAGGGTTGCCTATCGTTTTGAAATTCCAGAAACTATCCAATGTGCACGATGTGTTTCACGTGTCACAGCTCAAGTGGATCTTCCCAAGAAGTATCCGGACCTTTTCTTTTCTCAGTAGGAATCTCGGGGCGCGATTCCTTCAAGGGGGGGGGGCGTTTTGTAACAGCCCAAGTATGAAAACCTACCATTTAGAATGTTTGATTTCTTGTTATTAAAGTATTGCATCATGTCATCATATTGTTACATTTGTTTCTTTTGTTTTGCATCTGTTATTGTTTGTTTTCACAATGACAAATCAAACAATTTCAACTGCTTTGTTTTCATACTTGTTCTGTTACAACTTTTGGAATAAAAATCACAAATGAAAACAACCAAATTGTTCCATTTTATTCCATGTTGATCACTTATTAAAATTGTGGGTTTTAATCAAACAAATAATTTCCAAATCACCTTCAAGTTCAAGTCAAATGCATCAAGCAGAACCAATTTGAACCTATGAATTTAATAAAACCAATTTAATCAAATTAAATAACAGGGATCACCCTAATAAAAACATTGATTTCATCATTAATCATTTAATTGTCAAATTCTTCAAATTCAAACCCCTTTTACAAAAACATCAAACAAATTTAAATTTCCAAAAGCCAAGTTGTCATGGGGTAGATGTCGAGCTAACAAAGCCCCATGATTTTTCCCAAAATTTTTAAGGTTCAAAACCCTAGCAATTGCTTCCTTTTCCTTTCTCTACAAAAAAAAAGAAAAACAAAGAAATGATAAAAAGAAAAGAGAGCGCGGCAGCTAACTACCAGCCAGCCCGCAGCTTATCCCTCACGCGCTGCGGCCCAGCCCACCCTTACTCTTCTCTCCCTCGGCCCGTACCGCTTCGTGGTCATCTCCCTCCCGTACGGCGCACATCCGGCGCATCCACGTCGCCATACGGCGAGCGGAACGGCCAGGAGGTGAGCACCTCCTCCCTTTTAAGCCCTAGGTTTCCCCCTCGGAGCCCTAGCCCCTACCCTCTGTAACCCTAGCACCACCCTCCATCGCCGCCGTTCGCTCCATCTGCCACTTCCCTCCCTTCTCTGAAACCACGGCCACGAAATTTTTTTCTGAACCGGCGAGGATCGATGCCGGCAGGCCCTGGCTCCCCTCCGTTGAGCAGCGGGAATGGATCCGCCGCTGCTCCACGTCTGCCCTCGACCCCTCCGTTGCTCTCGAGGAGGCTTCTGGCGCCGCCGCCGTCCACGCCGTTCATCTCCGACCGACTGCACAGCGCCGCCATCGACTCCATCCGAGGTGAGAAGCCACCTTTCCCTTCGCCTCCTTCCTCTCTGCTCTGGCACACCCACGCACGGCCCGCGCGAGCGCCGCAACACGCAGCACAACCACCGCCCGGACCGCGCCTGTGTGCAGCACAGCGATCGCCGGCGGGCGCTGCCCCTCGTCACACCTGCAACCAAAAAATTCAGAAAAGTTCAGTTAACTTGTTAACTGAATGTTAACCTGCCACACGTTCGGTACCTGACAAGAAATCCTAAGCAGCCGCAGTGGCAACGCTTCCATCCGCGCAGCGTTACATCCCGAGTTCGAGCCCCGCGGAGGGAAGAAAAACCCTAACTTTTTTGTCAACCACGCGCAGGGAGTAGGGGCCCACCCGTCAGCCGCGGTGGCTGCCACGCGCGCGCGCGCAGCGCCACGCTGGCTAGGCCCCACGGGTCAGTGGCGGTGTGTAGAGTGCAGCGCGGTAACAAACGCCTTCCACATTTCTGTTTTCAAATTAATACCTTTTAAATAACAGATTTAAACCCTAAAATTAAACCTTTAATAACTTTTAATCTATAACTCTAAAAAATAAAAGTTATATATGTTTTCTGCTCCAAATTAATAGATCTATCCAACTATGCCATTTGTGTACTGTTTTGAAATTTCAAAACGCATTTAAAATTCAAATTTGAATAATTCAAATGTAATTTGCAATAATTCATAAATAATTCATACTAATTCCAAATAAGGCAAATAAAATATGTTTTCCATACCATTTTGAATAACCTATTCAAATATAAATTTTGTTTCATTGTTTGAATAATTTAAATTGCCTAAATAATTTAATACTTGTTTAATTCAATTAAATTTGATAAAATCATAACTTGCTTAATATAAAATATTTTTGAACATGCAAAATATGTTTTCAAACCATCAAAGTGTGAACTTTTCAAATATGAATTTGAATTTATGTGTTGAACAAATAAAATTCACACTTGTTTTAAATTCAATTAAAACTTGTTTAATATTGTTTAATTCATAATAAATTCATCCTAACTCCTATTTCAATAATTGAAACATGTAATCCAACTAAAATTTGATGTTCTTTTCAAATATAAATTTTGTTAATTGTTTTGCACACTTTAAAATTGATGAAAACAATAATTGTTTGTGTAACATGTTTAAGTAACCAAACTTTCCACACTTAATAAATGATTTCCAAAACTTGTTAAGTCCTTTTTATCACTTGCATCCATTATTGTTATTTGTTGTTATTTTGTTGTTACCATCATGCATGCATCATGCTAACAACTTTCACGTAATAATTAATTGTAAATCATTTGCTCCACTTAATTCATGGACCCTTTCCCATATGCAA
Organism: Alopecurus myosuroides; assembly: GCA_028641055.1. NCBI lineage: Eukaryota > Viridiplantae > Streptophyta > Magnoliopsida > Poales > Poaceae > Alopecurus > Alopecurus myosuroides. The sequence goes on from CM054062.1 coordinate 96,625,746, forward strand.
CTCAAAATTGCATAGGGGTCCATCTTAATTGTGTTATCATGTTAACTAGTTTATTTTGATGCAACCATTAATTTGTCATGCATCATCCTTGATTGTGCACAATACCATGATAATGATTGTTTATATTTCTGCCTTGTTTGTTTGCTTCTTCTCGGATACACGACGACGTTGAGACCGACGATACTTACGACACCCCTTCTAAGGATCTAGCTCAGTACCAGGCTACTGGGTTTTGCAGGCAAGTTATCACTCACATGAACCACTGTGTTCCTCTCAACATTGACTACCGATATTTTCCGTTGTTCTTTTCTGCTAGCCTTAGTAGTAGTTGTTTCTGTTACGAACCTATCACATGAATCCCTTAACCCTGATATTTGCCTCACCTCCACCCCTATCACCCCTTTGGTTGAGCCAGTGCCTTACTAGCATGCTTAGGTTGTTTTGCTCGAGTCTGTTACCCGTTACTTTCTGTTACTATATTCCATTATGTTCTGGGGGCTCGATGTTTAATCAATCAATCATGCTAATGTTACTATTAATAATAAATTTGATGATAAGGCACCGGCAGGAGGCCCAGGGTGGTTTTGAGGCCTGCTAGTGTCGACCCTAATAGGAAAAGGGTCTTGTCTACTGATCCATGATGAGCGCACTAACCGCATGTGGGAAGCGAGTATGGGCGCCCCCCTCAATTTGATTCGATTCGCATCTCGTCCAAATCGCCACACGTAGTTCGGGCTTTCCATTTGCTGCATGCATGATCTTGCGAGCCCTTGGATCCCGGGTGGAACTTTTGTAGTCGGCATTTAGGGCGGCGTGGTCTTCCAGTGCTATGAGGGTCCTCCTTTTCTTCGGGGGGCTCGATTAGCCGCGCACGCACAACACGTGGTGCTTTGGGCTTGATGCGAAGAAGAGTTGAGTTGTGTTGAGTGCCCCGCTTGGTGGGAGGCATCCCATCTGGCGGGATATTCATACGTGTACGGCCAAATTGGTGCAACCCTGCAGGGATAATCTTCTCGAGAAGCCGTGTTTTCCGCGGTTATGGATTACTTGGTGAAAGTACTGGCTAACAAGTACTCAGGACAACTTAAACCTAATGATTAACAACCTTTCACCCACTGATTAACAACTTGACTAGTAATAGGCGTATTGACACAATAATCTGAACCATCATTAACCCAACTGTGTGAGTTATCCTCGGATTGCTTCTTTGGATAAGGGGCGAGATCCAGGATGGGTTTGCTTGAAGTTATCTTTCAGTTGGTTACAATCCTCGATCTTATCTCCTTTCTGTTAGCCGGAAGTGGTAGAAATCTCTGTAGTTGGTTAGTGCAGCCAGTTGCAGCATCTTTTATATTCCCCTTCCTTCCGTTGAACCCAAAGCATCTGTGCTTGGTGTTGACGGGTTACACTTTGGTGAACTGTGAGTCTTGCCTGCCAGTACGTTTATGTACTGACCCCTTTGGGGCTGTGGTTTACGCAGACTACGTTTTCGAGGATCTACATGGTGGCTACTACGTGGAGTATGACGAGACTGCTGACGAGTAGATAGCGGACCCGGGCAGGATCCGAGACTTCGTGGATGGGCTCCGTCTTTTCGTTTCCGGCCTCTTAGGCCTGTTGGGTTCTTGTCTGTACTCATACATTTTGAATGCTTCCGCTGTGATGTAATGATGAAGTGTTGGGACATGTGTCCTCTGGATGATTGAATTTGCTATCTCTTCTCTAATGAGAGCTATTTGCAACTTATTTCAATCTTTTGTGTCGTAGAGATCTGTTGTGATATCAGTTGTTCAACGCCGTTGACGTACCATGTGTGTATGGTTTGAAGTACGTCAATGGAAGTGTCCTGATTTCTATGGGATAGTTTACATCGACGGTGAACAGTAGCGATTGGTTGTCACACATAAGTGTTGGCCTACTCATAAGAGGACGCGGGTGCCGGTAAGCCCCGTAATCCAATCAGAATACTGTTCAGTTCGTACGGTGAGTATCCTCTAGAAGTCCGGGTGCGACAATCTTCCTCTTGACATACAGCTTCTTGACCTTGTGCTCAGCCATGGGTAACTCGGTGTACTCCTTCCTCATCTCATACTTGATGAGCATCATGATATAGGGAGCATAGGGAATGGTGTAGCCACCAATCATAGCAGCGTAGAGCTCGTGAAAGATGATGTCCATCACATCCACAGTATAGGAGACAGACGGGTCCTCTTCCTCCATGCACTCCTTAGCCAGAATCAGAAGGTTGCACAAAGGAGTGGTGAGAGCATCATTGTTACCTCCACTCGGCACAAGGAAGGCCCTGAAAATGTGAACCAGCTGATCATAAAGTGGAAGAAGTCCCTCAAGTCCCCCAACGGTGAAACCAGGGGCATACAGCTCAGCCATGGCCACTTCCCTCCTTGGCCTATCAACCTCATGGACGCGGCGACCAAGAGGAGGGTGCTCGCGGTAAGAGTATCCAAGGCGACGAGCAAACCTCTCAAAAGATGCTTCACAAGGTGTGGACTCAGACATCCACTTGAGACGGGTCACAATATCCTGAGTGGTGAACACGAGAGTGGACATAAACTGCATCACAAGCTGTGTGTTGTAGTTGCACTGAGTCTCCATAAGCTTCACTAGTCCAAAACGCTCAACAATACTAGCTGCATCAGCAAATTCCTCCTTGGCCTTGAGAGCGGCATGGTCATATGGATGCATGGCACGGCAAGGAAAGCGGTAGTCACAATAGATATCAGCATAGATATAGGACTGCTCCAGATTCCAGAACCGAGAATCAATATTTGCAACCCTCGGAGAAAGATAGGCATCCTGCTTTCTGAGCTCATTGAAATCCTGAACGGGAATGTCGGTCTTATAGTTGAGCCGAGGTTTCCTCTTGTTGCGGACAGAAACTTGCTTCTTGTGCTTCGGAACGCTCCTCTCATGGTCACCACCTGTGAAACAAGATAGTAGAGGAATAGCACAAGATGAGTACACTAGTGTCACACAACGGATGCAAACATGCATAAAAACGATAGAGGAGATTCCAGGAAACAATCGAGGTAGAAATCTGGGAAAGATCAATTTGGGGCTGTCCTAAAACAGTACTGGACATAGCCGGATATTCCGGTTCAAAACTGAACCGGATATTCCGGTTACCCGGATATTCCGGTTCAGTCGTGGACCGGATATTCCGGTAGGTTACGGAACAGCACCAAAACAATCTAAATCTCAGATTTCCACAAAGTTTGTTCTCAAGGATTCTAGTCTATTGTTTCTAGCATGCACGGGGACCTCTCCAGAACGAATTCTACCAAGCATAGCCAAGAAAAACGCAAATCCATGGAAGGTAGGGTTATATCACCAAGATTCAAGAGATTTGAACGTTACCGGGGTCCATGGAGAAAAATGCTTGGGTAGAATCGTTCCAAATCGCGAGGAGAACAAGATCCGGGCCAAAGCTCCAAGATCCCGCGGAGGAAACGGCCCGGGAGGCCAAGAATCACGGCGGCGGCGTTTTGGTGGAGAGGAGCAGATGGGAAAAGGGCAAGAACTGCCCCTCCCCGTCGGGCTCCAGGCTTTATGAAGTGCGCCGAACCGGATATTCTGGTTCAAGTTTGAACCGGATATTCCGGTACAGCCGGATATTCCGGTCCAGAACTGGACCGGAAATTCCGACTGCCTCCTGATTCGAAATTTCCTCGTTTTCAACGGACGACACTAGTGCTTAGAAAAGAACGGCTTTTTGAGAGAAAGGCTTAGGATAGATTTAACAAACTGAGACTAGTACTTATCCCTCTCAAGAGCAAGAAACAACCAACTAAAATACCAATTGAGTGGGATTTTCCTAGGAAGAACCACTGAGACGGGAAAAACACACGAAATGCAATGAAATGACAAGTAGAAAAACCCAACTAAGATCCAACTCTTCGAAATGAAGAGGTTGGTGGCCAAGGCCACCATGTAAGAGTTCATGGTATGCAACCGCGAACACGTATCTTGGGTGCATTGCCACTTCTCGACATTGAAGCTCACAATTCAACATTAGAAAAAGAGAGATCACAATGAATTTTTGCTTTGGGCATAATGGGGGGAGGGAGAATCCAATGTATTAGGATAACACTCCCCCTATGTCCATGCCTACATCTAAACTCGAATACGTTTCATCTATAGGGGTGTGTGCAAGATAGTCAAGTCAAGCTCCTTGAATCAATCACATTTAGCTCATTCCTCAAGAATAAGAACCTTGCATCATCAAGTGGCTTCGTGAAAATATCCGCAAGATTGTCCTTGGTGGGCACATAACCTAGTGCAATTTCTCCTCTCGCCACGTGATCACGGATGAAGTGGTGGCGAATCTCAATGTGCTTCGTCCTTGTGTGTTGCACCGGATTGTATGCAATCTTGATAGCACTTTCATTGTCACATAGAAGAGGTACTTTGTCCAAATGAACTCCATATTCCTTGAGAGTTTGCCTCATCCATAGCAATTGAGTGCATGCACTTGCGGCGGCAACATATTCGGCTTCGGCGGTGGAGAGAGAAATGCAATTTTGTTTCTTCGAGGACCAACTTACAAGGGACCTACCAAGAAATTGGCAAGCCCCGGAAGTTGACTTCCTATCATCTTGATCACCCGCCCAATCGGAATCCGTATATCCATTGAGAGAAAATTGTGCCCCCTTTGGGTACCACAAACCAAATCTTGAGGTATGAACCAAATAACGAAAGATCCTATGAACCGCCATTAGATGGCAATCCTTAGGAGCCGCTTGATACCTTGCACACACACCTACACTCAAAACGATATCGGGCCTAGATGCACAAAGATAGAGCAAAGAACCAATCATAGAACGATAAAGCTTTTGGTCCACATCCTTACTCCCTTTTGGATTACGAGAGAGATGACACTTGACTTGCATAGGAGATGTCTTGATCTTAGCATCTTGGAAGTTAAACCTCTTGATCATATCTTGGGTATACTTGGCTTGAGAAATGAAAGTCCCACGAGCCAATTGCTTGATCTCAAAGCCAAGAAAGAATTTAAGCTCACCCATCATTGACATCTCGAACCTGTCAGTCATAAGCTTAGAGAACTCATTATTGAAAGCTTGGTTAGTTGAGCCAAAGATGATATCGTCCACATAGAGTTGGCATATGAAAAGCTCTCCCTTTACTCTCTTGGTGAAGAGAGTGGGGTCAATCTTCCCAACTTCGAAACCACGATCATCTAACAACTCCCTAAGGTGCTCATACCAAGCACGAGGTGCTTGTTTGAGACCATAGAGAGCCTTGTCAAGTTTGTAAACGTGGTTGGGAAAGTTGAGATTCTCGAACCCCGGAGGTTGCTTGACATATACCTCCTCTTTTAGTGGACCATTCAAGAAAGCACTTTTCACATCCATTTGTTGCAATTTGAAATTATGTGAGGAAGCATAAGCAAGGAGGATACGGATGGACTCAAGGCAAGCCACGGGCGCGTAGGTTTCATCAAAGTCAATGCCTTCAACTTGGGTGTAACCTTGAGCGACCAATCTTGCCTTGTTCCTAATGACAATGCCATTCTCATCTTGCTTGTTCTTGAAAATCCACTTGGTGCCAATAACATTGTGGCAATCCTTGGGTTTCTCAACCAATCTCCAAACTTTGTTGCGCTCAAAGTTATTGAGCTCATCATGCATAGCTTCAACCCAATCGGAGTCCTCAAGAGCTTCATATACTTTCTTAGGCTCCACCATAGAGATATGAGCTTGATGCTCACAAAAATGAGCCAATTGCCTTCTAGTGGATCTTCTAGTTTGAACATCCTCCAAGACCTTGTCATCTTGGGCATCAATTTGCTTCAAAGCTCTTCTTATCCTTTTGATGCGACGGGCTTCGATCTCCTCATTATTGCGAGGAGGAATCACTTGATCATCTTGATCATTTGGGTCCCCATCTTGACCAACATGGCCTTGATCATCAACATCGTCATCAACAATATCTTCAATACTCGCTTCAACTTGAGAAGAGGATGAAGAGGATGATTGATCTTGGCCTTGATCTTGACTCGCATTAGTGAGAGGAGTGGGTACGACTTGCGTAGTCACTTGATCAATGAGAGGAGGGTCTTGAATATGTTCTCGGTTAGGTGTAGTAGTAGGCTCCTTGGCTTTATCTTCAAATGTAGAGGAGGGCTCCACTTGGGTAGAGCATAGTCCTTCTCGAGTCGCCATAAGGTGTCCCTCGATGGGGCGGAAGAATCCCACACCCATCCTTCCTATGGCTTCTTGAGGCATTTCAACATCTACATTTGAAACATGAAATTGCGCCACTTGGGAGCCGTCATTTTCCTCGAAAACCACACTACAAGATTCTATGACAATCCGTGAGGCTTTGTCATAGACTCTATAAGTGTGGGATTCGGCACCGTAACCAACAAAAATACCCTCAATAGTTTTGGATTGAAATTTCGACAACCTAATACCCTTGATCAAATAAAATCACTTACAACCGAATACACGGAAGTAGGATACATTGGGCTTGTTGCCGGTGAGGATCTCATATGGGGTCTTGCTCAAGCCTTTGCGGATGTAGAGGCGGTTGGAGGAGTGGCATGCGGTGGATACGGCCTCGGCCCATAAATATTGGGGAGAAGAGTACTCCGCCAACATGGTCCTTGCCATATCCAAGAGAGTGCGATTCTTCCTTTCGGCAACACCATTTTGTTGAGGAGTGTAAGTGGCGGAGTATTGGTGACGAATGCCTTCTTCACTAAGGAATTCATTCAATGTATAGTTCTTGAACTCCGACCCATTATCACTCCTAATAGCCATGATTTGCACATTGTGTTGACGTTGCACTTCGTTGGAGAAGTCGATGATGGTTTGTTGGGTCTCACTCTTGCACTTGAAGAAATAAACCCAAGTGTATCTTGAATAATCATCGACAATCACCAAGCAATACTTCTTGCCACCAAGACTTGCCTCGGGCACGGCACCAAAGAGATCAACATGTGTCGCACCCAGACTTCTAAAGGATACTCGCCGTTCTGTTGAACAGTAGTAGATTGGTTTACGGGGCTTACCGGCACCCGCGTCCTCTTACGAGTAGGCCAACACACGTGTGTGTGACAACCAACCCCTATCTGTTCAGCGTCGACGTAAACTATCCCATAGAAATCAGGATACTTCCATTGATGTACTTCAAAACATACACACATGGTACATCAACGGCATTGGAACAAGTGATATCACAACAGATCTCTACGACACAAAAGATTGAAATAAGTTGCAACTGGCCCTCACTAGGGCAGAGAATAGCAAATACAATCATTCAGAGGGCACATGCCCCAACATAACATCATTACATCACAGCGGAAGCATTCAACATGTCTGAGTACAGACAAGATCCAAATAGGCCTAAGAGGCCGGAAACGAAAAGACGGAGCCCATCCACGAAGTCTCGGATCCTGCCTGGGTCCGCTATCTACTCGTCAGCAGTCTCGTCATAATCCACGTAGTAGCCACCATGTAGATCCTCGGAAACGTAGGTCTGCGGAAACCACAGCCCCAAAGGGGTCAGTACATAAACGTACTGGCAAGCAAGACTCACAGTTCACCAAAGTGTAACCCGTCAACACCAAGCACAGATGCTTTGGGTTCAACGGAAGGAAGGGGATATAAAAGATGCTGCAACTGGCTGCTCTAAACAACTACAGAGTTACTACCACTTCTGACTAACAGAAAGGAGATAAGATCGGGTGTCGTAACCAACCTATCAACTAACTCCAAACAAACCCATCCTGGATCTCGCCCCTTATCCAAAGAAGCAATCCGAGGATAACTCACACAGTTGAAATAATGATGATTCAGATTATTGTGTCAATAAGCTTATTACTAGTCAAGTTGTTAGTCATTTGGTGTAAGGTTGTTAATCATTAGGTTTAAGTTGTCCTGAGTACTTGTTAGCCAGTACTTTCACCAAGTAGTCCATAACCGCGGAAAACACGGCTTCTCGAGAAGATTTATCCCTACAGGGTTGCACCAATTTGGCCATACACGTATGAATAACCCGCCAGACGGGAATCAAACCCACCAAGCGAGGTACTCAACACAACTCAACTCTTCTTCGCATCAAGCCCAAAGAACCTTGGGCGCACGGCTAATCGAGCCCAGAAGAAAATGGACCCTCATAGCACTCTAAGAACGTGTCCCCCTATATGCCGACTATGAAAGTTCCACCCTGGCCTGGGCTCGCAATAACATGCATGCGGCAAATGGAAAACACGAACTAAATGAGGCGATTTGGACGAGATGCGAATCGAATCAAATTGAGGGGGGCGCCCATACTCGCTTCCCACATGCGGTTAGTGCGCTCATCATGGATCAGTAGACAAGACCCTTTTCCTATTAGGGTCGACACTAGCAGGCCTCAAAACCACCCTGGGCCTCCTGCCGGTGCCTTATCATCAAATTTATTATTGATAATAACATTAGCATGATTGATTGATTAAACATCGAGCCCCCCTAGAACATAATGGAATACAGTAACAGAAAGTAACGGGTAAAAGACTCGAGCAAAACAACCTAAGCATGCTAGTAAGACACGGGCTCAAACAAAAGGTTATAGGTATGGAGGTGAGGCAATATCAGGGTTAAAGGATACATGTGATAGGTTCGTAACAGACGCAACTAATCATAGGGCTAGCAGAATAGATAACGGAAAGTATCGGTAACCAATGTTGAAAGGAACACGATGGTTCATGTGAGTGATAACTTGCCTGCAAACCCAGTAGCCCGGTACTGAGCTAAAATCCTTAGAAGGGGTGTCGTAAGTATCGTCGGTCTCAACGTCATCGTGTATCCGAGAAGAAGCAAACAAACAATGCAGAAAGATAAACAATCAATAACATGGCATAGTGCACAAACATGGGATGATGCATGACCATTTAATTGATGCATCAAAATAAACTAGTTGACAAGATAACAACATGATTAAATGGACCCACATGCAATTGGATTGCATATGAAAAGCCCATGAATTATGGTTGAATTAATTGTTTTACAACTAACCAACTTGTGTAAGTGAATTAGCATGATGCATGGATGAGGAAAACAGCAAAATAACAACAATATAATCAAACAGAAATAAGGTTTACCAAGTTTGGAAATTCATTCATTAAGTTAGGAAATTTTGGTTCCTTAAAGGTGTCACTCAAGCATTTGTTGTTTTCATCAAGTTAAATTGTTCAAAACAGATAAATTTTTTTATATTTGATAAGAACACACAATTTTGGGTGGATTACATGTTTCACTTGTTGAAAAAGGATTTCAAATAAATTATTTATGAATTAAACAAGTTTAAGCAAGAATTAAATGAATTTAATTCAAACATGAACTTAGTTGAATTTTTATTTGTTCAAAACATTAAACCAAATTCATATTTGAAAATTTTATACTTTTATGGTTTGAAAACATATTTTATATGCCCCAAAAGAAATTAATATGACCAAGTTATGAATTTAACAATATTAAATGAATTAAACAAGATTTAAATTATTTAACCAATTTTAATTATTCAAAACATGAAACAAATTTTATATTTGAAAAGGTGGTTTAATTTTGCATGGAAAACATATTTCATTTGTTGAAATTAGATTTAAAATGAGCAAGTTATTATTTTGGCAATTTTAAATGCAATAAACAAGAAACAGTTGTTTTCAGCAATTTAAATTATTCAAAACAGCAAACAAAATTTATATTTGGAAAGTACATGAAAAATTGATTGGAAAACATATTTAGTTTGTGGAATTTGGAATTTTTATGAACAAGTTATGAATTTTGCAATTTTAAGTGAATTTGACAAGTTTTCAAATTTTGCACCAATTTAAAATATTCAAAACAGTAAACAAAATTTAGATTTGGAAAGAACATTTAATTTGGTACAGAAAACATACTTAAAAAGTTACAATTGGAGTTGGGATGAATTTCTTATGCAATTTACAATTTTGGGTGCAATCTGCCATTTTTAGGGAACCAGGGACTAGAAAAATATTTTCCAGGGCTAGAAATAATTTGGCAAGGGCCTATGTGTGATTACTGAGATGTTTCTGTAACCAAAACAAGGAAATAAAAAAGATTGTTTTAATTGTGTGGGAGGGGGATCGAACCCCTCACCTCTGGCCTGCGCAAAGGGACAGGAACCAGATGGGCTAGGCGCTGTGTGTTGTCAGGGAACAGTTCGCAGTGGGGTTATCATTCAGAACCTTCATCTGAACAAATCGAAAATAGTGGCAGAAAAGGTGGGGTTGGGGGATTCGAACCCACGATCTGTGGTTGCGCGCACTGGTTCCGTAACCACTGCGGTAGCTGCAGATCTGTGCTAGGAAGGGGCCTCGGGGGTGGAAAAGGTGTGGCTGCGGGTTACTTTTTCTGAATTTGACTGAACCCGAACAGGTAACGCATCTGTGCCACGACAGAAAAATGGCCGTCGGTGGTGGCTGCTCGCCGGAGGGGGGGGGGGGCGCCGTGGGGGCTGTGGGGCGCTTGGCAAGTAGAGAGGAGGAGAGAGGGAGGAGGATCGAGGGGGCGACGGGGTCCTCACCTCGAGCAGGCGGACAGGAGGTTGGCGCAGGGAGCAGGTCGCAGGGGCGAGGCAGGAGGTGGCCGGCGGCAAACCTGGACGCCGCGGCCGCCTCGCTGGGTCCCCGGGGCCGCCGAGGTGATGGAGAGGAAGCCCGTGGCGGGGGCTTTCCATTCCCGCCCCTAGCCACGGCGGAGGGAGCCCCTAGCCACGGCGATCACCGGCGGCGACGGAGCTTTTTCTTTGTTCGGTTCCAAGGTTCAGTTACAGAAGGAAGAAGTACAGAGAGGAGGGAGATGGAGGAGGAAGAGGATGGCGGCGCTAGGCTAGGGTTAGGGTTAGCAGGGGGGATCGGTGGCTGTTTTAAGGGGCAGAGCAGCAAGGTACGGCAGGCCATCGGAGAGGGGAGGGAGAGATGAGTGGCGCTGATGCAGTCGTACCATTGCTGATGACAGAAAAGGAGGAAGACGACAGATTGAGAAGGTGGGTTGTGGGCTGCGTTTCTCCCCCCTTCTGTGAACCGTTTTGCTTTTTATTATTTTTGTTCTCCTTTTTTTTTGCAACAAAACTAATTGGAAGAAAAAGGTAGGTTTTAGGTTAGTAAAAATTTGGAGAAAAATATGGTTAGCTTAGTTTTTCCAATAACAACTAAAAACTAACTTTTATTTCCAAAAGTTTTCAAGTTTTCTTGCAGGCTATGATTTAAACCAAATTTGAAAGAATTTTTTATATTAAGTAAACATTATTGAAACAAAGTTTTAATAGGGTGAACCCTATGTTTAATTTGATTAAATTAGTTGATTGGGTTAGATAATATTCATAAATTGAAAGTGGTTCTGTTTTATGCATTTGGTTTGAATTTTTAAAAGTGATTTGGAATTTAATTGTTTAATAAAACCATCAATTTAATAAGTGAGCATTATGGAATAAAAAGAAAACAATTTGGTTGTTTTTATTTGAAATCACATCTTGGAAATTGTAACATCACAAGGATGAAACAAAAGGTTTGAATTTTGGTTTGAAATTCAAATAGAAAATAAAGGAAAACAACTGAAAACAGTTGGGAAACAAACAAAACAAATGCAATCAACATGATGCCATGATGCAAAACATAAAATAACAGAGAGCAAACATTCTAAAGGCTTATTTTTCATCCTTGGGATGTTAAAAAACGCCCCCCCCCTTGAAGGAATCGCGCCCCGAGATTCCTACTGAGAAAAGAAAAGGTCCGGATACTTCTTGCGAAGATCCTCGTGAGCTGTGACACGTGAAACACATCGTGCACCTTGGATAGTTTCTGGAATTTCAAAACGATAGGTATTCCTGGCAACTCTTCCGGAAGGATGTCAGGGAATTTGGAAACCACCGGAACATTTTCAAGTAAAGGGAGAGGTTTTGTATGGAGGGTGTATAGCTGGATGGAACTTGATTCATTTGTAGAATAGATTATCTGGCTAGAATGGTGGAACAGAGTTATTAACATCAATGCAACACCAAGAATGACATCAATGTCAGAATTTTCAAGTAGTATGAGAGAAGCAAGGAATATGTGGCCTCCCATTAGGATTTGATTTCTGTGACTGAACTTGGAAGTCAACATTTGAGATCCCGGAGAGTGAACGGTGATTTCATTGCTTAGTGGAACCAGAATTTGGTTGTATGTTGAGGCAAAGATTTTTGACACCAAGGAATGTGATGCTCCGGTATCACATAACACTTTAGCTGGAATAGAGTTTAGCAGATGAACGGGGAAAACTTTGATTATACGCCGGTAGAAGAATTTAAGTGGAAAACAACAACAAGATTTCAACGGACGAAAAGGTTCTTTAAAAGAACAGGATAACGAAGCAACATCGGGAAAACGAGACCAAAAACCCGAGGTACTACGGAGAACCCAAAACACGTGAAATCCTAACTTGAAGGTTTAGATGAGAAGGGAAAACAACGTTACACTTCCTTACCAGAAAAGGGGTGGGTGGGTGGGGAAAGAAGAAAAAGAACAGAATTCCTACTCTCACGTTTCATTTTTCCTATATAGCTACAAAATAGTTTCTAGACTCAACTGCGACCAGTAAAAAGGGATCCTACAGGCAGACAGGCTCTGATACCATTTGTCGCACCCGGACTTCTAAAGGATACTCGCCGTTCCGTTGAACAGTAGTAGATTGGTTTACGGGGCTTACCGGCACCCGCGTCCTCTTACGAGTAGGCCAACACACGTGCGTGTGACAACCAACCCCTATCTGTTCAGCGTCGACATAAACTATCCCATAGAAATCAGGATACTTCCATTGACGTACTTCAAAACATACACACATGGTACGTCAACGACATTGGAACAAGTGATATCACAACAGATCTCTACGACACAAAAGATTGAAATAAGTTGCAACTGGCCCTCACTAGGGCAGAGAATAGCAAATACAATCATTCAGAGGGCACATGCCCCAACATAACATCATTACATCACAGCGGAAGCATTCAACATGTCTGAGTACAGACAAGATCCAAATAGGCCTAAGAGGCCGGAAACGAAAAGACGGAGCCCATCCACGAAGTCTCGGATCCTGCCCGGGTCCGCTATCTACTCGTCAGCAGTCTCGTCATAATCCACGTAGTAGCCACCATGTAGATCCTCGGAAACGTAGGTCTGCGGAAACCACAGCCCCAAAGGGGTCAGTACATAAACGTACTGGCAAGCAAGACTCACAGTTCACCAAAGTGTAACCCGTCAACACCAAGCACAGATGCTTTGGGTTCAACGGAAGGAAGGGGATATAAAAGATGCTGCAACTGGCTGCTCTAAACAACTACAGAGTTACTACCACTTCCGACTAACAGAAAGGAGATAAGATCGGGTGTCGTAACCAACCTATCAACTAACTCCAAACAAACCCATCCTGGATCTCGCCCCTTATCCAAAGAAGCAATCCGAGGATAACTCACACAGTTGAAATAATGATGATTCAGATTATTGTGTCAATAAGCTTATTACTAGTCAAGTTGTTAATCATTGGGTGTAAGGTTGTTAATCATTAGGTTTAAGTTGTCCTGAGTACTTGTTAGCCAGTACTTTCACCAAGTAGTCCATAACCGCGGAAAACACGGCTTCTCGAGAAGATTTATCCCTGTAGGGTTGCACCAATTTGGCCGTACACGTATGAATAACCCGCCAGACGGGAATCAAACCCACCAAGCGAGGTACTCAACACAACTCAACTCTTCTTCGCATCAAGCCCAAAGAACCTTGGGCGCACGGCTAATCGAGCCCAGAAGAAAATGGACCCTCATAGCACTCTAAGAACGTGTCCCCCTATATGCCGACTACGAAAGTTCCACCCTGGCCTGGGCTCGCAAGAACATGCATGCGGCAAATGGAAAACACGAACTAAATGAGGCGATTTGGACGAGATGCGAATCGAATCAAATTGAGGGGGGCGCCCATACTCGCTTGCCACATGCGGTTAGTGCGCTCATCATGGATCAGTAGACAAGACCCTTTTCCTATTAGGGTCGACACTAGCAGGCCTCAAAACCACCCTGGGCCTCCTGCCGGTGCCTTATCATCAAATTTATTATTGATAATAACATTAGCATGATTGATTGATTAAACATCAAGCCCCCCAGAACATAATGGAATACAGTAACAGAAAGTAACGGGTAACAGACTCGAGCAAAACAACCTAAGCATGCTAGTAAGACACGGGCTCAAACAAAAGGTTATAGGTATGGAGGTGAGGCAATATCAGGGTTAAAGGATACATGTGATAGGTTCGTAACAGAAGCAACTAATCATAGGGCTAGCAGAATAGATAACGGAAAGTATCGGTAACCAATGTTGAAAGGAACACGATGGTTCATGTGAGTGATAACTTGCCTGCAAACCCAGTAGCCCGGTACTGAGCTAAAATCCTTAGAAGGGGTGTCGTAAGTATCGTCGGTCTCAACGTCGTCGTGTATCCGAGAAGAAGCAAACAAACAATGCAGAAAGATAAAAAATCAATAACATGGCATAGTGCGTAAACATGGGATGATGCATGACCATTTAATTGATGCATCAAAATAAACTAGTTGACAAGATAACAACATGATTAAATGGACCCACATGCAATTGGATTGCATATGAAAAGCCCATGAATTATGGTTGAATTAATTGTTTTACAACTAACCAACTTGTTTAAGTGAATTAGCATGATGCATGGATGAGGAAAACAGCAAAATAACAACAATAGAATCAAACAGAAATAAGGTTTACCAAGTTTGGAAATTCATTCATTAAGTTAGGAAATTTTTGTTCCTTAAAGGTGTCACTCAAGCATTTGTTGTTTTCATCAAGTTAAATTGTTCAAAACAGATAACAAATTTTATATTTGATAAGAACACACAATTTTGGGTGGATTACATGTTTCACTTGTTGAAAAAGGATTTCAAATAAATTATTTATGAATTAAACAAGTTTAAGCAAGAATTAAATGAATTTAATTCAAACATGAACTTAGTTGAATTTTTATTTGTTCAAAACATTAAACCAAATTCATATTTGAAAAGTTTATACTTTTATGGTTTGAAAACATATTTTATATGCCCCAAAAGAAATTAATATGACCAAGTTATGAATTTAACAATATTAAATGAATTAAACAAGATTTAAATTATTTAACCAATTTTAATTATTCAAAACATGAAACAAATTTTATATTTGAAAAGGTGGTTTAATTTTGCATGGAAAACATATTTCATTTGTTGAAATTGGATTTAAAATGAGCAAGTTATTATTTTGGCAATTTTAAATGCAATAAACAAGAAACAGTTGTTTTCAGCAATTTAAATTATTCAAAAAAGCAAACAAAATTTATATTTGGAAAGTACATGAAAAAATGATTGGAAAACATATTTAGTTTGTGTAATTTGGAATTTTTATGAACAAGTTATGAATTTTGCAAGTTTAAGTGAATTTGACAAGTTTTCAAATTTTGCACCAATTTAAAATATTCAAAACAGTAAACAAAATTTAGATTTGGAAAGAACATTTAATTTGGTACAGAAAACATACTTAAAAAGTTAAAATTGGAGTTGGGATGAATTTCTTATGCAATTTACAATTTTGGGTGCAATCTGCCATTTTTAGGGAACCAGGGACTAGAAAAATATTTTCCAGGGCTAGAAATAATTTGGCAAGGGCCTATGTGTGATTACTGAGATGTTTCTGTAACCAAAACAAGGAAATAAAAAAGATTGTTTTAATTGTGTGGGAGGGGGATCGAACCCCTCACCTCTGGCCTGCGCAAAGGGACAAGAACCAGATGGGCTAGGCGCTGTGTGTTGTCAGGGAACAGTTCGCAGTGGGGTTATCATTCAGAACCTTCATCTGAACAAATCGAAAATAGTGGCAGAAAAGGTGGGGTTGGGGGATTCAAACCCACGATCTGTGGTTGCGCGCACTGGTTCCGTAACCACTGCGGTAGCTGCAGATCTGTGCTAGGAAGGGGCCTCGGGGGTGGAAAAGGTGTGGCTGCGGGTTACTTTTTCTGAATTTGACTGAACCCGAACAGGTAACGCATCTGTGCCACGACAGAAACATGGCCGTCGGTGGTGGCTGCTCGCCGGAGGGGGGGCGCCGTGGGGGCTGTGGGGCGCTTGGCGAGTAGAGAGGAGGAGAGAGGGAGGAGGATCGAGGGGGCGACGGGGTCCTCACCTCGAGCAGGCGGACAGGAGGTTGGCGCAGGGAGCAGGTCGCAGGGGCGAGGCAGGAGGTGGCCGGCGGCAAACCTGGACGCCGCGGCCGCCTCGCTGGGTCCCCGGGGCCGCCGAGGTGATGGAGAGGAAGCCCGTGGCGGGGGCTTTCCATTCCCGCCCCTAGCCACGGCGGAGGGAGCCCCTAGCCACGGCGATCACCGGCGGCGACGGAGCTTTTTCTTTGTTCGGTTCCAAGGTTCATTTACAGAAGGAAGAAGTACAGAGAGGAGGGAGATGGAGGAGGAAGAGGATGGCGGCGCTAGGCTAGGGTTAGGGTTAGCAGGGGGATCGGTGGCTGTTTTAAGGGGCAGAGGAGCAAGGTACGGCAGGCCATCGGAGAGGGGAGGGAGAGATGAGTGGCGCTGATGCAGTCGTACCATTGCTGACGACAGAAAAGGAGGAAGACGACAGAAAGAGAAGGTGGGCTGTGGGCTGCGTTTCTCCCCCCTTCTGTGAACCGTTTTGCTTTTTATTATTTTTGTTCTCCTTTTTTTTGCAACAAAACTAATTGGAAGAAAAAGGTAGGTTTTAGGTTAGTAAAAATTTGGAGAAAAATATGGTTAGCTTAGTTTTTCCAATAACAACTAAAAACTAACTTTTATTTCCAAAAGTTTTCAAGTTTGCTTGCAGGCTATGATTTAAACCAAATTTGAAAGAATTTTTTATATTAAGTAAACATTATTGAAACAAAGTTTTAATAGGGTGAACCCTATGTTTAATTTGATTAAATTAGTTGATTGGGTTAGATAATATTCATAAATTGTAAGTGGTTCTGTTTGATGCATTTGGTTTGAATTTTTAAAAGTGATTTTGAATTTAATTGTTTGATAAAACCATCAATTTAATAAGTGAGCATTATGGAATAAAAAGAAAACAATTTGGTTGTTTTTATTTGAAATCACATCTTGGAAATTGTAACATCACAAGGATGAAACAAAAGGTTTGAATTTTGGTTTGAAATTCAAATAGAAAATAAAGGAAAACAACTGAAAACAGTTGGGAAACAAACAAAACAAATGCAATCAACATGATGCCATGATGCAAAACATAAAATAACAGAGAGCAAACATTCTAAAGGCTTATTTTTCATCCTTGGGATGTTACAACATGGAGAAGCTCCAAGATCCTCTTTGATGAGATAATAGTCTTGGCCTTGTGCACAATGTCATGCATCTTCCCTTCAACACACGACCTACAAACGCGATCCTTTGCAAAGGAAACATTTTCTTTTAGTCCAACAATAAGGCCACTTTTGTGAAGACTTTGCAAAGTTCTCATGTTGACATGGGATAGCCGGCGATGCCATAACCATCCCAAGTCCGCCTTCCCGAAAAGACACATTGCTTGAGTGTTGGTTGACTTCGAAAAGTCTACCACATACAACTCATTTTCAACATGTCCCACGTGAGCGACGTCAAGAGTCTTGCTCCTCAAAAGGACCACAATATCACCATCAAAGAAGACGGAGAACCCCATCTTACTAAGAGAGCGGACGGAAAGTAAATTGTAACCAAGGGATTCGACAAGCATGACGTTCACGATAGTGATATCGGGAGCCACCACAACCTTGCCAAACCCGGATACCTTAGACTTGGACGAGTCCCCATAGGTGACGGTTGCTTGGATGTCATTTGGTCGCAACTCCGACACAAGTTCTTTGCTTCCGGTCATATGATTAGTGCATCCACTATCAAGAATCCATTTAGTCCCACCGGAAGCATAGTCCTGCAAGAGATCATTGACTAGAGTTAGGACCCGAGTTGGGTCCCTTTATGTTAGTAACAAGGGTCTTTGGAACCCATATAGTGTAGTCAATAAAACCCTCAATTGGACCAACATATTTAGCTGGCACAACACCATAATAATCAACATATAAGAAATGGTGTGGGTTGTTAGTTCCCGCGGAGGTGCTACGAGTAGTGTTGTTCCTCATGACACTACTACTTGAGGCACCATAGCTTGCTTGTGCGGGTGTGCTACGAGTAGAGTTGTCCCTAATGACAATACCACCCGAAGCACCATGCTTGTTCTTCTTCTTTGTGACGCCCCGAGATCGGGCACTATGCAGATTTCAGCATTCCCGCCAAAATCCACATAATAACCGATTCCAGGTTGCCACTTGTGATAACAGTACAACAGTTCACGAATAATCCACAATTACAACAGAAACAGATAGATACAAGATGACTCAAACTGGTCAAGGATACACTGATACAAATACAAAGATCCAAATAACAGCGGAAGAAACAACATAGCGTCCGGCTACGGACAAGATACAAATTGGACTGAGAGTCCTGAAGATAACCGAGAGCGTCCAATCCCTGCCCAGGCCAAGCCGGAGGGATTCCCAAGCTAACGTCGTCAGACTTCAAACCTGTTGACTGCAATGTTGAATATGCAGCCACGAAAGAGATTCGTGGGTCAGTACGGTTAAGTACTGGCAAGTGGATAAACCATACTCACAAGATACCGGCGTAGCCAGTCATCACAAGATACAAATACTTTGGGATCAACGGAAAGGAAGGGGTTATTGCAAATAAGCGACAACGGGCTGCACTAACCAACTACAGAGAGATACTACCACTTCCGGCTAACAGAAAGAAGATAAGATCGAGTATTGTAACCAACTGAAAGATAACTTCAAACAAACCCATCCTGGATCTCGCCCCTTATCCGAAGAAGCAATCCGAGGATAACTCACACAGTTGGATTAATGATGGTTCAGATTATTGTGTCAATAAGCCTATTACTAGTCAAGTTGTTAATCATTGGGTGTAAGGTTGTTAATCATTAGGTTTAAGTTGTCCTGAGTACTTGTTAGCCAGTACTTTCACCAAGTAATCCATAACCGCGGAAAACACGGCTTCTCGAGAAGATTATCCCTGCAGGGTTGCACCAATTTAGCCGTACACGCAAGAATAACCCGCCAGATGGGAGATCACCCCACCAAGCGAGGTACTCTACACAACTCAACTCTTCTTCGCATCAAGCCCAAAGAACCTTGGGCGCACGGCTAATCGAGCCCCGAAGAAAAGGGACCCTCATAGCACTCTAAGACCGTGTCCCCCTATATGCCGACTACGAAAGTTCCACCCGGGATCCAAGGGCTCGCAAGATCATGCATGCAGCAAATGGAAAACCCGAACTAAATGAGGCGATTTGGACGAGATGCGAATCGGGTCAAATTGAGGGGGGTGCCCATACTCGCTTCCCACATGCGGGTAGTGCGCTCATCATGGATCAGTAGACAAGACCCTTTTCCTATTAGGGTCGACACTAGCAGGCCTCAAAACCACAAAGGGCCTCCTGCCGGTGCCTTATCATCAAATTATTATTACCATTAGCATTAACAGGATTGATTGATTAACATCGAGCCCCCAGAACATAATGAAGTAATAACAGAAAGTAACGGGTAACAGACTCGAGCAAAACAACCCTAAGCATGCTAGTAAGACACGGGCAACAAGCAATGGTTATAGGTATGGAGGTGAGGCAATATCAGGGTTAAAGGATTCATGTGATAGGTTCGTAACAGAAACAACTACTACCAAGGCTAGCAGAAAAGAACAACAGAAAGAATCGGTAACAAGTGATGAAAGGCAGCCATTTGGCAGCATGTGAGTATACTTGCCTGAGATCCCGCAAGGTAGCAGAACTTGTCGTTGCTCACATCATCTCAACGTCCTATCCGGGAAGAAGCAACGAACCTCGAACAAACACCGGATGCAACAATTACTACTACGGCAAAAGATCCAGCATGATCAAGATATGGATGCATGACAGGGTTAAAGATGCATCAAGGTAAACTAGTTGACAAGATAAACAGATTTAAATGGACCCATATGCAATTTGAGTTGCACATGAAAAGCCCATGAATTATGGTTGAAACAATTGTTTTCCAACTAATCAACAGGTGAAGGTGGATTAGCATGATGCATGGATGAGGAAAACAGCAAAATAACAACAATAGAACCAATTGGAAATAAGGTTTACCAATTTTAGAAACTTATTTATTAAATTAGAAAATTTTGGTTCCTTAAGGGTGTCACACAAACAATTGTTGTTTTCATCAAGTTAAAGTGTTCAAAACAAATAACAAAATTTATATTTGAAAAGAACATCAAATTTTGGTTGGATTACATGTTTCAAATATTGAAATTGGAATTAGGATAATTTAATTATGAATGAAACAATATTAAACAAGTTTTAAATGAATTTAAAACAAGTTTGAATTTAATTGAATTTTATTTGTTCAAAACATAAATTCAAACTCACATTTGAAAAGTTCACACTTTGATTGTTTGAAAACATATTTTGCATGTTCAAAAATATTTTATATTGAGCAAGTTATGATTTTATCAAATTTAAATGAATTAAACAAGTATTAAATTATTTAGGCAATTTAAATTATTCAAACCATGAAACAAAATTTATATTTGAAAAGTTTATTCAAAATGGTATGGAAAACATATTTTATTTGCCTTATTTGGAATTAGTATGAATTATTTATGAATTGTTGCAAATTACAATTGAATTATTTGAATTCAAATTTGAATTGCATTTTGAAATTTCAAAACAGAAAACAAATGATACCAAAAGATAGACAATTTAATTTAGACTAGCACACATATTTTATTTTCTTTATTTGGAGTTATAGAATAAAAGTTATTAGATTTTTAAGTTTAGGGACTAATCTGTTATTTTTAAGGACTTAGAGTTAAAAGAAACGTGCAGAAAAAACAAAGTGCGCCGCACTGTGGTCTACCCCTAGCCGCTGCCCATGGGCCAGGGGGCCAGCGTGGCGTGCGCGTGTGCTGCGCTGGCTGCACGGGTGGCTGACTGGTGGGCCGTGGCGCGCGGAAGAAATTGCAAAAAAAGGGGGGTGTGAGTGCGCCCGCGGGGTCTCGAACCCGGGACGCTAGCGCTGCGCGGAACGGAACGATACCAGTGGGATGCTCGTGTGTTTGTGCTAGATCTGGGCCATGGCGAGTTTTAACACAGGATGGGAGGCCCAGAGGTTAACTGAAGAAGCGAACATGCGTTTCCTCGACTGACAGAGAAACAGAATTGCGGCTGCTCCGACGAGCACTGGTACCTGACGGCGATATCGGGCGAATCGGAGGCAGCGGGCACGCGTTGGACTTCAAGCAGGCAAGCCGTGAGTAGAGGGAGAGGGACAGGAGAAAGGGTGGGCGCTCACCAGGTTCAGGTCGAGGTGGCGCAGCAGGCTCCCCGCCGGGGAGGAAGTCGACGATGGCGGCGGGACTGCGACGCGTCCCGGGCCTGGCCGAGGGCACAGGGGCGCAGAGGGCATCAGCCCGGCTCCATTCCCGGGGAGAGGAGCTCCTCGAGGCGGTTGCGGCGATCGGGCTAAGGGGAGGCGTTTCTCTGACGGCGAGTTGGGTGGAGGTTCAGAACTTCAGATACAGAGGGGGATCGGGGGAGGAAGGAGGGCTTGGCGGCGCTAGGGAAAGTGACTAGGGTTGCTAGGGTAGGGCAGAGGGTAGGGTGTGGTTTTATGGTGGTGAGAGCCTAGTACGGCATTGATCTGAAGGGGGAGGAGGTTGATCGAATGGTTCTGTAGTTGTTCGTACGGTGGGGGGTGACATGGGAGGAAGACGACAGCAGAGAGGGGGGTGGGCCAGAAAGAGAGAAAAAGGGAATGGGCTTTGGGCAGAAAAGAAGAGAGGTGGGCTGTGGGAGAAGGAAAAGAAAGGGGTGGGCTGCCTTTTCTCCATTTTTTTTGTGCTTTTCTTTTACCTCTCCTTTTGATTGATTTTTTTTGTAAAGAATAAAAGGGAGAGAGAGATAGAAAAGGGTTAGGGTTTTCTTTTTAGTTTATAAATAAATTTTGTTATTTTGCAAAACAGCACATAAAAGTAATGTTAATCATTAACTTCAAAATTTAGGATGTTAATTGATTTCTAATTTGTTATTTGAATTCCAAATAGAGGTTGGGGTGTTTATTTGATAATTAATTTTATTAAGTTGCAGAACAATAACCAAAAGCAAAGGTTAGTTAAATTTTAAATAAAGTTTGGTTTGGGAATTTTGGAAACAAACAAATTCTATTTAATAAGCTTAAGCTATTTTGCAAACATTATTTAATTTAATTTGTTTGCCAAATTTTAATATTTAAACCCATATTGAAATATGATAAATAAGATTGAGTTGCTTTGAATTTTTGAATTGCCATTAGGGTTTTTAACAAAAGGGGAAATTTTATTAACAGGCAATTTGATTAAAACAATTTCAAACTATTGAAAAACAAATGAGTGGTTTAGTTTGCAAGTTTGAAATTGGAAATTTTGAGCAAGGGGTGAAAGTTTAAATTGATTTGAATTTTCAGTTGTGATGCAAACATGGTGCAATGCAATGTGATGCATATGATGCAAGCAAAAAAAGAAAACAAACAACTCTCTATTAGGGTAACACCCCAGGTGTTACAGACGACACCACTAACAAGGGATTGCGCCCTCGCAATCCACCTGCTAACCCGGGAGGGGAAAGAAGTTGGACTATCGATTCTTCGTGCTTCCGGTTGATCTCCTCGACACCACTAACAAGGGATTCTCGACACCACTAACAAGGGATTCTTGCTCGGAGTGACGACGATGTTCTCCCACCAGGAATCTTCCGATGATCGAACCTATTAGGTTAAAGGCTCAGAAAACGTCCACCAACGTAGGATCCTAACACTTTGAAAGGTTGAGTATGAGAGTAGACTCCAAAACAAATGATATAGAAGGAGAAATGGAATAGAGATAAGGAGAAAACAAGAATCCTATTGAGATGTTTTCCGAAAATAGTTTAGCAGAAATAGTTTTTGACATTCTAGAAACAACGACCGTTAGCTAGGTTTTCCTACAGGCTTTGCGGACCCGTTGCTTCGATAACCATTCGTATCGAAACAATCTCGGGAATCGGAACCAAGGCTCTGATACCATTTGTGACGCCCCGAGATCGGGCACTATGCAGATTTCAGCATTCCCGCCAAAATCCACATAATAACCGATTCCAGGTTGCCACTTGTGATAACAGTACAACAGTTCACGAATAATCCACAATTACAACAGAAACAGATAGATACAAGATGACTCAAACTGGTCAAGGATACACTGATACAAATACAAAGATCCAAATAACAGCGGAAGAAACAACATAGCGTCCGGCTACGGACAAGATACAAATTGGACTGAGAGTCCTGAAGATAACCGAGAGCGTCCAATCCCTGCCCAGGCCAAGCCGGAGGGATTCCCAAGCTAACGTCGTCAGACTTCAAACCTGTTGACTGCAATGTTGAATATGCAGCCACGAAAGAGATTCGTGGGTCAGTACGGTTAAGTACTGGCAAGTGGATAAACCATACTCACAAGATACCAGCGTAGCCAGTCATCACAAGATACAAATACTTTGGGATCAACGGAAAGGAAGGGGTTATTGCAAATAAGCGACAGCGGGCTGCACTAACCAACTACAGAGAGATACTACCACTTCCGGCAAACAGAAAGAAGATAAGATCGAGTATTGTAACCAACTGAAAGATAACTTCAAACAAACCCATCCTGGATCTCGCCCCTTATCCGAAGAAGCAATCCGAGGATAACTCTCACAGTTGGATTAATGATGGTTCAGATTATTGTGTCAATAAGCCTATTACTAGTCAAGTTGTTAATCGTTGGGTGTAAGGTTGTTAATCATTAGGTTTAAGTTTTCCTGAGTACTTGTTAGCCAGTACTTTCACCAAGTAATCCATAACCGCAGAAAACACGGCTTCTCGAGAAGATTATCCCTGCAGGGTTGCACCAATTTAGCCGTACACGCAAGAATAACCCGCCAGATGGGAGATCACCCCACCAAGCGAGGTACTCTACACAACTCAACTCTTCTTCGCATCAAGCCCAAAGAACCTTGGGCGCACGGCTAATCGAGCCCCGAAGAAAAGGGACCCTCATAGCACTCTAAGACCGTGTCCCCCTATATGCCGACTACGAAAGTTCCACCCGGGATCCAAGGGCTCGCAAGATCATGCATGCAGCAAATGGAAAACCCGAACTAAATGAGGCGATTTGGACGAGATGCGAATCGGGTCAAATTGAGGGGGGTGCCCATACTCGCTTCCCACATGCGGGTAGTGCGCTCATCATGGATCAGTAGACAAGACCCTTTTCCTATTAGGGTCGACACTAGCAGGCCTCAAAACCACAAAGGGCCTCCTGCCGGTGCCTTATCATCAAATTATTATTACCATTAGCATTAACAGGATTGATTGATTAACATCGAGCCCCCAGAACATAATGAAGTAATAACAGAAAGTAACGGGTAACAGACTCGAGCAAAACAACCCTAAGCATGCTAGTAAGACACGGGCAACAAGCAATGGTTATAGGTATGGAGGTGAGGCAATATCAGGGTTAAAGGATTCATGTGATAGGTTCGTAACAGAAACATCTACTACCAAGGCTAGCAGAAAAGAACAACGGAAAGAATCGGTAACAAGTGATGAAAGGCAGCCATTTGGCAGCAAGTGAGTATACTTGCCTGAGATCCCGCAAGGTAGCAGAACTTGTCGTTGCTCACATCATCTCAACGTCCTATCCGGGAAGAAGCAACGAACCTCGAACAAACACCGGATGCAACAATTACTACTACGGCAAAAGATCCAGCATGATCAAGATATGGATGCATGACAGGGTTAAAGATGCATCAAGGTAAACTAGTTGACAAGATAAACAGATTTAAATGGACCCATATGCAATTTGAGTTGCCCATGAATTATGGTTGAAACAATTGTTTTCCAACTAATCAACAGGTGAAGGTGGATTAGCATGATGCATGGATGAGGAAAACAGCAAAATAACAACAATAGAACCAATTGGAAATAAGGTTTACCAATTTTAGAAACTTATTTATTAAATTAGAAAATTTTGGTTCCTTAAGGGTGTCACACAAACAATTGTTGTTTTCATCAAGTTAAAGTGTTCAAAACAAATAACAAAATTTATATTTGAAAAGAACATCAAATTTTGGTTGGATTACATGTTTCAAATATTGAAATTGGAATTAGGATAATTTAATTATGAATGAAACAATATTAAACAAGTTTTAAATGAATTTAAAACAAGTTTGAATTTAATTGAATTTTTATTTGTTCAAAACATAAATTCAAACTCACATTTGAAAAGTTCACACTTTGATGGTTTGAAAACATATTTTGCATGTTCAAAAATATTTTATATTGAGCAAGTTATGATTTTATCAAATTTAAATGAATTAAACAAGTATTAAATTATTTAGGCAATTTAAAGTATTCAAACCATGAAACAAAATTTATATTTGAAAAGTTTATTCAAAATGGTATGGAAAACATATTTTATTTGCCTTATTTGGAATTAGTATGAATTATTTATGAATTGCTGCAAATTACAATTGAATTATTTGAATTCAAATTTGAATTGCATTTTGAAATTTCAAAACAGAAAACAAATGATACCAAAAGATAGACAATTTAATTTAGACTAGCACACATATTTTATTTTCTTTATTTGGAGTTATAGAATAAAAGTTATTAGATTTTTAAGTTTAGGGACTAATCTGTTATTTTTAAGGACTTAGAGTTAAAAGAAACGTGCAGAAAAAACAAAGTGCACTGCACTGTGGTCTACCCCTAGCCGCTGCCCGTGGGCCAGGGGGCCAGCGTGGCGTGCGCGTGTGCTGCGCTGGCTGCACGGGTGGCTGACTGGTGGGCCGTGGCGCGCGGAAGAAATTGCAAAAAAAGGGGGGTGTGTGTGCGCCCGCGGGGTCTCGAACCCGGGACGCTAGCGCTGCGCGGAACGGAACGATACCAGTGGGATGCTCGTGTGTTTGTGCTAGATCTGGGCCGTGGCGAGTTTTAACACAGGATGGGAGGCCCAGAGGTTAACTGAAGAAGCGAACATGCGTTTCCTCGACTGACAGAGAAACAGAATTGCGGCTGCTCCGACGAGCACTGGTACCTGACGGCGATATCGGGCGAATCGGAGGCAGCGGGCACGCGTTGGACTTCAAGCAGGCAAGCCGTGAGTAGAGGGAGAGGGACAGGAGAAAGGGTGGGCGCTCACCAGGTTCAGGTCGAGGTGGCGCAGCAGGCTCCCCGCCGGGGAGGAAGTCGACGATGGCGGCGGGACTACGACGCGTCCCGGGCCTGGCCGAGGGCACAGGGGCGCAGAGGGCATCAGCCCGGCTCCATTCCCGGGGAGAGGAGCTCCTCGAGGCGGTTGCGGCGATCGGGCTAAGGGGAGGCGTTTCTCTAACGGCGAGTTGGGTGGAGGTTCAGAACTTCAGATACAGAGGGGGATCGGGGGAGGAAGGAGGGCTTGGCGGCGCTAGGGAAAGTGACTAGGGTTGCTAGGGTAGGGCAGAGGGTAGGGTGTGGTTTTATGGTGGTGAGAGCCTAGTACGGCATTGATCTGAAGGGGGAGGAGGTTGATCGAATGGTTCTGTAGTTGTTCGTACGGTGGGGGGTGACGTGGGAGGAAGACGACAGCAGAGAGGGGGGTGGGCCAGAAAGAGAGAAAAAGGGAATGGGCTTTGGGCAGAAAAGAAGAGAGGTGGGCTGTGGGAGAAGGAAAAGAAAGGGGTGGGCTGCCTTTTCTCCATTTTTTTTGTGCTTTTCTTTTACCTCTCCTTTTGATTGATTTTTTTTGTAAAGAATAAAAGGGAGAGAGAGATAGAAAAGGGTTAGGGTTTTCTTTTTAGTTTATAAATAAATTTTGTTATTTTGCAAAACAGCACATAAAAGTAATGTTAATCATTAACTTCAAAATTTAGGATGTTAATTGATTCCTAATTTGTTATTTGAATTCCAAATAGAGGTTGGGGTGTTTATTTGATAATTAATTTTATTAAGTTGCAAAACAATAACCAAAAGCAAAGGTTAGTTAAATTTTAAATAAAGTTTGGTTTGGGAATTTTGGAAACAAACAAATTCTATTTAATAAGCTTAAGCTATTTTGCAAACATTATTTAATTTAATTTGTTTGCCAAATTTTAATATTTAAACCCATATTGAAATATGATAAATAAGATTGAGTTGCTTTGAATTTTTGAATTGCCATTAGGGTTTTTAACAAAAGGGGGAAATTTTATTAACAGGCAATTTGATTAAAACAATTTCAAACTACTGAAAAACAAATGAGTGGTTTAGTTTGCAAGTTTGAAATTGGAAATTTTGAGCAAGGGGTGAAAGTTTAAATTGAGTTGAATTTTCAGTTGTGATGCAAACATGGTGCAATGCAATGTGATGCATATGATGCAAGCAAAAAAAGAAAACAAACAACTCTCTATTAGGGTAACACCCCAGGTGTTACATTCTTGTTCTTCTTCTTCTTGTTCCTTTTCTTGGCTACATAGCCAAGACCTTGCTTGCCCACTTGTTGCCTTGGAGCACTCAATTGTGGTCTAGAAATGACCGCATTAGAGCTTGGGGCAACCACTTGTGGGGTGGCGAGCACCACCTTTTCGACTTGAGTGCTTTTGCCCTTGAGCCTTGCTAGCTCATCCTTCAACCTAGCATTTTCCTCAATAATATTTGCATGATCACAAGAAGAAGTAGAAGTGCTAGGATGGTTAGATTGAGTAAGTTGAGTTTGAAGTTGTTCATGCAACTCTTTGAGGGATGAGTGTTGGCTTTCCAAAGCTTTGTGAGCATTGGTTAGCTTTTCAAACTCCTCGGTTAGTTTACCATGACCAACCCCAAACTCTACTTTATCCTTTTTAGCCTTTCTATATTTAGCAATAGCAAGATCACGTTCCTTAATGATTTTAGAGACAAGTTCATTATGAGTAGTTTCAATAGTTTCAAGTTCATCCTCTAGAGAAACTCTACCATCATGCTCTTCTTCAAGAGTCATTGAGAGGGATGCAATTTCATCCGCATCCCTTCTCTCAATCTCACCTTTCTTCTCAAGGGCCTCTTGGGCCTCTCCCAATTGCCTCATGAGATGCTCAAAGTACTTCTTGGTCTCCCCTTGCATGTTAGACATAAATCGATCCAAAGAGGCCCTTTCCTCTTCTTCTCCAAGACTAGCAATATGTTCTAGTTCACTAGGGGTCTTAGAGTTAGGAGAAGATGATACCTCCGTGGCCTTAGCCATGAAGCACTTGGCATCGCGTTGAGGAAGATTTTCATTGGGGGATTCAAAGAGAGATGACGAAGATGGAGTGGAAGCAATAGCTAGAGCGGCCACTTCACTTGTGGTTTCTTCTTCTTCATCACTCCTGGAATCATACTCCTCTTGAGTCAAGAGCACAAACTTGGTGGGGGTCTTCTTGTTGAAAGGTTTCTTCTTGAAATGAGGTTTCTTGTATTCAACCTTGGACTTGTCCTTGCGGATGAGCTTGCCGCTATGGTTCTATCTATTCTCATAGGGGCACTCCGCAATGAAATGGTACTTGTCTTGGCAATTGAAGCAAGATATCACTTTTTGAGCCCCATCATTACCATAACAAGACTTGGTCTTCTCCTCAACAAATTTCTTGCCTTTTGGGGGATTGTTCCAAAACTTTTGCACGGTGAGAGCTATTAGATCCTTTAGAACGGGATCATATTCTTATTCCTTCAATGGAGGCAATGCTTCTTCACCATCTTCATCATTCTCAACTTCTCTTGCCAACACCTTGGCCTTCAAAGCAACGGAAGCTCCTTGATGCATCCCAATGGCCCTAGCACGGTTGTCAAGAGCATTCTTGGTTTGCACTTTGTAGGTGCTCAATTCTTGCATGACTTGGGTAGAGGTCATGGTAGAGAAATCATGTCTCCCTTGAATGCTCTTCATATCCGTGCCCTCAAAAGGCATCATGGCAATTATGAACTTCCTCTTGATCCAAGCATCATCAATATGTGTTGCACCCGCATTAGAGAAAGCGGTGGCAAGAGATTTGAGTCTTCGATACATGTCAACGTGATCTTCTCCATCACGCATGAAAAATCCTTCGGCCTCATTGGTCAAGGTGTCATAGCGATTTCTTTGCATGCTCTCATTCCCAACAAACATGAGGACAAGTGCATCCCATGTTTCTTTGGTGGTGGAGAAGTGTTGAAGATGCGGCATGTGATTGGGGCCCACGGCTTGATGAAGGATGGATAAAGCGGTGTAATTGAGTTGGCAATCTACAACCTCTCTTCTTGTGAGATTCTTGGGATCATATGGCTTGTATCCATCACGAGTGATTCTCCAAAGATCTATACAAGAAGAGTTCAAGTGAGTCTCCATGTAGTATTGCCATTCACGAAAAGAATATGCATCAATTTTAGGTGGATCTCCCCTAGGAATTATATGAGGAAAAGGGATGGGAGGATCGGGAGAATATTGGCCTTCAACGGCATGATATCCTTCCTTTCCACTCGCACCCTTCTTAGCGGATTGTTCGGCGGAAGCAGTTTTAAGTGGTTCACCATCAACCCCTTTCTTGGCACCCTCCGTTTCCGGAGGGGATGAGTCGACCACCTCCGGTTCTTTGGCTTTGAGGAGTGTTGTCATGAGTTGACGCAACTCCTCAAATTTAGTGTCTATGGATGAGGTCAATGATTCTCTCAAAGCATTGAGATCATTCATGGACACATTTCCATCGGACGGAGCGTCATCTACCTCATCTCCCATACTTAAACTCTTAGGCGGTTAAGCCCGATAGAAGAGCCGAGGCTCTGATACCAATTGAAAGTAAAGTATAGGCACCTAGAGGGGGGGGTGAATAGGTGCTACGACAAATTTTAATTTTTCTCAAAGTTTAGGCTTGACAAGAAGGTAAATTCTCTAGATAGTGCAACTAGTGGTGAATTTACCTATATGACAAGACAAGCAAATAATGCAACAAGTACAAGTAAGTAAAGAGGAGGAGGAACGAGGTAACCGATGGAAGCACACGGAGACACGATGTATTTCCGAGTTCCTCCTTTTTAGGGGAGTACGTCTCGTTGGAGGGGTGTGAGCTCGCCACAAAGGCCTACTCAACGCCACTAAGGCTTCACCCTATTCTCCGATGAACTTCGCCACAAAGGCCTAGTTCACCTTCCACTATAGAACCCCTTTGAGGCGGGGATCAAATCCTTTAAAAACAACTTGGGGTACACACCCACAACTTAATTGGGGGCTCCCAACTCTTCTTGAATCACCAACAAGAAACAAGATGCCTAGGTTCTCCACAAGAGGAAACCGTAGGCAAGATCCCTCTAGCTAGAGAGGGGGAAATGAAGAACGGCTCGGTGAAGATGTAGATCGGGGCCTTCTCCTTCAATCCTCCAAAGATCTTCAAGATTGGGTGGAGGGATTGGGAGTTATGAGTGATTTGGTGAGTTCTTAAATGCTCATAAATGCTAAGGGGAAGAACTAGATCTTGAGGAAGAAGAGGAGGGGTATTTACAGTCCCTCCTCACAACTAGTCGTTGTGCAGGAAAAAAGGTACCGGAATATCCGGTCCAAGTTTGGACCGGAATATCCGGTCAGCTTGCTCCACGCAGATCTGCAGTGCTGGGCCGGATTATCCGGTTGATCTGGAATAATCCGGTACAAATAATCCGGTAGATGTCAGTACGCAAATCTTCTAGTCCTTAGCCATTTTTCCACTTCTTCAACTGCAACCGGAATATCCGGTATAGATATGAAATATCCGGTACAAATAATCCGGTTGACTCCAGTAGCTCCAAGCTTCCAGTCCTTAGCCATTTTTCGCAGCAAACCGGAATATCCGGTCCAGGATGAATAATCCGGACCAAATAATCCGGTTCACTTCTGTGAGCAAAACTTCCAGTCCTTAGCAGTTTTTCACAGCAACCGGAATATCCGGTCCAGGATGAATAATCCGGACCAAATAATCCGGTTCACTTCTGAGAGCAAAACTTCCAGTCCTTAGCAGTTTTTCGCAGCAACCGGAATATCCGGTCCAGGATGAATAATCCGGACCAAATAATCCGGTTGACTCCAGTATGCGAAACTCTCAGTCCTTAGCCATTTTTGTGCTCCTTTCTCAGCAACCGGAATATCCGGTCCAGGATGAATAATCCGGTCCGAATAATCCGGTTGAGTTCTGTCCCAAAACTCTCAGGCCAAACTTCACCGACTTTTCGGTGATCGATGCCGATGTTAAGTATAACACCTGCACACTAAACACCTCGATAAATAATGTACTTAGTATTGTTAACTAACACACAAAACACTGGGAAAACGAAATGCACTTTCAGAAAACTAGAGTGTTCTAGGCAATGAAAATGGAGCCTGTCTCTCTCAAAAATAAAAGTTCTAGGATCCAACCAAAAAATATAGCAAGGAAAAAAATAAATAAAACTGAAAGAAAAATAAAATGACGCTCCAAGAATAACACATATCATGTGAAGCAATAAAAATATAGTGTTTTGATAGAAACCTGATATTTTTGTTGATGAAGAAGAGGATGCCTTGGGCATCCCCAAGCTTTGACGCTTGTACTTCTTGGATATGTCTTGGGGTGACATGGGCATCCACAAGCTTAAGCCTTTGTCCATCCTTCATGTCATCATATCATACTTCTCTCCCTGCACTTGAAAACTTTCTCCACCTAAAACTTCTCATAATCTTCATTAGAAACGTTAGGGCATCAAAATAATAAATCCAATTAGTTAAGTTTCAACAAAAGTCTAACAATAAATTTAAAATATTAACTACTTTCACAACTTATTTTGAGGCTCCTCACCCCGAAATAATCTCAAAAGAAAAAGATTAAGAGGCGAATGCAAATATTGGCAGAAATCTGTCAAAACAGAACAACAGGTAAAGATGAGTTTTTCGAAAATATTATGTTGCTTAAGTAAAAAAGTCTAAAACTAATAAAAGGTTAGATAACAACCCAGGGCATGTTTATATTTTTTTCAAAGCAATCCGACGTTCTGGCTGAGCGATTTTTTTTTGGTGGCAACACAGAAATCCGTTTGAGGACAACAATTTTCCCAAATCACACTACCTCTTTATTAGAGGTTACTCTTGGCACAAAAACGAAATAAAAATGATAAGGAGCCGTTGTTACAGGAGGTAAGAACTTCCAAGACACAAATAAAACAGAAAAAACCAGAAAGAAAACATGAGAAAACAAAGTGGGTTGACTTCCACAAGCGCTTTTCTTTAAAACATCTTAGCTAGGCATAATGATTTAAAAGATGTTGACATAAGAACAAGAATTGAAGAACAATAGTAGAGAATCAAGAAGAAAATATAAATCACATTTAATCCTAACCCACTTCCTATGCACATGAATCTTGTAAGAAAACAAATTAATGAAGCACAAAGTAGCAAGCATAGGAAGAGAAAACAAGTGCAACTTCAAAAATTTCAACATAAAGAGAGGTGTTTTAGTAACATAAAAATTTCCAAAACCATATTTTCCTCTCTCATAATAACTTTCAATAGCATCATGAATAAATTTAACTAAAAAATATCGCATAAAACATTATTATCAAGAGCCACATGCATAAAATAATTAATACTCCCCACATAAGCATAGTCATTCTCATTAATAGTAGTGGGAGAGAAAATTCAACAAAGTAGCTATCATTATAATCATCATAAATATGAGGCATATTATAATCACAATAAATTTTCTCCTCAATAGTAAAATATCATATTCATCATTGTAATTATCATATATTGGAGGCATAGTGACGTAGGGATACTTCTCGAGTCCTCCTAATTGGCCTACCTGGTCCAACCGTATGCAGAAGGTCATCATGTGGAGCCACCCTGATCATCTAGTAGGCCCAATTCTGGCCCACTCGCAAGACTTGCGGTCCAAGGATTAGAGGTGCAACCGACATACATTTAGGTTTCTGTAACCTATGTGGAGCCGGATTCGGAACCCAAACTCCTATATAAAGGCCGGGAGAACCCCTCGAGTAGGGCATCGAATCTTTAGTCCAGCAAAGGCTTTGGCTCGCTCGAGATCCAATCTATCTCTCGTGACCAGGGCACCCGCCATTGTAACACACCATTGATATAATCCAGACAAGCAAGAGTAAGGGTTTTACCTCCTCGAGGGCCTTGAACCTGGGTAAATTGTGTCCCCTTGCTAACCGTCGAGTCCACCAACGCTCATCCGTCTCCTATTACCAAAGCCCCAATATGCCATTCGGGGGATATGTCGATACGGGGAATCGACAATTGGCGCCATCTATGGGAACGACAAGCGCTGGATCTACGATCTCGCTGGTCTCATCTGCATCGAGTTCAAATTTGAGCTCCATATCGTCGACTCCACTGTAATTGATCTGATCCAGGTCCTTCAACTACACGCCCCACTCGTCGGTCTTCCGTCCGGCGTTTAGTGGTCTTCAAGAGGGCGTCAAGCTAACGTTCGGTGACTTCTGCTTCTGCGCCAGCAATGAGGGAATATTGCGCTTCCCCGACTCTCTAGCACCCACGGAATCTGAATCTGCATCAATCCCAAGCGTGGCGACCCCGGCATCGCCACTCGCCAACTCTGACCACTGCTCAGGGTCGAGCCTCGCATCGGTCTACCTCAACGACCTCAACATCCACTCGATACAAGCTGAGGAGTTCGCTGATCTCGAGGATGACGATCGATTCTCCCCAGAGACTCGAGGATCTTACCTGTCAACATGGCCAATCCAACCAAACGAACTGAGCCAACCAAAAAATCGGAACGAAGGACAACCTACTTTTTGCTAGAAGCATGGAAGAAAACCAAAGAAGGAGTGCGAACCAATACCGAGCTAGAACCAGGCACCACCCAAGAAGATCTGACAGCCTATCATTTATTCCTGTCCAAGAAAAACAAGGAAATGATACAGGCAAGCTGGGAACTCGACAAACGCTGACGCCTTGCGGATGCTTCGAGTCAGCGCAGAGCAGAGCTATCAGCCGCGACTGGCGGATCAACGGGACCCCAAACCAACTGGAACATGAAGTACATTTCTAGGACCGCCCACATGGACCAAGAGTCACTTAGTGGAACCACCTGAAGTCTCGAATCCTCGTTCATGATCGTCGATGAAGAAGGCAACATGCTGTCCAGTACTCCCACGGCCGCAGTTCTTGCAGCCATGACATATCTGCGGGTAACCCAGCTGCTAGATGGACACCCACGTGCGGAGCAACATTGTTAGGCGATCAGAGGGCTAGGCATGGTCGGAGCGCCACTCGCGACAAGAGCGCACAAGAAAATTGCCGCGCCAGACACCGCCGCACCACAAGGAGCAAGATCCCCTCGGCGTCACGAGAACACATCCCCAAGGAGGAGGGATGAAGGATCCCCACGATGACACTGAAGAAGGGACCCGCGACGCCGCGACTATCATTTGCGACATCGTGATGAGGAGCCGCGACGGTGCAACGAGGAGCCACGACAGTGCAGCGAGGAGCCACGATGCCACAGTCGAGATCCACGACCCTGCAGCAAAGAGCCGCGACGCGATGACGATCACGATCGGGAAGCAGACGATGCCCGAAGCGATATCGCCCAACACAATGTCGACAGAACTCGCGCATGCAGAAGCCAGGCATACTCAACATCTGATTCCGATGGCTAGGAGGCTTGCGGCACGCCCTGCTTCAGGCGCAAAATTCTGGAAGCAAGGATGCCTAAAATTTTTAAGCTCACCTCGGAGGTACCCAAGTACGAAACTTCTCAGGAATCCAGAACCTGGCTATCCGACTATTTGACTGTCGTCAAGTGCCAAAGAGGCAACAAGGTGACAGTCGTGTAGTATTTGAACTTGCACCTCACCGGCTCTGCCCGAAGTTGGCTCGAGAATAGACCTCGCAGATGTTACATATCTTGGGACGATCTCACTCGCGATTTTGAAAAGAACTTTCAAGCAACATGCAAAAGTCCCGCGTCCATCGAGGAGCCGCGAGTCTGCAAGCAGAAGAGAGATGAGACAACTTGCGAGTACATCCAGAGATGGACGACACGCAGAAATACGATAGAGGACATATCATAAGAGACAATATTCGAAGCATTTTCGAGAGGCCTACGGGGAAAAACCTTCAGTGAAGAGTTGGGATGTTGTGCGCCCAAAAATATTGGCGAGTTGATGACAATAGTTAATAGATGGGAAAACGAGGAAGACTATCTGCGCAACGAAAGAGCTACCTCGCCAGCACACGATGATGAGCACAGTGGCAAATGCCGCAGGAAAAGGAGGACCCGCCCATATGATCAGGACGATCAGGCGGAATATGTCGCGGCAGAGTTCACCAGAAACCACGAAGGAGGATCTCATGGAAATCGTGAGTGGAGGCAAAAGACGGAAGATCGAACACCAAAAGAGGATTTGGATGGATATTGCTCCGTGCACCTGTTCAGGGATAAACAAAGTGCAAACCCAAAGTAACCCATCTCCTCAAAGACTGCAGAAAGTTCCTGAATCTCCATGAAGCGTACTCGATGAAACATCAAAGTGCCACCAGTCAAGGATACCCACTCGAGCCTGGGGGCGGCACAGTCGCGTACAGCGCACCACCTCCAGGGGCAACTCAGCCCGCCCTAGCAATGGTGACGCAGCCACAACCAGCCGCGAACCCACCAGTTGACACATATCCACCTGGCTGTGGATTCTGTCGCACCCGGACTTCTAGAGGATACTCACCGTACGAACTGAACAGTATTTTGGTTGGATTACGGGGCTTAACGGCTCCCGCGTCCCCTTACGGGTAGGCCAGCACTTATGTGCGACAACCAACCGTTACTGTTCACCGTCGATGTAAACTATCCTGTAGAAATCAGGACACTACCATTGACGTACTTCATACCATACACACATGGTACGTCAACGGCGTTGAACAAAAGGATAACACAACATGCCTCTACGACACAAAAGATTGAAATAAGGTAGCAAATGGCCTTCACTAAGGCAGAAATAGCAAATACAATCATCCAGAGGACACATGTCCCAACATGGCATTCATTACATCAGCGGAAGCAAACAAAGGTGTCTGAGTACAGACAAATCCAACAGGCTTAAGAAGCCGGAGAAAATAAAGAAGACGAAGCCCATCCACGTAGGTCCTGGATCCAGCCCTGGTCCAGCTATCTACTCGTCTGCAGTCTCGTCAAACTCCACGAAGTAGCCATGCTGGTGGTCATCGTAGCCGTAGTCGTAGTCTGCGTAAACCACAGCCCCAACGGGGTCAGTACATCCAAGTACTGGCAAGCAAGACTCACAGTTCACCAAAGTATAGCCCGTCAACACAAGCCCAGATGACTTGGTTCAACGGAAAGAAGGGGATATATAAGATGCTGCAACTGGCTGCACTAACCAACTACAGAGATTCTATCACTTCCAACTATCAGAAAGGGGATAAGATCGAGGGTTGTAACCAACTGAAAGATAACATCAAACAAACCCAGCCTGGATCTTGCCCCTTATCCAAAGAAGCAATCCGAGGATAACTCACACAGTGGATTCAAGGTGAGTCAAGTTATTTGTGTCATCCACCTATTACTAGTCAAGTTATTAACCATTGGGTGTAACATGTTGGATCATTATGTTTAAGTTGTCCTGAGTACTTGTTAGCCAGTACTTTCACCAAGTAATCCATAACCGCGGAAAACACGGCTTCTCGAGAAGATTATCCCTGCAGGGTTGCACCAATTTGGCCGTACACGTATGAATAACCCGCCAGATGGGATGCCTCCCACCAAGCGGGGCACTCAACACAACTCAACTCTTCTTCGCATCAAGCCCAAAGCACCTTGGGCGCACGGCTAATCGAGCCCAGAAGAAAATGGACCCTCATAGCACTCTAAGAACGTGTCCCCCTATATGCCGACTACAAAAGTTCCACCCTGCGCTGGGCTCGCAAAAACATGCATGCGGCAAATAGAAAGCACGAACTAAATGAGATGATTTGGACGAGATGCGAATCGAATCAAATTGAGGGGGGCGCTCATACTCGCTTCCCACATGCGGGTAGTGCGCTCATCATGGATCAGTAGACAAGACCCTTTTCCTATTAGGGTCGACACTAGCAGGCCTCAAAACCACACAGGGCCTCCTGCCGGTGCCTTATCATCAAATTATTATTAACAGTAATAACATTAGCATGATTGATTGATTGATTACACATCGAGCCCCCAGAACATAATGAAATATAGTAACTGAAAGTAACGGGTAACAGACTCGAGCAAAACAACCTAAGCATACTAGTAAGACATCTGGCTCAATCAATAGGGTTGTAGGAGGGGTGGTGAGGCAATATCAGGGTTCAGGGAATCATGTGATAGGTTCGTAACAGAAACAACTATCACTAAGGCTAGCAAGAATAGACAACGGAAAGTATCGGTAACCAGGGTTGAAAGGAACACAATGGTTCATGTGAGTGATAACTTGCCTGCAAACTCAACAGCCGGGTACTGAGCTAGATCCTCAGAAGGGGTGCTGTAAGGATCGTCTGTCTCAACGTCGTCGTCTATTCGAGAAAAAGCAAACAAACAAAACAGGAATGTAAACAATCATTAACATGGCATTGTGCACAATCAAGATAATGCATGGCAAGTTAATGGTTGCATCAAAATAAGCTAGCTAACATGATAACACAATTTAAATGGACCCATATGCAATTGGATTGCATATGGAAAAGATCCATTGAATGAATTGGAAACAAATGATTTACAATTATTTATTAGGTGATAGTTGTTATCATGATGCATGCATGATGGTAACCACAAAATAACAACAACTAACAATAATAGATGCAAAGGAAAAGGAATAAAACAAGTTTGGAAACTATTTATTAAGTTTGGAAAAAGTTGGTTACTTAAACATGTCACACAAATAATTATTGTTTTCATCAATTCAAAGTGTGCAAAACAATTAATAAAATTTATATTTGAAAAGGACATCACATATTAGTTGGATTACATGTTTCAAATATTGAAATTTGAATTAGGATGATTTTATTAGGAGTTAAACAATATTAAATAAGTTTTAATTGAATTTAAAACAAGCTTAAATATTATTTGAATTTTATTTGTTCAAATCATAAATTCAAATTCACATTTGAAAAGTTCACACTTGGATGGTTTGAAAACATATTTTGCATGTTCAAAAATATTTTATTTTAAGCAAGTTATGATTTTATCAAATTTAATTGAATTAAACAAGTATTAAATTATTTAGGCAATTTAAATTATTCAAACAATGAAACAAATTTTATATTTGAATAGGATATTCAAAATGGTATGAAAAACATATTTTATTTGCCTTATTTGGAATTAGTATGAATTATTTATGAATTATTGCAAATTACATTTGAATTATTCAAATTTGAATTTTAAATGTATTTTGAAAACTCAAAACAGAACACAAATGGAACAGTTGGAAAGATCATTTAATTTTGAACAGAAAACATATATAACTTTTATTTATTAGACCTATAGATTAAAAGTTATTGATTTTTAAAGTTTATTGTTTTATTCTGCCATTTAAAAGAAATAGAAATTAATAACAGAAAAGTTTTTAAACTTTTTCTACGGGCCAGCGCCTAGCCGCAGCCACTGCAGGGTGGGCCACGGCCAACGTGGCGCTGAGCGAGCGCCTACGTGGCCACCAGTGCCACTGACTGGTGGGCCACTGCGCGGGGAGAAATTCTCCAAAATAAACGCGCGTCGGGGACTCGAACTCGCGACCGCACGCTTGCGCGCTCGCTGTATGAACCAGTTGCGCTACTGCGCGTTCGTTATCTGAATACGCGACGCGGAGAGGTTGAGTTTCAGAACCCAGGTGTTATCTGACGAAACTGTCGAGCAAACGCTTGCTCGACTGACACAGAGGGTGATCGCCGGCGGGGAAAACACGGTGGGCGTGCACGCGGCGTTGGATGTGTGCGGTTGTGCTCGTGCCAGAAGAGCGAGAACAGAGAGGAGGGAAATATGGGAGCTTGCTCACCGTGTGGTTGCTGCGGTGGAGCTCTACGACTGAAGGTGGACGACGATGTTGCAGATGGCGGAGACGAGGTGGTTGATGACGGCGACGAATCCGTGCTCCTCCGTGCTCCCGCAGGTGTCCAACTGCTCGAGGGTGACGTGGCGGAGCGATTCCAGCAGCTGGACCACGACGAGGAGTAGGGTGACGACGACGGCGAGCAAAGGTTCAGTGATGGCGTCCACGGTGGCCGGAGATGTCGCAGATGGCGGCCACGATTCAGCTAGCCTCTGGGGTGGTTAGGGTATTTAAACGGAGGAGGGGTGAGTGGGGAGTCGATCTCGCGGTTCAGGTAGGGTGGAGGATGGCCATGGCGACGGCGCGGTGAAGGGATTCAGGCGAGCGGCTCGAGTGAGTGGACAGCAGAGAGGAAATCGCGAGGAGGAGGAAGCAATTGGCGGCGCTGGCGATGGGACAGGGTCCTAGGTTCTAGGTTTAGGTCTGCGGGGGCCCTGGGGGGAATAAATAGAGGCCACGGCGCTCTCCTGGCCGTCGGCGCGGCCGTACTCCGACGTGGAGGCCGCGGATGCGCTGCCGTACGCGGAGGGGACGATGACGTCGTCTGTTCGAAGCGGTACGCGGGGTAAACGGGCTGGGCTTACGCGCGCGTAGGCTAGGTGGGTTGGGCTAGTGCTAACTGTCGCGCGCGCTGCGGTTTGCTCCTTTTTTTTTATTTTTCTGTTATATTTTTTTTTTGCTGAAAAAGATTTGGGATGAATTTGATAAGGTTTTGGACTTTAAAAATTTTGAGAAAATTCATGGGACCATGTTAGCTCAAAAGCTAACAGTTGGCAAAAAGGATTTTGAAAATTCAAACTTTTACATTGCTGTTTGGATTTGAATCCAAATTAATGAAATTTTCAATATTAATTAATATTAGAAAAACAAAGCATTTTCAATAGGGTCACCCCTAAGTTTTTAAAATGATTTAAAGAGTACAAATGTGTGTTGAACTTTATGGATTCAAAAAGGTACTGATTTTGAGAATTGGTTTGAATTTGAAATGATTTAGAGTAATTGCTTGAATTAATGGTTTGATTAAACCAACCATTTAATGAGTGATTAACAAGGAATAAAATGGTTGTTTTTATTTGTTATTTTTATTCCAAAAGTTGTAACAGAGCAAGTATGAAATAACCATTTGAAATTTGTTTGAGTTTGATTATGAAAACAAGATAAAACAGGTGCAAAACAAATAGTAACAATTGCAAACAAACAAAAATAAAACAAATGCAATGAGATGATGACATGATGCATTGCTTGAAATAAAACAATAAATCAAACATTCTAAGGGATGTTTCATACTTGGGATGTTACAAAACGCCCCTCCTTGAAGGAATCGCGCCCCGAGATTCCTTACTGAGATGTGAAAAGGTCCGGATACTTCTTGCGAAGATCCTCTTCGGTCTCCCACGTTGCCTCTTTATCGGAATGATGCGACCATTGCACTTTCAAGAACTTGGTGCTCTTGTTGCGAGTCTTACGCTCGGTCTCATCGAGAATACGAATAAGGTGCTCCTCATAAGATAGATCATCTTGCAGTTCAATGGAATCATGATCAACTGCACGATCTGGATCTTTGAAACACTTCTTGAGCTGGGACACGTGGAACACATCGTGCACCTTGGATAGTTTTTCTGGAAGCTCAAGACGATAAGCATTTTCTGCCCGCCTTGAAAGAATGTTGAAAGGACCAATGTATCTTGGTGCAAGCTTTCCTTTCACACCAAAACGATGAGTGCCTCTGAGGGGAGTTACACGGAGATATGCCTTATCACCAGGTGCATAGATCATATCCCTGTGCTTGCTATCATAATAGCTCTTCTGACGAGATTGAGCAATCCTGAGATTGTCACGAATGATACGAACTTTCTCCTCGGCTTCCTTAACAATGTCAGGGCCCAAAAGTGAACGTTCACCAGCTCCAGACCAATTGATTGGACTCCTGCATCTGCGACCATACAGTGCCTCAAATGGTGCCATGCCTAGGCTTGCCTGGTAGCTGTTGTTGTAGGAGAATTCAGCATATGGAAGGCAATCCTCCCATTTCATGCCAAAGGAGAGACCACATTCTCTGAGCATATCCTCGAGAATCTGATTGACTCTTTCGACTTGCCCCTGAGACTGAGGGTGATAAGCTGTGCTGAACAGAAGTTTGGTGCCCAATGCTTCTTGAAAGCTTTTCCAGAAATGAGAAGTGAAGATACTTCCACGGTCTGAGCTTATTTCCAATGGAACACCATGA
Source organism: Alopecurus myosuroides (assembly GCA_028641055.1). Classification (NCBI taxonomy): domain Eukaryota; kingdom Viridiplantae; phylum Streptophyta; class Magnoliopsida; order Poales; family Poaceae; genus Alopecurus; species Alopecurus myosuroides. The sequence continues at coordinate 96,667,223 of CM054062.1, forward strand.
AGGGGAACAACCTTTGCTGTGTAGAGTTCTGCTAACTGGCTAGCTGAAATAGTTTCCTTGACAGCAAAGAAGTGAGCTACCTTAGTGAGACGATCAATAACAACGAAGATTGCATCGTTGCCCTTTTTGGACTTTGGAAACCCAGTAACGAAGTCCATTTCAATCACGTCCCACTTCCACTCAGGAATTTTCAGAGGTTGGAGTAGACCGGCTGTTTTCTGATGGACTGCTTTAACACGTTGACAAACGTCGCATTCAGAAACGTATTGAGCAATTTCACGTTTCATGCCAGGCCACCAATACAGAGTCTTGAGATCCTGGTACATCTTTGTACTTCCAGGGTGAATGGAGAGAGGAGTTTCATGAGCCTCCTTGAGAATGATATCCTTGAGACTTTGAATCTGAGGAACTGCAATGCGTCCTTCGAAGAACACAGTTCCCTTGTCATCAATTGAGAAGGACTTGAATTTATCATTGCCTTCCTTGATGTGCTCTACAATCTTCTTGATTTCAGTATCACGAAGTTGTTCAGAATGAATCTTGTCCTCAAGAGTTGGACTGGCTGTCAAGCTAGCAAGGTATCCTTCTGGGACAAGACCAAGGTTCAGCTTCTGGAATTCTTCATGAAGTGGAGGTTGGCTTTCCATGATCATGAGATTATTGCAATAGGATTTGCGACTGAGAGCATCGGCCATAACATTAGCCTTGCCTGGAGTGTAAGAAATGGTGAGATCAAAGTCTTTAATCTTCTCAATCCATCTCCTTTGCCTGAGGTTCAGATCTGGCTGAGTAAAGATGTATTTCAGACTCTTATGATCGGAAAAGATTTCAGTTTTGTTACCCAACAAGTATTGTCTCCATTTCTTGAGGGCAAACACAACTGCTGCAAGTTCTAGGTCATGAGTGGGATAGTTTTGCTCATGTGGGTTCAACTGACGTGAAGCATAAGCCACAACTTGACGTTCTTGCATAAGAACTGCTCCTAGGCCTTGGAGAGATGCATCACAGAAAATCTGGAAAGGTTTGGTAGTATCGGGGCCAACCAGAACTGGGGTGGAAGTGAGTTTAGTCTTCAGGAGGTTGAAACTCTCATCACATTGTGGAGTCCAAACGAACTTTTTGTCCTTCTTTGTGAGATCAGTGAGAGGTTTGGCAATCTTAGAAAAGTTTTGGATGAAACGATGGCAATAGCTAGCCAAGCCAAGAAAACTTCTGACTTGCTTCACCGTCTTAGGGGGTTTCCAGTCAACAATTGCCTTAACCTTTTCAGGATCAATGGCAATGCCTTTGGCAGAGATGATATGACCAAGATATGCTACTTCTGGAATCCAGAACTCACATTTGGAAAACTTGGCATACAGACGATGCTCGCGAAGTTTCATGAGAGTGAGACGAAGGTGTTCTCCATGCTCTTCCTCGGATTTTGAGTAGACTAGAATGTCATCAAGATATACCACAACGAACTTGTCGAGGTATTCATGGAAGACAGAATTCATGAGTCTTGAGAACGTTGCCGGTGCATTGGTGAGACCAAAGGACATGACGGTGTATTCATATAGACCGTAACGAGTGGTGAAAGATGTCTTAGGAATCTCTTCCTTTCTGATCTTTATCTGATGGTACCCCATCCTCAAGTCCAATTTTGAGAATATTGAGGCTCCAGCAAGTTGATCAAAAAGATCATCGATACGAGGAATTGGATACTTGTTCTTGATTGTTTTCTCGTTGAGAGGACGATAGTCAACCACGAGTCTTTTTGTTTGATCCTTCTTGGCAACAAACAGAGTTGGGCAACCCCAAGCGGAGGAACTAGGCTGAATGTAACCTTTCTCCATGTACATATTGATTTGCTCCTTCAACAATTTCAGTTCAGGAGGAGCTATCTTGTATGGATGCTTAGAGATTGGAGCAGTACCTGGCTCAAGCTCGATCACGAACTCAACTGCTCTGTCCGGAGGCATCCCTGGCAACTCTTCTGGAAAGACATCAGGGAATTCACAAACCACCGGAACATTTTCAATTGCAGGAAGGGGTTTAGCATCGAGGTTGAACAACTGAACAGAACTTGATCCATACGGAGAATAGACTATCTGGCCTGAAGTGTGAGAGAGAGTTATTGACTTTTGAGCACAGTCAATTTTAGCTTTGTGGGTCTTCAACCAATCCATACCCAGAATGACATCAATGTCAGAATTTCCCAGCAACATGAGTGAAGCAAGGAATATGCGACCTCCAATTAGGATCTCATTGTCCATGCTTATCTTGGATGTCAACATTTGCGGTCCCGGAGAGTGAACAGTCATTTGATTGCTTAGCGGAACCAGAACTAGGTTGTATGCTTTTGCAAAAATCTTTGACACAAATGAATGCGATGCTCCGGTATCAAACAACACTTTAGCTGGAATAGAGTTTACGGGTAATATACCGAGAACGACGTCAGCAGCTTCCTCAGCTTTGTCGGCCTTGATATGGTTCACCCTCGCGGTCCTCCCGACAGGCCTGTTGTTGGAGTTGAAGGCTTTAGCCGGGGGAGCACGAACCATTGCCTGGTTGGTGTTGGGGCGAGGAGGTAGAGGTAGCTGCTTCTGAGTGCACTTATCAGCGTAGTGTCCAGTCTCCTTGCACTTGTAGCAAGTGACGACACGAGGAGGACCTGGCCTTGGCTGTCCCATTGGAAACCTCTGACCCTGCATCTGAGATGGGTTGGGTGGGCGGGGACCAAAGCCTGGAGAAGCTTGGGCATTTGGAGCCCGAGTGACAGCTCCATTTGGCACCCAGATGCGGCGCTTCTGCGGAGGGGTGGTCATGTTGGAGGAGGAACCACCCTCACGCGAGTGCTTACGCGACTCTTCGAACGCCTTGCGCCCATTCTCCTCATTGAGCGCGGTGTTCACGAAGTCCTTGCACTTGATGTTGGTGAGAGCGTACTTCAGTTCCGGGTTAAAACCTCGGCGGAACCTTGCCATCTTCTTGGCTTCAGTGGACACCTCGTCACCAGCGTATCGAGCAAGACGATTGAACTCGTTCTGGTAGCCGAGGACGTCCAGCTTGCCCTGTTTGAGAGAGCAGAATTCCTCACGCATCCTTTCCATGAGACCATCTGGGATGTGGTGCTTCAGGAAGGCATCCTTGAAACATCCCCAGGTGATAGGATAGCCAGCTCTCATGGTCTGGTAGTTCTCCCACCAAGTAGCTGCCTGACCCTTCAGTAGGTAGGTGGCATACTTGACCTTATCTTCCTCAGCAACATGAGCTATCTCCAGAGCCCTGTTCATCTCCCTAATCCAGTCATCAGCATCCAGAGGCTCACGTGTTGCCACGAAAGTTCTCGGCCCCATGCTCAGAAACTCCTTAATGCTGACTCGCTGAGCATTCTGGTTGGTGTGCTGGTTAGCCTGGATCTGGGCCATCTGTGTCACCACTTGGGTCATCTGAGCTAACAGTTCCCCCATTGGTGGTGGCGGAGGCGGGTTGTTCCTGGTTGGAGGCATCCTGAACAGAAATGCATTTTAGCACAACAATAGAACAGGATAGACTTGGTAACCGAAAGATAGATTATTCCGACGCATGAATAGATAACCAACAGGTACATCATCACATGTTCAAATACATCAGAATATCCAACAGACCAATACATGGTTCGAATGCCAAAGGATAACTAAACATAGCTAGGAATGGATACATCGGTACTCCCATGCTCATCACGCAGGACGGCGGTGAGTAGTACGACGGGAGATACGGTGCGGAGGAATCCCCCGGAAGTAGGTATGACGACGATCCACGTAGAGCGGGACTGCCCTGAGAGCAACTCTCGGTGTGGTGAAGTAGAAAGCGTCGTCTCCCTATGCTCCAAAGCGGGGAATCCCAGTGTAACCCGGACCAAGGTCGAGAAGTGGACCTCTGATCGGCTCGTAACCTCCAGCATCTGGCAGCGGAAACCCAGCTGGCTGAGTGAAACGTGCAAAGCGCTCGTCTCCAACAAAGTCTGTGGTGTACGTAGCCAGACGAGTCAACGCCAGATAGAGCTGCTCCCTGACTGAGGCTAACTCCTGAGAAAGTGTGGAAGCAACTGCGTCACTGTGCCTCACGAACTGAGCAGTGGTGTGCAGCCTGGAGCTATCAGACTCGTAGGTATCCAGGTTGCTGTGGAGGGTGAAGTGAACTCCCGCTGCCGTGATGTAACCACGGGGGATGTGACGATAGATAGAATCATCAAACCCCCAGTAGTCAGCACGGAGAATGGTGAGACTCACATACGCTGCCTGCTGCACGGCCATATCCACTGTGGAACCTACTGCCTCGTAGCGGTGGACAACGCTCCTGCCATCATCCGACAGAATGTAGACGATAGCCCGGTAGCAGGTCTGGTCAAACTCTCGCTGCTGCTCGTAGACCTGGTACTCTGGTGCCCAATGGAACCCCAGATAGGTAACCATGTCTCTCAGCATCTCCGGATAACCGGCGGTGCTCTCACAGCGAGTCATCCGAACCACCTGCGGGTAGAACCTGAGATCCATCTGCAGATGATTTGGGAGGTTTTTGATTAGACTCCGGTAAAGAACTGATGTGGAAAGTAACAACAAGGTTTGAACGGATGAAAGGTTCTTCAGAAGAACATGATATCGAAGCAACATCGGGAAAACGAGACCAAAAGTCCTGAGGTACTATGGAGAACCCAAAACACGTGAAATCCTAACTTGAAAGTTTAGGTGAGAACAGAAAACAACGTTGCACTTCCTTACCAGAAAAGGGTGGGTGGGTGGGGAAAGAAGAAAAATGGCAGAATTCCTACTCTCACGTTTCATTTTTCCTATATATAGCTACAAAATAGTTTCTAGACTCAACTGCGACCAGTAAAAAGGGATCCTACAGGCAGACAGGCTCTGATACCATTTGTCGCACCCGGACTTCTAGAGGATACTCACCGTACGAACTGAACAATATTTTGGTTGGATTACGGGGCTTAACGGCTCCCGCGTCCCCTTACGGGTAGGCCAGCACTTATGTGCGACAACCAACCGTTACTGTTCACCGTCGATGTAAACTATCCTGTAGAAATCAGGACACTACCATTGACGTACTTCATACCATACACACATGGTACGTCAACGGCGTTGAACAAAAGGATAACACAACATGCCTCTACGACACAAAAGATTGAAATAAGGTAGCAAATGGCCTTCACTAAGGCAGAAATAGCAAATACAATCATCCAGAGGACACATGTCCCAACATGGCATTCATTACATCAGCGGAAGCAAACAAAGGTGTCTGAGTACAGACAAATCCAACAGGCTTAAGAAGCCGGAGAAAATAAAGAAGACGAAGCCCATCCACGTAGGTCCTGGATCCAGCCCTGGTCCAGCTATCTACTCGTCTGCAGTCTCGTCAAACTCCACGAAGTAGCCATCCTGGTGGTCATCGTAGCCGTAGTCGTAGTCTGCGTAAACCACAGCCCCAACGGGGTCAGTACATCCAAGTACTGGCAAGCAAGACTCACAGTTCACCAAAGTATAGCCCGTCAACACAAGCCCAGATGACTTGGTTCAACGGAAAGAAGGGGATATATAAGATGCTGCAACTGGCTGCACTAACCAACTACAGAGATTCTATCACTTCCAACTATCAGAAAGGGGATAAGATCGAGGGTTGTAACCAATTGAAAGATAACATCAAACAAACCCAGCCTGGATCTCGCCCCTTATCCAAAGAAGCAATCCGAGGATAACTCACACAGTGGATTCAAGGTGAGTCAAGTTATTTGTGTCATCCACCTATTACTAGTCAAGTTATTAACCATTGGGTGTAACATGTTGGATCATTATGTTTAAGTTGTCCTGAGTACTTGTTAGCCAGTACTTTCACCAAGTAATCCATAACCGCGGAAAACACGGCTTCTCGAGAAGATTATCCCTGCAGGGTTGCACCAATTTGGCCGTACACGTATGAATAACCCGCCAGATGGGATGCCTCCCACCAAGCGGGGCACTCAACACAACTCAACTCTTCTTCGCATCAAGCCCAAAGCACCTTGGGCGCACGGCTAATCGAGCCCAGAAGAAAATGGACCCTCATAGCACTCTAAGAACGTGTCCCCCTATATGCCGACTACAAAAGTTCCACCCTGCGCTGGGCTCGCAAAAACATGCATGCGGCAAATAGAAAGCACGAACTAAATGAGATGATTTGGACGAGATGCGAATCGAATCAAATTGAGGGGGGCGCCCATACTCGCTTCCCACATGCGGGTAGTGCGCTCATCATGGATCAGTAGACAAGACCCTTTTCCTATTAGGGTCGACACTAGCAGGCCTCAAAACCACACAGGGCCTCCTGCCGGTGCCTTATCATCAAATTATTATTAACAGTAATAACATTAGCATGATTGATTGATTGATTACACATCGAGCCCCCAGAACATAATGAAATATAGTAACTGAAAGTAACGGGTAACAGACTCGAGCAAAACAACCTAAGCATACTAGTAAGACATCTGGCTCAATCAATAGGGTTGTAGGAGGGGTGGTGAGGCAATATCAGGGTTCAGGGAATCATGTGATAGGTTCGTAACAGAAACAACTATCACTAAGGCTAGCAAGAATAGACAACGGAAAGTATCGGTAACCAGGGTTGAAAGGAACACAATGTTTCATGTGAGTGATAACTTGCCTGCAAACTCAACAGCCGGGTACTGAGCTAGATCCTCAGAAGGGGTGCTGTAAGGATCGTCTGTCTCAACGTCGTCGTCTATTCGAGAAAAAGCAAACAAACAAAACAGGAATGTAAACAATCATTAACATGGCATTGTGCACAATCAAGATAATGCATGGCAAGTTAATGGTTGCATCAAAATAAGCTAGCTAACATGATAACACAATTTAAATGGACCCATATGCAATTGGATTGCATATGGAAAAGATCCATTGAATGAATTGGAAACAAATGATTTACAATTATTTATTAGGTGATAGTTGTTATCATGATGCATGCATGATGGTAACCACAAAATAACAACAACTAACAATAATAGATGCAAAGGAAAAGGAATAAAACAAGTTTGGAAACTATTTATTAAGTTTGGAAAAAGTTGGTTACTTAAACATGTCACACAAATAATTATTGTTTTCATCAATTCAAAGTGTGCAAAACAACTAATAAAATTTATATTTGAAAAGGACATCACATTTTAGTTGGATTACATGTTTCAAATATTGAAATTTGAATTAGGATGATTTTATTAGGAGTTAAACAATATTAAACAAGTTTTAATTGAATTTAAAACAAGCTTAAATATTATTTGAATTTTATTTGTTCAAATCATAAATTCAAATTCACATTTGAAAAGTTCACACTTGGATGGTTTGAAAACATATTTTGCATGTTCAAAAATATTTTATTTTAAGCAAGTTATGATTTTATCAAATTTAATTGAATTAAACAAGTATTAAATTATTTAGGCAATTTAAATTATTCAAACAATGAAACAAATTTTATATTTGAATAGGATATTCAAAATGGTATGAAAAACATATTTTATTTGCCTTATTTGGAATTAGTATGAATTATTTATGAATTATTGCAAATTACATTTGAATTATTCAAATTTGAATTTTAAATGTATTTTGAAAACTCAAAACAGAACACAAATGGAACAGTTGGAAAGATCATTTAATTTTGAACAGAAAACATATATAACTTTTATTTATTAGACCTATAGATTAAAAGTTATTGATTTTTAAAGTTTATTGTTTTATTCTGCCATTTAAAAGAAATAGAAATTAATAACAGAAAAGTTTTTAAACTTTTTCTACGGGCCAGCGCCTAGCCGCAGCCACTGCAGGGTGGGCCACGGCCAACGTGGCGCTGAGCGAGCGCCTGCGTGGCCACCAGTGCCACTGACTGGTGGGCCACTGCGCGGGGAGAAATTCTCCAAAATAAACGCGCGTCGGGGACTCGAACCCGCGACCGCACGCTTGCGCGCTCGCTGTCTGAACCAGTTGCGCTACTGCGCGTTCGTTATCTGAATACGCGACGCGGAGAGGTTGAGTTTCAGAACCCAGGTGTTATCTGACGAAACTGTCGAGCAAACCTTGCTCGACTGACACAGAGGGTGATCGCCGGCGGGGAAAACACGGTGGGCGTGCACGCGGCGTTGGATGTGTGCGGTTGTGCTCGTGCCAGAAGAGCGAGAACAGAGAGGAGGGAAAGATGGGAGCTTGCTCACCGTGTGGTTGCTGCGGTGGAGCTCGACGACTGAAGGTGGACGACGGCGTTGCAGATGGCGGAGACGAGGTGGTTGATGACGGCGACGAATCCGTGCTCCTCCGTGCTCCCGCAGGTGTCCAACTGCTCGAGGGTGACGTGGCGGAGCGATTCCAGCAGCTGGACCACGACGAGGAGTAGGGTGGCGACGACGGCGAGCAAAGGTTCAGTGATGGCGTCCACGGTGGCCGGAGATGTCGCAGATGGCGGCCACGATTCAGCTAGCCTCTGGGGTGGTTAGGGTGTTTAAACGGAGGAGGGGTGAGTGGGGAGTCGATCTCGCGGTTCAGGTAGGGTGGAGGATGGCCATGGCGACGACGCGGTGAAGGGATTCAGGCGAGCGGCTCCGGTGAGTGGACAGCAGAGAGGAAATCGCGAGGAGGAGGAAGCAATTGGCGGCGCTGGCTATGGGACAGGGTCCTAGGTTCTAGGTTTAGGTCTGCGGGGGCCCTGGGGGGAATAAATAGAGGCCACGACGCTCTCCTGGCCGTCGGCGCGGCCGTACTCCGACGTGGAGGCCGCGGATGCGCTGCCGTACGCGGAGGGGACGATGACGTCGTCTGTTCGAAGCGGTACGCGGGGTAAACGGGCTGGGCTTGCGCGCGCGTAGGCTAGGTGGGTTGGGCTAGTGCTAGCTGCCGCGCGCGCTGCGGTTTGCTCCTTTTTTTTATTTTTCTGTTATATTTTTTTTTGCTGAAAAAGATTTGGGATGAATTTGATAAGGTTTTGGACTTTAAAATTTTTGAGAAAATTCATGGGACCATGTTAGCTCAAAAGCTAACAGTTGGCAAAAAGGATTTTGAAAATTCAAACTTTTACATTGCTGTTTGGATTTGAATCCAAATTAATGAAATTTTCAATATTAATTAATATTAGAAAAACAAAGCATTTTCAATAGGGTTACCCCTAAGTTTTTAAAATGATTTAAAGAGTACAAATGTGTGTTGAACTTTATGGATTCAAAAAGGTACTGATTTTGAGAATTGGTTTGAATTTGAAATGATTTAGAGTAATTGCTTGAATTAATGGTTTGATTAAACCAACCATTTAATGAGTGATTAACAAGGAATAAAATGGTTGTTTTTATTTGTTATTTTTATTCCAAAAGTTGTAACAGAGCAAGTATGAAATAACCATTTGAAATTTGTTTGAGTTTGATTATGAAAACAAGATAAAACAGGTGCAAAACAAATAGTAACAATTGCAAACAAACAAAAATAAAACAAATGCAATAAGATGATGACATGATGCATTGCTTGAAATAAAACAATAAATCAAACATTCTAAGGGATGTTTCATACTTGGGATGTTACAGATTCTTGGGCATGATACAGAAAGTATGTCCATCCAGACGCATCCAGAAGACAAACACTCGCTAGGTTAACATGGCAGTGCAAGCGCCACCGGCCAAAACAAAATATCTCAAGGGGTCTGAACAACCCATGAGTTTCTCCAAAGAGGATCACCCACCCCGAGTGTATCGGCCAGGACACGCAACACTCTTCATTCAAGTATAGACATGCAATTACAACCTAGGCAGAGTATTCATGGACGGAGGCAGTGGAATCAACATCATATACGCGGATACGCTCCACAAAATGAACAAGAACCGGAAGGACTCGCAGAATCAAAAACCTCGTTCCACGACATAGTACCAGGCAAGCCAGTCCGTCCATTGGGCTCGATCAATCTAGAAGTAATACTCTGAGATCCTGAAAACTACATAAGGGAAAACCTCGACTTCGAGGTAGTAGATTGGCCATCACAGTACCATGCAATCCTTGGTCGAACTGCATTCGCAAGGTTCATGGTAGTGATACATTATGCATACCTCAAGTTGAAGCTACTCAGAACCTACAAACCAATTACAGTGAGCGGGGACTTCCAAAAATCCGAAAAATGTGATGCATATTTTCACAAGCTCTCGCAATCTTTTGAGATGCAGGAAGAGCTGGAGGAACTCGCCGAAACCACAGACAACTCTGTGCTCCCGCTGACGAAGAAAATCTCCCCAGATCTAGAGTTCAACTCCAGCAACGACACCCGAAAGCATCAGATCCACCGACAGATCCGATGAAGACGAGAATGGTATCGACAAGCCTTTCCCCCGCATAGGCAAGCGCGCTCATTGAATTCCTTCGTGAGTACTATAAATTTTTTGCCTGACAGCCATCAGATATGCCAGGGATCCCTAGGGAATTCGCCGAGCACTCTTTAGAAGTATAAAAAGATGCAAAACCTATGAAGCAGACCACCCGCCGCTTTTACGAGTAAAAGCACCTAGCACTCGGAGAAGAGATCAATCGAACCCTCGCAACAAACTTCATACGGGAAATCAAAATCTCCACCTGGTTAGCAAACCCGGTGCTCGTCCCGAAGAAAACACTGAATCCTTCGCACATGCATTGACTACATGTCACTCGATAACCATTGCTCCAAGGATAATTTCCCGCTGCCTCGGATAGACCAGATAATTGATTCGATAGCACGCTATCAATGCCTCTCCTTCCTCGATGCATACTCGGGATATAACTAGATTAGGATAAAACGGAGGACGAGGAGAATACAACATTCATCGCACCATACGATGTCTACTGCTACACGACAATGCCCTTTGGGCTAAAAATGTAGGTGCCACATATCAATGATGCATGCAAAAATGCCTCGCTTAGTTGATCGACAAAAATGTCCAAGTCTACGTTGATGACATAGTCGTCAAAACACGAGTCGAAACTACTCTCTTCGATGATCTCAAAGAAACATTTGACGCCCTCAATGTCTACCAGATCAAGCTCAACCCGACAAAGTGCGTATTCGGCGTACCCGCAGGACAACTACTTGGCTACCTAGTATCAACTCGTGGAATAGAAGCCAATCCGGAGAAAATACAAGCCATCCTGACGATCAAGGAGCTAACAAACATTCTTGGGAGTCCAACAGCTAGCGGGGCGACTAGCGGCACTCAGCAGATTCATTGCCAGACTAGGCAAGAAGGCTCTCCCCTCATGCAAGTTGTTGAAGAAAACTGAAAAATTCGAGTGGACTCTAGAGGCAAAGAAAGCATTCGAGGACATGATGAGGGCATTGTCAAGCAGAATAGTACTAGCTACGCCTGAAGAGAAGGAACATCTTTACTTGTACCTGGCCGCCACTAATCAGGTGGTTAGCACCATACTCGTGGTAGAAAGGCCCGAAGATGACAAAACACATGGAGTGAATAGAACAATATACTACCTAAGCGAGGTACTCTCCCCTTCAAACAACGATATCCGCACAAGCAGAAGTTGGCGTATGGAGTTGTCTTCATAGCCCGAAAGCTCAAACTCTATTTTCAAGAGCATACCGTAATGGTGCTTAATGACGCATCACTCGGGACAATCATCAACAACCTTGTGGCTTCAGAAAGAATTGCCAAGTGGAGCATAGAGCTAGGAGACTGAGACATAATATACAAGGAACGCGACGCTCTTAAGTCACAGATAGTCGCTGACTTCCTTTTGGAGTGGACATAACTCCAAACCCCAGGACCTCCCGAGTATTCTAGTTCATGTATCATGTACTTCGACAGGTCTAAGAGAAATGAAGGCGCATGCGCAAGAGTCGTGCTAATATCACCGAGAGGAGACAAGCTTCAGTATGTTTTGCAGCTAGATTTTCCAGAAGATGACAGAGCATCCAACAACGAAGCTGAGTACGAGGCGCTCCTGCACGGAATGAAAATGACACTGGCCTGCGGAGCTACTCGATTAATGATATATGGCGACTCAAACCTCATCGTGCAGCAAACGATGAAGGAGTGCGACGCAATCGCAGACAATATGATAGCATACCGGGATATATACATCCTGCTTGAAGGAAGTTTCAAAGGATGCGAGCTACGACACATAGCAAGATCTAGCAACGAAGAGGCCGATAAGTTGGAAAACATTGGATCAACTAATGCATGAATACCCCTAGGAGTTTACTTGAAAAAAATCAGCAATCAATCTGTCAAGCTCAAGAAACCAGTCGAGTCACCCGCAGCAATACCCCCAAAAGATGGCCAGTCCGACACTCTCATTGCAACAATACACTATATCTCACGCCAATTTTTTTTGATAGAGCCAATATGGACCAAAAAGCAAGACAAATAGTATGGTGCATCACGGTGATAAATAGTATGGTGCAAGACAGAAGCTCCCAGAGAACACGTCAGAAGCAAGACAGATAGTATTGTGCATCACGGTGATAAATGGCGAGTTGTACAAGAAGAGCATCTCAGGAACCCGTCAGAGGTGCATCACACCTGAAGATGGGAAGGAGATTGCGGGCATCATGCCAGTTGGAGGTCCATTGTGGGCAAAGCTTATCGAGAAGGATCTACTGGCTTACAGCAGCTAGGGACACAGAACACCTAGTCGAAAGATGCGAAGCCTGTCAGAAGTTCACACCAAAGGATCACTTTCCAGCAACAGAACTAAATATGATCCCTTTATCTTGGCCCTTTGATCAATGGGGACCGTACATGGCTGTACCACTTTGCAAAGCAACACCGGAAGGATACACTCATTTGCTGGTAACAACCGACAAGTTCACCAAGTGGATAGAAGTTGTACCAGTAACATCTCAAGCCGCCAAGTGCGCCGTAAAATTTCTCGACTCTATCGTCTATAGATTAGGTGTTCCCCACAACATCATCACAGACGATGGATCCAACTATACAACAGCAGAAACTCAAGCTTACTGCAAGGAAAAAGGAATAACACTCAGCTACGCATCCGTGGCACATCCACAGACGAACCGTCAAGTCTATTGACCCTCTTGAACAACGCAGCTGTACACTAGGCAGGAGAATTGCCATAAGTGCTATGGAGCCCGAGGACGACTCCAAACCGATCGACACAATACACACCATTTTTCATGGTTTACGCTGCAGAAGCAGTGCTTCCCGAAGATATTCGATTTAGCGCACCACGAGTGTTTGCCTAAAGAAAAGAAGCTTCCCGAAGATACTCGATGAAGCACGAGACATTGCACACGCAAGATGTGTTGTCTATCAGCAGGCGCTGCGCAACTAGCACAATCACCGAGTTCGCAGTCGATCCTTTGTCCAAGGAGACCTAGTGTTCCGACTGAAGTAGGAAAGCCACCATAAGCCCTCCCCTTGGAAGGGACCTTATATCATACATGAAGTTATCATGGGAGGCGCATATCGACCGAAGGACCCGGAGACTGACGTCGTTTACTCCAATCCGTGGAACATTGCAAACTTGCGCAAATTCTACCTTTAGAAGATTGTATTTTTTTTGCAAATAAGGCTATTTCAGCCATGAGTGTAACTCAAACAAATACATGGCTTTTTCAGCCATCAATATAAAGAACCTTCGATTCCTTGCAAAACTATTTTTTGTCGATTACTCAGCAACATGCTAAAAAAGGGTCTCACCCCAATGCACGGGGGCTACACCAAACTAGCATCACACACCAACAGTGTAAAAAAAGAACATACTTAAAATTTTACAAGGTTTACTCACCTAACAAATAGAAGGTACACACACCTTAAAATTTTCAAATGTACAAAGCAACTAGTGGCGACTCACATTCTCTTGGAGAGGTCGCTCAGTCTCAGCCGCCATCAACGAAATAATGCGCTCGGATGCAGCTCGCTCTGCTCCATAATGTGGACCATCTACCTAGTCCCCTTCTGGAGGCGCTAGCCGAACAATACGTTGAAGTTCAAAGAAGGATGCCAAATCCGCACAAAGGCCAGGGCAACTTGATCTCCGCCAATCAGTTGTTGACGCACGCATTCCCGAACATCTTCAACATGGCGAAACTTACGCAGCAAAGCACTCAAGCGCTCCGGAGCAACATCCAACGGATACATAGTCCTATATACAGAAGTGAGAGCCTCGCGGCAGGACTCGATAAAGCCACGAACCTGCCGCACTCGATATTGAAGAGTTGCCATAACAAAACCTCTACTTCTGTCAGACCAGAAATTGCACGCATGTATATTGGAATTCCTGGACTCAGAAATGATCCGATTGTTCACCCAATGTCCTTCTGGATTGGTATCGTGTTCAATACCTATGACATAACAGAGAGGTGTCTAATGCAGACAAAGGAAAGAAAAGCAAAATCACTCTGGGGCTTGGAGTGCACTTACAGAGCAAATCCCTTAAAGTACTCGCGAACTCTTCCATAATAAGTCGTTCGCGCTCGGCTGCAAGCTTTTGTTCCGACTTCGCCAGATCCACAATGCCTTGCAAAGTTTTCATTTTTTTTCTCGCGATTAGCGATTTGGCAACGCAACACAGCAGCTGAACTTGCATCAACTGGAGTAGTCCCAACATAAGCCCCAAGGGCACTCAAAGGACCAAGAACACCTATGGTCACCTGACAAAAATGGGCATTCACTAAGATACACTGCTCAAGCATCCGACATTGTGTCTCAAAAAACTCTCGAGTGCCTGGGAGCTACTCCCATCGGGAGCGTACAAGACAAACGACAAGCAACAAAGAGTCGATAAAGCAAAACAACATTCATACTTCGAGGAAAAAAACATAGTACTTAGCCAAGCAGCAGGTTCATTACAAAGCATGGCAACATAAATAAACTCCCCTCTATCCTAGATGGCTATAGACTTGCCAGAAACGGCTTCGGTGGCAGCAGGCGTGGCATTCTAGACGCGGGCACTGATACGTCCAAAACGTATCTCCTTTTCTGAACACTTTTCTTATTGTTTTCCTCTAAACTTGTGAGTTTTGGATATCACTAACACGGACTAACGCTGTTTTCAGCAGAATTACCTTGGTGTCTCGTTTTTGTGCAGAAAAATCAACTTTCGGGAAATTGCCCAGAAAAGACCCCATTGAGCTTATATCACCATAGGACCATGGGAGCCAGAAGGACACCTCGAGGGGGGCTAGGAGGGGCCCAGACCACCCCTAGCACGTGGCCTCCCCCTAGGCCGCACCGCCAGGTGGTGTGGGGGCCACCTCCACACCCTCGGGCTCCCCTTTCGACTACATATGCCCCGTAAACCTAAAACACGAGGGGGTTCATCATATTCCACAAAAACACAACAGAGCACCGCCGCCACCTCGAAACTCAATTCGGGGATCAGAAGTTCCTGTTCTGGCGCCCTACCGGGACGGGATTCAGAGGAGATCACCGCCATCGACACCGCCACCTCTTCTCCATCAACCATCCATGTTTCCCCCGTCCATGTGAGTAAACACCATTATAGGCTGAGAGGGATGGAAGGGATTGAATGAGATCGATCATGTAATAATGCCAGATTCTTAGGGCATAGTGCCTAGTATCCATTGTTAGTGTTTTGTACCGTTGTTGCAAGTTGTTATGCTTAATGCTTGTCACTAGGCCCTGAGTTCCATGATCTCAGATCTGAACATTTTATTGTTTCATGAGTATAATTATGTTTCTTGATCATATCTGCAAGTTGTTTACACATGTCATTGTCCGGAACTCGAGGCCCCAAAGTGACGGAAATTGGGACAACCTGATGGGATGGCTGTGATGTGAAGATCATGTGTGTTCACGGAGTGTTAATGCTTTGATCCGGTGATTTATTAAAAGGAGCACCTTAATTACCACTAGTTTCCCTAGAGGCCCCGCTGCCACGGGCTGGTAGGACAAAAGATGTTGTGCAAGTTTCTCATTGCGAGCACGTATGACTATATTGGAACACATGCCTATGGTTTACCTAGAAGTTGGATGCTTTATTATTATCTGCAATACCCATGTTTATATTATTACATGACCTATGTTATCCATGCAACACCCGTTTATCCATTCCCTCTATGTCTACGGTACTATCATCCTGTTGTTTCCCGCGATTGCTACCGATGTAACTATTTTATTCCTGTTGTTATTTTACTACTACTGCTGCTATAAAACTATTACCACTGATAAATTGTTGCGAGCAAATCTACTTTCAGGTGCAGCTAAATTGACAACTTAGTTGTTAAGGCATATAAATATTCTTTGGCTCCCCTTGTGTCGAATCAATAAATTTGGGTTTTACTTCCCTCGAAGACTGTTGCGATCCCCTATACTTGTGGGTCATCAAGACTATTTTCTAGAGTTGTTGCCGAGGATCATAACTTTATTTATTTCCTCACTTGATCGTGATATTTTTCGCTACAAGCCTTTCATCATGGGCAAGAATTGTGATGGAAAAGTTCCTATATTACCATCCACTACAAGGAGAGGTACAACTCTAAACACCTCTGTTTCTCTTGATTCACCGTCTGTTATGAGTAAGCTGCTTACACCACCACATGCTACACGTACTGTTACTTCTGCTGAGTCTGAAAATGCTTCTGATACTTTTGATGATGCTTCTACTGTGCTTGATGATACTAGTTCAGTAGGTCCTTTCCTAGATGCTACAATTGCTAAATCCAAACAAATTGAAAATGCTGAAAGTCTTGTTGAAAATGTTTGTACACTTGTTAATTCACCTGATATTTCTAGTGATGATCTTGATGAAACCTACATTGAACTTAATGATGACTGTATTAAAGAAGCTCAAGCTACCACTGGTGCAAGTGCTATTAAGAGTCTTCTTGCAAGACATGATGTGAAATATAAATCTTCTCTTGATGCTAAGTTGCCACATCTCCCATACACATTAGAGACAAGGATTATGATTTATCTCTAGACTTATCTTACATATCTATTGTTGAGAAAGAACCTTTTGTGGAACTGAAAGTAAAAGTGCTATGGAACACATGAATGAGCTATCATCCTTGAGTAGTTCATTTTCTGATGATACTAAGCTGCGTACTTATTTTGTTACCAAGATCTTCCCTTTCTCATTGAAATATGAAGCTAAAACTTGGTTTAACAATCTGCCACCTCGATCTATCACTAGTCCTATGGATTTGGTTAATGCTTTCTTTCAAAAATATTTTCCTGCTAGTGCTCAACATGCTGCTGTGCAAGATATCTTTAACTTTGAACAAATTGAAGGAGAAAAATTACCTGAATCTTGGACAAGGTTTTGTTCTTTAATAAGAGCTAGCCCTGGATATCCATTACCTAAAAATGAGCTCCTAGATATATTTTATAATGGACTAACTAAAAATGTGGAGTATACTAAGGAGGATTTCATTGCTAATAAACATGGTAATGAAAGAGAGCCTTGGGTACAAAAAAGAATGCCTTTTCCTAATAAGAAACACAAATCAAAGGAAGAAGAACATTATAACAAGTTTTGTGAGTGGATGAAACCTCTGTTTTTGCAAATCCCTTTGACTTATGCTATTAAACTGCCTCCTTATTAAAAAATATATGAAAGATATTGTCTCTAACAAAAGGAAAATTCCTAATGAGGAAATTTCCACTATGCTTGTTAATTACTCTTTCAATCGCAAGGTTCCAAAGAAGCTTGGAGATCCTGGTATTCCTACTATCCCTTGTTCTATTAAAAATAATTATGTTAGAACTGTTTTATGTGACTTGGGAGCTGGAGTTACTGTTATGCCTTTTTCTCTCTACAAGAGGCCCTCTCTTGAAAAATTGATACACACTGATATATCTTTGCAAATGGCTGATAAATCCATTGCTATTTCTGTTGGTATATGTGAGAATGTTCCTGTTCAACTTGCTAATAGTTGTTTGATATTAACTGACTTTGTTGTGTTGGAAATGCCTCAAGATGATAATATGTCTATTATTCTTGGGAGACCTTTTCTTAACACTACAGGGTCTGTTATTTATTGCAATCAGGGAAAAGTAACCTTTGATGTTAATGATAAAGACCATATTGTTTATTTTCCCAAGAAGATTGATAGAAGATATGGTTTAAATTTAATAGAAAATATTGAGACCATAAAGATTGGAGAATTTTATTGTCCCATTCCAATACCACCAAAAGAATATGAAATTATTATGATTGGGACTATGTCTATGAAGGTTGAGGTAACATAATTATTTTTTGATTAGCAAAGTTTTGCTTCATATGAAAATTGTTCTGGTAACAAGACTTGATCACCCTTGTTAACAAAATGATTTTGAATGAAGAGAACAATATTTTCACTATGTTTTCACCTTCCCCATTATGTTTTCACCATCCATACTTTTGTTTTCACCATCTCCACCTTTGTTTTCTTTGGTTATTTTTCCATTGGAGTTTCATAGAACCTCTGTAGTTATGGTTTTGGTTTTGTTTTCCACCTTTTCACTTTTGTTTTTCTGGGTTTTTATTAATTATTAAATTTTGGAAATACCTCAAAAATAAAGTTTCTCGAAAATTTCCAGAAAAATTATAATAATTTTTTACGTAAAAAATGAGACAGAGAGCCACCTGGGAGACCCCAGGGGGACCCATGTGACGCCCCGAGATCGGGCACTATGCAGTTTTCAGCATTCCCGCCAAATCCGCATAATAACCGATTCCAGGTTGCCACTTATGATAACATTACAACAATTCACGAATATTCCACAATTACAACAGCAACAGATAGATACAAGATGACTCAAACGAGCCAGGGTTAGAACTGATACATTACAAAGATCCAAAATAACAGCGGAAGAAACAACATATCGTCCGTCTACGGACAAGATCCAAATTTGGACTAAGAGTCCTGAAGATAACCGAGAGCGTACAATCCCTGCCCAGGCCAAGCCGGAGGGATTCCCAAGCTAACGTCGTCAGACTTCAAACCTGTTGACTGCAATGTTGAATATGCAGCCACGAAAATGAATTCGTGGGTCAGTACGGTTAAGTACTGGCAAGGGGATAAAACCCATACTCACAAGATACCGGCGTAGCCAGTCATCACAAGATACAAATACTTTAGGATCAACGGAAAAGGAAGGGGTTGTTGCAAATCAGCGACAGCAGGCTGCACTAACCAACTAAAGAGAGATACTACAACTTCCGGCTAACAGAAAGAAGATAAGATCGAGTATTGTAACCAACTGAAAGTAACTCCAAACAAACCCATCCTGGATCTCGCCCCTTATCCGAAGAAGCAGTCCGAGGATAACTCACACAGTTGGATTAATGATGGTTCAGATTATTGTGTCAATAAGCCTATTACTAGTCAAGTTGTTAATCATTGGGTGTAAGATTGTTAATCATTAGGTTTAAGTTGTCCTGAGTACTTGTTAGCCAGTACTTTCACCAAGTAATCCATAACCGCGGAAAACACGGCTTCTCGAGAAGATTATCCCTGCAGGGTTGCACCAATTTAGCCGTACACGCAAGAATAACCCGCCAGATGGGAGATCACCCCACCAAGCGAGGTACTCTACACAATCCAACCCTTCTTCGCATCAAGCCCAAAGAACCTTGGGCGCACGGCTAATCGAGCCCCGAAGAAAAGGGACCCTCATAGCACTCTAAGACCGTGTCCCCCTATATGCCGACTACGAAAGTTCCACCCGGGTACCAAGGGCTCGCAAGATCATGCATGCAGCAAATGGAAAACCCGAACTAAATGAGGCGATTTGGACGAGATGCGAATCGGGTCAAATTGAGGGGGGCGCCCATACTCGCTTCCCACATGCGGGTAGTGCGCTCATCATGGATTAGTAGACAAGACCCTTTTCCTATTAGGGTCGACACTAGCAGGCCTCAAAACCACAAGGGCCTCCTGCCGGTGTCTTATCATCAAATTATTATTACCATTAGCATTAACAGGATTGATTGATTGATTAACCTCGAGCCCCCAGAACATAATATAGTAGTAACAGAAAGTAATGGGTAACAGACTCGAGCAAAACAACCCTAAGCATGATAGTAAGACACGGGCAACAAGCAATGGTTATAGGTATGGAGGTGAGGCAATATCAGGGTTAAGGGATTCATGTGATGGGTTCGTAACAGAAACAACAACTACTAAGGCTAGCAGAAAAGAACAACGGAAAGTATCGGTAACAAGTGATGAAAGGCAGCCATATGGCAGCAAGTGAGTATACTTGCCTGAGATCCCGCAAGGTAGCAGAACTTGTCGTTGCTCACATCATCTCAACGTCCTATCCGCGAAGAAGCAACGAACTAAAAGAAACACCGGATGCAACAATTACTACTACGACAAAAGATCCAGCATGATCCTATTTTATATGCATGGCATGGCAAGATGCAACAGAGGAAACAACTTAAGCAATTTAATCGGAACCGGAGTCCGGAGAAATAGGAATGGGTTCAAGTTGTTTACCTACCCACAATATTAAATGTTGATTTAACATGGCAAAAACAAGATAAAAATGAGCTAGTCAATGTTAAATGGAATAGGGACAATTATATAACAACATCCCCAACACATTCCATATTTAATTATTAGGTGTCATTACTATTACCCGAACCCACCAAATACGATGCAACATGATGACATGATAATTATAAAAATAGATGACATGTTATAGAAAATATGGCATAAATATGTAGGGCTGGGGTTTAGGGTGCACACGTGTGGAAAGAAGATCTTCGGGTTCGGCGCCGGTGTCTTCGGGATGAAGAAGAAGAAGACGACAAAGAGGGAGATGGACGGCGGCAAGGAAGGATGGAAAGTAGACGTTCTCGCGTCGTCGTCGAGGTAGTCGAAGTCGAGGTCTTCGGGTCATAGAGGAAGTGGTCGACGTAGGCGTGGTAGTGGAAGTAGTCGACGTCGTGGACGTAGTCGTTCCAGGGTCATCGTCATGGAGGTAGTCGTTCACGCCGTAGAGGAAGTAGTCGTTCTCGAATCACGCGGTCATCGTCGTCGAAGTAGTCGTAGTAGTCGTGGGCGAACCGTAACAACACCGTCTTCGGGGTCGAAGGCGAACCTGACGGTCCCGGTCTTCGGGCGCGCACGAAGGCAGCCAACGCAAAACGGACACGGGGCGGTGACAGTAGCCGTTCACGTATCGTAGTCGAAGTAGTCGTGGTCGAGGTTTGGTCCGAGGTCCTCGGGGTGGCGGTACTTGTCGGCGATGATCTTGTGGATGCCGTACCGTTCGATGTACATCTCCGCGGCGTCAAGGTCATGAAGACACGAGCACAATGGCCTCGGCCATGGCAACGGAGCACGGCGTGTGCCAAGACAAGTCCACACAGCGTGACGGAGTGGCGCCAACCCTTTGCGGGCACTCGGTCGAGCACATGGCGGGCATCACAGTAGCAGCTCGAAGAGGAGGCCGAGAGGAAATCCTGTGTCTAAGGGAAAGTGAGTACGCCAGGGCGGAGCTTATGGACGAATCCATGACGATGACGGTGAGCCGAGGACGGCAGGAGGTCGGGCTACCCGGAGCATCCAAGGCCATGCCGGCCGCAGCAGCCCGGGTAGGCGACCACCAGCAGGTGCTCGGGAGGCCGGCTCCATGGCGGCGCTGCCAACCTCGGTGACGAGGCGAGCTCGGAGGGGGGCGGCCGGCAGCGGCCATGGCGGGGAGAGCCGTGGGGCGCCGGCGAGAGGAGGGCGACGGCGTCCGCGGCCATGTGAGGAGGCGCAGGTGGCGGGGCGAGGAGAGAGCAGCAGGGGCGGAGGTGACCGGCGGGAGGCGCTTGGCGGCGCTGCTGATGTCGGTTCCGGCCATGGAGAGGAGGCCACGGGAGGAAGGGCAGCGGCGGCCGGAGTTACGGGGCAGGAGGCGGCGAGGTGAGCGAGGGGATGAGGAGATGGGGAGGCGGGTGGCCGGACTCGGGAGGAGGGAGGCGAGGTGCAGGGGCTTGGCCGGCCGGAGCTGCGAGCAGGGAGAGGGAGGGGGCGGCACTGGAGGTGGCGTTCGGGAGGAAGGGGTCGAGCGCTGGGAAGGGGATCGCTCGATCCCCTTCCGTGCGGGTGCGTGCGTGCGTGGGCAGGGGTCGGTGTGCGTGTAGCGTGCGTTGTGTGTGGGTTAGGTGTGCGTGCGTGGTGTGCTGTGTTGAGTGCGTTGCGTTGTGTGTGCGTCTGTGTGTTGCGTGTGTGGTGCGCTAGGTGTGTGTTAGGGTTTGGGGTGTGGGGTGGCCGGCTGGGCCTTAGCTAGGCCCAGTTCGGCTGCCTCCCCCCACACAAAACATTTTTTTTTTTACAAACCAGCTTATTAATTGATTTAAACACAATAAAGGTATATTAGCAAACAATTTTATTTTTCCATTTTAACAGAAAGGAGGTAGAAACAACTTTGAGTTTTCAAACAGATGAAATGCAATGCGATGCATGATGACTTGATGCGAAAAAAAGAAAACAATCGATTTCTAATTTGGGGAAACACCCCGGGTGTTACAACCCACCAGTCAGGCACACCATAGGGGGCGCGGCCAGCCCCTAGTGGCGCCAGCACATGGTGTGGACCCCCTGGCCTCCACTAACTCTCTCCCCTGCCAAAGATTCCTCTCTCACCCCACAAACTCAAAACATTTCCTAGAACCCGAGTTCTTGCTATTCTTCCTCGAGATTTTTTGATCTCTTTGCTCAGTTCACCATTTTTGCTGAAATTTGGTGCATTTGCTCACCGGTATGTGACTCCTCCGATTATCCAAGTAAAATTTTATTTGGTGGAGTATTTCTTGAGTATTTTGGTACTGTATGTGACAGCTTATGTGAGTTTGCAAGCTTGATTTGAGTGGAAATAATATAGTTTTGATACATGTTTAGCTCTCCTATAAGTCTCTATGGTAGTTTCCACCTTGTAGTTGCTTGAAATCAATGTTTGTGATGATTGTTAAAAAATTTCAGAGATGGAGCACTGATACCTCATAAACGTATCCTTAATTTCTGATGTTCCATGTTGTTTTCATGTTCTTTCCTACATGTTTTGTATACACTTTATGTCATTTTTATCAATTTTTCGGACTAACCTATTGACAAGATGCCATAGAGCCAGTTCCCTGTTTTCTGCTGTTTTTAGTTTCTAGAAAAGCTGATCTGGAAATATTCTCAGAATTGGAAAATTCAAAGTCCGGAGGTCCTAGAATTCCCGAAGGTTCCACCGAGTCCCGAAGAGGCCCGGAGGGGGGCTACACCATAGGGCGACGCGCCCCCTGGCCGCGCCATGGGGTGGTGTGGGGCCCCCAGGCCTCCACCGCCTTTGACCTTTCGCCTATTTATAGCCCCGACATATTAATCCTAAATATATACCACTTCTTCCCGAGAAACACCGAGGCCGCCGTCATCGTCATCCCGAGACCGGGAGGGTTCTGGAGCTCTCCCCGGCACCCTGCCGAGAGGGGAATTCATCACCGGAGTGGTCTACACCACCATGCCCTCCTCCGAAGTGATGCGTGAGTAGTTCATCCCTGGACTACGGGTCCATAGCAGTAGCTAGATGGTTGTTCTCTCCACTTTGTACCTCATGTTTAGATCTCGTGGGCTTCCTCACATGACCGAGATCATCTTTATGTAATGCTATATGTTGTGTTTGCTGGGATCTGATGAATGTTGAATGCTATGTCTTCTAATTATCAATCTATCATGTTATATTCATGCATATGTTATTTATGATCTTTCATGCTCTCCATTATTAGTAGATGATCTGGCCAAGTAGGTGCTAGTAACTCCAAGAGGGAGTATTTATGCTCGATAGTGGGTTCATGCCTCCTTTGCATATGTGCTCGAGTGATAGAAACATGACGGATGGAGGATGTGTTGTTTCCATTAGGCAGAAAACAACGGTGTTTACTTAGTTTACATTGTTTACATTACACACTTTGCTTACTGCGATAATCTATTGCTTGCAACTTAATACCCAACGTTTGTTCGGATGATATTCGAAGGGTGGATTATTAGACATAGATGCAGTTTCGTGACGATCTATGTATTTTGTTGTAATGCCCGCATGAATCAGATAGTAATCTTGATGTCTTGCATATGCACTACGGTGCATCCTTCATTTCTGTCAATTGCCCAAATGTAATTTGTTCACCATGCATGTTATTTATCTTTCATGGAGAGACACCACTAGTGAACTATGGACCCCGGTCCATTTTCCTCATACCGATAAAACACCTACTGCTTTCACACTACTTTCATAGTGTTACTACTTCTTTCATACTATTTTCGACACCATACGTTTAACCTCTTTGTGTTCAGAAAAACCGGTGAGATTGACAACCTCACTGCTACGTTGGGACAAAGTGATTTGATTGGTTTGTGTAGGTTCCACGTTGCTGCTAAACCGGTAGTGCGTCCTGCCACTTCAGCTGCATCAACCTTGAGAGATTGCTTGTCCTCCTACTGGTCGATTCAACCTTGGCTTCATTTCCGAGGGAAAACTTGCAGCTACACTCTTCCCAACCTTTCTCTTGGCGTTTACCAACATCAGCCTCACATCAAGGCATCATCAATCACCATGCCCTCCTCCAAAGTGATGCGTGGGTAGTTCATTCCTGGACTATGGGTCCATAGCAGTAGCTAGATGGTTGTTCTCTCCACTTTGTACCTCATGTTTTGATCTCGTGAGCTGCCTCACATGATCGAGATCAGCTTTATGTAATGATACATGTTGTGTTGGGATCTAATGAATGTTGAATGCTATGTCTTCTGATTATCAATCTATCGTGTTATCTTCATGCTTATGTTATTTATGATCTTGCATGATCTCCGCTATTAGTAGATGCTCTGGACAAGTAGATGCTAGTAACTCCAAGAGGGAGTATTTATGCTGGATAGTGGGTTCATGCCTCCTTTGCATCTGTGCTCGAGTGACAGAAACATGACGGATGGAGGATTTGTTGTTTCCATTAGGGAGAAAACAAAGGTGTTTACCTAGTTTACATTGTTTGCATTACACACTTTGCTTACTGCGATAATCTGTTGCTTGCAACTTAATACCCAACGTTTGTTCGGATGATATTCGGAGGTTGGATTACTAGACATAGATGCAGTTGGATGAAGGTCTATGTATCTTGTTGTAATGCCCGCATGAAATCACATAGTAATCTTTATGTCTTGCATATGCGCTACGGTGTCGCCTTCATTTCTGTCAATTACCGAGCTGTAATTTTTTCACCACGCTTTCACACTACTTTCATACTGTTACTACTGCGTTCGTACTGTTTTCCACACCATACATTTAACCTCTTTGTGTTCAGCAAAACCGGTGAGATTGACAACCTCACTACTTCGTTGGGGCAAAGTGATTTGATTGTGTTGTGTAGGTTCCATGTTGCTGTTGAACCGGTAGTGCGCCCTACAATCTCAGCTGCATCAACCTTCTGAAATTACTCCTTCCTCCTACTGGTCGATTCAACCTTGGTTTCTTTCTGAGGGAAACGTTCTGCTGCACTCTTCATACCTTCCTCTTGGGGTCTCCCAACAAACGTGTGTTCACACGCATCAAGAACTTTCTGGCGCCGTTGCCGGGGAGGAAGAGAATTTCTGCAAGGGGAGTCTCTCACCTCCAATAATTTTTACTTTGTTATGGTTTTGCTTGTTACTTGCTTTATTATGCTTGCTATCAATATTTGATGCCTTTGAAACTAGATCTTATTGCCAAGGTGGGTTCACGGATGAACAACAAAAATATTATAAGGAACACTGTGTAACATCCCTGATTTTTGGAGAACTCAAAAATCAAAAAAATTGAAACTTTTATTTTCATGTCAATACAAGTCACCAAAAACAAATAAAACTCAAACACAAATGAAATTTTAAACCCTAAAACCTTATTCAAAAATAAAGGAAATATTTTCTTTTAGCAAACCTCTTTACCTAAAATGTCTGCAACTCCAATATTACCTTGAAAAATTATCTTATGGCAACAATAATCAAGTATTTATAACCCTTAATAAAGTTCTAAGCCTCAAAAGTATTTGATGAGAATAAAATTTGTTAATAATAATTTTTAGTTGTTATTCCAAGTTTTAAACATGAAGGTGGGAAAATAAAATGCATTGCTTTGAAAATAACATAAAAGAGGGATTTGAAAACAATATTATGACTTGGGGTTTTATTCTAAAATTTTATTAAGCCACTTTAATAATTATTAGTTTTTCTATTTAAAAATGGCATTAGTTGCTATTAGGGTGTACCCTCATTTCAAAATATAAAATTTTGAAAACAAGATGAAATTACTTGCAAAAATATGTTTTCAACATTTAGAATGTCACTAAAATTTTAATTGACCAATAACTACGTTTTATAAATTTTTAAATTAAAAATCACATTAAGTAGATATTAAGGAATTATTCAAATTTCCAAATTCAAAAATAAAAATATGATGAAAAGTTTATAAAAATGTTATGGTTTGAAAGATATGGAAAATTTAAGATTTTAGAAATTGGTTTCATGTTATTTGGATATTTAAAACAGAACTTATTAAGGTTTTTATTTAACAGGAAAAAGAAAAGAAAAATAAAACGTCCTGATGACGTCGTTGTCATCAAGCTCTGCCCGTTACCCCTCTACCATTTCTACCCCGATTTCAATCCGACGATTACTCGCGATTTATCTCGCGTTATTTCTTCCTGAGCCTAGCCCCTTAAATCCCTGCCTCCTCTCGTCATTTCCCCTCCCACTCCCCTCTGGATCAAGCCACAGGGCCAGAAAAGTTCCACGCCGGAGACGCCCACTGCCACCGCCGTGTTTGCAAGTCCCGGGCGAGGTGAGCCACCCTCTGCACCAGAGACTACTCCTAATCCCTCCCCCGTGTGCATGCGCAGCTCGTGATGCCTTTCATTGTCTCTTTTGCACAGCGAGAGAGCGACGTTGTGCTCACCGAAGTAGCTCCGCCTCGGATCCACACAACGCCACCGCGGGAGGCCCCTACAAACGTCCCCGAGGGCCTCATTGAGTTCGCCATCTCGCGCTCTGCCCCCTGGACACATCCCCGTGCTCGAGAACCTTCTCCAGCGCCGCCGTCGTCAATGAAATCAACTCCGGCCACCATCCCCACCATTTTCTGGCGACCCTAGCTGCCCGGTGAGCTCCCTTTTGTCTCTGTTCGTTAGATCTACAACGGAGGGCCACGATTAGATCACTTAATGAACAGGTACGGGCAAATCACAGAGCGCCACGTCGACCGCGCGTTAAGTAAGCAATCTGTCGTAGCGCAGTGCAAAGACGGCCCAAGCCCACCCCTTATCCGTCGCCTCGCGCGGTAAATAGTCAATTTGAGCCCGGCTGCCTCTGGATTGATTTCCGAATAGAAAATAAAAAGTAGTTTTTGCAGATTAGTCCCTAGAACTTAGAAACATCATATCTTTTTAACCATAAGGCCAAATTTAGCAAACTTGGACTTTTTGAAATCCCCTGAATAAGTAGAATCTTTTAGCATTGTTCAAATTAAAATTTGAAAAACTTAAATTGGTTCAAATTAAAAAATGCTTGTTTGAAGAATTTTGTCATAATTCAAATTCTACTAATCGAAAATTTGCAAATAAAATATATTTGGAAACCTTAGGATGTGTACTTTCATACCCTCTGCCCCAAAATAATTTTTTAACAAGTTAAAATTTAATTCAGAATTAAGTGGTATATTTGAGTAATTTTGACATAGATTTAATTCTATAAATAATTTCAGTATAGTTCCTTTTGCAAAATTGCTCCATTTGGTAACCTTGAACCAGATACATTGGTGCCTAACTATTTTGAACACCCTTGGACCATGGCCATGTGACTTTGACCAAAACCCAACATAGTGATATATCCATTTTCACCATGTCTTAGAAATTGTTTCCATCATCTATTCTTTGATGTTATGGCTATTTTGGAGCCAAGACCAAGTCCCTAGTATGTGTCAATCACATATAAGACCAAGTAGTGCACCCCAAACATTAGTGAACCTTAGTTTTCTATCTACTTCTCCAGTCACCCATTCTTGCTTCAAGAATCTATCAAGATTACAAAATGGAAGTCAAGACTCAACCATAAGAAAGAACTCCATCTTCAACTTAGCGACAACATGAAGAGCTACAAAGAAGACCATTAAGGAATTTGAAGTAAGGGAATTGGACTTCACAACAACTAGAAGCAACTCAAAGAAGTGCAAGTGTGAAGAAATTCAGAAGAAAACATCTCCCTCTCTCTTTCTATCTTTCTTCTTATTTCTTTCCAGTTGACTTAGTGGTATTTGTGCCCATCCCATACCTAAACCAAGTAGTGTAGTGAAGATCATGAAGATTTATCAAGTTCAAGAGAAGCTTCGCAACAAGGAGGAAACTACAATAGAAGCATGAAGATAACTTCAAGAAAACAAGCATGTGAAGACTTGGAGCCATCCACACAAGTTGAAGTATAAATAGTTGTTTGTGTCAGACTCTTGACCCCAATAGAAAAGCCCAATACTTTATCTTGTTATCTCCATTGATATGAAGTTAGTTGAACCTAGACCTACCTTAACCCAAAATGGAAATACTAAACTAGACCACTCAAATGTTTTGATGAAAACAACTAAGTGTTACACATTGTTATGTGTTACTTTAGTTGAAATAGTAGATCACCCTTGGTGAACTCTTGGAACTTCCTCGACAAGTATGGTTATAGTAAAGTTTGATCACATAAAACTCAACCTAGTCCATCACAAGTATACTCTTGGAACTTCCTCAACAAGTATGGAACCAAGAGAGAATGAAAACTTCCAACTCAAATCTTGAACTTGTCCTAACCAACTTGATTCAACCCCTTGGTTATGTTAATTGCTCTGTTTGTTTTCTCCACTTATGTGTTTGATTGCTAGAATGCTTGTTTATTTTTTTTATTGTGTTTTCAATGAATAGATTGTACATAGAGCAACGATCTTTTATGAAGAGAGTGTGATATCTTCACCAACTTCAACAAGGCAAGTAACACACCATCAACTACCCATTATTTTCTATATGCATTAGTTGATTTTTGAGTAGTATCATGATAGGAAATTTTACTATGTTATGTTATGCTATGCTATTATCCAAGTAGTGTGTAGCCATCTCTTTTACCCTTGTTGTTTTTATAGCCTTAGAACTTAGTAGATGTTATGCAATGTTACAAATTGTTTTACTAGATGTTGAGGAAAAATTCTAAGTATAACTAATAAATAAACCACCTGGGTGGAAGTGGTAAGACTGGTTTTTGTTGAGTGTTGCCTCAGGGCCCTTGTCTAAGGGTTATTCCACTTGAGGTTGTCACTTGCGGATGGCCACCCAGGAACAAAGAGATTACTATGTCCTTCTAAGTTTAGTAGCCTCCCGTGCAGCCTTTAGTCCTATGGGCTCTGTCTTGATCAACTAAGTTGAATGAACTCACTAGGCTTACAAGCAGATGTAGCATAATTATAGGTGGAACGGGTAAGCCAAACGGTGGTGGAATTTCTTCTGAAAGATCTCGTCTCAATCTTCTCCTTTCCTTAATGCACTCAGGGTGTATAGGATGTTTGGGCTGATTTGAGTCTGAAGGTGAAAGTGCACAAACTCTGCAGAGTCAACAAACTAAGATCTTAGCCATGTCCCTGGTTATGGACAACTATGAGAAGTTGGACAAGGAATGATGGAAGAATCTAATCACCAATTTCAATAAGTAAATTTTTTACCAAATGAACAGTATTGTGGTGCTTGGATCTTAATCTAATGTTGCCACCCTTTGAAAAGAAAAGTTTGTTTTACAAGAGATAGGACAAAACTGGCTTTATGCAAACTTAGCCAAAACTCCGCTCAGCCAAATAAGCATGTATTATTAGTCTTGCCATTTATATCCACTATAGTCTTACTTGGTAATACATTAAATTGTATCGACTCCCTTGTGGCTGCATATTCCATCCTGTAGATGAACTTGAAGACGAGTGAGGATTTCGTTTAGAATCTCGAGTCTACCGCCAACATGTTGTGTTCTGTGTCACATGAAGAAGATGGTCTTAATGTTATTCAATGTTTCCGCTGTAATACCTTGTTTTCTGCTAGTCTTCTAAGACTATGCAAGTTGTAATATTATTTTGTAAAGACTGGATCGTGCGATGTAATAAAATTTGATGCATTTTTATGATATTTCATCTTGTACTATGGTGCTAGCAATTGATCCAGGGACTAGCACAATAACACATATGTTCTTACATTATTTAAATGTGGGAACGCTACACACCGCTTGTCACAAAAAGGGATACACTTATAGGAGCAAATTAATAAATTGCATGACTATGCTAAAAACTTGTGCTCCACTTATAATGTTACTTATTGCTCTGATAAATCTTGTTGCTGTAGGCGGTATAAACACCTCCGTTTTCAATGTGAGTATAATGATAATGGTACCGTATCTTCTTATGTTAAGGGAAATTATGACTTTGATGATGTGGAACAAATTGAGGAATTTATTGCTTGGAAGGGTGCATTCGAAATTACCTATTTGCTTGAAAGTATTGATGATGCACCCTATAAATATGAGATTTATGATATACTTGAATATTGCTTTGACAATTACAAGGATTGTAATTACTACATACTTCAATATCTTACTCATTTATCTCCCCCAAAGGGAGAGACTAATGCCTTGCAGGAACCCATGGAAGAAGAAACTGCTGAATCTGGAAGCTCATTGGATGAAAAGGAGGAAGAGAGTGATGATCAAGAGGAGGAAGAATGGAGTAACTACCCATGTCTACCTCCAAATGAGAGTAACTCTTTAACTCATAGTTGTGATGATCCTATTGATTCTTTTGAAATATCCCTTTTTGATGATGTTGATACTTGCTATACTTGTGACCTTGATACTACTATGAATGAAACTTGTGAGAATGATATTGCTACTGTTATTTATGATAATCTATTATACTTTGATAAATCCTATGATAATCCTCTATTTATTCCAGCTATTGATATGCATGATAATGAGGAAGTTTGTTTAGAAAATTTATATTATAATGCTCTAGATGATGGTCCTCTGTTACTTGATGTTATAAATTATAATGCTATTGAAAATAGGATTGCTATAATGTGTCCTATACATTTTATGAATGATCAATCATCTCGTTTCGATATTGCTAAAAGTGAAAAAAATGAGGAGCTGATTTTAAATTATGATCCCACTTTTTTGGGGCTTGTTATGAATTGTGTGCTTTTGGACCATGACAAACATGATTTATGTGATAACTATGTTGTTGAGTTTGTTCATGATGCTACTGAAAATTATTATGAGAGAGGAAAATATGTCTGTAGGAATTTTCATGTTACTAAAACACCTCTCTTTTTGTTGATAGTTTTGAAGTTGCTCTTGTTCTACCTTCCCATGATCTCTAGTTTGAGCTTCTTTGATTTATTTCTTTACAAGATTCCTATGCATAGGAAGTGGGTTAGACTTAAATTTGTTTTATACTTTCTTCTTGATGCTCTGTTTTTCTTAATTCATATTTCTAATGTGAGCATCTTCTTCACTTGAAAACACTTGATTCCACTTTTCTAGGCCTAGCTAAAAGGCGTTAAAGAAAAAGCACTTCTTGGGAGATAACCCATGGTTTTATTTTTGCTTTTTTTATCTGTTTTATTTGAGTCAAGGGGTTGTATACTTATGTAGAAACTCCTTTGTATCTTTCTTTTCATGTTTTAGTTGTGACAAGTAAAGTTCTGACGAGAGTTGGAGATGGTTTTTGGATTTCTGCGCAGGAAACAGATTTCCGTTGTCCACCGTAAAAATCGTATAATTCACAGAAAAATCAGAATGACCTGAAATTTCTTATGATTATTCCTCGGCTAATTCCGCAACATTTTTGTTCATTAAGTTTTTCGATCTGAGAAACGTAAGTGCCCCGCAAAAATTTGTCTTTAAAGACTGTTCTAGTTTTGACAGATTCTATCATTTTTCTTGCATTTGCTCTTTTGTGATGTCAAGTAGATTTCTTTGCTTCACGAAAAATCAGTGGCTGTAGCTAATGTTTATATGTATCAATAGAACAAGTTCCCTTACAGAACCCATGGATTTTTTATTGTTGCACTAACCCTCTAATGCGAATTACTCTTTGAGTGTGGTGTGAAGGAAGTTTTCAAGAGTCAAGAGAAGCGGGTGATATATGTGATCAAGAAGAGTGCAAGGTCAAATCTTGGGGATGCCCCCGTGGTTCATCCAAGCATATTTTTAATAAGACTCAAGCATCTAAGATTGGGGATGCCCAAGGCATCCACTTCTTCATCAACAATCTATCAGGTCACTTATAGTGAAACTATATTTTTATTCGGTCACATCATATGAAGTTTACTTGGAGCGTCTGTTTGTTTTTCTTTTGTTTTACTTTGTTTTCTTTTGTTTTCCTTTCTGCAATAATATAGTTGGATGTGACGCCCCGAGATCGGGCACTATGCAGATTTCAGCATTCCCGCCAAAATCCGCCTAATAACCGATTCCAGGTTGCCACTTGTGATAACATTACAACAGTTCACGAATAATCCACAACAACAACAGAAAAGATATATACCAGATGACTCAACGAGCCAAGGATACAACTGATACAATACAAAGATCCAAATAACAGCGGAAGAAACAACATAGTGTCCGACTACGGACAAGATGCAAATTGGACTAAGAGTCCTGAAGATAACCGGGAGCGTCCAATCCCTGCCCAGGCCAAGCCGGAGGGATTCCCAAGCTAACGTCGTCAGACTTCAAACATGTTGACTGCAATATTGAATATGCAGCCACGAAAGAGATTCGTGGGTCAGTACGGTTAAGTACTGGCAAGTGGATAAACCATACTCACAAGATACCGGCGTAACCAGTCATCACAAGATACAAATACTTTGGGATCAACGGAAAGGAAGGGATTATTGCAAATAAGCGACAGCGGGCTGCACTAACCAACTACAGAAACTTACTACAACATCCGGCTAAAAGAGGGGGATAAGATAGCGTATCGGAACCAACTACAACTACTCACCAGACAATACCCATCCAATGTCACCCCCTACTAAGGAAGCAACCCAAGGATAACTCACACTATTGGATTAAGGATGGATCAAGTTGTTGTGTCAATAAAACTATTACTAGTCAAGTTATCATTAGTTAGGTGTAAGTTGTTCTGAGTACTTGTTAGCCAGTACTTTCACCAAGTCAACCATAACCGCGGAAAACACGGCTTCTCGAGAAGATTTAACCCTGCAGGGATGCACCAATTTGGCCGTACACGTAAGAATGACCCGCCAGGCGGGGAGCTAACCCACCAAGCGAGGCACTCAACACAACTCAACTCTTCTTCGCATCAAGCCCAAAGCACCACGTGCTGTGCGTGCGCGGCTAATCGAGCCCCCACGAAGAAAAGGGGGACCCTCATAGCACTGGAAGACCACGCCGCCCTAAATGCCGACTACAAAAGTTCCACCCTGGCGCCAAGGGTTCGTAGCTGCATATGCGTGCATCAAATGGAAAGCCCGAACTAAGTGTGGTGATTTGGACGAGATGCGAATCGAGTCAAATTGAGGGGGGCGCCCATACTCGCTTCCCACATGCGGTCAGTGCGCTCATCATGGATCAGTAGACAAGACCCTTTTCCTAATTAGGGTCGACACTAGCAGGCTTCAAAACCACGCCGGGCCTCCTGCCGGTGTCTTATCATCAAGTTATTATTACCCAAAACATTAACATATTGTTGATTGAATTGAAACCCAGCTATCAACTAAACAGGTGATACAAAAGGAACAACAAGACTTGAGCGCAGACAACACTAAGCATGCAACTACGACACGAGGGCCAACAAGGTAAACAGGCAACAGTTGATAGGAAGTGGAAGGAAAAGGCTATATCATGGCTGCAAGGTAACATATAATAGGATCGAGACACAAGCATCGTATCAACAAGGCTAGAATAAGAACAACGGGAAGAATCGGTAACAAGTGATGAAAGGCAGCCATTTGGCAGCAAGTGAGTATACTTGCCTGAGATCCAGCAAGTAGAGGTACATCCACAGAACTTGTCGTTGCTCACATCATCTCAACGTCCTATCCGGGAAGAAGCAATGAACCTCGAACAAACACCGGATGCAACAATTACTACTACGGCAAAAGATCCAGCATGATCAAGATATGGATGCATGACAAGTTAAAGATGCATCAGAATAAACTAGTTGACATGATAAACAGGTTTAAATGGACCCATATGCAATTTGAGTTGCATATGAAAAGCCCATGAATTAAGGTTGAAACAATTGTTTTTACAACTAGCCAACAGGTGAAACTGGTTTAGTATGATGCATGGATGAGGAAAACAACAAAATAACAACAATAGAACCAATTGGAAATAAGGTTTAACCATTATGAAATTCACTTATTAAGTTTTGGAATTTTTGGTTACTTAAAGGTGTCACACAAGAATTTGGTTGTTTTCATCAAGTTTAATTGTTCAACACAGATAACAAAGTTCATATTTGATTAGAACACAAAATTTTAGGTGGATTACATGTTTCAATTATTGAAAAAGGAATTACAATGATTTAATTATGAATTAATCAAGATTAAACAAGTTTTAATTGAATTTAATTCAAGTTTGAATATTATTTGGATTTTATTTGTTCAAAGCATAAATTCAAATTCATATTTGAAAAGGTTATGTTTTTCTAGTTTGAAAACATATTTTATTAGTTCAAAAATAATTTAATTTAAGCAAGTTATGAATTTAGCAAATTTAAATGATTTAAACAAGGATTAAATTACTTAAGCAATTTAAATTATTCAAACCATGAAACAAAATTTATATTTGAATAGGTGGTTCAAAATGGCATGGAAAACATATTTTATTTGTTGGAAAACAATTTCAAATGATTTAGTTAAGCATATTACCAATTTAATTGCATTAAATAAGAGATGAAATAATTATTCAAATTAATTGTTGCAACCAGAAAACAAAGTGGATATTCAAGTGTGGCATGTGATTTTGGATGAAATTCATGTTTTGGGTATTTAATTTGGAGCAACCATTTGCAAGTTATTAATTATGCCATGTAATTTGTCATTTTTAAGAATTATTGATTGACATTAATTTTAATTGCCCAAAATGCAAAACAAAGTTGATAAACAGAAAGTACATTGAATTTGGACTGAAAAACATATTTTATTTGGGTTAATTGAATTAAGTATTAATTACTTATGGAATTAACCAAAATTAAGAGGATTTGTTTGAATTTGAAATTTGGATGTATTTGAAATAATCAAAACAGAAAACAAAAAGCATATTTGAAAAGTTCATGAAATTTTGACTGGGATGCATAATTTATTTGCCCAAAAGGGAGTTGTATTGACAAAGTTATTGTATTTACAATATTGGGGTTTATTCTGCTATTTTCTGGAAAAAGAAAAAGTTAAGCAGGAATTTTTTTTACACACGGGGAGGGGAGACCCGCGCTGGCTGACAGCTGGGTCCAGCGCCAGGGTGGCGCCACAGTGGAGCGCGTGTGGTGAGGTGGCGCAGGGGTCTATGACGGGTGGGGCCGCCCCGCGCGGAATAATTCCAAAAAGGGGGTGCGCCCGCGGGGTCTCGAACCCGGGTCGCCTCGCTGCGCTGAAGGGAACGAAACCAGTGCGGTGATGCGGCTGTTGTGTTCAGTAAGGGATGCGTTGGTTTTTGTAGTTGCTTCCGCGAGTTAACTGTCGAAACTGACAGACGCGGTGCTGCTGCGAACTACAGGCAGGCAAACGATCGGAAGGCGATGGCGATCGGCGATGGGGTGCGGCCACAGGTGCTGGAGGTGCTCGCGAGGTGTGCGTGTGGGTGCGGTGTGCTCGAGGGGGAACATAGAGAGAGGGGAAAGGACAGGGGAGGCGCTCACCTCGGTGGTTGTCGAGGAGGCGATCTGCTGTCGATGGCAGCCGCGGCGAGGTGATGTTCCCGGCGACGGCGCGGCCACCACGGCGTCTCCCAGCAACCCGCGATGGGACGAGGCGGTGGAGGGAAACTCCACGATTCCATTCCCGCCCTCGGGTGGAGCTCCCGCTTCCACGGCGATCGACGACGAGGGAGGTTGGCGCGGCGTCTCTCGGTGGTTTTCAGAGGGACAGAGACAGGGAGGAGCTCGGCAGCTAGACGAGGAGGAAGGGAGGGATGGCGTCGCTAGGGCGAGGGGTAGGGGGGCTAGGGCTAGGCAGAGGGGGAAGGTTGGTGTTTTAAGGAGCAGAGGAGCTCGTACGGCCGGCCATCGGAGCAGGGAGGCGAGGATCGCAGGGTGGAGATGCAGTCGTACTGCTGACGCCATGTCGAGGAAGAAGACGGCAAGGATGAAGGGGTATCGGGCTGGCTAGGTGGGCTTGGCCAGTGGGCTGAGAGAAAGAATGGATGGCTGCCCCTCTCCTCTCTTTTAATTTTTTCCTTATGAACACATTTTTTTTTGTAAGGAATAAAAGAGGAATAGGAATAGAATTTGGGAGGGGTTTATTCTATTAAATATTTTTATTACTTTTCAAAACAGAAAATGAAAGCAAATGTTAGCATTATTTTTCACAAGTTTGAAAGTTTTAATTTGATTTAAAATTGTTAGTTGAATTTTTCAATTAGGGTTTGAGGTTGTTTATTTGATAATTAAATTTTATTAAATTGCAAAACAGCAACAACAAGGTAGTTTAAAATTACTTTCAACAATTTGAACTATTAATGTGATATTAAATTGTTAGGTGATCCTCAAATAGGGTTTGGGTTGGAATTTTGGAAATAAAAAATTTTAGTTAATAAGTTCAATCAATTATACAAACATTATTGAATTTAATTTGTTTGCAAAATTTTAATATTTAAACCCATATTGAAATATGATGAGTAGGATTGATTTGATTTGGATTTGGTTATTTGAATTTACCATTTGGGTTTTTAACAAAAGGGAAAATTTTAGCAA
Source organism: Alopecurus myosuroides (assembly GCA_028641055.1). Lineage (NCBI taxonomy): Eukaryota > Viridiplantae > Streptophyta > Magnoliopsida > Poales > Poaceae > Alopecurus > Alopecurus myosuroides. The sequence continues at coordinate 96,704,160 of CM054062.1, forward strand.
CAAGCAATTTGATTAAAACAACTTCAAACTATTGAAAACAATTGAGTGGTTTAGTTTGCAATTGTTGAAATTGGGAATTTTGAACATGTGTGAAAGTTAAAAGTGGTTTTTGAATTTTGAGTTGTTTTGAAAAATAGAATGCAATGCTCATGTGATGCAGGTGATGCAAGCAAAAGAAAACAAACAACTTCCTATTAAGGTAACACCCCAGGTGTTACATTGGACCTTAGCATTCCTTGTTTGGGAGAGAGACACGCTCCGCTTTTTCGTTTGAATGCTTGCTATGCTAGTATTCTTAGTTTTTCTTCTAGCTGCTGCAAATTTCCTATTTAACTCTTGTTTTCAGTGCATCTCTTGTTCAGAGCTGTTAGTTTTAGTATTTATATATGAGTACTCTTATGTTTTCTTGCTGTAGCATTTAGAGATTTTTTGTTAAATCATGTTTTGTATGGTGCTTGTTGGGAAAAGAAACTGCTGCTTGTGGTAGAATTTATAACGGCGCAAGTAGAAGCTTGTATAGAGTGTGGCTAGACTTTTTCATATCATGCTAGATGTTATTTTTTCTAAAGCCTTGTGGTTATTTAGTATCATGATTAGCCTCAAATAGATTAGAGTGTTTAATGTGCCATCGAAAGAATCATGAGTTGTTCTTGTCATATTGAAGCACAAATTTGTGGTGTTCTCCTTTGAATGTTTTATTTGGTTGACTTGGAGCATGCTCACACCATGTTTATGACTATGAACCAGTCACTTATAGCCTCTATGATCATTTAGTTTTTGAACTTGTGGTACCACTTATGATTTTATTAATGATGTTTATGTCGCTATGCATGTTTATGGCTCTAATGCCCTCTTGATTTGTCGCTCCCAGTCTTTTGCTAGCCTCCACCTGTACTAAGTATGAGCTCTACTCGTGCACCAACTCCCAAAAATCAAAGTATGCCCAATGTGTCCACCACACCTGCCTACTTGTGGTATTTAACCACCACTCCAAAGTAAATTGATCATGTGTTACCTTTAAAACTTTCAAAATTACTCCTGTTTTAGCTCATGAGGATCTAAATAGAGAATCTTCTCACTTGTTGATTGTACTTTCACACCCTGGACTAGTGGATTCATCTGCTTATCCAATGATAGAAGAGATGGCAGCGGGGTGCCCAGCCCCAAATTAATAACAACAAATTCTCTTCACTATTTTTGCCCCTGATTTATCAGTCAAAGCATAATTGTGTAAACAAAAGAGAAAGAGGGATCACCTTCTACCTAGATGTGTCATTTTATGGCAAACGTTCTTGTGAAGTCTAGTTGGCTTGTGATGTACTGTATTTTCTGTTTACCATTTGTTGACATAAGCATACACCTCTCTAAAAAATAGACACTCCTCCACGGTATGTGATTGTTGGCAGGGACCCGAGGATTCGGTTAGCCATGGTTTGTGTAAGATGGATGGGAGGAGTGTCAAGCTTCTTATACCTCTAATTAATAAAATAAAATCTCTATCACATGAGTTGATCCCTGCTTCCATCTGCGAAGGGCCTTTCTTTTACTTTTATGTTGTTTCTCCATCTTCTAACTTTATGCACAGTTTAGAGAGCATAGTTTCCATTCTGATTTTAATGTGCATTTGTCCCAGAAACATTATTAATTGATTCATGATGTGTTATTGCTTTTCTCTAATTATTTGTTCTAGTCTTCCTCCTGAACTTTCAAGGTGTCCTGGTATTTATGTTTTGCCCCACTCTTAAGGACTAGCGAAATTTCACTTCAGCATGTTTTCTCTATACTTGAAACAAATGTATATATTTCGTTGCATTGTTATTCATGATCTTTTATTTGTGTTACTTCTCGTGATGCAAGGTGATTGCTATGCTTTATTATTAAAATTCTATTTATCATGCTTGTGTTGAAGTTCTATGATCTCAGCTTACTTATGCTTTTACATTATTGATGATCAAGTTTATGTTGGTAGCATGTCACCTCAGAAAGTTTGTGTTTTTATCGTTTACCTACTCGAGGACGAGTAGGAACTAAGCTTGGGGATGTTGATATGTCATAAACGTACCCTTAATTTCTGATGTTCCATGTTGTTTCCTACATGTTCTCTATACACTTTATGTCATTTTTATCGATTTTTCGGACTAACCTATTGACAACATGCCATAGAGCCAGTTCCCTGTTTTCTGCTGTTTTTTGTTTCAGAAAAGTTGTTCTGGAAATATTCTTAGAATTGGAAAAATTTGAAGTCCGGAGGTCCTAGAATTCCCGAAGGTTCCACGGAGTCTCGAAGAGGCCCGGAGGGGGGCCATAGGGGGGCAGACCATAGAGCGGCGCGCCCCCTGGCCGCGCCATGGGGTGGTGTGGGGCCCCTAGGCATCCACAACCTTTGCCCTTTCGCCTATTTATACCCCCCCGGCATATTAATCCTAAATATATACCACTTTGTCCCGAGAAACACCCGAGGCCACCGTCATCGTCATCCCGAGATCGGGAGGGTTCTGGAGCTCTCCACGGCACCCTGCCAGGAGGGGAATTCATCACCGAAGGGGTCTACATCACCATTCCCTCCTCCGAAGTGATGTGTGAGTAGTTCATCCCTGGACTATGGGTCCATAGCAGTAGCTAGATGGTAGTTCTCTCCACTGTGTACCTCATGTTTAGATCTCATGAGCTGCCTCACATGATCGAGATCATCTTTGTGTAATGCTACATGTTGTGTTTGCTGGGATCTGATGAATGTTGAATGCTATGTCTTCTGATTATCAATCTATCAAGTTATCTTAATGCTTATGTTATTTATGATCTTGCATGCTCTCTTTTATTAGTAAATTCTCTGGCGAAGTAGATGCTAGTAATTCCAAGAGGGAGTATTTATGCTCGATAGTGGGTTCATGCCTCCATTGCATTGTGTGACGTGACGGAAATGCCATTCAACGATGTTTACCTTGCATTTTACAATATTTGAAAAGGTTATGTTTTTCTAGTTTGAAAACATATTTTATTAGTTCAAAAATAATTTAATTTAAGCAAGTTATGAATTTAGCAAATTTAAATGATTTAAACAAGGATTAAATTACTTAAGCAATTTAAATTATTCAAACCATGAAACAAAATTTATATTTGAATAGGTGGTTCAAAATGGCATGGAAAACATATTTTATTTGTTGGAAAACAATTTCAAATGATTTAGTTAAGCATATTACCAATTTAATTGCATTAAATAAGAGATGAAACAATTATTCAAATTAATTGTTGCAACCAGAAAACAAAGTGGATATTCAAGTGTGGCATGTGATTTTGGATGAAATTCATGTTTTGGGTATTTAATTTGGAGCAACCATTTGCAAGTTATTAATTATGCCATGTAATTTGTCATTTTTAAGAATTATTGATTAACATTAATTTTAATTGCCCAAAATGCAAAACAAAGTTGATAAACAGAAAGTACATTGAATTTGGACTGAAAAACATATTTTATTTGGGTTAATTGAATTAAGTATTAATTACTTATGGAATTAACCAAAATTAAGAGGATTTGTTTGAATTTGAAATTTGGATGTATTTGAAATAATCAAAACAGAAAACAAAAAGCATATTTGAAAAGTTCATGAAATTTTGACTGGGATGCATAATTTATTTGCCCAAAAGGGAGTTGTATTGACAAAGTTATTGTATTTACAATATTGGGGTTTATTCTGCTATTTTCTGGAAAAAGAAAAAGATAAGCAGGAATTTTTTTTACACACGGGGAGGGGAGACCCGCGCTGGCTGACAGCTGGGTCCAGCGCCAGGGTGGCGCCACAGTGGAGCGCGTGTGGTGAGGTGGCGCAGGGGTCTATGACGGGTGGGGCCGCCCCGCGCGGAATAATTCCAAAAAGGGGGTGCGCCCGCGGGGTCTCGAACCCGGGTCGCCTCGCTGCGCTGAAGGGAACGAAACCAGTGCGGTGATGCGGCTGTTGTGTTCAGTAAGGGATGCGTTGGTTTTTGTAGTTGCTTCCGCGAGTTAACTGTCGAAACTTACAGACGCGGTGCTGCTGCGAACTATAGGCAGGCAAACGATCGGAAGGCGATGGCGATCGGCGATGGGGTGCGGCCACAGGTGCTGGAGGTGCTCGCGAGGTGTGCGTGTGGGTGCGGTGTGCTCGAGGGGGAACAGAGAGAGAGGGGAAAGGACAGGGGAGGCGCTCACCTCGGTGGTTGTCGAGGAGGCGATCTGCTGTCGATGGCAGCCGCGGCGAGGTGATGTTCCCGGCGACGGCGCGGCCACCACGACGTCTCCCAGCAACCCGCGATGGGACGAGGCGGTGGAGGGAAACTCCACGATTCCATTCCCGCCCTCGGGTGGAGCTCCCGCTTCCACGGCGATCGACGACGAGGGAGGTTGGCGCGGCGTCTCTCGGTGGTTTTCAGAGGGACAGAGACAGGGAGGAGCTCGGCAGCTAGACGAGGAGGAAGGGAGGGATGGCGTCGCTAGGGCGAGGGGTAGGGGGGCTAGGGCTAGGCAGAGGGGGAAGGTTGGTGTTTTAAGGAGCAGAGGAGCTCGTACGGCCGGCCATCGGAGCAGGGAGGCGAGGATCGCAGGGTGGAGATGCAGTCGTACTGCTGACGCCATGTCGAGGAAGAAGACGGCAAGGATGAAGGGGTATCGGGCTGGCTAGGTGGGCTTGGGCAGTGGGCTGAGAGAAAGAATGGATGGCTGCCCCTCTCCTCTCTTTTAATTTTTTTATTTTTTCCTTATGAACACATTTTTTTTGTAAGGAATAAAAGATGAATAGGAATAGAATTTGGGAGGGGTTTATTCTATTAAATATTTTTATTACTTTTCAAAACAGAAAATGAAAGCAAATGTTAGCATTATTTTTCACAAGTTTGAAAGTTTTAATTTTTTTAAAATTGTTAGTTGAATTTTTCAATTAGGGTTTGAGGTTGTTTATTTGATAATTAAATTTTATTAAATTGCAAAACAGCAACAACAAGGTAGTTTAAAATTACTTTCAACAATTTGAACTATTAATGTGATATTTAATTGTTAGGTGATCCTCAAATAGGGTTTGGGTTGGAATTTTGGAAATAAACAAATTTTAGTTAATAAGTTCAATCAATTATACAAACATTATTGAGTTTAATTTGTTTGCAAAATTTTAATATTTAAACCCATATTGAAATATGATGAGTAGGATTGATTTGATTTGGATTTGGTTATTTGAATTTACCATTTGGGTTTTTAACGAAAGGGAAAATTTTAGCAACAAGCAATTTGATTAAAACAACTTCAAACTATTGAAAACAATTGAGTGGTTTAGTTTGCAATTGTTGAAATTGGGAATTTTGAACATGTGTGAAAGTTAAAAGTGGTTTTTGAATTTTGAGTTGTTTTGAAAAATAGAATGCAATGCTCATGTGATGCGGGTGATGCAAGCAAAAGAAAACAAACAACTTCCTATTAAGGTAACACCCCAGGTGTTACATTGGACCTTAGCATTCCTTGTTTGGGAGAGAGACACGCTCCGCTTTTTCGTTTGAATGCTTGCTATGCTAGTATTCTTAGTTTTTCTTCTAGCTGCTGCAAATTTCCTATTTAACTCTTGTTTTCAGTGCATCTCTTGTTCAGAGCTGTTAGTTTTAGTATTTATATATGAGTACTCTTATGTTTTCTTGCTGTAGCATTTAGAGATTTTTTGTTAAATCATGTTTTGTATGGTGCTTGTTGGGAAAAGAAACTGCTGCTTGTGGTAGAATTTATAACGGCGCAAGTAGAAGCTTGTATAGAGTGTGGCTAGACTTTTTCATATCATGCTAGATGTTATTTTTTCTAAAGCCTTGTGGTTATTTAGTATCATGATTAGCCTCAAATAGATTAGAGTGTTTAATGTGCCATCGAAAGAATCATGAGTTGTTCTTGTCATATTGAAGCACAAATTTGTGGTGTTCTCCTTTGAATGTTTTATTTGGTTGACTTGGAGCATGCTCACACCATGTTTATGACTATGAACCAGTCACTTATAGCCTCTATGATCATTTAGTTTTTGAACTTGTGGTACCACTTATGATTTTATTAATGATGTTTATGTCGCTATGCATGTTTATGGCTCTAATGCCCTCTTGATTTGTCGCTCCCAGTCTTTTGCTAGCCTCCACCTGTACTAAGTATGAGCTCTACTCGTGCACCAACTCCCAAAAATCAAAGTATGCCCAATGTGTCCACCACACCTGCCTACTTGTGGTATTTAACCACCACTCCAAAGTAAATTGATCATGTGTTACCTTTAAAACTTTCAAAATTACTCCTGTTTTAGCTCATGAGGATCTAAATAGAGAATCTTCTCACTTGTTGATTGTACTTTCACACCCTGGACTAGTGGATTCATCTGCTTATCCAATGATAGAAGAGATGGCAGCGGGGTGCCCAGCCCCAAATTAATAACAACAAATTCTCTTCACTATTTTTGCCCCTGATTTATCAGTCAAAGCATAATTGTGTAAACAAAAGAGAAAGAGGGATCACCTTCTACCTAGATGTGTCATTCTATGGCAAACGTTCTTGTGAAGTCTAGTTGGCTTGTGATGTACTGTATTTTCTGTTTACCATTTGTTGACATAAGCATACACCTCTCTAAAAAATAGACACTCCTCCACGGTATGTGATTGTTGGCAGGGACCCGAGGATTCGGTTAGCCATGGTTTGTGTAAGATGGATGGGAGGAGTGTCAAGCTTCTTATACCTCTAATTAATAAAATAAAATCTCTATCACATGAGTTGATCCCTGCTTCCATCTGCGAAGGGCCTTTCTTTTACTTTTATGTTGTTTCTCCATCTTCTAACTTTATGCACAGTTTAGAGAGCATAGTTTCCATTCTGATTTTAATGTGCATTTGTCCCAGAAACATTATTAATTGATTCATGATGTGTTATTGCTTTTCTCTAATTATTTGTTCTAGTCTTCCTCCTGAACTTTCAAGGTGTCCTGGTATTTATGTTTTGCCCCACTCTTAAGGACTAGCGAAATTTCACTTCAGCATGTTTTCTCTATACTTGAAACAAATGTATATATTTCGTTGCATTGTTATTCATGATCTTTTATTTGTGTTACTTCTCGTGATGCAAGGTGATTGCTATGCTTTATTATTAAAATTCTATTTATCATGCTTGTGTTGAAGTTCTATGATCTCAGCTTACTTATGCTTTTACATTATTGATGATCAAGTTTATGTTGGTAGCATGTCACCTCAGAAAGTTTGTGTTTTTATCGTTTACCTACTCGAGGACGAGTAGGAACTAAGCTTGGGGATGTTGATATGTCATAAACGTACCCTTAATTTCTGATGTTCCATGTTGTTTCCTACATGTTCTCTATACACTTTATGTCATTTTTATCGATTTTTCGGACTAACCTATTGACAACATGCCATAGAGCCAGTTCCCTGTTTTCTGCTGTTTTTTGTTTCAGAAAAGTTGTTCTGGAAATATTCTTAGAATTGGAAAAATTTGAAGTCCGGAGGTCCTAGAATTCCCGAAGGTTCCACGGAGTCTCGAAGAGGCCCGGAGGGGGGCCATAGGGGGGCAGACCATAGAGCGGCGCGCCCCCTGGCCGCGCCATGGGGTGGTGTGGGGCCCCTAGGCATCCACAACCTTTGCCCTTTCGCCTATTTATACCCCCCCGGCATATTAATCCTAAATATATACCACTTTGTCCCGAGAAACACCCGAGGCCACCGTCATCGTCATCCCGAGATCGGGAGGGTTCTGGAGCTCTCCACGGCACCCTGCCAGGAGGGGAATTCATCACCGAAGGGGTCTACATCACCATTCCCTCCTCCGAAGTGATGTGTGAGTAGTTCATCCCTGGACTATGGGTCCATAGCAGTAGCTAGATGGTAGTTCTCTCCACTGTGTACCTCATGTTTAGATCTCATGAGCTGCCTCACATGATCGAGATCATCTTTGTGTAATGCTACATGTTGTGTTTGCTGGGATCTGATGAATGTTGAATGCTATGTCTTCTGATTATCAATCTATCAAGTTATCTTAATGCTTATGTTATTTATGATCTTGCATGCTCTCTTTTATTAGTAAATTCTCTGGCGAAGTAGATGCTAGTAATTCCAAGAGGGAGTATTTATGCTCGATAGTGGGTTCATGCCTCCATTGCATTTGTGCTCGAGTGACAGAAACGTGACGGATGGAGGATGTGTTGTTGCCATTAGGGAGAAAACAACGATGTTTACCTAGTTTGCATTGTTTACATTACATATTTTGCTTACTGTGATAATCTGTTGCTTGCAACTTAATACCCAATGTTTGTTAGGATGATATTCGGAAGGTGGAATATTAGACATAGATGCAGTTGGATGACGGTCTATGTATCTTGTTGTAATGCTCGCATGAATCACGTAGTAATCTTTATGTCTTGCATACGCACTACGGTGCAGCCTTCATTTCTGTCAATTTCCCAGCTGTAATTTGTTCACCACGCATGTTATTTATCTTTCATGGAGAGACACCACTAGTGAACTGTGGACTCCGGTCTTTTTTCTCATACTGATAGTACACATACTGCTTTCACACTGCTTTCACTATTACTACTGCTTTCATACTGTTCTCCTACTATTTTCCACACCATACGTTTAACCTCTTTGTGTTCAGCAAAACCGGTGATATTGACAACCTCACTGCTTCGTTGGGGCAAAGTGATTTGATTGTCTTGTGTAGGTTCCACGTTGCTGCTGAACCGGTAGTGCTCCCTGCCATCTCAGCTGCATCAACCTTCTGAAATTATTCCTTCCTCCTACTGGTCGATTCAACCTTGGTTTCTTTCTGAGAGAAACTTGCTGCTGCACTCTTCATACCTTCCTCTTGGGGTCTCCCAACGAAGTGTGTTCACACGCATCATGCACAATGTACATGAACTAAACCAACATGAGTTGGAGTTGCATGAGGTCATGAATGTGCACTGTGAAGAAAGAGTGTTTCCATCGATCTATCTATGCTAGGAATTCATGCGGATTATGGGGATTCTTCGGGATTTCTATACTCTTGTGCATAATACAGGATTGGACCGCTTCATTGAGGATGAACCTATCCAACATGTTAAACTAACTATGTGTGTGGTGCAGGACTTTCGCTTTAGATGGTCTTCAACTAACCCTATGGTCCATTACAAAATTTATAATAAAGTTGTATACTTGCCTTTCAGCGATTTTTGTGCAGCTATCAAGGTACAAGAGTGGGGTTCATGTGAGAAAATACAAGGGCAGCCTAAACCACTGCTGGATTTATATGAGGAGATTTGCCAAGGCAGAAACTTCACCGGGGAGAGTGGTAAAATACGAGAAATTCAACTCCCTAGAATTTGATACTTTGCTTATTTTATTTATAAATGTGTGTTAGTTAGAAAACCGCCAACAAGCTATCTGTTTATGATATCTCAGCTGCCTTAAGACGTGATAGGTCTTATAAATTTGGTGCTTTAATTGCTTACCGTCTCTCACTTAACCGTGAGAAGGACAGAATTTGTGGAGGTCTTATTGCCTCACGCTTGCTAGCTTTGCATGGTGTGGAGCCACACCCTCTAGACCTGCAGTTTCCTTTAGAGAGGATGGACCTTGTTTCCATGATTCAACATAAGTTTCTTTCTACCCATGCTCAACTGAATAATTTATCTTATGAAATAACTTTCTCCAAACAATCTGGGTGGAGACTGACTAAAATTGATAGAGTAGTACTTTTGCCTGCACCTATTTTGTTTAATCTTAATGACAGGCAAGGATGGATGCTTTCTGAGAGTGAGTTGGCCGCATACATTGAGGACCACCCCCAACATGGGGAGGATGCCGGAGAGGGAACCGCTAGTGATTTTGTCCAGCCCTCCGACACTGCGGGGATCCCGTACCAGCACCCTCGATATGACTATGCGCCTGCTGCTTCATCTTCTTCTTGGGCGCCCGAGTACGACCATGCGAGGGACGACCCACTGCTACGTCTCCAGCGTATCTATAATTTCTGATGCTCCATGATCATATTTTGCCAATTGCTACTTGTTTTCTCCCTTATTTATAGCATTTTTATACGTTTTCTGGGACTAAGCTATTAACAAGATGCCAAGTGCCAGTTCCCTGTTTTCTGCTGTTTTTGGTATCAGAAAAGTTGTTCTACAAACATTCTCGGAATTGGACCCCACAAAGCCCGAAGTTCCTATTTTCCCCGGAAGCATCCAGAACACCGAAGAGGAGTCGAAGAGGGGCAATAGGGGGCCACACCATAGGGTGGCGCGGGTCCCCCTGGTCGCGCCACCTATAGGTGTGGGCCCCTGGAGCTCCACTGCCTTTGCCCTTTTGCCTATTTAATCCCCCCGGATGGAAAACCCTAAACACCTGATCAAAAATCCCCGAAAAGTTCCGCAGCCGCCGTCACCGTCAACCCTAGATCAAGGGGGTTCTGAAGCTGTTTCCGGCACCCTGCCGGAGAGGAGATCATCACCGGAGGCTTCTACATCACCATGCCTGCCTCCGGAGTGATGCGTGAGTAGTTCATCCTTGGACTATGGGTTCGTAGCTTTAGCTAGATGGTTGTCTTCTCCTCGTATGCCTCCATGTTTAGATCTCGTGAGTTGCCTATCATGATCGAGATTGATCCTATGTAATTCTCTATGCTGTGTTTGCTGGGATACGATGAATATTAAACTTATGCCAAGTTGGTTATAGTCTTTATTTGCATATGCTATTTGTGATCTTGCATGCTTTCCGTTGCTAGAGGTTACTCTGGCCAAGTAGTTGCTAGTTACTCCAAGAGGGAGTATTTATGCTCGATAGTGGGTTCATGCCTCCTTTTCGCCTTGCTCGAGTGACAGAAACGTGAAGGGGGAGGATGTGTTGTTGCCATTAGGGAGAAAACAGCGGTGAGAGTGCCCGCGTGCATAATCATTGCTTATATTAGACACTTTGTTTAATGCAATTATCTGTTGCTTGCAACTTAATACCTAAGGGGGTTCGGATGATAACCTGAGGGTGGATTATTAGTCATAGATGCAGATGGATGTCGGTCTATGTATCTTGTTGTAATGCCCACACTAAATATCATAGTAACCTTCATGTCATATTGTGCACTATGGTGCAACCTCTATTTGTCAATTGCCCAGCTGTAATTTGTTCACCCAGCATGCTATCTTTTATGGAGAGACACCCCTAGTGTAACTATGAACCCCGATCCATTTTTCCACACTGTTAAAACAAACCACAACTATTTCCTGCTTTCTTTACTCACTGCAAGCATACACCGTTTTCCACACTATATGTCTAATCTTTGTTTTCAGCAAGACCCGTGAGATTGACAACCTCACTGTACCGTTGGGGCAAAGTATTTTGGTTGTGTTGTGTGCAGGTTCCACGTTGTTGCTGACACCGGTGAAGCGCCAGCACCACCGTCAGTGGCATCAACCTTCCGAAGGTCCTATTTCTCCTACTGGATTGATAACCTTGGTTCCTAACTAAGGGGAAATACCTACCGCTGTGCTCATCACACCCTCCTCTTGGGGTCTCCCAACAACCGTGTGTATCACGAGCATCACCCACCATAGTGGGGATACTTCCCGCACCATGATTGATCTCCACTTAGGCCAAAAGCCTAAGCTTGGGGGGGGGGGGTACACCAATATCACACATTCATCTATATATCATTTTCCGTCGGTTCTTTGTATATCCATGTTTTCGCTTTCTTTGGTTTGTTTTCATTTTGTTTCGCTTCTTTCGTTTCCCCTTGTTTTTATTGTTTTTTTTCTTACTTTCCAAAACACAAAACGACCAAAAATATTTCGGTTGTTTATCTTTATTTGCTTCTTTAGTTTCTTTTGTTGGGTTTGCTTTACCTTCTCGTTTTGGTTTAATATTCAAAAATCCAAAAATATTTTGCTTTGTCTCTTTGTTTCTTTATGTTCTTGTTTTAATTCGAAAACCCAAAAATATTTGTTGTTCTTATTTGGTTTTGTAAAGTTTGTTGCAGAGTTCACCGGACTTCCGTGCCTCCATTGGAGCTTGGTTATCATTCTATATTATTCAATCCACACAAGTGAAGAGCAGTAATGACGATTTACGACAATTCAAGTTGTGGTGAGAGGCTGGTATGAACTCTATTTGTTTTATTTTCATACATATACTCGTCCATGTGAACATGCTTAGTTCGTTCATGCAAGGAGTATGTTATTTAATTGATGCGTAGTAGTTCGTGCTCTCACGTGTTTAGTTCCAACTTATTAATATAAGATAGCATGTCGTATGAATGTTTGCTTGCATTGTTTTATTCACAGAAGGGTATGACATTTTGGTATCTCCCTCTGATTGTTTCGCTTGAATCGACTTGGGACAGGCTCACACATGCATATGACTGAAAACATAAAGTCAATTAAGCCTCGATGATTTATTTTGCCTCGGAGTATTTGTATCATTTTTATGCCCCTGTTAATTTTGTTTTGTCGCAAGCATGATTATGACAGTTGTTGCTCTCTTGATTGTCTCTCCCCGTCTATTGCTATCCTTCACCTGTACTGAGTATGAGCTCTACTCATGCATCCAACTCCCAAAAACAAAAGTTTGCCAAATGTGTCCACCATACCTACCTATATATGTGTTATTTAACCGCCACTCCATGTAAATTTCTCGTGCGCTACCTTTAAAACCTTGGAAAAATTATTCATGTTTTGTGCCCCTATTTTAGCTCATGAGGACGTAAATAGAGAATATTTATCTCACTTGTTGATTGGATTTCACACCCTGGACTAGTGGATTCATCCGCTTATCCAAATGATAGAAGAGCCGGCAGTGGGGTGCCCAGCCCCAAAGTAATACAACAAATTCTCTTCACTATTTTCGCCCCTGATTTATCAGTCAAAGCATAATTGTGTAAACAAAAGAGAAAGAGGGATTACTTTCTACCCAGACGCGTCCTTCTATGGGAGCCGCTCTTGTGAAGTCTAGTTGGCTTGTGACGTACTGTATTATCTGTTTACCATTCGTTGACATAAGCATACGCCTCTCTAAAAAATGTTTTCAATACCTCTGTTTAATAAAATAAAAAGCTCTAGCACATTAGTTAATCCCTGCTTTCCTCTGTGAAGGGCCTTTCTTTCATTTTTTATGTTGAGTCTTCGCCTTATCACTTTATGCACCTTATTGAGAACATAGCTGTCATTCTTAGTGTAATTTGCTTGTCCCAAACACGGTTGATTGTGGTATAACTTTGATGCTTGTATCTTTGATATCTTTATTTATAGTCTTCTTTTGAACTTCAAAGGTGCCCTAGAATTTATGTTTTGCTCCATTATTGAGGGCAAGCGAGTACACTTTATTACACCCTATTATGAGCATTGCAATCCTGCAGATTGATATACTTCATGTTGTTTATTATTAGTTTGTTGGCATCTCTTCATGGTTTGCATAGCTGCTAGGTGACTTTTATCTTGCATACATCTTATTATGAATTGCCTCAGCACTTGATCATATAGTGAGTATATTTACATCATATGAAACAAATGTGTTCGTAAAAGTCTTTTATCGCACTCAGTTGTCACTGAATTGCTTGAGGACAAGCAATAAGCTAAGCTTGGGGGAGTTGATACGTCCAAAACATATCACCTTTTCCGAACACTTTTCTTATTGTTTTCCTCTAAACTTGTGAGTTTTGGATACCACTAACACGGACTAACGCTGTTTTCAGCAGAATTACCTTGGTGTCTCATTTTTGTGCAGAAAAATAACCTTTTGGGAAATCGCCCAGAAAAGACCCCATTGAGCTTATATCACCAGAGGACCCCGGGAGCTAGAAGGACACCTGGAGGGGGGCCAGAAGGGGCCCATACCACCCTTGGGCGCGCCCCTAGGCCGCGCCGCCAGGTGGTGTGGGGGCAACCTCCACCCCGGCGGGCTCCCCTTTCAACTACACATGCCCCATAAATCTAAAATGTGAGGGTTTCGTCATATTCCACAGAAACACAACAGAGCGCCACCGCCACCTCGAAACTCAATTCGGGGATCGTAAGTTCCTGTTCTAGCGCCTTGCCGGGACAAGGATTCGGAGGAGATCATCGCCATAGACACCGCCACCTCTTCTCTATCAACCATCCATGTTTCCCCCATCCATGCGTGAGTAAACACCATTGTAGTTTGATAGGGATGGAAGGGATTGGATGAGATCGATCATGTAATAGTGCCAGATTGTTAGGGCATAGTGCCTAGTATCCATTGTTAGTGTTTTCTACCATTGTTACAACTTGTTATGCTTAATGCTTTTCACTAGGGCCTGAGTGCCATGATCTCAGATCTGAACATGTTATTGTCTCATGAGTATAATTATGTTTCTTGATCATATCTGCAAGTTGTTTACACATGTCATTGTCCGGAACTCGAGGCCCCAAAGTGACAGAAATTGGGACAACCGGAGGGGATGACTATGATGTGAGGATCACGTCTATTCACAGAGTGTTAATGCTTTGCTTCGGTGCTTTATCAAAAGGAGCACCTTAATTATCAGTAGTTTCCCTAGAGGCCCCGCTGCTACGGGCTGGTAGGACAAAAGATGTTGTGCAAGTTTCTCATTGCGAGCATGTATGACTATATTGGAACACATGCATATGGTTTGCCTAGAATTTGTATGCTTTATTATTATAATCTGCAATGCCCATGTTTAGATTATTACATGATCTATGTTATCCATGCAACGCCCGTTCATCCATTCCCTCTATGACTACGGTACTCCCATCCTGCTATTTCCCGCGATTGCTACTGCTGTCACTATTTTATTCCTGCTGTTATTTTACTACTATTGTTGCTATAAAACTGTTACCACTGATAAATTGTTGCGATCAAGTCTACTTTCAGGTGCAGATGAATTGACAATTCAGTTGTTAAGGCATATAAATATTCTTTGGCTCCCCTTGTGTTGAATCAATAAATTTGGGTTTTACTTCCCTCGAAGACTGTTGCGATCCCCTATACTTGTAGGTCATCAGGCACTCAACTAAGATAGCATCCTAGCTAACTTCTTAGAACGAGCGTCAAAAGGTTTTAGAGCTACCATTTTTCCCTCGTGGTTCCTGGGAACATCCGAGTAAGCCTCCTCCAGGTTTCCGTCGATGCCGCTCGCCAGGGCGACCTCAATCGCCGTCTTCACGCCTCACTCTATCTGCGCAAGCGAGTACTCACGGAGGGGATCATCCTCGCTTAGTAAAGCCTACAGTAGGCCGTACGCAGTTGAAGGAATCTCTCGCTCCGCGAACAACTTCTGGTACAACAGAGTCAAGACCCTGATGGTTTTATCGATGACAAACTTCACCTTCATCCCATGCTCCTTGAGCTGGTTGACGGTGTCCATCAGAGCATCGAGTCAAACCTGGTGAGGGATCGCCATAGGAACTCCCAATGCACCTGCAAAATTCAATAAATCAGAAGTTTGGAAGAAAAGTCTGCGACTCAACAAGAAACTCAATATATTCTCGAGTCCCTTACCCGACAAAGCTTCAGCCACAAGGAGGAGTAAGCCCGTCAATTCATCATCGTGAGACTGGCCCTCTTCCTCCATTTTCTTTAGGGCCGCCTGGGCTTGGGTGAGTTGCTTGGAGGATTCCTTCCAAATAGACTCCAGCTCTATTTCGAGATCTTTGGCTCGACAACAGGCATCTGCCTTCTCCATGTTGGAACGAGTAGGTTCGTCTAAAAAGGAACATACTCAACGTAAGAAAAACAACAAGAACACATCACTCGCGAAATTCTAAACGACACTTACCTCTTGAAGCCTTGAGATCTAGGAGGAGCTGGTCGCGCTCGCGACAGAGGGTGATGCATCCTGACGCCCGAATCCAACCAAAGAGTCAAGGATAGCCCACGGAGAAAACAGTCAAAATGAGAAAGGAATTTTGAGTCTATACTCGACAATAAATATACGCGCATACCCTCGGGGATACTCATATCTTGAGCACTTCCGTGCACCTGATAGATGGATTCATTAGAACAAGGGATGGAATTTTGAGTCTATACCTGACAATAAATATTCACGCATACACTCGGGGGCTACTCCCATCGGGAGAACTACCGTGCACCCGGTAAAAAGAACAAATACTACATTCGAGAATAATTTCACCAAGTGCGAAGGTTTTTGGAGTCGACATCAGGTCCGTGGAACTACCTGAAGCTTCAAATCTTGTCTGTGCTGCAGGTGCAATGGTCTCCTTTGGCTCCTCACTGATAACAACGGGCGAGTCCTTGCTAGGACTCACCACTTCCTTTGTTGTACTCGGAGCTTTCTCGGCCTCCATGGCACCTTCTTTTTGCATAGAAGATTGGGCCGAGGCAACAAACTGGTCCTTACTGACCATCATGCATCTAGTGGGTGCAGGAAAACTAAGAAATGTTAAGACAAGGATCCTGAAGAAAACAATGCGACAAAGAAAGGGTCAAGAAGACTCACTCGTCATATTCTTCATCAAAAGCGTCCAGATCCCAACGGACATGAACCTTCGCCTTCTTGGACTGTTGGGGGAGCGTATTCAAGGGAGTCACAGCGTGCACCACCTTCGGGTAAATCTCTTCGAGTGGATCTTGGCTTGGGGAAGTGTCCTTGGAAGTCACTTCTTCTTCCAAACCTCTGCCACGCTTGCGAGGTGCACGAGTGAAACTCTCGGATTCCTCTTCCTCCTCCTACTCGAACCTTCTCTTTGCTAGATTATGTGGCTGCTACAATAGTGTCAAGGGGTGGCTCGAAGGTACTCGCCAGAAGATCAGAAAAGGTGCCTTCCACAGGAAGTGGAGGATAGCAAGTTGAAAAGTCCTGGTTCTATAGAAAGATCTTTACAATCAGTCCACTACTCGAAAGAATTATATAATAAGAATGAGAGCAGCACAAAAAATTACCTCTGTCAGGGGGGAGGGGCTCCGAGTCGAAAGCAATCGCAAGAATCACTAGGAATTTCTCCTCTTTGAGGCTGGCGATGTCGCGAATCTGAGTCTCAAACTCGTCCTTCGAGAGCTCGTTCTTGCGATTCTGGCTTGGATCTGAAGCACCCGTGTACTCCCACAATGGGCGGAGGCAATTCTGCAGCGGCTGCACTCGACAGAGAAGGAAGTCGAAGGCCAAATGAAATCCTGTAATCTAGGGTCCCTTGTCCTTCCTCCAAAGATTGGCGACTTGCTGCATCAGGGGTTCAACCGCATAAATCTTGCCGTGTGTCATCTGGTGATGCCACGAATTCCTCTTCTTTAGCATAGTGTGAGGTTTGAACTCTAGCATACAAGTCGCATCCGTATCCTGAACATAAAACCACCATCTGCGCCATCCTAGAGAAGACTCAACAAACTTCGTCTCGAAATAATTTACCTCGCCCCGGGCTTGGATTCCGAAGCCGCCCGTGGGGAGAGGTTCTCCGGGTCCATCTTCTCCAGCAAGAACTTTCTCCCGGTGAATTTTCACTCCAAAGAGCTACATCCACAATCCCTAGTGCGGGCAAATATCGAGAAAGCATTTGCACAATACGTTGAAGCACGTGATGTGCTGCACCGCATTCGGTGGAAGGTCATGGAGTTGGATGCCGTATATGAATATAAGGCTGCGGAGAAAAGGATGAAGATGAAATGAGATACCACACGGAACGTGCTCCGCAAAGACAACCCATTTGTTACCTTGCGGAGTCGGGATGTCTTTATCCTTACCGGGTTTGCGCATGCACCCCGAGCTCACTGGCGGAATCAATCCGTCCTTTTGCATCGAGGTTGGGCTCTTCACAGTGATGTTGGAAGAGCGCCACTCGACAGTCTTCTTCCAAAAAACACACAAGGTTGCACCCCCACTCTTCGCCGAGGTCGTCGCTGCCGCACGCCTGCCCTTACCAGGACCAACCATGGAGATTTTCTTTGTGGAACAGAGCAATGGAAGAGGAGCGCTAAGGAAGAACAAGGGGGAAATGCGAAGGGAAAGGTTAATATTTCCCAGTAGACCCTACTTTATACCGCGGTTGGATCAACCCAAGCCATTTATTTCTGCAAGATGGACGTGTGGAGCCAATCCAGGACACCACGTGGCAAGTGGAGGTGAAACAACTGCATGCGGTTACCCTGTACGATCTTCAAGGCACCCATGCGTAATTAACTATGCCACTATGCCGAGAAACCGGCGCACGACAGCCAGCTTTCAGTCAAAAAGCTGACAAAGTAGGCCCGCCACGTCTTGTCTCACTTCCGTCATTTCACATCTCCCATCAGGAGCAGGCGAGTGCGTCATGACATCACCAAAACATCAACATACAGATTTATTTTCATACAATTCCAAAACAAAAAACGATCGCCTCACTTTGGGCATGGAAAAGTCGAGAGTCCAACAAAACAAAACAAAGTGACACTCGCTGCATTCTGTAGCAAAATGTCGCGGTCCAAAGCATAAAGGGACACTCACCATGTTCGACCATAAGAAAGGTGCCTCTTTACCACACATAAGGCTCCCGCCACATCTGCCAAAGGAAAAATTGTGATTACGCACTCGTCTCAATCCTCCTCCATATTATCGCAACTCCGATGTGTAACACATCACACAACATTCCAATTCCTGGGTTGTATTTCCATTGAGGCATTCCTAGATGCCGCATTTTATGAACATGAAGGTAAGTCCCAAGGATCCGTCTTTTGGGCCCAGGAATCTCACTCATGCTGCATTCCCTGGTAATTTCCGTGCTGACAACATGATGAAAAATCCTGGTGGACGCGCTAGGTACCCCTTTAAACGTTAAGGTCGACTCGGTAAGTCCTTTGATACATGATTCGCAGCAATCACCTATCTGGATTCGAACCGGGTGACTCGAGTCTGTGTAGGTCAGTACTGCTTTTGCCTAAGTGCAATTAATTGTTCCCGATCCATCGAGTGAACCAAGCGACTGAACCATACCCCTCTGCAAACTGCTACATACAGAAAATCTCTGGACTCAAATGTCCGAGTCCTCATCAAACATGATCTACACATCTGATATGTCATAAACCTATCCATAATTTCTGATGTTCCATGTTGTTTTCATGCCATATGCTACATGTTTCCTTTACACTTGATGCCTTTTTTATCGATTTCCTGGGACTAACCTATTGGCAAGATGCCACGGAGCCATTTCCTGTTTTCTGCTGTTTTTAGTTTCAGAAAGTTGTTCTCGAAATATTCTCGGAATTGGACGATCGAAGCCTGGAAGTCCTAGAAAGTTGTCGCGCACACGGAGTCCGAAGGGGACCCGGAGGGGGGCCACAGGGCCCCACACCATAGGGCGGCACGCCATTCCCTCTAGCCGCGCTTGGGGGTGGTGTGGGCCCCCTGGACGCCCACCGATGTTGCCCTCGCGTCTATATATTCTACTCGAAGGGTTAACCCTAAATACAGAAGGCTTTTGCACCAAAAACATCCGCAGCCACCGTCATCGTCAACCCTAGTTTGGGAGGGTTCTGGAGCTCTCCCCGGCACCCTGTCGGGAGGGGGAATCATCACCGGGGGCTCTACACCACCATGTCCGCCTCCGGAATGATGCGTGAGTAGTTCAACCTTGGACTACGGGTCCATAGCAGTAGCTAGATGGTTGTTCTCTCCTCTTTATGCCTCATGTTTAGATCTTGTGAGCTTCCCTACATGATCAAGATCATCTTATTGTAATGGTACATGTTGTGTTTGCCTGGATCCATGAATATTGAATGTTATGTCCAATGATTATTAATCTATCATGTTCTTTTCATGTGTATGTTATTTATGATCTTGCATGCTCTCCGTTGTTACTAGATGCTCTGTCCAAGTAGATTCTAGTAACTCCAAGAGGGTGTATTTATGCTCTATAGTGGGTTCATGCCTCCCTTTCACTCATGCTCGAGTGACATAAACGTAAACGTGCGGGGGATGTATTGTTGCCACTACGGAGAAAACCACGATGTTTACATTTTTACATTACACACTTTGCTTACTGCGATTATCTGTTGCTTGCAACTTAATACCCAAGGTTTGCTCAGATGGCATTCTGAGGGTGGATTATTAGTCATAGATGCAGTTGGATGACGGTCTATGTATCTTGTTGTAATGCCCGCATGAATCACGTAGTAATCATCATGTCATGCATATGCACTACAATGCAGCCTTTATATCTGTCAATTGCCAAGCTGTAATTTGTTTACCCAACATGCTATCTATCTGTTTTGGCGAAACACCACTAGTGAACTGTGGACCACGGTCCATTTCCTTTATATTGATAATACAACCATTGCAATCTTTGTTTTCATACTGTTCTTACTATTTTCCTACTGCCATCACTGTTCTATTTTCATCTACTGCAAACAAGTACTGTTTTCCACACCATACATTTAACCTCTTTGTTTTCAGCAAAACCGGTGGGATTGACAACCTCACTGCTTCGTTGGGGCAAAGTGATTTGATTGTGTTGTGTAGGTTGCACATTGCTGCTGAACCGGTAGTGCGCCCTGCAGATATCAGCTGCATCAACCTTCATAAGTGATTTCTTTCTCCTACTAGTCGATTCAACCTTGGCTTCTTTCTGAGGGAAACTTGCTGTTGTGATCTTCATACCTTACATTTGGGGTCTCCCAACGAGTGCAGGCCCTGCACCATCAAGCAATTTCTGGCGCTGTTGCCGGGGAGAAAGAGGATTTCTGCAAGGGGAGTCTCTCACTTCGAATATATTTACTTTGTTATTGTTTTGCTTTTTTACTTGCTTTATTATGCTAGCTATCAATGTTTGATGTCTTTGAAACTAGATCTTATTGGCAAGGTGGGTTTATGGACGAACAACAAAAATATTATAAGGAACACCGCTTGTCATAAAAAGGGATACACTTATGGGAACAAATTAATAAATTGCATAACTATGCTAAAAACTTGTGCTCTACTTATAATGTTACTTATTGATTTGATAAATCTTGTTGTTGTAGAAGGTATAAACACCTCCCTTTTCAATGTGAGTATAATGATAATGTTACACTATCTTCTTATGTTAAGCAAAATTATGAATTTATGACGTGGAACAAACTGATGAATTTATTGCTTGGAAGGGTGCATTCGAAATTGTCTATTTGCTTGAAACTATTGATGACGCACCTTATAAATACGAGATTTATGCTATACTTGAATATTGCTTTGATAATTACAAGGATTGTAGTTACTACATAATTAAATATCTTAATAGATTCTCTCCCCCAAAGGGAGAGACTAATGGCTTTCATGAACCTATGGAAGAAGAAACTGTTGAATCTGGAAGCTCATTGGATGAAAAAGTGGAGGAGAGTGATGATCAAGAGGAGGAAGAATGGAGTACCTACCCATGTCTACCTCCCAAAAAGAGAAACTCTTAACTCATAACTTATTTGATTGCCCTTCATGATCACTTATGTTATTTTATCTTATTTTGCATGTTCCATAATTTTTGGTGAATAAACACCGGGACCAGAAATCTGATGGAAAAAGCACCGTCAGGATACCATATTTCAGAAGATCAGAAGAAGAGGGAGGACATTGGAGATGTCTTAGAAGGTCAGATGAGGGATCCAGCCACGAGGAGAGCCGGAGGGGGGCCACCAGGGTCCCACACCATGGGGTGGCTCCCCCCCTTGGCCGCGCCGCAACGTGGTGTGGCCACCCTGGCCCACCTATGGTGGATATTTTTCGCGTACTTGACCCCCAGGGAACCCTAATCCCCAGACCATCATCGAAGAATTATTCCTCCGCCGCCTCGGGGTGGAAAACACCTGAGAGAGAAAAGCTCGCTGGCAGGGAGAAATCTGCCGGGGAAATTCCTCTCCGGAGAGGGAAAATAATCGCCATCGTCACCGTCATCACTCCGGGCATCATCAAGATTGTAATCCTCATCCTCATCACCACCAGCACCATCACCCTCATCATCCACCGTTATCCCTCTGTAACAATTAGGGGCCTCTATCGTTGTTTTACATTAGATCTCTCTCCCGGTGTAGATTACTTGTTAGTAGTTTATTCTTGTGAGATTTATTGGTGTTAGCACTTTATGACCAGATTGTTATTATCCATTATATCACCTCTGATTATGATCCATATGATTTCTTATGAGTAGTTCATTTAGTTCTTGAGGACATGCGAGAAGTAGTGAAGTTGTGTTGAAGTAATATCTCGTGGTTCGGTATTTAAGTTGTGGTGCTATTCTTCTAGTGGTGTTATGTGAATGTAGACTACATGATAGTTCACCTTTATGGGCCTAGGAGCTACTAATTGTGGGGTTGCTGGAGTGACAGGAACCTAAACCCCCGTTAGGAAACCAATGCACGAGGGAGCGTACAATCCTGGAGTTTAAGGTTGTGGTTAGATTTATCTTAATTACTTTCTTGTATTTGCGGATGCTTACGAGGGGTATAATCACAAGTATGCATTAGTCCTAGTTGGGTGGTGCATTAGCATAGGTTCACCCACACAACACTTCACGAACCAATGTATATTAATCAACCGTAACGAAGCGAAAGCACTTGACAAAATTCCCATGTGTCCTCAAGAACGTTTGCTAGTCATAAGTAACACAATCGGATTGTCCTTTGCTCTCAAAAGGATTGGGCCACTTGCTGCAATATTATTTACTGCACTTTATTTACTCGCACTTTATTTATCTGCTATATAAAAAACCTCCAAAAACCCGTTTGCTAGTGTTTACAGTGAATCCTCTATCCAACCTGCTTGTCAACACCTTCTGCTCCTCGTTGGGTTTGACACTCTTATTTATCGAAAGTAATATGATACACCCCCTATACTTGTGGGTCATCAAGACCATTTTATGGCGCCTTTGCCGGGGAGTGAAGCGCTATTGGTAAGTGGAATTGGTAAGAGAAACTTGTAGCGTGAGTGCTGTTTTTATTTCTGTCTGCTGTTTTATTTCATTATGGAGAATACTTTTGATTCTCTGTTTAGGGGTAGTTCTACCGTTGCTACTAGGTTAGTTGGTAACTTGACATCTTCTGAGTTAGATCCTTATAAAATACCTATAAAAATTGTTGGACGTGTTATGGATACCTGCTATTACGGTGATGGAACTGCCCATCCCGGTGATCATTTGCTCTTTATACATGAATTATGCGAGTTATTCAGGTGTGCAGGTATTACAATGGATCAAGTTAAAAGGAAATTATTTTCTTTATCGCTGAAAGGAAGAGTCGCTGAATGGTTCAAATTACTGAAGAATGGCAAATCTATTGGATGGGAGGAAATTGTTCCTCTCTTTTATCCTAAATTTTTTCCTCCTAGTGAGGTTCATAAAGACCGGAATTAAATCTATAATTTCTGGCCTCATGATGGAGAGAGTATTGCCCAAGCGTGGGGGAGAATGAAGTTATTAATGCTTCAATGTCCCGTTCATGAACTCCCGAGAACTATTGTAATCAATAATTTTTATGCAAGGCTTTCTCTTCATGATAAGGATTTATTGGATGCTTCTTGTTCTGGATCATTCACACGTATGTAGGAAGAAGCTAAATGGGATCTTCTTGATTGTATTCAAGAAAACACTGAACGATGGGAGAATGACAAAGGTAGAAAGTCAGGTATAAATTATGATTATGAATGCATTATATCTTTTATGGGAACCAATGATTTGTATGATGTTAGTGTTGTTTGTGGTCTTGATTCCCAAATCTTTGCAAACTGTTTTAAAGCTTTTGCCTCCTATCTTGATATTCCTAAAAAGAATTATCACAAGTACCATGCACCTTATAAAGATATTGTTCCTGCTAGTAATATAGAAGTGCATGCTGTTAATTCTGTTGTTCCTGAGCCATATGTTGAAAAATGCCTTTCCCTGCTAAGGTGGAGAACACTCTATGGTGGATAGTGTGGTTAATGAGAGTAATAAGAAATCTATTGAACCTGATGAACAAATAGCTATTTAACCTGCTGTAGCAATAGTGAAAAATCTTGTTTGTGAAAATGTAGAGGATGAACACATTGTCTTCTGTGAGGATGCTTCTAATATTGTTTCCCATCCTCATAGACCTAAGAAAACTAGTGTTCCTATGCTTTCTGTTAAGATTGGTGATCATTGCTATTATGGTTTCTGTGATATTGGTGCTCGTTCTAGTGCTATACCTTATGAGCTTTATAGAGAAATTATGCATGAAATTGGTTCTTGTGATCTTGAAGATATTGATGTGGTCATTCAGCTTGCTAATAGAGAAACTTTTTTCCGATTGGTATTGTTAGACATGTGGAAGTTTTATGTCATAAAACTAAATATCCCACTGATTTTCTAGTACTTGGTAAGGCTGCTAGTAAAAATTGTCCTATTATTTTTGGTTGACCTTTCTTGAACACTTGTGGTGCTATTATAGATTGTAAAAGAGAGAAGATTTTGACTAAATTTGATGGAAAATCTTATGAGTTCAATTCCTCCAAATTTGCTAGAGCGCCTTATGAATCTAAATTGCCTGATGAGAATTTTAAAGTTGAACAACTTGCTTCTATTGCTCTTGATCCTAATAATGCTTTGCAGCAATATATGGAGGACCATGAGAGTAAAGTCTTTATGGAAGAGAGAAATGAGAATGACGATATTCTTCTTCGTCAACCGGTGATACTGAAACATAATTTACCTGTGCAAGACTTGGGTACCACATTACCACCCAAGGAGGATCCTGTTTTTGAGTTAAAACCTTTGCCTGATGATCTTAAATATGCTTATCTTGATGATAAGAAAATATATCCCGTTATTATTAGTGCTAAACTTTCAGGTGAAGAAGAGGAAAGTTTATTGGGAATTCTGAAGAAACACCGTGGAGCTATTGGATATACTCTGGATGATCTTAAGAGACCTTGTCCTACTATATGTCAGCATGCTATTAATATTGAACCTGATACAAAGCCAGTAGTTGAACATCAATGCCTTTTAATTCCTAAGATGAAGGAAGTAGTAAGAAATGAGGTATTAAAATTTCTTGATGCTGGTATTATTTTTCCTATTGCTGATAGTAGATGGGTGAGCCATGTGCATTGTGTCCTTAAGAAGGAATGAATGACTGTTTTTCCTAATGAAAACAATGAGCTCATTCCACAAAGAGTAGTAGTTGGTTATAGAATGTGCATTGATTTTAGAAAGTTTAATAAAGTTACTAAGAAAGATCATTATCCTTTACCCTTTATTGATCAAATTCTAGAGAGGTTGTCTAAGAAAACTCATTTTTGCTTTTTAATGGTTATTCTGGGTTTTCTCAAATTGCTGTTAGGAAGCAAGATCAAGAGAAAACAACCTTTACTTGTCCTTATGGTACTTATGCTTATATACGTATACGTTTTGGTTTGTGTAATGCTCCTGCTACTTTTCAAAGATGCATGTCTGCTATTTTTCATGGTTTTTGTGAAGAGATTGTGGAAGTATTCATGGATGATTTGTCCGTCTATGGAACTTCTTCTGATAATTATTTGGACAACCTTCATAAAGTTTTACAGATATGTGAGGAAACTAATCTTGTTCTTAATTGGGAGAAATGCCACTTTATGGTAAATGAAGGAATTGTTCTTGGACATAAATTTTCTGAAAGAGGTATTGAAGTTGACAGAGCTAAAGTGGAAGCCATAGAGAAAATGCCCTGTCCCAGGGATGTTAAAGGTATTCGTAGTGTTCTTGGTCATGCTGGTTTTTATAGGAGGTTTATTAAAGATATGTCTAAAATATCAAAGCCTCTTACTAATCTTCTTCAGAAAGATGTATCATTTGTTTTTTATGATGATTGTAAGGAAGCTTTTGAGACTTTAAAGAAGGCTTTAACTACTGCTCCTATTGTTCAACCACCTGATTGGAATTTACCTTTTGAAATTATGTGTGATGCTAGTGATTTTGCCGTAGGTGTTGTTCTTGGACAGTGCGTAGATAAGAAGTTGAATGTTATTCATTATGCTAGTAAGACTCTAGATGCTGCTCAAAATAATTATGCTACTACTGAAAAAGAGTTCTTAGTTGTAGTTTTTGCATGTGATAAGTTTAGACCTTATATTGTTGACTCAAAGGTTACTATTCATACTGATCATGCTGCTATTAGATACCTTATGGAAAAGAAAGATGTTAAGTCTGGGCTTATTAGATGGGTGTTTCTTTTACAAGAGTTTGATTTACATATTGTGTATAGGAAGGGTGCTAAAAATCATGTTGCTGATAACTTGTCTAGATTGGAAAACATTACTTTCGATCATATTCCTGTTAATGATAGTATTCCAAATGAACAGTTGGCTGCAATAAAGGTAAAATCCCAAGATAGTCCATGGTATGTTGATTATGCTAAATTTATTGTTTCAATGTATTTGCCTCCAACATTTTCAAATCAACAAAGAAGAAAATTATTCTATGATTTGAGGCATTATTTTTTGGATGACCCACATTTATATAAAAAAAGGAGTAGATAGTATTATGAGAAGATGTGTACCAGATCATGAACAACATGAAATATTGAAGAAGTTCCATGGTAGTGCTTATGGAGGACATCACGGTGGAGATAGAACCGCACAGAAGGTTCTACAATCAGGTTTCTATTGGCCTACTCTCTTTAAATATGCACGCAAATTTATTTTATATTGTGATGAATGTCAAAGAGTAGGAAATATTTCTAGACGTAATGAAATGCCTATGAGTTATTCTCTTGTTATTGAACCTTTTGATTGTTGGGGATTTGACTTTATGGGTACTTTTCCTCCTTCGAATGGTTACACTCATATTCTTGTTGCTGTTGATTATGTCACTAAGTGGGTAGAAGCTATACCTACTAAAAGTGTTGATGGTGAGACCTCTTTAAAAATGCTTAAAGATGTTATTTTCCGTAGGTTTGGTGTGCCTAGATATCTTATGACTGATGGAGGTTCTCATTTTATTCATGGTGGTTTTAGAAATACCCTTGCTAAATATGATGTTAATCATAGAATTGACTCAGCTTATGATCCGCAAACCAGTGGGCAAGTAGAATTATCAAATAGAGAAATTAAATATATCTTGCAAAAGACTGTTAATAAATCTAGGAAGAATTGGTCAGATAAGTTGAATGATGCTTTATGGGCTTATAGAACTGCTTATAAAAATCCTATGGGTATGTATCCTTATAAAATGGTTTATGGAAAAGCTTGTCACTTGCCCTTAGAATTAGAACACAAAGCTTATTGGGTAGTGAAAGAATTAAATAAAGATTTTAAACTTGCTGGTAAGAAAAGAATGCTTGATTTGAATCATTTAGATGAATGGAGATGTGAAGCTTATTCAAATGCCAAGCTCTTCAAAGAGAAAGTTAAACACTGGCATGATAAAAGAATCCTTAAAAGAGAGTTTAATGTTGGTGAGAAAGTTCTATTGTATCGGTCTCGTCTCAGATTTTTTGTAGGAAAATTACTCTCCCGATGGGAAGGACCTTATGTTATTGAAGAAGTGTATTGTTCGGGTGCAATCAAAATTTCTTCCCTCAAAGAAAACACTACACAAGTGGTAAATGGACAAATACTCAAACATTATATTTCTGGGGATTCCTATGATGAAGATGTTGATGTTATTCAAGTAATGACTCCGGAGAAGTTCATTAGAGGGAAGATTCCAGAATCTGCAGGGTCTGTTTTGGAATAGGTAATAGTTCTGTTAATAACAAGTTTGCGGATTACCTTCCAAGTTATAAATTGATTTTTGGAAAATATGGAAAATACCGAGCCAAAGAGGAGTTGGAGAAGGTGCCCGGAGGCACCACACCATGAGGGGGCGTGGGCCCACTATCGGATATACACCAACTAGGGGTATATCAGATGGTAGTCTAAAGTGCCGGATTACCAGGGTGGCCTAAATGGTAGTGGGCTATGGTCCATTGGGCGGCCCAGTAAGCTGACGCACGGAAGCCGGATTCTAGAAGAACCCGGATCACGGCCCACGTGATACGGCTTGGAGCAGAAGGCGGATTCCTTGATTTCCAAGTTAACACATACCGTAGTCTTCTAGGTTTCCTTCTCTATATGCCCTAACCCGGTTATTATATAGAGCCGGATGGGAGATAAGATAGATAGGAGAGAAGCTAAAGGCTAACTCACCGAGAGGTTGATCCTTGACGAGCAGCTAATAGAACCTCACATTGTACTCTGTATTCCCAGACTTTAGTCCTGAATAGTGAGATTGCAGGAGTAGGAACGCCGCATTACTGCGTCGTACCGAACCTGGGTAAAACCCTGTGTCCTTGATCATCGTACAATCACGTCCCCCCACGTCTCTATCGGTAGTCTCATGGCACCCCCGTCTATGAAATCTACCACGATGTCTCGATAGTTGGCGCCCACCGTGGGGCCAGCGACGGCAGGCGTTATGTTTCGATCGGGGATACTCGGCGGAATCGGCAGTACAATAACTGTCGGAAGCCTGGAATTCGACAACGACGTCGGGCGCTTCCTCGACAATGGGTCGTACATGCCGGCGCGGAATCACATGGTAAGTGCCTGCGTTTTACCGATTGGATCTGCGAACATCTTTATTGGATTAACTGCAGAAGCAATGGGATTCTGTGGTGGGAGCAAATTTATCCCACCCGCCCTATACCCAGTCGAAGACGACTATGATGCCGGATTTTGCTCAGATCGTCGATATACTGCTAAATCGCAATTAATCGGCATGGTGCAGTCTGAGATCGCCGAAAACACGGATGAAAGCAATCTCGTGCAAGAGGGAGAAAACAACACTCCCACAAAAGAGGTGGAAGATCCGACATACGCCGACATCACGACGCACTCAGTAGCTGACTCTGTATTAGCCGCCATCGAGGCGAGATTAGAGTCGGAACCCGGATTGGATCACTTCGATACCAAAGACGAAGACAAAGACGCTTTCGAAAGAAAGGTCAAATCCTTCCAAGAGGGATTCCACGAAGTGCCGATGACAAAACCGGCTGAAAACACGGATGCCGACAGTCAGGAAAGCCCTAGAACGCCTCCGCCAGAAGAAGAGAGAGAAGAAGGTGAAACTTCTCCAAAATTCCCCGACGTCAAAGAATTGACAGAGGAAGAACCCTGCAGGAAACCTCCCTCTCCCAAGAAGAAACACAAAGGTGCTAAAAAGCTCCAGTATAAGCTCCGGAAGAAGAAGTTGGCCGATCCAGCCAATGAAAGCCCGGAAGTAGGAGACGCAAGCGGAGTAAAACCTGCGGAGAAGAAAACAAAGGAAATCCTTGTTCCGCCAATGACAGAACAGGACGAGCAGGAATTACTCCAAACACAAGTGGGACCACATGAGCCCCCTGAAGTGCTGGAAGCCCGGAGAAACATCCATTTCGAACTCGAGAACACCTCCAAAAAAACCAGGCTGACATTAAGCTCATGCGGGAAGAAATCGAGGAATACGAGAGAAGGAATAGATCTGGCATTAAACCTACGCGGTTACCCGGAATCGCAAAACCGGAAGTACTGCCGCCAAAAGAAAGGTTCCACAACCCATCTTGGCAAAAGCAGGTAAATGGAAAAGATGCCAGAGGCGAGCCAATATACAAAACCGTAGCAGAAAACGCGGATGCGGCATTCGCCATTATCAACAACGATATGTACTCCAATGGTGAAAAACTTCAAGGGGTGCATGCTTTCTTAGGAAAAGCATTGAAACAGCAACAGCGGGGGCAAGAGCGATCAGGGAAGTTGCATGACGACTCCGCCCTATGCAAGACATCTACATGCGCCGCTGGAGCACCTAGACCTGAAGAACCTGGGGACTCGAACAATTCGAAAGAGAAGAAATCAGATCCGAGAAAGGACAAGAAAAATACCCGACAATAGGGATGAAGCGTCCAGAACCGGATCCCATCTCCCGAAAGATGGAATTAATCCTCGCGATCAGGAAGAGAAAAACCGGAAGGACGGAAAATTAATGCCTCCTCCGAGACGCCTTGCAGAAAATGCGGGAAGATAGGATATACCTCACAGACGTGAGAGATCCCGGACGCCCCCCAGGAATAAGGAAAGATACAGGAGCAGAACTCCAACTTATTCTAAAGGGCAAGGTCACAGAGTAAATAGAGATAATCCCGGAAGAGCGCGTCCGCGCCACAATGGAAAAGAAAGGAGTAGATCCCCTTCTGTCCATTCAGCCGGCAGATACTCCGCACACATAGATAGAGCGGAAAGAGACGATTTATACTTTGGACCGAAGTGTTTCACTGACAGGATCCGAAGAATAACTCTGCATTCTGGCTTTGCCAAAGTTGGTCCAACATACCAAAAATACACCGGCAGCACAAACCCGGATACCTGGCTCTAAGATTACTATACAGCCGTTCAGATCAACAATGGGACAGATTTGGAGGCTGGTAAAATTCCTCCCCCTAATGTTACTGGATGGAGCCAGAGATTGTATCAATGGATTACCATCAAGGACTGTGGATAGCTGGGATGATATGGCTAGAGTATTTACTCAGCATTTCCGGGGAACTTACAAGCGACCAAGTAGCATCAACCAGCTAAACCGCTGCACCCAGTTTGAGGACGAACCATACGTGGATTTCATCTCAAGATGGACGGCAATGAAGAATAGTTGCTCTGTAGTAACTGACGTTCAAGCAATGCATGCTTTCGTCAATGGCTTAAAACCCGGACTCGTACCGTTCATGATCGGTTCCAAAAAGCACAAAGATCTCGGATCTATGCTTACAACCGCCAATGAGCACACAGCGGCCGAAGACGACATCAGAGCGAGAGGCCCGGAGCCCCTCTCCGACTTGTTTTCGACCTGGACTTTCCTTTCGTTACGCATATTTTTGCTATATAACCCCCCGGACCCCCCGGGGTCCGTATATCGTTTTCTCGTCGTGTTTCTATTTCAAGTTGTTTATGCCAGGATCTGTTTTCAGTTTTAGAAACATCATGGTCTTCGCCAACAACAACAAGGGGAAAGGAGATGTAGAAGGACATGTTTTCAGTTTTAGAAGCATCATGGTCTCCGCCAACAACAACAAGACTGGACGCCGGAGGGGGAGATTGAGATTAGATCTGAAGGAGATGTAGAAGAAAACCCACGAGTGCATCCACGCGCCACCATCGCAAGCATTGAGGTGGTTGCAAAACCTCGCAAGCAAACGGCAAGGATGAGCACCGGAGGGAAGGCCCCATGTCACTGCTTAGCTTCAAGGACACCCCTTTGAGGCATAAAGAAACATTTTCGTACTTTAATTCATGAGTATCAATCTAGGAGGTTGACCGAGGCAGATATGCCTTCTTGCTAGGATATGGATCGTTCTAACCGTGTATATAAAGAAAGATCTCAACCTAAGGAAGTGCGGGGGGAAATCTTGATGGCTGGAATTCACCGTATGACAAGCATGCAAACCATGTTGATCGCAATACGGAGGTGATGCGTATGCTTACTTTCGCAATTAAAGATCTAAATAAATCAATTGATAAGCTCATCGAGAAGGATTCACCACCACCACCAAAGAAATGATTCTTCATTGGTATTGGCATCCCCTTGGCTTGTTCCAAGCTTGTGGGAGTGTCGCAGTATCACCTTTATCTTTCACCCTTTTACCTTTTAGTAGAGTCATATCGTGAGTAGAGGAAATTTCATATAGGATGGGTTGCAGTATGGAAGTGTTTCTCCTTAGTTGGTAATCGTTCTATCCCTTGGTTTGAGTTGCCATAATAAAATATTAATGAGCAGTTTCATCATCTACTTGTTCTACTTTATTTTAGTTTGCAATTTTTGTTATGCGGTTGATCTTGTTATTAGTATTGGTATCAATGTTGGAGCTTCAAGATAATCTAGTTGGTTTTGGCAAGCTTAGCATTGGTTAGTAGCAACAATTCGTTGAGACTTAAGTAGAAAAGAGGGAGTTGCATCTAGATATATTATTGCATGATCTTTCTTTCTTGTTAGCACATAAGCTTAGTATTCTCAAATAAGTTTGTTTGCACCTTCAGGGAAGATTGCATGATTGGCTTTATCATATATGTTTTTGTTTGTTTTACTTTGATTCTTATGCTTGATACCCAACCTTGCTAGCCCTAAACTTGTACTGAGAGGGAATGCTTCTCATGCATCCAAACCTTGAGCCCCAAAACCTTGCCATTTGTGTCCACCATACCTACCTATATGTGGTATTTCACCGCCACTCCAAGTAAATTGCTTGTGTGCTACCTTTAAACCTTCAAAATTTTACACCTATTTTGTGTTCCTGTTTTAGCTCATGAGGACGCAAATAGAGAATCTTTACCTCACTTGTTGATTGATTTCACACCCTCGACTAGTGGCTTCATCCGCTTATCCAAATGCTAGAAGAGCTGGCAGCTGGGTTCCCATCCCCAAATAATAATACAAATTCTCTTCACTATTTTTGCCCCTGATTTATCAGTCAAAGCATAATTGTGTAAACAAAAGAGAAAGATGGATGACCTTCTATACTAGTTGCGTCCTTCTATGGGAGCTGCTCTTGTGAAGTCTAGTTGGCTTGTGACGTACTGTATTTTCTGTTTGCCATACGTTGACATAAACATACACCTCTCAAAATTAGACACTCCTCCATGGTTTGTTATTGTTGGCAGGCACCTGAGGATTCGGTTAGCCATGGTTTGTGTAAGATGGATGGGAGGAGTATCAAAATTTTATACCTCTATTTTATAAAATAAAAGCTCTAGCACATGAGTGATCAATTCTTCCCTCTGCAAAGGGCCTATCTTTCACATTTATGTTGAGTCAGTAAACCTACTTCTTTCTGTCTAAGCAAGCATTTGAGTTGTTGTGATTCATCCAGCTACATGTTGATTTAATCAATCATGTTCTTTATTCTTCCTTGTTTCTACAAATGCTTTTATATGTTTGAATACCACTTTGAAAGTTACCAATGTCTGCAAAGAGACCATTATAATTGAGCATCATAAACTCTGCAATATAGCTCTAGTATAAAGACTCTGATTGAAAGATAAGTACACTGTTAATTGTTCTCTGACCAAGAACGAAGTTTGCCTTTACCAATGTTGATTTACTTTTTGCACCTCTGTTGTTCCTCTACTTGTTTCAAGTTTAATTATATGAGAGGAATTTGTTGTCTAAAATGACTTGTTTTTTGTTGGATGTGACGCCTCTTGTCCGTATTTTATTTATCGACATCTCAATCCATAAACTTGTGGTCATGTTTACTGAGTTCAGTTTCGCTTGGGTACAAGCGAGGTCTAAGCTTGGAGGAGTTGAGACGTCCATTTTGCATCACCATTTTATATTGTTATTTTCTGTTATTCATCGATATATTTCATGTTATGATGCATCACTTATGTTATTTTATCTTATTTTCCATGTTTCATAATTTTTGGAGAATAAACACCGGGAACAGAAATCTGATGGAAAAAGCACCATCAGGATACCATATTTCAGAAAATCAGAAGAAGAGGGGGGACACCGGAGATGTTTTAGAAGTCCCGATGAGGGAGCCAGCCACGAGGAGAGCCGGAAGGGGTCCACCAGGGGCCCACACCATGGGGTGGCGTGCCCCCCTTGGCCGCGCCGCCACGTGGTGTGGCCACCTTGGCCCACCTATGGTGTATATTTTTCGCGTGCTTGACCCCAGGGAACCCTAAGCCCCAGACCATCTTCGAAGAATTATTCTGCCGCTGCCTCGGGGTGGAAAACACCCGAGAGAGAAAAGCTCTCTGGCAGGGAAAATCTGTCGGGAAATTCCTCTCCGGAGAGGGGAAATCATCGCCATCGTCACCGTAATCACTCTGGGCATCATCAAGATCGTCATCGTCATCATCATCACCACCACCACCATCACCCTCATCATCCACCATCATCCCTTTGTAACAATTAGGGGCCTCTATCGTTGTTTTACATCAGATCTCTCTCCCGGTGTGGATTACTTGTTAGTAGTTAATGCTTGTGAGATTTATCGGTGTTAGGACTTTATGACCAGATTGTTATTATCCATTATATCACCTCTAATTATGATCCATATGATGTCTTGTGAGTAGTTCATTTAGTTCTTGAGGACATGGGAGAAGTCATGATGTTAGTAGTGAAGTTGTGTTGAAGTAATATCTCGTGGTTTGGTATTTAAGTTGTGGTGATATTCTTCTAGTGGTGTCATGTGAACGTCGACTACATGATACTTCACCTTTATGGGCCTAGGAGGATGCATTGTTTATTTGGCTACTAATTGTGGGGTTGCCGGAGTGATAGAAACCTAAACCCCCGTTAGGAAACCAATGCACGAGGGAGCGTAGAATCCCAGAGTTTAAGGTTGTGGTTAGATTTATCTTAATTACTTCCTTGTATTTGCGGATGCTTATGAGGGGTATAATCACAAGTATGTATTAGTCCTAGTTGGGCGGTGCATTAGTATAGGTTCACCCACACAACACTTCACGAACCAATGGATATTAATCAACCGTAACGAAGTGAAAGCACTTGACGAAATTCCCATGTGTCCTCGAGAACGTTTGGTAGTCATAAGTAACACAACCGGCTTGTCCTTTGATCTCAAAAGTATTGGGCCACTCGCTGCAATATTATTTACTGCACTTTATTTACTCGCACTTTATTTATCTATTATATCAAAAACCTCCAAAAACCTGTTTGCTAGTGTTTACAGTGAATCCTCTATCCAATCTACTTGTCAACACCTTCTGCTCCTCGTTGGGTTCGACACTCTTATTTATCAAAATTACTACGATACACCCCCTATACTTGTGGGTCATCACTCACGAAAGGAGGATGAGTGTTATATTGTTAATTGTGATGATCCTATTGATTCTTTTGAAATATCCCTTTTTGATGAAATTGATACTTGCTATACTTGTGACCTTGATACTATTATGAATGAAACTTGTGAGAATGATATTTCTACTGTTATTTATGGTAATCCATGCTACTTTGATAAATCCTATAATAATCCTCTATTTATTCCAACTATTGATGTGCATGATAATGAGGAAATTTGTTTAGAAAATTTATATGATAATACTCTAGATGATGGTCCTATGTTACTAGATGATATAAATTATAATGCTACTAAAAATAGTATTGTTATAATGTGTCCCATAACTTTTAAGAGTGACCAATCATCTTGTTTTGCTATTGATAAAAGTGGGAAAAAATATTTGCCAAAAGGGTCTCTCCCATAGTGGTGTAGGGGGGGGGGGGATTTGCGAGTCTTCATCAAGCGGAGCATGTGCTAGCAAGCACGATCAAGAAAGGAGATCCAACTTGAGAGAGTCAATATCTTCACCATCTATCTCAAGCGGAATTCTCAACGCAAATGTATAATATTGATACGTTTTCTATTTTACCGTTCTCATACTCTTGGGGAGTCCGGGTTATAGGATTGTTAGTCGCACGATCAAGACGGGCTCTCAAGTGAATAACTTGATTTCATATTTGAGGAGAGCTCAAACCTGCATTCTTGGCATATCATCTTTCTTGATTCTTATTTGGCTTTTCTCTATGTGTAGTTTTGGTGCTTGTCGCGATCTCATTGATAAGTCAAGGTTTACCGAAAACGAATTTCGTGAGAAAAACCTGTTGCGTTTTCGGTGTTGGAGGTTTAACCGGTTGTTCTCCAAAGAGAGGATAAACCTTTCCCTATTTGTTTTTTAAGTTCCACTATTGTACAACGATGTTTCTTTGCATGATATTTTAGTGTTCGTTGTTGCTAAAAGGCAAAAGTTTTATTTTTCATTTGGTACTCTTTTTGCATCTTAATAAGCTTGTGGACCTACTTGCCTGTTGCAAGTTGCATTGCTTAATTTCCCATCTATTATCTTGCACTTCTTGTGTGTTTTGTATGATTGTGGGGGGTGATGATTCCATATATGTGCACTCATTAAAAGTGCATAAACATTGGGGAGCTTCTCCGTTTTTTTCTAGAACTCTCTTGTTGGATATCTTCGATTTCTTGTCTCCTTGTGGTGAGATGTTTATAGCAATATTTGTTATTAAATGTTTGGATCCTCAATATACTTTTACTTCCTCCAACTATTCTTCATTGTATATGTGCATCTAATTTCACTCAAATTTTGCGAAATGCACACTTTGTGGAGGAACTCATATTATATTGGCCTTCTAAATTTTTCCTCCCATTTCGGAAATGGATGCCAATGAGGGAAAAGTTTACAGGGTTTAAGGGAATTTGGTTTTATGCTTTAGTTTCATTCTTAGACATTTTCCTTCCATGCTCTTGCATCCTTGCTCATTGCGTTGCATGGTTGCCTGATTTATTATATAAACCCTCATAAAAAGGATCATCATCAATTACCGAAATGGGCGAGATTGAAAGTGCATGGTACCCCCATGTGTGGTTTTGGTAAATAATGAAAATCCTTATGGACTAATGTTTGCATTGAGATATTCTCATAGATCTTGTCCATAGGAAAATAGTGTAGTTCATGTGTTGGACTCTAGAAGCTTACATGATGACCATTGTTATATTCAAGGATGTATACGAAGAATGGTCATGTATAGGTGGTTTTTCAAGATTATCTTCAAGACATCATCAAATGAATAAATAAGAAAAGATACAATTTTTATCAACCTTGTGATCAACAGATAAATTTACAATATGTACCAAATGGGATTATGTATCTTGTGGTATGGTAAGCAATTTTCCATATAGATTTGTGAACTAACCCATGATATGTCTGTGTGGAATTTCTATGTGTCGTTAGGTATATTTTCCATGGGCATGAATCAAAAGTAAGATTTCATATAGCCCATGGTAGATGACGTCAAGTGGTGTTCATCATCAAGCTTCAAGTGGAAGCTTTTCCATGGGCATGCATCAAAATAAAGATTTCATATAGCCCATGGTAGATGACGTTAAGTGGTATTCGTCATCAAGATTCAAGTGGAAACTCAAGAGAAGCTTCTCGAAGAAATCCCATGCTTGATTCTTACCACCCATTTGGAGATAGTGGCCGTATGAAGATTTTCCGAAAAGGGTCTCTCCCATAGTGGTGTATGGGGGAGCAATTTGCGAGTCTTCATCAAGCGGAGCATGTGCTAGAAGGCACGATCAAGAAAGGAGATCCAACTTGAGAGAGTCAATATGTTCATCATCTATCTCAAGCGGAATGCTCAAGGAAAAGGTATAATCTTGAAAGGTTTTCTATTTTACTGGTCTCATACTCTTGGGGAGTCCGGGTTATAGGATCGTTAGTCGTACTAACAAGAGGGGCTCTCAAGTGAGTAACTTGATCGCATATTTGTGCAGAGCTCAAACCTTTGCATTCTTGGAATATAATATTTCTTGATTCTTATTTTTCTTTTCTTATGTTGGGTTTTGGTGCTTGTCGCGATCTTCATGACAAGGCAAGGTTTACCCAAAAAGAATTTCGTAATAAAAACTTGTTGCGTTTTCGGTGTTGGAGGTTTTACCGGTTGTTCTCTATAGATAGGTTAAACCTTTCCCTATTTGTTTTGAAGTTCCATTATTTTACAATGATGTTTCTTTGCATGATATTTTAGTGTTCTTAGTTGTAAATTCAACGATCCAAAGATCATCAAAAATGGAGTCCGAACGCAAAAGTTATGTGTGTTTTCGGTGTTTGGGGTTTTACTGGTTGTTCCTTTTAGAAAGGTTAAACCTTTCCCCATTTGGTTTTAAGTTCCATTGTTGGTAAATTATGTTTATCTACATGATCTTTTAGAGCTCGTCGTTATGATCAAACGAGCCAAAGATCATCGAAAACAGAGTCCGGACGCAAAAGTTATAGACGTTTTCGTATTGGTGCTCTGCCGCTTCACTACCGGGCGAAGGTCGGTAGTACCAACCCAAAGTACTGGGCGGGGCCAATACTATCGCATTATCCAGTAACGGTACTGGTTTGGGGCAAATTTCCGCCCGGTACTACCGAGAATGCACAAAACCGGCCCAACGGGCAGATTTCTCGGCACCTATTGAGGGGGCTTCTTCCCCAAAGGTGCGCTAACTTCCCTATAATGTTTTTTTCTCTCTCTCCCACCATTGTTGAACTTGAGGAATCTTTACCCCCTCTCAATCCCTCCCATGATTCTTGCATATCTTTGAGGTAAAAGTGATAGGAGATCTAGATCTACATTTCCACCAATCCATCTCTCCTCTTTGGGAGGGGAACCTAGTGGATCTAGATCTTAGAGTTCTTGGTGTTTCTACTGCTTTGTTCTTTGTCTCTTATTCCCCCATAAGCATTTTTTGATTTGTTGGAATTTGAGAGTGAAGGATTTCAGAACTTATGCTCTTGCCATTTGCATTGGTTGCATCGGTTTTATCTCTCCACGAGGATTCATGGAAGTGAAAGTTTGTGGACTTGTTACTCTTGGGCCTTGGACCCTAGACGACTTAGTGATGTTCTTGGAAGCCTCCAAATAACTTGTGGGTGCGTGCCCCAAGATTGTGGTGACGTAGAGAGCCTCCAATGAATTTGTGGATGTATGCCTCGATTGAAGGTTACCAATAGTGGAAGGTGAACTAGTCCTTTGTGGCGAGGTTAGTTGGAGAATAGGGTGAGGCCTTTGTGGCGTTGAGAAGGCCTCTTGTGGCGAGCTCACACCCCTCCAACGATACGCACTCCCCTTAAAAGGAGGAACTCAGGAATACATCATCGTCTTCGTGTGCCCCAGTTATTTCTATACCTGAGCCTTTTACTTATGCATTTTACATTGTGATAGGCTTCGTTCTTAAACTCATACATCTTGCTATCACCTTGTTACTTGTCTTTCTTAGCATAAGTTATTGGTGCACTTACTTGAGCCTAGAATATTTAGGTTGTGTGCTTGTTAATTTAAATACCTAGTTTATTTCTGCATTTAGCAATCCTTAACCGAAAATGTTTTAATCGCCTATTAACACCCTCTAGGAGACATCATTGTCCTTTTCAATTGGTATCAAAGTCTGGGCTCTCTTTATTAGGATTTACATCATAGATAGTACGATGTCTTTTATGGAACTAGTGCACGATACCTCCTTTAAATTCAATGGCACAAATTATGATGTTCGGAAAATTCGCATACTCAATCTCTTTGGGGACATGGGTCCAAACTATGTAAAGAAAATTGTAGATACAGATTTTCCTCCTCCAAAGGATTCCCAAAAGTTATCTTTAGAGGATGAGGAAAACTCATATC
Source organism: Alopecurus myosuroides (assembly GCA_028641055.1). Taxonomy (NCBI): domain Eukaryota; kingdom Viridiplantae; phylum Streptophyta; class Magnoliopsida; order Poales; family Poaceae; genus Alopecurus; species Alopecurus myosuroides. Next base: position 96,743,246 of record CM054062.1, read on the forward strand.
TCTATACTCTTGTATCTAATGGTCTCATTTGTGTTTTGAGCAATGTAGTTTTTGGGTCAACCATGCCTTTTCGGAAAGCTCATGAGCTATGGACAAAACTTCAAGATATATATGATTTTTCCAACATTAATGATGATGATTGTTCTCCTTCCACTTCAGACCATGATGAGTTCAAATTTTTGTACACTGTACCAACATGTGATTTGTCACAAGGTAATGGTATGGTAAGTGTTGATAGAAATTGCATTATTGATAGTGAATCTAATATTGACTCTACTTCATCTCTATCTCATTGAAATGTTCTATCTTTGGACTTAAACTCTTCTAGAACTCCAAATGCCTTACATGCTAGTGTTGATAGTCCTTTCGTATCATGTAATAGTTTTTTAACTAAATCTCATGATGATATGCTTCCTATGTCTTGTTGTCATGAAAACAATGCTTCCATTCCCTGTAGTAATTCTGTGGCTAACGATGTAGAGGATCCCAACATTCGTTGGAGCAAGACATGGACCTCAATGGAGCTTCAAGTAAATCTTCATCATCGTTATCCATTTATCATGTTTTCCTTATGGCTAAGGATTCAAAGGTATTCCCTCCTTTGGAAACCTCTTAATCTATTGATGATGATGAAGAAGAAAATGATAATGATGCTTCCATTTATGAGAAAGGTAAAATAGTTCTTCATGCTCTCACAAAAAATAAAATTGCCTCTTCTATTTTCTGTAAAATCATGGGTACCCTTGTTGAGCACGAGGAGTCTATTGAGGCTTTGGTAACTCGCCTTGAGAAATTTTATAGCCTCAAAAGTGAGTACATAGTTGATATGGCGGAGCTCAAGGAAGCCCTTGAGGAAGATCAAGATACTTGGGTTTCTCTTGAGGAGAAACTCAAATCTATTGAGTAGCTCTATAAGGAAAAATTGCTTTTCTCACTAAAGCATGTGATCATGACATTGCTAAATATAAAGTGCTTAAAAAGGAAAAGGTTGAGTTTGTTGTTGCCCATGCTAAACTAATTGAGGACATAGAGAGACTTGAAAAAGATCACGAGGCTTTGGAAAGTGATCATCTCTCCGTATCAAGTCGCATGATCAAACTCAACTATCTAAACTTGATATTCCTAGTACCTCTACTTCCTCTTGTGATCATGCAAATATTATTGAGTAAATTTCTAGGTTAAATAATGAGCTTGACCAGTTGTCTTCTTCTAATATTAATGATGCTTGTTGTCGTGGGATAATCACGGCAGACGTTACCGGGGGTAACTTGTCTTGGGGAAAATCGACTCTGGTGTTTGGGAGAGGGTTTAGCTCAAAGGAAACCATGGTGATATGCGATCTGGTAGCCGGCAATCAAGTCGCCGAGTCTCCGATCTAAATATATTATCTCAACTCTCGTGTTACAGTGGATACTCGATACCTCGCAATCCGGCGATTATGTTCTTGCTCACGCTAAAACTCTCCTCTAACCTAACCCTAGGGACCGGCTTATATAATACCCGGACCCCCTGGCTTACTCTCCAAGGCGTACTCTGAATTCTACCCGGACACTGCTTACAAACCCTAAACTTCCTTACCGTAACCCACAATCCGGGTTACGAGGCCTACGTTCCTGGGCCTTCTAGAAGCTCCTTTATCCTAAGCCGGGTCTTGCGCAGCGTCCTTTGGGCTGAGTTACTCCTTGGCGTTAGCCTGCCGGGTTGTCATCCCTCCATCAGTAGTCCCCAGAATAGCTTGGGCTTCACGGGATCCTCCTTGAAGCACAAGCTATTCCCTGCAAAAGTAACAAACATACAAGTTCATAGAGGTCGGGTTAGGTTGCTTTAATAGACAGCTAGGCCTAACTCCATTGGTGGTCCATATAATAACCCGGCTTTCTCTAAGTCCATCTTTAACTTTCCGGGTCAATGTTCCAAGGAAAATGCAGGAGACCCGGCTTACTTTACTCGTTAATTGACCCGAATATCACGGAAAGGATTTACTTCTTATCTTGTCCGGATATCGCTCTCGGGCACTTAACGCATATCCCCAGAATCTCGGAAGGGTATCTTTTACTCCCGAAAATTGTGGTTCCCGCTCGCTAGCCTAGGTTTCCCCACCCGTACCTATAAATAGGTGCCTGGGGGGTAACCTAGCCCCAACGGCTCATTTCCCCCATCTCCTTCTTCCTCACCGGCGCCTTCTCATTCGAGCTCGCTCAACATCACCACGGAGACCTCGGGTTCACCGCCGGAGCAGAGCCGCTGCCGGTTGCGTTCTTCCACGGTCCGCCCCGCGCCGCCGCCAATCTCCACCGCCGCGGCCCCGAGCTGCCCGCCGGGAGTCGCACGAGGGCACCACGACTGCGCCATCTGCCGTCGTCGCATCCTTCTCCAATCCACGCCGGTAAGATCTCTATTCCCCTTGATTCAATCTTGCAATTTCTCCGTTTGACCTAGATTAGATCTAGGTCCGCCCGCGGGACATTTCTTGCCCACGCCGGATTAGGTCGCATAACTCCGTCCTAGTTCATCCAACTGCTTGATTGTTAATCCCACTGCACTCTCCTATCGCTCATAGTCGTTAATTTCTCCGCGAAATCGATAGCAAAATTTCCGATCTAGATGTAGTTCACCTAGATTTCTGCGGCTGTTCATAGATACCCGGAAAATCCTCCTCTTCCGGTTATTTTATTCACACTAGATAGCCAGGCAATTAACTTCTTTTTACAACGGCTCGTTGACATTCAGATACCCCACAATTTCTGTACTGCTCTTCGATACCCGGATAGTTCGTAGTCTTTATACTGCTTTATCGATACTAGGAAAATCCGTAACCTCCGAGTCTCATGCTTTATCTCATGCTTTGCAGACTGAACCAATGGCTCCCAAGCACAAAGGGAAGCAGCCGACTAAGCCAAGAGTGACCCAATCCATATCCGCCAACTGGGCGCAATCTTCGGTGACCAAGGCCAAGCTGGAGGAGCTGGCCGAGTTAGGCGTCCTCCCCCCTCAGGAGGAGATCCACTGGAGGGTGCCGGGTGACAAGACCCGGCCTACCCCTAATGCAGACGAGGTAATATGCTTCGTTGAGCATGTGATCCGGGGGTTTCGCCCCCCGGGTCACTCTTTCTTCCGCGAGGTCCTCAGCCACTATGGCCTCCGGGTGTTCGACATAGGGCCTAACTCTATGTTGAACATATCCCACTTCATAGTCCTGTGCGAGTCTTATTTGTGCATCCCGCCAAATTTGGCTTTGTTTATAGAACTTTTCCAGTGCAAAACATGCCGCGAAAGCGGTGACGGGGCGCTCTTGGCTTGCGGCGGGGTTTCCATCCAGCGCCGTAAGAATTCCCCCATGCCGACTCTTAATTTAAACTCGCACGTTAAGCACTGGCAGTTGTCCTTTTTCTATTGCCGAGACACCTCCCCACCCGGTGAGAGGAAATTGCCGGGTCACTCGGAGGGTCTCTTAGATATCTCCGATACTTTCAATGCCTTTCCCCCTGAGTCGGACAGGGAAGCCATCCAGCCCCTTCTAGCCAAAATCGCCGTTCTTTCTGCCCACGGTCTCACTGGGCTTAACCTAGTTAAAACTTGGGTAGATTTCCACATCCAGCCCAATTCTATCCGCTCAAAGCTGATGTGCGAATACTCGGGGCACGTTACGGACGCACTCCGTTACTCCTCGAAGAACTACCCAGCCGGTGACACCAACAAGACCATCAAGAGCTTCCTGACTGAGAAGCTGGAGGTGATCAAGAATGTAGCCGGGTTAGCCCCGTTCACCCGGGATAACCCGGCTCCAGCGGTAAATCCGATACTTACACACTTGTTCTCGTACTTTGACTAGATACAACTACTAACTCCCACTTTCATGCCTTTATCTCGGGCCGACAATGTCTTCTGGAGCATTGAGACCCCTCCCAACTCCGGAAATCCAGAGGAGGACGAGGAAGCAACCGATCCGGAAGAAGGTACATTCCGGGTCTTATCCAACTCAGTTTCTGCGAACTTATTGCCGCACACTCCCTGTTTTTCCGACTATATGCATTGATAACCTTCAGGGACAGAGGACAAGGAAGAGGAAGAAGAACCAGAGGGCGGGGTGGAAACACAGAGTGACGAAGGTGAAGCCGAACCGGCCATCAAGGTCGGAGCAAAAAGGAAACCCCGGGGGGTCGTTTTTAAGGTTCCATACCAATCCCTTGCTTCTAAACCATACTCCTTTGCTAACATGTGCGAGCTAAACCGAGAATTATCCGACTGGCCGTACTTGAAGGACCCACCCGCGACCAAGCGCAGAATGACTCGGAACTTTCCGGGTGATACTACACTTAACCCGGACATCCCATCATCCCCAGCTCGGCGCGCCGGTACCTTTCAACCTTTTCCCGAATATCAAAGGTCTTCTTTTCCCAAATACCCCTTAGCGGGACAATTTCGTGTCTTACTTCCACCATTTTCAACAGCTTCATCCGGGTCTAGCAGCGAGTTCCCCTCGGACTTCATGGTAAACCCCGGGTAAGGCTCTTCTTCTGATGTTCTAACATTTGTCCATAACTTTCTCCAGTCTAGGAATGGCAATATTATCCATGGATCCGGATATCCATGGATATCCAACCCGGTGGATAAGGGTTTGGTGGGCATCTTCTACCCATGGATTTTCACGGGTGGATATCCACGAACTTACGGGTTGGCCATGGATCCAAATCTAGCTCCATGGATACCCGTTGGATATCCATCTAAAAAATAATGGCCCACATGTATGTGACACATGTAATTTAATATGGCTTAAATTCTAAGTATAATTAATTAAAAAACCAACACATAAGGCCCATTGGCCTAATTCTATACCTACTAAGGACTAACACATTATTATGGACGATGTTTTGTGTTATGTGACCTTTTATTTTGATTGTTGATATTGCCACGTCCACATTGTTATGGACGGTGTTTTGATGCTTCATGGATCTGGATATCCACGGATAGATAGATATCCAACGGGTATGGGCATGGGTAGCACCTGTGGCCCATGGATACATTCATGGGTGGGTAAAGAAGAAGCTCATGGATATGGGCATGGATTTGGATCATATCAACCCGCCCAAACCCGCCCCATTGCCATCCCTACTCCAGTCACATGCTAACTACTTGTTTACACCATCCACAGAGCAAAGGTCACTATCAGCGACCAAGAAAATATGGAAACCGAAGACCCGGGTAAGGATAATCCGGTTGATAATATGACTGCCGCGGCGCACGACGAGGGAGAGCGGCAGGCGCCACCGAAGAACCCGGCTGATCAAGAAGCCGAGTATCCGATAGCCTCGCATGCACGCGAGGAAGAAGAAGCCACAATCCTGGGCGCGGGGGGAGGCGAGCCAAACTCCGATACTCATACGACTCGGATGCCTTCCCCTGTCAAGGAGAAGACTCCAATCCCGGGTTACCAAGATCCCGGGTCCTCCAACTCGAGCGATCACTCCTTCGACCAAATGATGAGTGCCCTTCTTGCCATGAAGGCCACAGAGAACACTATGTTAGAGCGCATGGCCGCTGAACACCGGGTAATACTAATTGATACCTCATGTTATCCATCTAGTCCCCAAGTTCCGAGTCTAACTTGTCGAAGTTACACTCGGCACTCCTTTTAATACTCGGCCGATTATGATATCCGACTAACGTTTAACTTTCCATTCCTTTTAGGCGCAGACGAGCCGGTCCGAGGAAATTTTGGCCAAGACCAATCAACTCCTGGAGACCGAGGTAAAGCTAAGAGAAGCACTTGAGGCTGAGGTGGAAGCCTTGGAGAAAGATGTCACAAAATACAAAGAGAAATACACCACTGCTCAAGCTGCGCTGAAGAAGCTATCAGCTCAAGTTGCCGACACTTATCGTGTCCTCCTTGGTGAGATTTTGTTACTTACTGGTCCGTGTCTTGGTTTTTTGTTTTCTTGATCCATGATACCCGGAATGCATTGATATAATCCATGTTTTTTTTTATATTGTAGGTGCTAACCTTGCGCCCCCAGAAGAGGATGATATCCAGAAGGTAAAGAACTTGAAGAATGTGCTCCGGAGATTCTGCGCCAGGACTAAATGGATCCTAGACACCATACAGTGGCCAACCGAGGGATATCCGGGTATGGAAACTTTGATCCATGCGTGTTCCACTGTACCCGCATGGATTGAGCTCTGGAAACGCTCGGCACGCCGAGTTGGGATGGCCCGGGGGCTAATGCTGGCTAAAGCTTACTTTCCAAAGCTTGATCCGACAAAGTTGGTGGCCGGGTTTCCAGAATTCAAGGCTGATGGTTCTAGATTCGGCGTCAAGGATTTCAAGGCTGTGCAGTCCGAGGTGCGTCACTCAGCGACTACAATTGCCGATTCTCTGGATTTAAGTAACTTCTTAACTTCATACGACGCCAAGGGTAAACCTGTGAAGGAGGATATGCCTTTACCCTTCGATATTCTGGAGAAATGGAATGTTGACTCGGCCAGGAGGAGGGAGGAAGCTGCAAAGAGGAAAACCGACTTTGAGTCAGCGCCCTCCTCCTCTACGCCGGCTGGCCGCCCGCCTCTCCGTCCTGATACTGCCCATCCGGGTGATGATGCTGGGAAGGCCTCCGAGGAGCAAACCCAAGACCAAGACCCGGAAGGCGGGGGCAAGTCTGTAGACCCAACCCAGGAGGCCGAGTAAGCTTGCATCCAATGCCGCGTCAATACCCTAGTTAGCAGATGTTTTTGTAGACAATTATTTGTTTGATAGTGCGCCTGTGCACTTGATGATGCTACTATCATGCTTTGTAATACATTTTGAAATCTTAATAGCTTTCGTGGCCCTTCTGGCCTTTGGATGAATTTGATATCTATCTGCTTTTGCGCTTATTTGTTCTTGATATTCCGACTTACTTTATGGTTCCTTTTGTGAGACTCGGTTTCCGGGTTTCGTGGGTTTTGACAGGTGGACTTTCCTCTAAGTCCCCAAGTCCCCAAGACTTGGATTTTTGGGTTTTTGAGCTTAATAGCTAGATGATTTGTTTCTTGTTTCAAATTCCCCAGTCCCCAAGGCCCGAACTTCCGAGTCTAGGGTGTTAGGTCTTTCAAAGAGAACAAATCGTTTTTGCTAAGCCCAAAACCTAGAGCCGTTTCACATAGGTTTTGAAGTTATGATTAATAAACTATGAGTTTCCGGTTATTAACCCTGTACTCTGCATAACTTGTGGTTTAGATGACCCTTTTGGCTCTCTTGTACTGTAAGCCGGCTTTCGCGTGGATAATCATGTTGCTACATCTATACGAAGACAGGGTCAGGCAAGTCCCATTGGGCATCATGACTGATTGTGATCATATGCGAGCAAATCATGCCACTTTAGTGCGAGTCACATCGAGCTTAAGTAAGAAAAATCAAGAAAGTTTGGCTCCTTTGTCCGGTTATAAGCTTGCAGCCGTACTCGTTTGCGGGTAATCGGCTCTTATAACTCATAGGCATCGTGGCCGGGTCTTTGAGTTTGTAACTGTGCTATTCAAGCAATCAGCCCCCAAGACCTGAATATATGCAAACTGCTAAAGAAACTAATGTACTAAAAACAGTAAATAATACTTACCTGGAAGAAGGATAAAAAACATAACAGAAATAAAAAATTGATAAAAACGCATGAAAAGGAAATAATATACTGTTTAACCATCTCCTTATTGATATGAGAAAAGTTAGGTCAGCAAGCCGCCGCATTAAAAACCCTCCAGTCCCCTTAGGTACCCTGGATAGGAAAAGAGTGCGTCTGAAACCTGCTGCCTGTTACATCGTGTAATTCCACTTTGTGAACCTAGCCTATACTAAGTATAGTAGGGACGTAGCTGAGCCACGTTCCATGGTCTTTCTTTCTCTTGCATAGATGAAGTGGTATGAGCGGTGTCATTAACCGTAGCCGACTCTTCCCTTGCATCTATCAAGTAATATGATCCGTTGTGCAGATTCCGGCTTATGATGAACGGTCCTTCCCATGGCGGTGATAACTTGTGTTTTCCTTCCTTTGATTGCACCAAGCGCAGAACCAGATCTCCTTCCTGGAAGACCCGGGTTTTCACGCGCCGGCTATGATATCTCCGCAGATCCTACTGATATATGGCTGATCTCTCCAAAGCTTGTTCCCTATGTTCTTCTAGCATATCCACGGCGTCTTGCCGGGTCTTCTCGTTCTCCACCTCGACGTAAGCCGATACTCGAGGCGAGTCATGAATAATATCACTCGGCAACACTGCTTCTGCGCCATAAACCATAAAAAACGGTGTCATCTGAGTAGATATGTTAGGTGTGGTGTTGATACCCCAAACCACTGAAGGTAACTCCTCAACCCATGCACCAGCAGCTCCGATACACGGGACTCGCAGCCGTGGCTTTAATCCACGAAGCAACTCCTGATTTGCTCTCTCCACTTGTCCATTAGCCTGTGGGTGGGCCACTGAGGCTATGTCCAAGCGGATGCCATTGTTTCCACAAAACTTCTCCATCTCGCCAAGGGACATGTTGGTTCCATTGTCGGTAATTATGCTGTGGGGATATCCGAACCGATAGATAATCCTTTTCAGGAACTTGACTGCTGTAATTGCTTCACAATTGGTAACTGGCATGACCTCAACCCACTTGGTAAACTTATCAACAGCCACTAAGAGATGTGTCTTTTTGCAAGGTGACATGTGGAAGGGGCCAACCATATCCATACCCCAAACCGCAAACGGCCAAGTTAACGGAATAGTCCGCAATTCCATAGCCGGCACATGGGTTTGGCGAGCGTACCTTTGACATCCGTCACACCTTGCCACCAAGCGCTCCGCGTCTGCTAGGGATGTGAGCCAGAAGAAACCATGTCGATAAGCTTTGTCCACAAGGGATCTTGTGGATGCATGATGCCCACAATCACCTTCATGGATCTCCTTGAGGATCTGTCGGCCTTCTTCTGGTGCTACACAACGCAAAAAGACTCCTGCTGCACTTCTTTTGTATAACTCCCCATTAATGATAGAATATCCTTTTGCTCGCCTCAGAATTTGTCTTGCTAATACCTCCTGCTGTGGTAACTCGCCCCGTGATAGGTAGGCCCGGAACGGCTCTGTCCACTCGGGAACAACACGTACTGTGGCCACGAGTTCCAAATCCGGGTCTTGATTTGCCAGTTCTTCCTCAGACTCGGTTTTAACTGACGGTCGCCATAGCTCATCCAGGAAAACATTAGGTGGAACCGGCTCTCTGCGCGAGCCGAGTCTGGCGAGTGCGTCTGCTGCCTCGTTTTTTCTTCTGTCTATGTGCTCCACCTCATATCCGGAAAAACATCCGGCAACCCTGTCCACCTCTCTACGGTATGCTGCCATAGTTGCATCTTTTCTATCCCAAGTTCCTGAGACCTGTTGTACCACAAGGTCCGAATCTCCAAAGCATCGTATCCTCTTAATGTTCATCTCCTTGGCTACCTTTAAGCCGTGCAATAGGGCCTCATACTCGGCCATGTTATTGGAACAATCAAAGTGAATCTGCAGCACGTAACTTAACTTGTCTCCTTTGGGTGATGTTAGCACCACTCCAGCTCCCGATCCCTCGTATTGCTTGGAACCATCAAAATGCATTATCCAAGACTCGGAGCTTGGAGCCATGGTGGCCATGCCTGTGTGAGTCCAGTCGTTAATGAAATCAACTAGAGCTTGAGATTTGATTGCTGACCTGGGCTCGTAGTTGATGTGATAATCTCCCATCTCGATCGCCCACTTGGCTATTCTACCCGTTGCATCCGAGTTTGTGATGATATCCGACATTGGTATAGAACTGACCGCTGTTATGGGGTGTTCCTGAAAATACGGCTTCAGTTTCCGGCTGGCCATGAAGACCCCGAAAACCAGCTTTTGCCAATGTGGGTAGCGCTGTTTTGCCTCTGATAATACCTCGCTGACGTAATAAACCGGCCTCTGGACCGGGTGATCTTTCCCATCCTCCTTACGCTCGACAACAACCACTGCGCTAACCGCCCGGGGCCCGGCTGCAACGTACAATAGCATGGGCTCTTTAGGGCCCGGGGCTGCTAGGACTGGTGCCTCAGATAACTGCTTCTTTAGTGCCTCGAACGCCTCGTCCGCCTCTTGGTCCCATACGAATTTATCAGATTTCTTCAAGAGCCGGTACAAGGGTATTGCCTTCTCTCTGAGTCTGGATATAAACCGGCTAAGAGCTGCTACGCACCCTGTGAGCTTCTGAACATGCTTCAAATTTTCCGGCTTTTTCAGACTCTGGATAGCTTTGATTTTATCCGGATTTTCCTCAATTCCTCTCTCGGAAACGATAAAGCCGAGTAATTTCCCGGCTGGGACTCCAAATACACACTTTGTCGGGTTAAGTTTCATCTGGTACCTTCTCAGGTTCTTGAATGTTTCCTTTAGATCATCAATAAATGTCTCTGCTCTTCTGGTCTTGATCACCACATCATCCACGTATGCGTGAACGTTGCGTCCGATTTGGTCCTCAAAGCACTTCTGAATGCACCGCTGATAGGTTGCGCCAGCGTTCTTCAATCCAAATGTCATGGTCTTGTAACAAAAGGCCCCAAAAGGGGTTATGAATGATGTTTTCTCCCAATCTTCCTTCTTGAGCTTGATCTGATGATACCCGGAGTATGCATCCAAGAAACACAGTAGGTCACTTCCAGCCACTGCGTCTATGATCTGATCTATCCTTGGTAGTGCAAACGGATCCTTTGGGCAATGCTTGTTGAGACTCGTATAATCAATGCACATTCTCCACTCATTGGTCTTTTTCATCACGAGTACCGGGTTTGCTAACCAGTCCGGGTGAAATACTTCCATAATAAAGCCGGCTGTAAGCAGCCGTGCAATTTCTTCTCCTATAGCTTTCCTTCTTTCTTCATTCATTTTTCTCAGGCCCTGTTTCACAGGCCTGGACTTGGGATCAACGTGCAAACTGTGCTCTGCCAGCTCTGTAGGGATACCCGGCATATCGCTGGGCGTCCAAGCAAACACATCCTGATTCGAACGAATGAACTCCACAAGTGCTTTTTCCTGCTCGCTGTCCAAGTTAGATCCTATAGCAAATTGCTTAGAGGGATCACCCTCGACAAAAGCCACCATCTTGGTGTCCTGCCCTGCCTTGAACTTCGCTCTCTCATCTTCAGTATTCGGCCTTTTTAACGTTGTTCTGTCATCCGGGTCTACTTGAGACCGGTAATACTTGAGTTCCTCTTTTCTGCAAGCTTGTTCAGCCATTGCCGCATCTCCTTCATCGCACTCAGCCGCTATATCCCGGCTCCCATGTATGGTGATGGTCTGCTTGGGACCCGGGATTTTTAGCTGTAGATACACATAACACAGCCTGGCCATGAACTTAGCATAAGCCGGCCTTCCGAATAGCGCGTGATAAGGGCTGCGCAGCTTGACCACCTCGAAGGTGAGCCACTCGACCCGGAAATTGTCCTTCGATTCTCCAAAAGCTACCTCCAATGTGATTTTTCCCTCGGGGCATGCTGAGTGACCCGGTACTATCCCGTGGAAAACTGTTGAACTCTTCTGTAGCTGGGACTCCTTGAGGCCCATGCGCAGAAAGGTTTCCCAATATAAGATGTTGATGCTACTACCGCCGTCCATTAAGACCTTTTTCAGCTCATAACCATTAACCTGCGGCGCAACCACCAATGCTAAGACTCCCGGGTGTTCTATCCTTTCCGGGTGATCTCTTCTGCTCCACGTTACATCCTGCTCCGACCATCTCAGGTATCTCGGTACGGCCGAGGCAACTGAGTTTACCGCCTTTTTCAGTATCTTTTTATCCTTGTTGGAAATTCCTGTAGTATGCATGTGGTATTGTCCCAATTGCTTGGGGTTGGCTTGGAAACCTCCAGCCCCCCTGGTTATTACCCGGATTTCTGCCTGCCGGGTTACCGGCTGGGGGTGGGCCGTTGCCCGGATTTCCACCCGGACCCGGTCCTCCTCCCCGACCTGTACCTCGCATAGCCTTGTTTACTTCCTCGTTCTTCCATCTTTGTAGGTCCGCACATTGCTCCAACGAGTGGTTAGCCGGCCTACCGTTCCTGCTGTGCTTCGGGCACGCCATTCTGAAGATATCCCAATTGTTACCCGGCCTTGGCGGTCCTTGATAATTTCCTCTGTTATGGTTTCCTCCATTGAAATTTCCTTCTGCCCTAGGTCTCGAAGACCCGGCTTCTGTGCTAGCGACAAACTCGGAGCTTCCCTCAAACGGGCGCTTGTTCTGGTTGTTCCCATTGTTACCTCCATTGTTACCCGGCGTTGATCCATTGCCGGTTCTTCCATTGTTACTTGTGTTTGCTTTTGCTTTCTTGTCATCGACGTCCTCTTCTGTAGTATCCGTTGCAGCGTGTTTGTTGCATGCGTCCATTAGCTCTCCCATCGTAACCTCTGAAGCATTCCGACTGGATTTCATGCGAGTTAACTTTTGCACTAAAGGTATGTACTTGCACGTCTATGCCATAGCTTGTAACGCATCCTTGGGCTGAATATCTGTGGATGAGTGAAGTATCTCCATAACTCGGCGCACCCAGCTGCGCGCCGATTCTCCCTTCTTCTGGACGCACCGCTCCAGGTCATCAATAGTAAATAGCTTTCTGCACGTCCCATGAAAGTGCTTGATAAACGCAGTTTTCAACCCCTCCCATGACTTGATAGATCCTTTCGGTAAATTGTTGAACCATAGCTTTGCTGCTCCCTCTGACATCATCAAGTACATGAACTTGGCTTGAAGATTTTCAGACGCGTTTCTGATTGACATAGCCATCTCATAACTGCTCAACCATGTTTCTGGATCCATAGTCGGCTCATAATTCACTACCTTACCCGGTTCCTTGAATTTATCCGGGTAAGGCTCGGCCCTGATGTTATCCGACAGACACTTAGGCCCAGCGAGATTAATCGGAACTTGCCTTACTCGGGAAACGTGCGATCCTGCGGGGGGTACGGCTGGACGCGGCACTGCTGCTGGTCCGTGCACCGCAGACCCGGCCGCGGCTCTCCTAGCTCTGGAACTGTCCACAATAGCTTGCGCTGCTAATGCTGCTGGTACGGCCTGGGCGCGGGGAGGAGGCGGCATTTGCTGCTGCTCTGCCCTCCACCGCGCCGAGCTCGTCTGAATATTGCCGGTATTGACTCGTTGCTGGCTGATATATGGTGTCCCATGCATTCCACTTATGTTGTCCGGGTAATTAACTTGCTGCGCCACCGCAGTGCGCAATAGATCTATCGCCCACCGGGTCTCCTCTGCGTGGGGTGACTCTCTCACGGGGATTTGATTCAATGCGAGTGTTGCTGCATACACATTATCCATGGGGTTGTTGTAATGACCTGCTGGCGTGCGAAATCGTGATGGTGGTGGTGGTGTTAATGTATTGCCGGTAGTAACTCCTGTCTGTAATATGGGTAACCCGGCCTGCATGTTTACCGGCTGTGCTCCTCCAGTTGCGGGTTGATGTACAGTTCCTTGGTTCACCGCTGGAATCGGCTGATCCTGAGGTGTGATGAATAGTGCGGCCGGGTTTATGACTCCACCCGTTGCCGGTAATCTGGTCTGGTGCCTTTGATGCACCCTGGTTGTCTCTTCTCGGAGCCGGTTTTCCAACGCATCCAGCCCACGCCGGCGCGCAGCTACCCCTTGTTTTTCTGCTTCTACTTGCCTTCTCTGTTGCTCCAATGCACGACGGGCTACATCCAGATCCCTAACACGTTCCACCGCGTTTTCCGGGGTTATGACTGTGGCTAGAACGGTGGGATCCAGGATCAGGTTGTTGTTGAACAGGGCCAGGTGTTGCGGGTTCGAAGGACCCGCCCCTGGCGTCCGGTTTGCCAGATATCCGAACGTGTTCGCCTGCAACTCGCTATCCGCCGCATGGCTGGTAACTGACGCCGATTTGCCATCAACCCGCGCCAGAACCGGGTTTCCATCAACCGGACCTTGATGCTGGGCCAATGCTTGTGCTGCTCCGACGGCGGCCGCGGTCACGTTCCCCTGATTAAGATTGGTTGCAGGGGCCGTGTAGACCGCGACCTGGCGCACAATGCTCGGCGCAGATTCGTATTCTTCCTCATCACTGCTATCTTCCTCGTACCGGTCCTCCAGCAGGTGCAAGATAGACTCGGTGTCATCTTCTCTCGTAACCCGGCCACGCGGGGTCCATGCCGGCTCCTCCGGCTGTTCCCTCTTCGTGGTGGGCTCTTCTGTCGGATCTATCGTCCCGACCGCTTCCTCTCCATCAGACTGAACGCAGGTGGCCTCCCCTGACACAGAATCAAATCCAAAATCGTCAGGGATTGAACCGGACGTATGTACCATGCCGATGAAGACGTTGATCCGGCCGATTGTCACGACTGATCCGGATTCGAGCAGATCTGACTCTGGCCCCCAGCCAAAATCGTCCACCATCTTCTCTCCTTCGGGGTTGGTGTAGATCTCGCCTACGACGAGGTTCTTCATGTTCTCCCGAGCTTCTCCCGTGATGTAAACACCCTTGGACGTAGGCCCCACGGTGGGCGCCAACTGTCGTGGGATAATCACGGCAGACGTTACCGGGGGTAACTTGTCTTGGGGCAAATCGACTCTGGTGTTTGGGAGAGGGTTTAGCTCAAAGGAAACCATGGTGATATGCGATCTGGTAGCCGGCAATCAAGTCGCCGAGTCTCCGATCTAAATATATTATCTCAACTCTCGTGTTACAGTGGATACTCGATACCTCGCAATCCGGCGATTATGTTCTTGCTCACGCTAAAACTCTCCTCTAACCTAACCCTAGGGACCGGCTTATATAATACCCGGACCCCCTGGCTTACTCTCCAAGGCGTACTCTGAATCCTACCCGGACACTGCTTACAAACCCTAAACTTCCTTACCGTAACCCACAATCCGGGTTACGAGGCCTACGTTCCTGGGCCTTCTAGAAGCTCCTTTATCCTAAGCCGGGTCTTGCGCAGCGTCCTTTGGGCCGAGTTACTCCTTGGCGTTAGCCTACCGGGTTGCCATCCCTCCATCACTTGTTCTACTAACTCCACTTCATGTGAATCATCTATGTTGAAGGAGAATGCTGAGCTAAGGGCTCAACTTGAGTTGATGACTAGCAAGTATGGGAAATTGGAAGAAAATCATGAAAAAAATCTCTATCTCTAATGAGGATCTTCTAGCATCCCATACTATTCTAAAGTTATCTCTCGAGGCTATCACTATAAAGGTAACATATTGTGAGCCTCATGTGGTCACTAGCACAATCCCTACAAAAAGTTATATAATGCATGTGCTAGTCCTAGTGATTGTTCATCTCATGCTATTGCTAAATCTTATGATGAATTACTTTCCATGCCTTATTGCTCTAACAATGAAGCATCTACTTCCTATAGTACTTTTTTTTTCACTAACCATGTAGAGGAAATAACAAGGTCTCAAGGCACAAGTCACTTCATTGAAGAAATACTTGGAAAAGTGTCATGAAGGGAGGTCCACCCTTGACAATATATTGAGAGTGCAAAGACTTCCAAATGACAAAGGTGGACTTGTATTCAACTCCAATATCAAGAAAAATTCCAAGATTACAAGAACAAGGGCCAAGAACAAATGAAGGATTCAACTAAGACTACTTGCTTCAAGTGCAAGATTGAAGGGAACCATGTTAGATCTTTCCCTTTGAAGAAGAAGCCTCTTAGTGAGAAGCAACTAGGTAAGCGACCTCTTGTTCAATCTCATGCTAAATCACGAGTTGAAAAACATCCACCTCCTAATAAGACTCAAGCCATTTCTCCTCAAGTTTAGGAGCCTACTAAGAAGAAATAAAAGAGTCGATGTTGCTATCTTTTTCGTGAGAAAGGACACTGTTCTTCTTCGTGCACTAATGGTACCTCATCCGACCCCATTATAATTGATAATGTTTATTCCCTTTGGAAGGATTATATTGGCAATGTGTTTGCTAAATATGTTGGTACTCAAAGTGGTGTCAAGAAAAGAACCATTTTTGGTGCCAAGCCTATTGCTACTAACCTCTTAGGACCCAACATGGTTGGGGACCAACAAGCTCAAACTTGATCAATAGGTGTTGTTGGAGGGCATTGGAGATTTGGCTATCTCATGAAGAATTAAGGGATCTTCATCAATTATACTTCCTCAAGCCAAGTCATTTGGAGTATCATGACTCTACCTTATATCCAATGTTCCTCCTTGCGGTGACTTGTATTTAAATTATTTATATACATTGAAAGTTGCTGGCACCCTTGTATTTGTTTGGTTTTGTACCTTACTATTGTTTGTATGTGTTGTTCTCTTTACATACTTATCTTGAGATCAAGTTTGTGTATGTTGGTTTGCACACAATATACGGGTTGAAATTTTTATCAACTTTCTTATATCTTATTGGATCTTTTGAGAGATTAATGGACTATCCCATTTTGGGGGACTGATGTGCTTTGGCACCTCACAATCCTAAAATTTATGATCATGATAAATTCAAATTATATAATGTCCATAAACTTTCTCTAGTTGGATTTTTATGTGCCTCTTGTTGAAAACAAATGGATTATCCCATTATGGGGGAGTAATAAGCTATGTGCATATTACAAGCCTAGAAATGCGAACATGTGACGTATTGCCACCTAGAGTTGATATTGTCAATTATCTTGTTCCTATGTGGCTGTTGCTCAAACAAGTTCCATATTTTATTAAATGTGTTTTCTCTCTCTTCTTTTTGTATCTTGTTTGTGAGAGAGTTTCTTGGTGCTTTGCATGATCGGTTATTAGTTAAAGCTATCAAGAATCTCTATTTTAGCATGTTTTTTGAACTCCTATCTTTTGCGACATGATTATGTTGTGTGAATATGATTGTAAATCTTTTCCATATACCACCGAGAAATATCTCATACATTCCTTGTCTTTGACAAGTGATAAACATTTGTGGTAAATTTATTGATCATATTTACATTGGTATTTGCTCGATAATTGTCTTGTTTCTTGCCAAGGATTTGTTTTGGTTTCACTCCCTTGTGTCTTCCTTGTACATTATGCCTTTATTGGGTTAGGAAAACCAATGATTCCATTCTTGTGCACTTACTTTCAAAGTCATACTTCTATATGTTGTATTATTCTTGGGGAAGCTATCCTACATTGAATAGAACACCATTCTTTACATTGGTATTGCATCTTATTGCTTTTTTTTAGCATGACTAGTGTTTTAATAATATATATGGAGACTAATGATCTCATTGTGTGCATTTTGTACCCAAATACAAGATCATAAATAATGCACAAATCTTGGAGGAGCTATCCTATATGCGTTTGAACACTTGTTTTCATAAATTGGTATTTTATCCCGATGACGTGTATCTTTGGAAGAAGAACATTTTTGTCTTGGTACTTTGTGTGCCATCTTGAAAAGTGTAGAGGGTTTGGTTTATTATTTGATCTTATTTTCTTTTGGCATCTTCTCAAATTGGTTTTCTCAATCATGTGTTGATTTGGGTTTTTGATATAATTTGGACAACTCTTTTGCTTGTCACTCTTGTAAGTGCCTTTTTTTTGGTTTACTTGGTGTTTTTTTCCAATTTGTATCTAGTTTGGTTCTTGAAAGTTTTGTGCATGTATATTTACTATATGTATATCTTTTAGCATGCTTACTTTTGTTGTTCCAATATATAGGATTAACTCCCTCAAATACTAAATGACTAAGATGTGCATGAAATTCAAATTCATATCAATATGCACATATTTATGTGGAGTTTGTCCTATGTATTGTAGTTACTATAACTACTTTGGACCCAATGAGTTTGGGTACCATTTTGTACTCGAATTTCGTCTTTAGGTACAATGGAGATGCATTGGTTGCTTTCTTCATTCATAAGGAAGGTGTTCTCACCATGGGATTATAGGAGTCAAGCTACAATGATTAATGAACTCACATCTTCTTCATCACCAATTATATCCTAGTAAAAAGTATCTACCTCATGCATACACTTCTAGCAAGCAGAGCATGTGCTAGCAAGCACGATCAAGAAAGGAGATCCAATTTGAGAGAGTCAAGATCGTCATCATATAGCTCAAGCGGAATTCTCAAGGCAAAGGCATAATCTTGATAGGTTTTCTATTTTACCGGTCTCATACTCTTGGGGAGACCGGGTTATAGGATCGTTAGTCGTACTATCAAGAGGGGCTCTCAAGTGAGTAACTTGATCGCATCTTTGTGGAGAGATCAAACCTTTTCATTCTTGGCATATCATCTTTATTGGTTCTTATTTGGCTTTTCTCTATGTGGGGTTTTGGTGCTTGTCGCGATCTTCATAACAAGGCAAGGATTACCGAAAAAGAATTTCGTAAGAAAAACTTGTTGCGTTTTCGGTGTTGGAGGTTTTACCGGTTGTTCTCTATAGAGAGGTTAAACCTTTCACTATTTGTTTTTAAGTTCCATTATTGTACAATGATGTTTCTTTTCATGATATTTTAGTGTTCGTCGTTGCAAATTCAATGAGCCAAAGATCATCGAAAACGGAGTCCGAACGCAAAAGTTTGTGTGTTTTCGGTGTTGGAGGTTTTACCGGTTGTTCCTTTTAGAGAGGTTAAACCTTTCATCATTTGGTTTTAAGTTCCATTGTTGGTAAATTATGTTTATTTGCATGATCTTGTAGAGCTCGTCATTGCGAATCAAACGATCCAAAGATCATCGAAAGCGGAGTTCGGACACAAAAGTTATAGACGTTTTTGTATTGGTGCTCTGCCGCTTCACTACCGGGCAAAGGTCGATAGTACCAACCCAAAGTACCGGGCGGGGCCAGTACTATCGCGTTTTCCAGTAACGGTGCTAGTTTGGGGCGAATTTTTGCCCAGTACTACCGGACAGCGTCCGGTACTACCGGGAATGCACGAAAACGACCCCAACTGGCATATTTCTGGGCACCTATTGAGGGGGCTTCTTCCCCAAAGGTGCACTAACTTCCCTAGAACGTTTTTTCTCTCTCTCCTACCATTGTTGACCTTGAGGAAGCTTTTCCCCTCTCAATCCCTCCCATGATTCTTGCATATCTTTGAGGTAGAAGTGATAGGAGATCTAGATCTGCATTTCCACCAATCCATCTCTCCTCGTTGTGAGGGGAACGTAGTGGATCTAGATCTTGGATTTCTTGGTGTTTCTCCTCCTTTGTTCTTCGTATCTTATTCCCCGTAAGAATTTGTTGATTTGTTGGAATTTGAGAGTGAAGGATTTGAGCACTTGTACTCTTGCCATTTGCATTGGTTGCATCGGCTTACTCTCTCCACGAGGATCCGTGGAAGTGAAAGTTTGTGGACTTGTTACTGTTGGGTCTTGGACCCTAGAAGACTTAATGATGTTCTTGGGAGCCTCCAATTAAGTTGTGGATGCGTTCCCCAATATTGTGGTGACGTAAAGAGCCTCCAATTAAGTTGTGGATGTGTGCCTCGATTGAAGGTTACCTATAGTGGAAGGTGAACTAGTCCTTTGTGGCGAGGTTTTTTGGAGAATAGGGTGAGGCCTTTGTGACATTGGGCAGGCCTCTTGTGGCGAGCTCACACCCCTCCAACGAGACATACTCCTCTCAAAAGGAAGAACTCAGGAATACATCATCGTCTATGTGTTCCTCGGTTATTTCTATACCTGAACCTTCTACTTATGCCTTTTACATTGTGATACCCTTCGTTCTTAAACTCATACATCTTGCTATCACCTTGTTACTTGTCTTTATTAGCATAAGTTATTGGTGCACTTACTTGAGCCTAGAATATTTAGGTTGTGTGCTTGTTAATTTAAACACCTAGTTTATTTCTGCATTTAGCAAGCCTTAACCGATTTTTTTAATCGCCTATTAACCCCCTCTAGGCGACATCATTGTCTGTTTAGATAATATTTCCCAATAAAAAGCATCTTTACATGTTAGTACTAGAATCAATACTATTTTCAGGCAAAGACAATAACCATTCTTTAGCTCTTCCTCTTAACGAGAAAGGAAATGATATTAATTTAACAATGTCACCATCTACCTGTTTATATTTTTGCATATCACATAACTCAATTAAGTTATTTAAATGAGAGGCAGCATCTTATCCAATACAACAAAATTGTTCTTTCATGACAAGATTCAACAAAGCATGTTCAATTTTATAGAACTCTGCTATAGTAGCAGGTGGATCAATTTGTGTGATATGAAATCATTATTATTGGTACTAGAAAGTCACAAAGCTTAGTGGTATCATTGGTACCCATGCTTGCAAAATAAAACAAGATAAACTAGGAAAGCTAGTAAAAGACTAGAAGCTATAAAACTTTTTTTTTGGATTTTTTATATAAGGGAAACAAAGCTAAATCAAAGTAAACTAAGCAAGAACAAAAGAAAATATAGAAAGTGGAAGTGTGTAACTACCCTAGCTGAAAGCTTGACGTCCCCGGAAATGACACCAGAAAAGATCTATTGACGATAGACTTCTTGCTTCTGAAGACGTGAAATCCCCGGCAACAGCGGTAGAAAAGAGTTTGCTAATGTGAGACCACACGTTCGTTAGGAGACCCCAAGAGGAAGGTATGATGTAGTGTATAAGTATTTTCCCCCCAGTTATGGAATCAGGGTTACCAATTCAATAGGACTTCGAAGTCTCTCAGTAGGTTGCTTGTTGTCTGGTGTTTCAAAAAGCGTTGACCTGCACACAAACACAAACTCTCTCTTGCTACAAACTTCCAGAGAAGGTGGTCAATCTTCCCGTCTTGCTGAAAACTAGAGAATTAATAGTATCGAATGGTTGGAGATAATTAATTGAAAATGGAACAACGAGCAAGTGATGATGAAAATCAAGTAAACGAGGTTGTAATCAATGAGGAAAATCAGACCCGGGGCCATAGTTTCACTAGTGGTGTCTCTCCTAAGAACAAACATGTTGGTAAACAAATTACAGTTGGGCAATTGACAAATCATGAACGTATAACAATACTATTATGAGGAGATAAATTTCACGGGTTCTAACAATGTAGGCATTAATTCAAGACAAATAGACCGCCATCCGATAACATCTATTACTAAAAGTCCATCTTGAGACAACAATCCAGCAAATCTCGCTGGTATTAAGTTGCAGCAACGAAATGATTGCTTGTGTGCAATAGAAAAATGCATTAAGAACAATAATTAATGTAAGCAATAATTCCCATCCGTAGACAAGAACACCTTTGTTTTCTCCCTAGTTGCAACATCTCATCCCCCTCCGGCACGTTTGTCACTCGGACGCAGGTTAAAGGAGGCATGAACCCACTATCTAGAATATAAACCCTCTCTTGGAGGTGCATACAATAACTTGGCCAAGGAAATCATAACATAACAGTGATCTTGATCATGTAGGATAGCTCACAAGATCTAAATATGGTGACACAAACTGAAGAGAACACCATCTAGCTACTGCTATGGACCCGTAGTCCCGGGATGACTCCCCCATGACACAAAGAGGGCTCAAGGACGCATGCGACAAGAGGAGACATCCAACTCAAGATATATGCACCACCGGAAGACTGCGCCCGAGCCACCAACCGCTGCATCCATTGCTACCCAAACATCCAAAATATGCATCCACCACGTCCGTCATGGTGCTCGTGGAGAGCCACCTATGCGACCCACCACTCGGGGCCTCCGCCCCGACATATGCGAACTGCAGCCCGTAGCGTGAGGAGCCACACACCACATGGCAGACATGTTGGAGGAGAAATCCTAGCGCACAGTAGCCAACTAGGGGGGCTGCCCTCCACCGGTGGAGGCACTAGCTCACCGGACACGACATCAAGATCACACCGGGACTAGATCGGGCCCGGAAAGCTCAGATCCGGCCTATAAAGCTCCCCTCCCCCGCCACACAGCAGCACTAAGGGTACTGCAACTGCCTAACTTCCACTGCCGCCATCGCCGGGAGACACGCCACAAGCTGTCGTGCCAACTTTCCTAACCCGGACCAACGTACAAGGAAGACGAAGGCCCGCCATCCCAGCCGCAGCCCCATGCCATCCACCACCATTACAACACCGAACCACCACCTCACCGCGTCGGCGGCGCCGCCGGTGCCCACCACCGAGCCCACGTCTCTGCCATGGAACGGTGAACCTAGTACATACGGGAGGGAGGAGAGACCTCGTCAGCGCCAGCGCCGCACGTGCTTCGGCCGACCACGCTGTTCAGCTGGGGCGATGAGGTGGTGATGGGGAGGAGACCGGCTAGAGGCAGCGCTAGGGTTTCCCCTGTGGCGCTCACAGGGAGCGTCCCACGGGAGGGGGTGGAGAGGATAGATTCGTCTCGCTATTACAACACAGACCCTTTCAACCTCTCCAACAAAAACCTACTCAAAATCATTTGCCTTATATCTAAAATGGAACTCAACACAATAATCTGTTGTATAAACTTTTTGAAATAGAGGAAAAACAGTTACACATTCACCATGTGCCAGCCACAAGATAGAATCTGGTGACATTACCTAAGAATTTTGAGTTCAAGTCATACGTATTTAGCGGCGCGTTTTTTGTTTTGTTTTGTTCATAGAATCTTGTGCTCCAAATAGGCATGTAAGCTAAGTGCTCCAAATAGGAGGCGGTAACGGCCCCGGATGCTAATCACACTATTTGCGTGCAACTAACGTCCTCACATATTTTCTAGCAGAGTGGTAGTACTCCACGGTTCTGGTGATTCACGCAAATGCGGTGGCCGTGACCGACCGAGAAAACCACCAAAAAATCTCTTTTTTCGACACTTGAAACCAAAGTTTAATATGGTGGAGTATATAGTCTCGTGTACCATGCTCGCAAAAGTACTTAAAACATCATACATATAGACACTTGTCTTTTTGGAATGGTGAATTATTGACACTATATACTTCTCTTTTTAGGGGTAAGAAACAGCTGGTGCTGAGATATTGACAAATGGGTTCTAGGAAAATAGTACAGAAGGTAGTAGCTGGTTTTGGACGCACACGTGTCATTGGTCATAAGACGTAAAATATGAATTTACTCGTGTACACATTTCGGTACTACTAGTATAAATGTACCCCAAAAGAACAAGTCTCATACATACCTCGGCGTGGTTACAGTAGACGGCCCTCAACTGTTTCATAAACGAATTCATGAGAAACACCATCAAATATCATCAATTCCCCGCCGGTCAAAAACACGTTACACATCCACCTTAATTTTACTCGGATGTTTTTCAGCCGTTGGATACCCCGGACGGTCCAAAACACGTTGGCCCCCACTTTAGCAACATCCAGCACAAATTGAACGAATTACAAAATGAAGGCGTTGTCTATCCAATTTTGTTGTTTTTTGGAAATACAATTAAAGCGCATTGGAAACTTTCGTTTTTATTATGGAAATGGATCCTCTGCGCATCTTCTCTCTCTAAAAAATCAAAGCTGGTGCTGCTGTTTCTCCTCTCCTCCTTTTCGCCTTTCAAAACCCACACCACGCCGAAAGAAACCAAAAACCTCCCCTTGCACACAGCGCACACGCAGGACGACGTACGAGAGAGCTGGTGGTGCGGCAGCGCGTGACGTGGGCGGGAGGGTCGATGGCGACGGCGGCGGCGGTGGTCGCGGCGGTCCTCTTGGCGCTCGCCGCCGTCGCGGCGTCTGCGTCCGCGGCGGCGGCCGGCGGGCCCACGTACGAGGTGCGGTGGGAGGTCGGCTACATGACGGTGGCGCCGCTCGGCGTCTCCCAGAAGGTTCGCGCACGCGCTCCCATCGTACCACCAAGAAGCCCATAACCGCCCCTACATCTCTGCTCTCTTTCTTGAATCCTTCTTCGGACATGTTCTTTCTTTCTCCCGTGGGTTTCGGGTTCGCCGAGTTCTTGGGATTTCAGCAAAGAGAAAACTCTCCCTTTCAAGTGTTCCTGACGTTATTTTTTTATAAGATCTTGTGTTAAAAAAACACACCTTTTCCTCTTCTTTTTTCCGCTTCTCCCATGCGCTGCTGCTTCCGCACGATCTCGTCGTGGTACCTTCGGTTCCTCTTGCAAGGGTTCCTGATCCGGTGGATTATCTTGTCTTAATTGTTTTTAAGGTTTTCTTTTTGACATTCGTGACACAAAAAAATCATCTGCGTTCGTGGGTGTTAATTTGTCTTAATTCAAGACACCGTAACGGCCTTAATTAAATCTCAAAATAAACCTGTAGTGACCTCGCGATCTTGTTCTCCTAGAAATAGGGCGTCACAAAAAAAATCGGTATAAACTCTTGAGGTTTACCTCTGTTTCTTGAGGTTTTGTTTCCACAGTACCACCAGTAGTATATTATCTGGTGCTGATTTTGTGACAAAACATCAGTCATCAGTAGGTTTTGTTTGTACATCGAGTTTATATGAATCCAGGCTGATTCATATCAAGTAAAAATAGATTTTGCGTGAGCAAGTCAACATTTTGGTGTATGAGATGCAAATATTTCCATGGCATGGATGCAAAATCCGTATACGATTAATCCTTTTTTTTTCTTTCTTTTTTTGCAGGTGATTGCAATCAACAACCAGTTCCCTGGCCCACTCCTGAACGTTACAACCAACTGGAACGCGAGGGTGAACGTCCAAAACAACCTGGATGAGCCTCTCCTCCTCACCTGGTAGCCACCATCCTAGATTCAGAAAAAACCTTCCTTTCTTCACAAATCATTTACCTGTAAATATATGTGCATGCATCTGATCATAGAAGTTTGTGAATGTGGCAAGTGCGAAAATGAATCTTTAGTAGTTTCTGTTTTTTGATGATTTCTTAGCTGTACTTCCATGCAGATATTAGGCATGGTCTCTTTCAAATGCTTTACTGTATTTGGATGCCTTCTGCATTTGGGGCCATTTATGGTGACTATCGGCAGATATTAGGCATGGTCTCATGCAAATGCCTTACTGCATGTGGATGCTTTCTGCATTTTGGGGCATTTATGGGCTTAATTTCATCATGCCATGGCATAACCATCTGTGCACGTCACTGTGCTTTCTTTCATTGATTTTATCAGCTCATCTGTGCATAATTATTTATATCCTTAGCTCTAAATGTACATTTGCTTTTGCAGAAATAGTTCACTTCTTTGCTGTGTCTGTATTTATATGGTCAGAAACTACAGAAAATACACCTCACTTTCTTACAGTGCGTATATTTTTTACTTGAATTAGATCAACATCCAGTAATCAATGTGCTACTTCTTAAGTTCCCTTTATGTATATTCCAAAATTTAAATGTGCAATCTGGACGTCCTTTGCACAATCTGCCATTCGCGCCAATTTTCCTTTCATCAAGATGAATGAAAAGCTCTCCTCTCTTATGCATGGCAGGGATGGCATCCAGATGAGGATGAACTCATGGCAGGACGGCGTCACAGGCACCAACTGCCCGATCCCTCCCGGCTGGAACTGGACCTACCAGTTCCAGCTCAAGGACCAGATTGGCAGCTTCTTCTACTTCCCTTCGCTAGGACTCCAGCGAGCCGCGGGCGGGTATGGACCGGTCACGGTGAACAACCGCGCTGTCGTGCCAATCCCATTTGACCAGCCCGACGGTGACGTCACCTTGTTCATCGGAGATTGGTACACCAAGAGCCACACTGTATGCCCTGATTCTGAGCCTTGTGTGTGTGTTATAATTTGCAGTTTAGTGATAGGAAGTATTTCAAAGATAATCTGATAGACCACTCTGAAGTTTATTGAGACCTGTCACTATGTTTTTCTTGATTCCTGGCGCAAGCAAGATATTGTTCCTGCAAGATATAGGAAAAAAATTAGTTCATCAGAAATTCATTTCTCAAATCGCTCATACATTAGTCTGATATAAGTGGCAAGAGAATAAGATTTTCTACAGTAAGAAATATAAGTATCATCTAATGAGTTGTCTGATCTATGGATTATGATGTTCTCATATCTTAAACATTTTGCCTCTTGTCCTTGAAATGTAGGAATTGAGGGAAATTCTAGATGATGGCAACGATCTTGGGATACCTGATGGGATTCTAATAAATGCAAAGGGCCCTTACAGATATAACACCACACTGGTTCCGGAAGGCCTTCAATACGAAATTGTTGGAGTTGAGCCAGGTAACCTGTCTTTGATCACACAGAAAAAAGCTTCTATTGGCATTTGTATGTGTCCCCAATTTTCATATTTTATATTTTATGGTATTTATTTCAGCTAGTTCTGTATACCAAGTTGTAGCAGAGAGGATTAAAAAATTCTATGCATGGTGAATATAATTGTCAACTGTTTGAGTTGGAATTTTGGGGGAAAATTAAATATCAAATTGTTACCAGAATGAATAAGTTACATTTAGTATTATACACAGTAGTGTTATGTACTCTCATTGTAAAAAAAGAGTCAGATTTCTTGTTTTTATAGATGTGAATCAGAATTGACAAGAGTCAAAAGAAACACGATCAGAAGATTAGAACTGCACTTGGCAGTGCCAAGATTGTTTACATATACATCTTCCTGATCAGTTATCACTACTGCAAATGCTTCCAAACTCTGTCATATGAAGTATAATGCTACAAAATTTCAATCCTCCAAACAGGAAAAACATATCGCTTCCGTGTTCACAATGTCGGCACCTCAACCAGCCTCAACTTCAGAATCCAGAACCACAACATGCGTCTCATAGAGGCTGAAGGAACCTACACTAATCAGCAGAATTACACCAACCTTGACATCCATGTCGGACAGTCATACTCTTTCTTGGTGACCATGGATCAAAACGCAAGCACGGACTACTACATCGTGGCGAGCCCAAGGTTTGTGAGCACCGAGGCTCGCTGGCATGATGTCAATGGTGTAGCAGTCCTGCAGTACTCAAACTCCAAAGGCGGTGCTTCTGGCCCCCTCCCTGACGCTCCAAATGATTTCTATGACAAGTACTATTCCGTGAACCAGGCAAAGTCTATCAGGTCAGAACTGATGAAATTATCAGCGTTGTCTTAATATCTTGTTCATATATAACTTACGAATTCCTTTGGCTCTTGCATTACAAATTACAATTAACTCTTTGCTGGAAACTTATTCTCCATGGTGCATCCTTGCCATTGTTGTTCACAGAATGAATGTGAGCTCTGGTGCTGCCCGTCCAAACCCACAGGGATCGTTCCACTATGGCTCGATCAACATCACGCAAACAATTGTCTTGAAGAATGAGTCACCCTTGCGTATCGATGGGAAGCGTCGAAGAACGATAAACAGGGTCTCGTACTCACCTCCTGAGACTCCACTGAGGCTTGCTGATCTCCACAACCTGACTGGGGTATATAAAACTGACTTCCCCACAACGCCAAGCAGTGCACCACCAAGGAGGGCTTCATCTGTGCTGAATGCTTCTTACAAGGGCTTCCTTGAGATCATCTTCCAGAACAACGAAACTGACGTTCAGACCTACCATATGGATGGTTATTCATTCTTTGTCGTCGGGTATGCAACAATAGACAAGGAAGTCTTTAGTTTTATGATATCCAGTCTTGAAACCAGCTAGTTACTCATGTAAATGAGCACTGCTATGTTCTGAATTTCAGGATGGATTATGGTGAGTGGACACCAAACAGCAGGGGTTCATACAACAAGTGGGATGCCGTCTCTCGCAGTACTACTCAGGTAAACACCTGTAAATTATCATCTGATCATGTGTCAAAGCCACAAGCTTATGAACAAAGATGCATCCATGGGCATTGTGAAGAATTCATGCACAATTCTATTTTTCTCCTTTTGCAATGTCAACAACAGGTCTTCCCCGGAGGGTGGACTGCGGTGCTCGTCTCGCTAGACAATGTAGGCATCTGGAATGTCCGTGCTGAGAAGCTGGATAACTGGTACAATGGGCAAGAGGTCTATGTGAAAGTCGCAGATCCACTAGGCTACAACGTCACCGAAATGATTGCTCCAGAGAACACTCTCTACTGTGGTCTGCTGGAAGACATGCAAAAGTATGTCCTGAGCTGAACACTTCAGTTATTCTCTGCACTGCTATTGAGCTGTGATTTCTTACCTTGTATTGTGACAACCTTTCAGGCCGCAGATACACCAGACAAGCAACAAGTCGTCAGGGCATGCCATGGCTCGATGGAGCGCCTGGCTTCTCACAACCGTGTCACTGATCGTCACAGCTGTGATTTGCAGTTACATTTGAAAAATTGCTAAAAAATTGTTATTTAGGCATTGTGAGGATTGATAGAAAATACATTTGGATGTGAAGCATATACAGCTTGTAACAGTAAGAGTTTATTTTTTCCAACGTATTCTAATGGTGACTCTGAATTCTTTGAGCATATAACATCTTGAGAAGCTATTTGCGCAAAGGTTAAAAAAGTATACTTTGGAATGAAATGATTGATTTAGTTCTCATTATATTGGTCAAATTGTATCAGGCAGGTATATTTCTCTTCCACATACCACGATGGTTTATTGACTCAAGACTTAATTAACAGGCATGATTGTTTCTAGGTTACAAGAAATTTTTATTTGTACTGAATTTTGGGCATGAGGACTGCATTTCCACGATTATTACACACAAGCAGTACAACAAATGCAGGTCACATAATACATTTGCTTCGCGTTGTTGATAGATAGACATATTCACATTTATCAGCTTGTTAAGTAGATTTGGGACAAACAAATATGTATGAGAATATATCTGAATCCATTATGCTATTTCTTGTGGCTTCCATCACGATTTAAGCTTGATTAAACCTGTTTGCCAAGAAAAAGGAAATTCACATTCAGGGCAATGACGTTCCAGCAAATAGCCAATCTAGTTACTCAACGAGATGCTCATTTCTTTCACATATATACTTTATTTTCCCCATTTGTTTTGAAGAAAAGATGCTGGATCTAGTGTGCCAAACCAAGATTACCTTGTTTACGGGTCTTGGAACAGGCGTATCTCCATTCGCCTGCTCCTGTCTAAGTATCGGACAGTGGAAATGTGCTGGACTCTCGCCTTGTCCTCGCCCTGGATACCCTCCATGAACTCATCATGCATGTCCACAAGCATCAGATTCTGCAGAGACACGTGGAACTCGATGCCATGCGGCGCCTTTTTGAGCTCAGGGAGTTTGAACAGCGCCAACCACTGGAGGTTTTGCATCGTCTGTCGCTCCATAACCACCGACTTGACATTCACAAGATCACCCATGACAAGCGTGTGAAGCTTAGGTAACCACCCGCTCTCGAAGAGCACACTCTCCCCATCATATGCGCCTATAAACTCGAGCACTGCCAGGTTGGAGAGATGGGAGAAGGATGCAAATGGATCAGTGCTCAGCTTACTTCCAAGGAGAGAAAGCTTCTCCAGTCTATTTCCAACTGTCTGAAAGAAAGGAGACTCCATCACACTCTGGTGCAACCTGCCTTCAAGGCGAAGCTTGCAGATATTCTGGGGAGGGGCGTTGAGGTCTTGGAAGTTGATGTAGTTCCCTTCAGCTGCTGCAACCTTCAGCGTGCGAAGAAACCGCATGATGCTGATGGATGCAGAGAACCTGGGGTAGTGCATGTTTCCGACATCTTGGATCGACAGTGTTCTCAGCTGCGTCATACTGCCCAACCGTTCAACAAGATCCACACTCGCGAGAACGCCTTTAAGAGTTTGCAGCTCCATTGACTCCCACAACCCCTTCGGAGTTTCAACACCTCTGAACTTCTCAACGACTCCAAACAGCGGAGTCGTCGTCTTCCCTGCAAGTAGGTGCCTCAGCCTCTTCAGTTTGGTGATCCCAGCTGGCAGCTTCTCCACATTGGTGAGGTAAACATCGATTGTTTGGAGGTTGAAAAGCTTCTCGATTGACCGAGGAAGCTGCCTTATCTTTGTTCTTCTCAAGCCAAGGTACCGCAGATTGAATAAGCTTGACACTTCTTCTGGTAGAACAGTGATGGCAGCATCTTGCAGTTCCAGAACGTTCAGGTACCTTCCAGTGCGCTGTGTGCTTACAGAAGGAAAAGAGGAACAAGAAGCATCAAACTGGTAGAGAGAGCGAAGGCGACAAGAATCTGAAACTGGCTCGATTCTATCACTGTGCTCATGGATCGACAAGCGCCGACACTTGTATTCAGATTCACTGGGCTGCCATTTACTATATGTCATGCAGAAGGTTTCCTTCTCAGATATGGAAATGGCCAATTCCCGCACGATGTCGTGCATCTGGAATTCTTTCACCTTTCTGAAGTGCTTCCGCTCCACAACCTTGAGCAAGCATCGGTCTATTAGCTCATTCAGGTACTCCTTGGCAACTTCTTCTATTGTTCTTCTCTTCTCTGGCTTGACAAGGCCCTCTGCCACCCAGAGCCTGACAAGCCTTTTCTTTGTCATCATGTAATCCTCTGGGAAGATGCTGCAGAACACGAAGGCATTCTTTAGGTGGCTCGGCAAGTGCTTGTAGCTCAGGTTCAGAATCTTCATCACTGAGTTCAGCTCCTGGCCATGCGATCTGTCGCACAATTCCCAGCTTAGCTGATCATTGTATTTACTCCACTCTACCGTGACCGGTTTCTTGAACGAGAGTGTGTTGCCTACATTCACTATTGCTAATGGCAAACCATCACATTTTTCTATGATCTCTCTGCCCAATGGCTCCATTTCTTGGGGACAAGATCTATCCCTGCAGCTCTTAAATGCCCATCTGCAAAAGAGACTCCAAGAATCTACCTCATTTAGCTTTTGCAGCTCAATAACCTGATCTTCACTTGCTAAACAAGCAACTTCTTTGATTCGGGTTGTTATTACCACCTTATTTCCATTGACATTATTGTTTCCAATTATGCTTGCCAGGTCCATCCAAACATCTACACTCCACACATCATCCAGTACAAGCATGAACTTTCTCTGTTGCAATGTTCTCTGTAGGATATGTAGGAGATCTCTACCGTTAAATGTGTCGATGTCAGATGGACATGCACCTTTCAGGATGTGTCGAATCACTTTCCTTATGATGCCATAAGCATCGAACTTCTGCGATACTGTGATCCAAATATGACAATCAAATTGATTCTTTATCATCTCATCTTCATACATGATGTTGACAAGGGTAGTTTTTCCGGATCCCCCCATGCCCCAGACAGCAATGACTGAGGTCGAGCTTACTCTTGCAGTTAACCATTGCATTAGCTTTGTTCTTTCTTCCTCAATGCCCACCATCTCATTTGCTGGGTAAGAAAGATAATGAGGAAGGTGATGATCTTCAGTGCTGGTCAAAGCTCTACCACCACCTGGCAGTTGAATCTCATATTGCACCCGCAAATTCCGTAGATTCTGAAGGTGAGATTGCAATTCCTTGAGCTCTCTTGCAATTTTGTGCCAAGGAGCCTTCCCGAGTTTACGGAAGTAACTCAGGAACTCTCCGGTAAAGGATTTTCTGTTGTGTTGAACAGACAGGTAGAGAAACTCATCCATGATATTCTCTATTTCAAATGCTAGCTTCCTTACTTCCTGTAAGTAGACTTCAGTGGGCTCATCATAGCCTTCCTGGTTTTGTGCTTGGCGCAGGAATGCTTGCATCAACTTGAGCTCAACTTCAATCTGCTTGATTCGGCTCTCGATCTCGCTTATTACTGTCAACTTCGCATCTAAACGTGCAAACATTGTTATGCTTGCCGATGACGCTAAGACAGATCCAATTTTGCACAGAGTGACAAACACCACACCTTCTGCCATTTTGTATTCGTTTATCTGGCATTAAATTTTTGGTGTATTAGAATCAGTTAAGATCAGTCTTAATTTATTAAATTAAATATCATGAAAGAAATGGTGTGTCACTTCCTTGAAAGTACGCATACAGTCCACGATTTACCAAAGTAAGTCATGAAATTTCTGGAACACTAAATACGGCTAGAATTAACTAGGAATTATAAGTAACAGTTAGAATTAACTAGGAATTATAATAAACATTATTAAGCTCAGATTAGCAGGTTTGCTTGAGGCAATTACTTGTCTGCACTATTTCCCTAGTCCACCATTTGGAAAAAATCGAAATAATTTGGAGTATTCAAACAACATGTATTTGACAACCCACAAAACTTCAGGTCAAAATTCAAGCCACGCAACACGAAATAAAAAAAAAATGAGCTATGAATATCAGTACACAGCACATGAACACTGCCCATTTCAGATTTGATATTATGCGCCGTTGAAATTTGTCTTATATGTAGACTGAATTCCCACCCAAATTTTGTGGCATGGTAGATACATGTTATTTGAATGATATCTTTCTTTGGAAAAATTTCATTCCTTTTTGAATGGTGTAACAGGGATCTCTGGTGGTAATTAACAAAAGATATTACCGGAAGGATCTATATTTCTTTTCTTTTCTTTGGGTACCCGCCGGAAGGATTATATATCCTGTTTCTCGCAGTATCCTAGAGCCAATCTATTCGGCAATCAAAGAAATAAACGGCATACATGCAAAGGAAAATGCCTCTAAAACAAGATCGATGGAGCATTGCTTACCTTCCGTCCTTCCCTCTCCTCCCGCAAACCCCTAGCTAGTTTCCTCCCGACCCGTCAGACGTCGACGCGCCCAATCCCCAACTAGGTGACCCCGCCCGCCGGAGTCCAAGCGTGTCTGCTCTCCAAGGAACTGGTCGGAACCCCGTCCCCATGGCGGGGCTACTGGGCAAGGCAGAGTGAAGAGGCAGGGAAGAAGATGGCCATACACAGTTTGTGGTCACCTAGACTTTGAAAAATTCAAGTTTTCAGATCCGACGAATGTCATTGCCGCCCCAGCCTTATATGGTACCGCATCCGGGTATTATACTGTGCTTATACAGTCGTACTATTCTGTAATCTAACAAGATTAGTTTGACCTCTTCACGATGTAGATTTCTTAGCACGATTTTATAAGTATTTTGTCGATGTGCCATATTAGTTAACGAAGAGAGATGTTGTAACTTTGGCTAACATACAATAATTGCACGTCACCGTATGTAAAAAAGTTGCTAGCTCAATCACATGTTATTAGATACAACTTGGATTAATTGTCACTTAAATTTTTGTGACTCCTATTAAACCGTGGCAAAGATTTTGCACACATACATAGCAGTCCGGTCAGTACTCTGGAGGAACACTCTCTTTTGGAAGTATACTTTCCTCGAAGACTCAATAGTTTGAATTGAAGTAGGGAAATAAAATAAAAATTCTAGAAACAAATATGAAAATAATTGTGTTTTAGGAAACAGAAAATTTGTTGTTGCAAAGACAGACACTTCTTAAATAA
Source organism: Alopecurus myosuroides (assembly GCA_028641055.1). Taxonomy (NCBI): domain Eukaryota; kingdom Viridiplantae; phylum Streptophyta; class Magnoliopsida; order Poales; family Poaceae; genus Alopecurus; species Alopecurus myosuroides. The sequence continues at coordinate 96,776,466 of CM054062.1, forward strand.
AGAACTAGAAGGAAAAAAAAAACAGAATAAGAAACACATGAAAAATAGCGATATATACTAAAAAAAATGAAAATATGGGATGATTGAAAAATCAAATTAAGTTAATACTCCAATATAAGTTAGCAATTTCACCGGAATTCCTGTTTTACTAGATGTTTCCTAAATTTCATGGTTTTCCAATATATTTATGATATTCTTAAAATATTTGCTAATTGTACCGGAAAGATTATAATTTTCCTAAATATATTTTTTTCCTTCCTTGGGTGTTTAAACATAAATAAAAACTTGCATTGTCTGAGCTGCCATGTGTCTAAAACCACTAGCACATCATCGTCAAATCACGTTTAGTACAGCTAGAGATAAGATTTTGATATTTAAGGGACTGAGACTTAATAGTATTAGAGTTTCTGGGACCAATCCTTTACTTTCGCACTAGCAGATTGATCAAAAATATACCTACTCCTACACACGCACAAAAAAAAATCTTTCTAGCATATAGTCTCCGATGTGTTTGTTCAAGCAACTACTCCCTCCATTTCTAATTATAAGATATTTTAGATATTGCAATGTGAACTTCACTAAAATAAGTGAATGCACACACTAAACCCCGTCTAGATGCGTACCAGCCATCTTTGTCGGATAAAAATATCTCTCGCCGTGTCTTCCAGTCGTGCAGACATCTCCAAAAAAAAGGTCTCGATTTTTCACACACATTGTAACGTGGACCACGAACGGAGTACAAGTCCATTATTGACATGTATAGAGATTTGATTATGCAAAAGAAGAGAACTGAACGGCTCAGATATAACAATTAGATTCCGAACGCAAAAATAAAATATCAAGGAAATATCACTTGAAACTAACCCATCACCACCGTACGTTGTAAAAGAAGAAGAAAACATGTTGTAAAAAAGAAAACATAATCCAGGCAAACCCTTCTTAATGGGAGATAATTTGCGTCTTATTCTTCCATTAGGCCGCTGACGAGTCGCAAGCAGTAGCACGCTTCCGTCTCTTCCATTGAGATCTGCACGAGAGGAGAATGTTTATCATTACACTCTTATCATTTGTACAAAATCAAAGCAAACATATTACGACTAGCGCTCCCATCCTAGTAAGACTAGTAAGAGTTGTAAACTTGTGATATATACCATATAACCAATTGCGAAAAATATTTGTAACATATCATAGTGACTACAAGTTATAAGCTATTTGGACGACAGTTCAGTGGATACCAGGGTACCAAGGCATGTCTGCCAAGGTCCAGTCAAAGCCACGAGAAGACCAGGTCAATGCCACGAGCCATTCTTGGCTCCGTACGACCAAGACCCTCGCGAGGAATCGGCCCTCGCGAGAATCGCCCCCACAAGGAGGAAAGAGTAACAAACGACTAAGTCCCGCACGAGGAGTTGGTGCACTGTAGCGCCAGTGACTCTGCGTCAGAAGTTCATATGTCTCTGCCTCCGCGGCGGAGTGACACACGCCTGCATAAGTGAAGGCGACAGACAGGTGCCATAGGGCGCAGACGCCAAAGCTTGCCTCTTGGGTGATTAAAGGGCACCGTCCATCTGCGGCGCTAAAGCGCCGTCCAAGACCTTCCTCTTTGATGCTACAAGACCATGATGGCAAAGCGACCCTCCCAGAGCGTTATCCCTGATGTCATCGAAGAGGCCAGATGCCTGTCATGGACCAAATCTTTAATCGATGGTGGACTATGTCCACGAGTAGCCTAGAGTCGTACGTCTGTACCCTCCTTTGGCACCATGTGGTATCTCTTCCCGCCAATGAATTGGGGATAAGGACCAGTGCCACTATAAAAGGAGGGAGGCCACAACCGTAGCAGAGGGTTCCAACCTAGCTAGAAGAGCCACACCATTGTACGGCAAACTTATTGACGCCGTGCAATCCATCAGATAAGCAGGAGTAGCTTTTTACACCGCACGGTGGTGTGAACCTGGGTAAATCGACGTGTCTCCCTCTCTGTGTCGTGCTTGTTGTGTGTCCCATCGCCAAGAGCTTTAGAGGACTCGTGAGTGACTGCGTGTTCAGCCCATGTGTTCGAACCTCGTTTTCTGTTGGTAATATGTTCGCTCAGACACGAATGCCGAACTTGCAACCTTGCACCGTAAGAATAAGTATTTGATCGTCTCCTGTCATTTGCGTTTAACAAGGTTGTATTTAGTTAAAATAATCCCTTTACATGTAATATTTAGTTCATGTTAAAACAAATTCTTATTACCAACCATCGCTTACTACATGGAATCGAGCGAGAATTTTCTATTCTCATGTAAATTCCAGCGAAATTCATTCGACGTTTGCGACAACTGGATCAAAGCCAGTGTCGCAAGTCTAGGTCCAACCAAATCTCGCCTGAAGGTAACATTTGCTCGTGGAGACTACATAACCATACATATTGTATCGCTTTTATGATGTCCAATATCGTATAGAGCTAGATATTGTTATTGGAGTGTGGTGTTTTCTAACCATTTTTTATTATTCTATATGGATGCTCCCATGTTTTGTCTATTTGAGGGCATCTGAACACATCTAAACCGATGGGGAAAGGTGCGCCCAATGGCACCCCTCAAATGCCCCCCCCCCCCCCCCCACCCACCCACCCAAACGGACCGGCTACTTTCTTCTGAAAATTTCCAAATTGGACACAAATTTAAAACAAGGGAAATTTAACTAATTTAAACATGGGGAAAATTTAACTAATTAAACATAGTTCCAATACACAGGGCAAGTTTAACTAAGTACATAGAAAATTTAACTAAAGAAACTAAACAAACTACCAATCTGAGTAGTGGTCCACAACGATAACGACGGTTTCCACTTTCCACCCTTCAAAGCCAACCCCTCGGGTCATTCTTGGGCTCGGTTTGCAGCGACGACGGCTCGGTAGCAACATCTATATGGTGGCATGCAAAGATTTATTTATTGCACTATAAACTTATATTATCTTGATATATGTGATGTTACAGTAACTAGCTATGTTACTCTATTTGTTCTCGCTTCATTAATTAGTCACCATATCATTTTTTTGGTTTAAGTTTTTTTTGAGGGAAATCTTTTTTAGTTTAGATGGCACTGATATTACTAACTATGTATTCCCACTTTGACCAGCCTTACTACCCAACAGCCTAACGGGTGAGCTCGCGTCTGGATGCCAAGCCAAGGCGGAGTGGGCTTGGGTGTCTGGACTATAAAGCCCACGGGAAAAAACTGAGGTCCAGGCCCTACCAAAGCCCTTAGGGCCGTGGGCCGTGCCTCATCCTTAAAATCCCAGTATGACAAAAAAACTCGGTCCTGGCTTTTAGGGCCAGGCCTGAGATGGCCAGGTATAGTCTGGACACAAGAAGGGGCCCGCTTTCAAACCGATGGAGATGGTCTTAGACTAGTCACAATGGGGAGTATCATATACTAGTATCATGCATATGATACTAGTCTATGTTACCACTTCCACAATGCATAGTAACATATTTGTGGTATCATATTTATTAGCTTATAGACTCATTTTGTCTTGGAAAGCGTTAGGTTACGGTATCTACCTATGATACCACTAACATATCTCTCCTCATTAAATGAGTGCCACATCATCTTTCTTGCCTATGTGGTACTTATGATACCACCTATGTTACTCCCATTGTGGCTAGTCTTAGCAGCCGTGTGAACTCGTAGAAAATCTAACGCGTCGGGTCGTGAAACCACGATTTCAAGGTTGGTGGTATGAACGGGGAGTCCATTTCAACACCTACTGAGAGCTTGACTTAGCATAAGTCAGCGTTTCCACAGGTGGCGATCCGAGTCCACTGCACAAAAGAAACTGAGCTAAAAGAAGAGAGGAAGAAAACCAAGCACTGAGCAGATAAAAACTAAACCATAGTACACGGCACATTCAAGTCTGCAAGGTTGACATATTTACTTATTTTAGAAGAACTGTGAATAAACATTGTCGCCCGAAACAACAGAGGAGCGTAAATACACTGCATTGTCGTGACATTTGGAAGAACTCAACTGAACACTGGTGACCAGCTGACTGATTAGCGATTAACATATTTGAAAATCGCATCAATATTTTGTTGCCCATCACTTTCCAAGAAGAGTAAGAAACACATAAAATTGTAGTACTTCATCATATATGGGCGACCAATTCAACAACCCACGTTTGTAACTACTACTCCCTCCGGTCCGATAAAAATGTCAGGAGAGTGATCTGCGTTTAGTACAAAATCCTTTACCAGCTCCGACAGATTTTCCGGACCGGATGGAGTAGATGTAATGGAAAGAAACTGTCGAAATGGATTGTGCCAGTACGCTGTTGCATCTTGGGTAAAAACTACTAAAATGCATGCCCTCTGCTTGCTTGTACCCGGCATGCTGTTAATTTTACTTCAGAAGAAATAAGAGAAAATGCACAATGTGAAAGCAGATGCGAGTCCGTCGATTCAAAACCACAGCGATATGTCTGCTTCATGCTCGTGACCGACACTATCAGCTCTGGTGTGTCTATGGTTTTCTTCCTCGATGTGGCAATAAACAAACCTGAGGGAGCGTCTGTTTCCTCCAGGTGTCCAAGATGGTTAGTACTATTGAAAACAGTCATCCAAGCTGCCACCGTTACCTGACCCTCTAAGCAGTTCAAAGAACTTGCGCTTGGCAAGGCGAAATTTACAACATCAAAGGAGTACAGAGTATGCTTGAAGTCAATCATGTTCTAGCTTCCGACAAATTGTCATCCCGTCCCCAATTGGCACCTGTAAAACCCCTCAATAATACAATATCAGTCTTAATTACGATCAGTACCAGAACACACGACAAGTACACAGGATATGACGCGCTAATTCATGGTATATGCATATCAAATGAAACTTTGAACCAGTTGAACAAATATAACTATAGTGAAGCCTGAAGAGGACTGCGGTGCTCCACACATTTAAGGGGTGTTTAGATGCGAGGGATTGCGAAAAATTGAGATTTAGCTCAAATTCGAACTAAATCCTAAGGTCCTCAAGATATGACAGTGGTTCAAAGATGCCTAGACAAACAAATTTCTGAAGTTTTGGTTATTTACTGTACTGGCACTGCACTACTGCGCAGTAGCTTGCTGGTGCACAAATGTTCTAAACAACAGAACAAAGTGCAGATATTAAGGTATATATCAAGGCTTCACAATCACCATTCGCAAGCGGTGACTCATAAATACACATATGAGGGGTGGAGAGAGGAAGGTACCATGCTGATATTGACACGTTTATCGTCCAAAAGTTTCTTATTGAAGTCCCTTATACTGATTGTCTTTGGGTCATTCACCTATGTAAAAAAAATGCCAGACATGTTATCTAATCTCTAATATCTACACCGTAACATCTTTATCATGGCGAAGATCAACAAAAGAAAGAAAAAATAACTTACTAGTGGATCAGCGACCTTTCCGTACCACAGAACATTGTCCATTACAATTAAACCACCAGCTCTTACCTGAAACATAACAAAATATAATGCTCAACATAAATGATGCGATCACTGTGTACAGAAATTATAGCTACAATCATAATAGCTGTACAAGGATAGGTAATCTTCCACATTATTATGAGAGAACGCTATGGGGAACCAGGAACACAACAGAAGCTCAGAGACCACATGTATTATAGAGCAGAACAAGCAAGCCCCAAAAGGTAAACTGCATGTCGAGTCTTACTAGCTTAAGTAGAAGTTCAAAATATTCCACATACATTCTCTTGTCTGCATCAACGAATGCAAAGTCATAGCTAGGAAAAATAAGGAAAATAAATGATTAGTTAGAACATGCAATAGGTCAACTAATATGATGATGGAGTATACCAAATAAAAATTATTATACCTGGAAGCTTCACCAGAGTCAAGTAACGACCTTAGGGAATCCACAGCTAAAGCATGCTTTACATCAACCTAAGAATTTTCCAGACATGCAAGAATAGTAAACCAAGTAAGCAAGGATACAAATTGGTCCTTGCATATAGTGTGGCGTACATTCCAAAGGTTTTCAAACAAGGGACAATATTTCACTTCAGGTGATCAAAATCATTGTAAAGTAATTTTATTGGTTAATCCTAGACATTTTAGATTCCCTGCAAAACTAATATGATGTATTACAGCATTAGATAACCTACAGTGGGCTACTTAAGTCGGTATAAAATCAAATAAATCTAAGAACATATGTGGAAATTAAATAATACTGAAAATTCAAATTTGTCATTTTTCTTCAAATTCTGAAGTTTCCCTCATGATCGCATACAAAGACAAGTTCTCCCACCTACTGAAACATCACATGCAGTTTACTGGAAAATTCTAGCTAAGGAAGTAAGTGTTAGGAATATGCAACTTGTATTCCACGGGGCCAAAGGCCACAATATATAGTACATGTACAGGTGGCAATATGCAGGGGACCCCCTATGCAATAGGGAAACTACTAATATACACATATGTCTCTAACACCCCCCCTCAAACTCATGGTGGATAAACAACACTGAGTTTGGAGAGAAAGAAACTATGCTGTGCTCTAGTCTGGGCCTTCGTAAAGAAGTCCGCCAACTCTGAAGGCACATACTGGAGCGAAATAATCTGATCCTGCACACTAGCACGCACAAAAGAAGCATCAACACCAATATGCTTGGTAAGCTCATGCTTCACCGGGTCACGTGCAATACTGATAGCACCTGTACTGTCAGACAATAGATCAGTGGGTGTCGTAACGGAGACACCAAAATCTGCAAGTAACCACCGTAACCAAGTCACCTCAGCAGTCAAAAGAGACATCGCTCGTAACTCAGCCTCTGCACTCGAACAGGAAACTGCGGTCTGCTTCTTCGTCTTCCAGGCAATGAGAGAACCACCAAGAAAAACACAGTAAGCAGACAGTGACCGGCGATCCATAGGATCACTAGCCCACGTAGCATCAGAGTAGGACTGGAGCTGTAACGAGCTAGAACGAGGAAAGAAGAGACAAAGTGAGATCGTTCCACGAAGATAGCGCAGAACACGAAGAAGGTGACTATAGTGAACCGAGGTAGGAGTAGAAACAAACTGACTCAAGATATGAACAGGATAAGAAATATCTGAACGAGTAACAGCTAGATAGACGAGACTCCCGACAAGATGTCGATAACGAGTCGGATCAGAGAGGGGATCACCATCGGAAGCACGAAGAGAGAGATGGAGGTCCATAGGAGTCTCAGCAGTACGCTCATCAGTAAGAGCGGCACGAGTAAGGAGATCATGAATATACCGTTCTTGGGATATATAGAAACCATCAGAGGTAGATGAAACCTCAATCCCAAGAAAGTAACGAAGCGGACCAAGATCCGACATAAGAAACTGCTCACTCAGACGGGCCTTAACAAAGGCAATATACTCAGGGTCGTCACCGGTGATGATCATGTCATCGACATATAGAAGAAGGAGAGTGCGACCACGAGGAGAGCAGTGAACAAACAGCGCAGGATCATGAGTACTCGGAGAAAAACCAGCAGCCATGACCACAGAAGCAAAGCGCTCAAACCATGCACGAGGGGCTTGCTTAAGGCCATAGAGAGAGTGACGAAGACGGCAGACCATGCCCTCATCAACAGAATACCCAGGTGGTGGTCGCATATAGACCTCCTCACGCAACTCACCATTAAGAAAGGCATTCTTAACATCAAGCTGAGACACAGACCAACGGCGAACAGATGCAACGGCAAGAAGAGTACGAACAGTGGTCATGTGAGCGACAGGAGCGAAAGTCTCATCATAATCGCGGCCATGCTCCTGCTGAAAGCCACGAGCGACTAGACGAGCTTTATAACGCTCAAGGGACCCATCAGAGCGAGTCTTCACCTTATAGATCCACTTACAGGTGATAGAACGAATAGAAGGAGGGAGAGAAACAATCTCCCATGTACCGGTGCGCTCGAGTGCAGCGATCTCCTCGGCCATCGCAAGCTGCCATTCAGCCTTCTTCCGCCCTTCAGGGTGGCATTCCTCTTCAGCGACTTTGTGATCGCTCTCCTGACTATTCTGTGTTGCGTTTGTTTGGTTGTGTTTGCTATGTTCTCCTCGCTCCTCGTGAACGCACCAAACTAACCGCTCAGTCTGTTGAGTGTGTTTTTCTCGGATATAGTGATGAGCATAAGGGCTATCGTTGTTGGGATCCCGTGGCTCGTCGGATGCGTATTTCTCGGGATGTGACTTTTGATGAGTCTCGACCTTTCTATCCGCGATCGACCTCCTCAGAATAATGAGATCAAAAGGACGCTCAGACACAGAATCACTATGAGGATATGGTAGCTGAATCTGCTTACCAAGCCTACAACCCATACAATCCAAAGAAGTATTTCCGAAGACAGACCCCAGAACACCACGATGAACAAGAGACGAGAGACGAGAACCACATAAGTGGCCTAGACGATGATGCCACTGCTGAAAAGAGTTGGTGGCTGCGACAACAGGGGACGAGAGACTGGTGGCGGTGGCAGCGGAAGGAAGACGAAGCCAGTCAAGCTCTCATAGGCCATCATGGCGTCGGGGGCCAGCACCAAGCAAAGCGCCCGTGCAACGATCCTGAACAGAACAGGAATCAAAATCTAGAGTGACCCTACAACGAGAATCAACAATCTGACTACCAGAGAAGAGCTGCATGGTGAGTCGAGGAATATGAGCAACAGAAGGAACATGAAATGCAGAACTGCTAAGAGTGCCTCGACTAGCAACGGGGATAGGAGTACCATCAGCAGTACAAACAGAGACATGAGACTCGACAGGTAGAACAGAGCTCAAAGCGGAAGAATCATAAGTCATATGAAAAGATGCTCCGGTATCAAGAATCCAAGAGGATGTACCTGAATGAGAAGGCGGTCTCTCAATGCCAGAAAAGTCAGCCCAGCAGTACCTGTCAGTGAAGAGTCCCAAGTAGCAAGCAGGCATCGAAGCTGCGCAATCTCATGCGCGGTCAAAGCCGCAACTGAAGAGCTCGACGTAGACGCATCGACCAAGGAGGACCAATCACCAGCATGCGTGGTAGTCGCGCGGGGAGGCGACGGAGAGCCGTCACAAATACGTGCACAAGCCACTCGAGGAGCCGACGAAAAGCCAACCGAATCATGTGCAAATGCCGCAAGAGTCGACGTAGAGCGGCAAGTCGACACAGATGGAGTTGACGTAGAGCGACAAGTCGGCGTAGACGGAGTCGACGTAGGGCAGCCACAACTGCGGGCAGAAGCCGCGAGAGTCGACGTAGAGCGGCAAGTCGACACAGAAGGAGTCGACGTAGAGCGACAAGTCGGCGTAGACGGAGTCAACGTAGGGCAGCCACAACTGTGGGCAGAAGCCGCGAGAGTCGACGTAGAGCGGCCATAACCGCGGGCAGAAGCCACGAGAGTCGACGTAGAGCGACGAGTCGGTATAGACGAAGACGGCGCAGAGCCATGAGGCGAAGTAGAGCGGCCGCAACCAGGCACACAGGGTGTGAGAAGCGATGTAGACCGGCATGCGAACGCCGCCATCGGAGAAGGCGTCGGAACAGGCAACAAGGACCGGGTAGGAGCAGCACAAGACGACGATTTTTTTTTTTTTTTACCAAACAGATGGTCAACGCCTGATGGAAGAGGAAGCTGCACGAGCGCGCACGACCAAACAAATCGGCAGCAGCTCGCAGCGACCCAAAGGTGCACCCAAGATGCAGAACGGGGGCAGACCTGGATGCTCGAGCGATTGGAGGACCAACGACGGGGGTCGCGGCGGCCGGAGGTAGCTGGGAGACTAACGGCGACCAACCGGACGGCGTCGGCAGCTGACGGACGGCGTCGGCAGCTGACGGACGGCAGCCAGGGACGGGCCGTACGGGTACGATGGCGAGCTGCCGGCGAGAGATCGCTCACGATCTGTACTGCAGACGAGGCAGAGGCGGGATTGAGAGTGGTATCTTTTGAACCTGTACGAGAGATTTCGGGAGGCAGACGACGGCGGCCACGCTGGGCGCAGCAGCCAGAGGTTGAAGACAACCTGTACGAGAGATTTCGGGAGGAAAAAAAAATATTTGCACGAGTTGCGCGTGCGGGAACCCTAAACTTGCTCTGATACCATGTTAGGAATATGCAACTTGTATTCCACGGGGCCAAAGGCCACAATATATAGTACATGTACAGGTGGCAATATGCAGGGGACCCCCTATGCAATAGGGAAACTACTAATATACACATATGTCTCTAACAGTAAGGACCAAGAAGTAAACCACAAACATGAAAAATCATGTAGTTAATTTGTTCGACCAAATAATCTCATAAAGCAAGGTGCTGAAAATAATCACCTTGTGTTCAACACCAGCAAGTCGGTAGTATCTCTTGGCAACTTCTAGACATCTTTCATCCCTTTCACAAGCAACCAAACGACCTGATTCAGGAAGTGCTAGTGCGATAGCCAATGATGAATATCCCTGTGAAAAGATTCAGTTGAATTTCAACAATTTTATAGCTTTTGTACAGAAGTAGCTCCTTCAAAAGGTCTAGAATGACTGTTAGTATATATTTATGCGAAAAAATGATTACTAATAATTGCAACACTTGACATACACAATGCATCATCCATGGTATTATTGTCAAAACAGTGTTTCAAGATAATAAAACATATGCATAGTTCAGGCTTCAGCATTCGGAAAACCATGAAAGGCTTATTGTATATGCTATGGAAAGATGCAGTACACTAGTTCTTATTCACACATACATATGTTTATTATTTTCAGGTAAAGTGACTGAGACGTGACTGATACAAGAGATGTTTAAGATGATTAGCTAACCCCACTCATGTCTATTAGTTCATGTCCACACATACACACATGGACTATTTTCAGGTAAAATGACTGTTAGCAGAGATGTTCAGGATAATTAGTTTAACGTACTCATGTATACAAGTTCATGTTCAGTTATTCGTACATAGAAGTGTGGGTTCTATGTTGCCTGCTAGGATAACACATCATAAATTAGTATAGCATCCATGCTTCGGTTACAAGTATTGAAAGTGTTTGCTTGCCTCCAAAGGTCATTGCCCCAGATCTCTTTCAGGCGTCTAGACGCAAAAGAAGATGCGTGCAGGACGCTATCTCGGACTTCAAGTGGATCACGGATTTGTCCCTGGACAACTTTACGACCCAACACCTGTCTCAGTTTGTCCACCTGTGGGGTCTAATCCAGGAAGTGACCCTTGCGCCGGGCACGGACGATACTATCACCTGGACCCTCACGGCTAATGGGGTATACACGGCAAAATCTGCTTACAACGCACAGTTCATTGGCGCCTCTTCCTGCCCTTTTATGAGCATTATTTGGAAGACTTGGGCCCCTCCAAAATGCACCTTCTTTGCCTGGCTGGCCGTGCAGAACAGACTCTGGACCTCGGATCGCCTTGCTATTAGGGGGTGGCCTCACCAACCGACTTGCCAGCTTTGCAGATGCCAGCCGGAGACGGCACGACATATCCTCTTTTGAGTGTCGCTATTCCAGGCGTGTTTGGAATGCCGCAGCGGTATGGCTCAAATGCCCTAACCTAATGCAAGACCTGGGCGATACCAGGGCAACGGTGTATGAGTATTGGAAGATCATCGCGTCAACGGAATCACATTCCCCAAAGGGGCTAAAGACGGCGATCATCCTAATCACTTGGGAGCTTTGGAAGGAGAGGAACGCACGTGTTTTCAACAACAAATTCTCTACGCCTGCCGTGCTGTTCCAACGCATCCAAGACAAAGGCAGGAACTGGATCCTTGCTGTTGCTGGAGCGAAGAAACTGGCGGAATTAACTGTCTGAGTTTTCGGGGGGTTCCCCCACTTTTTTTCTGTTTTATGTTGGCCTAGGCCGTGGATGTTTGCTCCTTCTTTATCAATAAAAAAGGCAAAGCTTTTGCCTCGCTTCAAAAAAAAAAGTGTTTGCTTGCCAAGGGTGGAAGTCACGAAGTTCTAAATAAGAAAAAATCACATACAGTAAAGACGCCGACTTCAATGCATCTCTGTGCCCCAAGAATTTGCACAAGCATCCCCAGAAGCTGAGCCTGTGCGGGAGAAACCTACCAAGACAAAGCAGCCAGCTAAAGTGACTTATCATTGTACAGAAATTTGGTAACATATCTAGGAATATATGTTATCTTTAAGAACTGAAACGAAGAACTAGACAGTGTATATCACCAAAGGGAAACAATAGACACACATGCATTTGATCACTCCATGCATAGTCAGAACACGCATTAGTTTGAACTTGCTAACAATTGTAAGAACATAGTAAGGCACTTCAAAGAAACAAAACATGTTTATTTTATAAAGGGTTTTATTAACTCAAAAGTCACATCAAGGCGGTACAAACAGGAGAGTTACAACCGGCCTAAAAAAAATTAGTGCTGCGGTTAACTTGCAAACGTACAGAAACAAAACATGTGGTGTTGATAAAATGCACATCATGAAAAATGGCACACTGAAGCTGCAGCTAACTTGAAAATTCGGTGTTTGGGTCTTAACACGTGAGAGGACACAGTCGCAACAATGCACCTTGTGTAGTTGTGTTGTACTGACAATCTAAAGACTCTAAACCGTGACCGCAGTTCATGTATGCTATGTACCTGCATCTGGCTCCCTCTCATGGCCGCCGTCTCTTCTCGGAGTTCCCGGAGAAGCTAATAATCAACCAGGGTAGGATAGAGAAGCACGCATTGTGTGAGACCATAACCGAACTGCAGCAAAAGTCGCTCGGAATGGAAAGGGGAAGGAGAAGCGCACGGGATGCTCGCGGACGTTGGCGAGGAGGTAGTCGTATAGAGGGGGCTCCATGCCCAGCTGCTTACGCCCGCGCCGCGCCTCCTCCACCGCCAGCGCTGTAGTAGTCGCTGATGCTGACGACGCTGCCGAGGAGGAGGAGCACAGGCTGCTGCGGCGGCGGTGGCATGGCGGCAAGCAGCTGCCTAGAGGAGGGGGAGTGGTGGCGGAGGCAGCCAGGGTTAGGGATCGGAGGGCGCGAGGAGGCGCCACGCCGAATCCGAGAGCTGCGGCCGCCGCCGGAGGAAGGGAGTGGTGAGCCACGGCGGAGCGACGCATCGCTTTTCTTTTCTATTTTCTCTTTTCGTCGGCGAGGGCCAAGCGCGGATGAGCTTAGCTTCTATACGGGGTGGGACCCACGTGTCGGTGAGATGAACAGGAAGCTGCCTATACATGGGCAGGGATGGCAATTTGGCGCGTTTAGAGCATCTCCGGTCGCGCTCCCCAAAGACCCCCGAATCCTCTTCATGTCTGGACAGCCCCCGAGCGCGCCCACTCGCGCGTTCCATTGGGCTTCCCGTCCGGACGCTTCCTTATTCCCGTCCGGCAAACTCAGCCCAACCCCGCCTCCCAGGGGTTCCCGTGGGGGCTCCGGACGAGTCGTTCGGCGTCACGGGCCCGTCTTGCCAGCGACACAAACGCCCACCAAAAATCCTCCAGGCCCTCGATGCGACCCGTCAATGTAGCGTTCCCACATTTAAATAATGTAAGAACATTTGTGTTAGTGTGCTAGTCCCTGAATCATTTGCTAGCACCACAGTACAAAATGAAATATCATGCAAATGCATCAAATTCTATTACATCGCATGATCCAGTCTTTACAAAATAGTGTTACAACTTGCATAGTCTTAGAAGACTAGCAGAAAACAAAGAAATACAGCGGAAAACATAGTACAACATTGAGCCCATCTTCTTCATGTGACATAGGCAAAACATGTTGGCGATAGTCTCGAGATCCTAAATGAAATCCTCACTCGTCTTCAGAAATACCTGCAATATGGAATATGCAGCCACAAGGGAGTCAATACAATTTAATGTATTGGCAAGTAACACTATGGTGGATATAAATGGCAAGACTAATACTACATGCTTATTTGGCTGAGTGGAGTTTTGGCTAAGTTTGCATAAAGCAAGTTTTCTCCTATCTCTTTTGTAAAAGAAAACTTTTCTTTTTAAAGGGGTGGCATCATTGGACTGAAATCCAAGCACCACAACTACTGTTCACTTGGTCAAAATTTTATTTATTGAAAATGGTGATGAGATTCTTCCGTCAATCCTTGTCCAGCTGCTCATAGTTGTCCATAGCCGGGGACACGGCTAAGATCTTAGTTTGTTGACTCTACAGAGGTTGTGCACTTTCATCCTTTGTCTTCAATTATCCCAAACATCCTATACACCCGGAGTGCATCATGGAAAGGAGAGAATTGAGACGAGATCTTTCAGAAGAAGAAGTCCAAACCCACCGGCAAGACCGTTCCACCTATAATTTTGCTACATCTGCTAGTCAAGCCTGGGCTGAACTCTCACAACTTAGTTGATCAAGACAGAGCCCATATGTCAAAAGGTTGCACGGTAAGCTACTAGACTTAGAGGGACTTATTAATCTCTTTGTTCCCGGGTGGCCATCCGCAAGTGACAACCTCAAGTGGAATAACCCTTAGATAAGGGACCTGATGCAACACTCAACATAAACCAGTCTTACCACTTCCACCCAGGTGGTTTATTTATTAGTTATACTTTTCCTGAACATCTAGTAAAACAATTTGTAACATTTCATAGCATCTACTAAGTTCTAAGGCTATCAAAATAACAAGGGTAAAAGAGATGGCTACACACTACTAGGATAATAGCATAGCATAATATAACTTAGTAAAATTTTCTATCAATGCATACTACTCAAAAATCTACTAATGCATATAGAAAATAATGGGTAGTTGATGATGTGTTACTTGCCTTGTTGAAGTTGGTGACGAATTCACACTCTTCACAAAAGATCGTTGCTCTCCGTACAATCTATTCATTGAAAACACAATAACAAAATAAACAAGCATCCTAGCAACCAAACACTTAAGTGGAGAAAGCAAACAGAGCAAATAACATAACAAAGGAGTTGGACCAAGTTGGCTAGGACAAGTTCAATGTTTGAGTTTGAAAGATTCATTCCCTAATTGCCCAACACTTCTTAAGGGGTTTCCAAGAGTTAACTAAGGATGTCTAGTTTGAGTTTGTAGGGATCAAACTTTATTGAAAACATATTTATCTAAGAAGTTCCAAGAGTTCACCAAGGTGATCTCACTATTTTAACTAAAGTATCACAATACAAAGTGTAACACTTAGTTGTTTTCATCAAAACATTTGAGTGATCTAAGTTAGTACTTCCATTTTGGTTAAGGCTAGGTCTAGGTTCAACTAACTTCATAACAAAGGAGATAACAAGTTAAAGTCTTGGTATTTTCCATTTGGGTCAAGGGCTGGAAAAAACAACTTGTTATTCTTCAACTTGTGTGGATGGCTCCAAGTCTTCACATGTTTGTCTTCTTGAAGATCATCTTCATGCTTCTATTGTAGTCTTTTCCTTGGATGGATTCTTCTCTTTATCTTGATAGATTTCTTCATGGATTTCACTTCACTAATTTGGTTTGGGTATGGGATGGGCACAAAATACCACTAAGTCAAGAGAGAAAATAAGAAGAAAGATAGAAAGAGAGAGGGAGATGTTTTCTTCTGGATTCTTCACACATGTACTTCCTTGATTTTATTCTAGTGGTGGAGTCTTTTATTCAAAATTTCTTCATTGATCCTCCTTGTAGCTCTTCATGTTGCCACCAAGTTGAAAGTGAAGAGCCTTCTATTGCTTGAGTCTTGTTTTCCATTTGCTAACTTGATGGATTCTTGAAGCAAGAATAGGGGGATGGAGGAGTAGATAGAAAACTATAGTACTAGTGTTTGAGGTTCACTACTTGGTCTCTTATATGGTTTACATACTAGGGACATGGTCTTGGATTCAAAATGGCCACAAAAAACAATGGTAGAAAGAATAGAAACAACATCTAAGGCATGATCAACTAGTGGTTCACTAAGATGGATTTTTGGTCCAACATACAAGGAAATGGTTCAAGGTTGTCCAAAAGGTTTATGTACTGATTTATCTGGTTAAAGGTTACCAAAAAGAACAATAATGCAAAAGGAACTCTATTGAAATTATTTATAGAATTAAATCTATGTCAAATATACTAAATTGTACCACTTAATTCTAAATTCCATTTTTAATTGTTCAAAAATTATTTTGGAACAGGGGATATGAAAGTACACATCCTAAGGTTTCCAAAAATATTTTATTTGCAAGTTTTTGGATATGTAGAATTTGAAATATGCCAAAATTCATCAAACATGCATATTCAAATTTGAACCAACTTAACTTTATCAATTTTGAATTTGAACATTACTAAAATATTCTACACATTCTGGGGATTTTAAAAAGTCTAAGTTTGCTAAATTTGGCCAAGTGGTTAAGAAGTTATGATGGTTGCAAGTTATAGGGACTATTCTGCAAAATTGCCATTTAAATTTTGTTCCGGAATAAAATCCAGAGGTGGGCTGGGTTCAGATCTGCTATTTGCCGCGCAGGGCGACGGACAGGGACTGGGCCTGGGCTGGTTTCACGCTGCACCGAGCGACCAATTGATTACTTAACGCGCGGCATGCGTGGCGCTCTCTGATTCGCCTGTACCTGTTTGGTAAGTGATCTAATCGTGGCCCTCCATTGTAGATCTAACGGACAGGAAGAGAGAGGGGATTACCATGGAGGTTAGGTCGCCGGAAAATGGCGAGCGCGGCGGCGGGGTGCTCGGATCTTCACCGTGGGAACGCGACAAGGGGTCCTTCGGCTCGGGAAGACCACCGAGAGACTCAGCGTTGCACGGCGGGGAGAATGGCGGTGACGGTGAGCATTCCCGCGTTGTGGTTCGCACACGCGAAGCGGAGGGGGCTCGTCGGGCTCCGGTGAGCTTCGGAATGGACGGCGCGGCGGTTTTCTGCGAGGAAAAAAATCAAAACAGGACCTTAGAGGATGCGCCAGAGAGAGGGGAGGAAGGGAAAGGGAAAATCGGGGCGGGAGACCTTCTGTACCGGACAGAAATAGGAGAAGACGGCGGCGGGCCGAGGTAACTCCGGTGAGGGATTGCAGCAGCCTCGGGGCTCGTTTGGGAGATAGAGAATAGGGGAAATGGAGAAGGGAGATGGGGCTTTAAGGGGGTGGAAACGGGGCAGCGTTTTATGATCGGAAACGGCCGCAATCAAAGAATTGATTCCTCTTCAAATCGGCTAGAAATGGTAGGAGGGAGGTTGATGATGAGGTGACGTCATCATGATGTCATCACTGCCCTTTTTTGTTTTTCTTATTTCTCTTATAATTTCTGTTTTATAAATCCAAACAACCTCATTTTAATTTCTAAAAAATTGTAATTAAATTATCTACCAAATAGAAACATTATTTTGATGTTTCCAAACCAATTCAATTTTTTATATTTTGTAATTAAATTTAAATCACTAATAGTACTTAATGTTATTTTGAAATTTGAAAAATTATAAAATGATGTTATTGGTTAAATAAAATTCCAGAGATGTTGTACATGTCAAATATAATTTTTAATAGTCATTTTCAAATCATTTTCATATTTTATAATTTAGGATATGAAGGATTTATTAACAGTAACTTAATGCTATTTTTAAAACAGAAAATTCAATAATTATAAAAGTGGTTTAAATAAAATTTAGAAAGAATTCCACCAGCTTTAATATTGTTTTCAAGTACTATTTTATGTTATTTTCAAATAAAAACATTTTATGAATAGCACTTTATGTTTTCAAACTTGAAATAACATTTGCATATCAATATAAATAGTTGTTATTCTCATAAAATAATTTGAAGGCATAAAAATTGTAAGAGGTAAAAGTTCTCTGGTTTCATAAACTATAAATAATTTTTCAAGTAATAGTTGATTTGAAAACATGTTATAAAATAAGGTTTTCTAAGAGAAACCAATTTTCTTTGAATAATGAATATTTATTTTGAAAGATATTTTAGGGTTTATGGAATAGAGGGACAATGCATTCTTAACTCCAAATTTATTAACATATGTGTTGTTTCCTTTTGTTTCTTGCATCTCAATAGGTTTTTGGTGACTTGCATAACAAGAAAACAAAAAGTTTCATTTTTTAGTGATTTTTGGACTTTCCAAAAATCAGGGATGTTACAGTCAATCCCTTCCCGCCGTTGCCTCCCTCTTCCCGACCTTCCTAGATCCCTCGCCATAGGCACCATGCTTTCGAAAGGGCCGCCGAAGACCGCGAAGGCCGGCACGCTCGGCATCAAGCACCGCGTGCTACAGCCGCGCCCTGCGAAGGAGCGCCCGGCGGGCATGACCGACGCCAAGTGGGAAGCCGACCAACACCGGCGGGACATCACTTCGAAGGAGCGACGGTTGCGACGGGAGAGGACGAACGCCCGGGCCGCGGCGGCGAACATCGACATGCTGGTCGGCGCCGTTGGAGGAAGCCCGGGAGGCGGCTCGAGCTCGTATCCTTCGGGGTCGCCGTTCCCCTTGGATGGCACGAGCACGCCGCGTTCCCAGTCGAGGCTTTGTCCTAACCCAGGCCTCTCCCCCAACTACAACGAGTCTGGCGGCTACGCGTACGGCTACGGTGGCAGCTACGGCGGGTTCGACCCGAACGCCATGTTCGGCGGGGGCGCGCCGGGCGGCGCCGGGACGGGCCTCGACCTCAACGAGACGTACGAGGCATCGCCAGGAATGCGCTGGGACGGCACGATGTCCGGGCAGCCCCACTCCGGCTGCACCCTGTCGTTCGACGACGACGCCCGCAACGCGTTTGACGACCAGGCGCCCTATGGTGGCTTCGATTTCAATTCTCAGGCGCCCTTCGGCAGTCAGGTACGGCCCGACCTGCCGTCTCCATGTCTCCATTGTTTTTGCGCCCACCCGTTGTCTCCATTGTTTGTTCTCCGTTGATGTAGACGCGAGATGGTGGCGGGAGTGCAATTGTCGAGGAGGAGCAAGACGTGGAGTACGCCAATGACGAAGAACAATATGGTGGCGGTGACGATGTGGAAGAAGTCGGCAAGGATGGGAAGAAGAAGAAACTTGGAAGTCATAGCATAGCGTGGGACGTCAAAGAGGACGAGTACTTGATTGACTCGTGGAGTGCCATCACCCATGACGTGATCACGGGAACCAACCAAACAAGCGACTCTTATTGGAAGAGGATCATGTCGGAGTTTGATGAGCGCAAGTACCAAATGCCATATGTGGAGTTCGTCATGGATCAGAATCAAAGTGCACTAGCCCATAGATGGTCCGCAATCCAAAAGCCGGTGAACAAGTCTCAAGGAATCTTTGAGAACATTACGGCGAGGTCGGAGAGTGGCAAGAGTGCAAAAGACCAAGTAAGTTTGTGTGTCTCATCTTGTCCTATGCTATCAGAACATTCATGCATTTTGTCTAATCTTGAATTATCTTGTTGCTAGATTGTTGATGCTCTCACCTTGTACAAGGCGGTCAACGGATGCAAGGACTTTGTGTTTCTACATTGCTTCAACAAATTACAAAACAAAGATAAATGGAAGAAACAAAGACTCTGACTAAATCAAAAGCCTGGCGATGCTTAAATTGATGAGTTTGTGATGAACTCGGAAAGGCCAACGGGAAACAAGAAAGCCAAGGCATCCATTGCGGCGGTGACAAGTTAGGAGCAAATGCACGCCGCCATCGGCAAGGTCATGGTGAACGTCACCAAGAACTCCGCCGAGAGACGTGCCGCTACCGAGGCCAAGTGGGTGAAGTTCTCCAAAAAGACGGACAAGAAGATCGAGAGCGAGGCCGGCAAGGCGGCATCCAAGAAGAGACAAGGGGACTTCATGATACTCACCAGCATACGTCCAACCTTGATCCGAGGGCGAGGGTTGCGTGTGAGCGTCTACGTATCTACGCCGAGATGGGCCTCGGTGCGGACGGATCAGCGCCCACGGCAACCAATGCGATGGTATTCTCGGCGCCCACAGAGTGCCAGACAGCGACCCCGAGTGGCGGCAGGAACGAAACACCGGTCGGCATCCAGGGCGCCGAGTTCGCCGGCGACGACTTCCTCGGCTCCACCCCCGACCCCAGATTCCTCGGCTCCAACAATGTCGTCAACGTCGATTGATACTAGAGCTTGAACGAATTTGTATCGTTTTGTAATGCCTAAACCTTTAAATTATGACCTAAAAACATAATTATGCAACGCTTTATTTGAACAATTAAAAATTTGGTGCAAAATTGCTTTTGGGGGGTTTTCTTGGGGCACCGAGTGGGGAAGGGGCGCCCCCGAGGGCGTCGCGCCATCCGGACGAGCCCCCAAAGGGCCTCTCCGGGGGCCGATCCGGACGGCAACAAGGGAGCACGACTGGAGATACTCTTAGGCGGGGTTATCTGATTGATGGCTCCCAAGTGCAGGAGATCAAATGTAGTACTTTTCGAATTAGAAAGGTTGTCGAACCCACGAGGAGCAGAAGGAACTGGTAGGTAGAATAGCAAAGAAATAATAAAAGCAACAGGTGTTTTTGTGTTTTAATTGTGTAGTGCAAGTAAAGTAAAATGCGGAAAGTAAATTGCAGAAAGTAGTAGGTCTCAATGAGAGACAAAACCCAATCCTCTAATGCGCAAGAGGACAAGCTCAAGTGTGTGTTTGTGTCTTATATGTGGAAAACGTTCCCGAGGGCTGCACGGATTTAGCTGGCATAGTGATTCATTGCATAACATGTTTGTATATCTTGTCTAGTTTTAATCTTCTTCGGACGGAGCCACAAATAGGAATAGCTAAATAAATAAACTATCACCCCTTATGATGGATCACGTGGCCAATTAAATGACAGCACGAGAATTATTAAGACATGATGTCCCACCATAGCCTTATGCTCTAAGGTCCCCGATACAAGTACCCTCATAATGCAATTCAACGACTCTGTCTCAAGTTCCTGTCACCTAAAGACATCATCACGTCACTACACTACGGTGTTCTCCTATGAGCCCATGTAGGTGAAGTGTTGTACAGTCGACGTTCGTACAACACCATCATAGAATCACATAAAAGATAAATACTAGACCAAATAACAACTCATCTCATGTAACAAATCATTGCCAATTCATCCTATGCCCTCAGGAACATGCGGGAACTACTCACAACGTGCAAACATGATCATGTATAGAGACATACGTGGTACAACACAATCTGAAACAATGGATCCACCACCAAATAATGACAAGTACTCAATCCCAAACATGCAACGGAGTACAATAACACGTATCTAGGGTGTAGCAATGATCAAACTATGAGGGGAACGGAGTGGATCACGGTGATGGTGATGGTGGAGATGCAGGTGCTGGTGAGGATGGTGATGGAGATGCCTCCTCCCACGCCAAGGAGGAGATGGGGATGAAGATGGGGATGATTTCCCACTTCTCCGGAGCTCCGGAGCAGCAGGATCTGTCTCCCCCACGGAGAGTTTCGAGAGTTTCGCCGCCCTCGCGGCTCTGTCTCGTCTCGGGAAAATTAGGGTGTTGGTTTTCGGGGAAGACGGAGTCGTGAGAAAAAAGACCTCGGGGAGGAGGTGCTGTGGGCCCATTTGGGGGCCCCACACGCGGCCAGGGAATCTGGCCGCGTGGGCTACCCCCTTTTGGGCCTCCTGGCCCTCCTCCTTTGTGTCTTGTGCCCACGACCTTTCTCCCAAAGAAAAACTGACAGGGTTTCTTTCCTTTCGCAATTTGGATACCTGTAGCTCCTGAAACATCAAAAACATGAAAACAGGTGTTTTCTGACACCCAGAAATTAAATACCAAAAATAGGGACTTTGTAGGAAAGTCCCATAAAATCATCTAAAACATGCAAAACAATGACATAACATTGATAAAACATCCCAATAATGCCTATATGGAGGGTATAAATGATGATATAAAATGCACGTATCAACTCCCCCAAGCTTAAACCTTTGCTCATCCTCGAGTAAATAAGGACATAGATCATTACATGCATCAATGGACTTATGGTTGATAAATAAATACGGGCATTGTATCATCATCATGTTCAGTTATAATGCAAGATGAATGAATAGAACTCATACACATAAGGATAACATATTCGAAGCTCTAGCAAACACCTCATACTTTTGAAAGCAAATAACCATTGTATGTTGGACAATCGAATTATACTCTTTAATTTGGAGAAAGATAAATGAGTAGAGGTAAAACATGATCAAGTCTCATTTAGTTTCCAAACTATTCAGCTTAAATTACTAATTGTAATGTGGCATCTATTGGGCTAAGACTCTCATTGCCCCTTTATCATTAGCATCTTAATTTATGAATGTTGAAGTAATGTGGTTGACAAGGTGTTGGTTGAATGTCTCATGCCCTGTGAATGTTCAATTAAATGGCCCTTTGCGTCAATACGATTTACTTGTTGTGGTATAGTGTTCATATTTGTGGTGAACATGCTCGAAACAAAACAAAATATTTTCATGCCGTTTATTTTTTTTAATTTTTATTTGTTTTTGGAAGCACGAAGGTTAGTTCACACGTCAATAACTCATAAGTCTCAATTAGGTCGGTTTATCAACCCAAACACCATGCATACATTAACAAACTAAGAGCATCTCCACTTTTGCCCCCCCTAAAGCTCATTCCCGTCCGGACCGGCTCCGAACATGCCCACTCGCGCGCCCTAATGGGGCTTCCCATCCGGACGGACCCCAATTCCCGTCCGGAAAAACCAGGCCAAACCCACCTCCCAGGGGTTCCCGTGGGGCCTCCGGACGACTCGGCGAGTGACGTCATAAACATATCCTTAATTTCTGATGTTCCATGTTGTTTTCTTATTGTTTCCCACATGTTTGTTACACACTTTATGTCATTTTATCGATTTTACGGACTAACCTATTGACAAGATGCCACAGATCCAGTTCCCTGTTTTATGTTGTTTTGGTTTCAGAAAAGTTGTTCTGGAAATATTCTCGGAATTGAAAATTCGAAGCCCGTAAGTCTTAGAATTCTTGAAGGTTCCAAGGAGTCCCGAAGAAACCTGGAGGGGGGCCTCAGGGGGCCCGCACCATAGGGCGCCCCCTGGCCACGCCGGGGGGTGGTGTGGGGCCCCCAGGCCTCCACCGCCTTTGCCCTTTCGCCTATTTAATCCCCCGAGACGTAAACCCTAAATATATTCCACTTCATCCTGAAAAACACCCGAGGCCGCCATCATCGTCATCCCGAGACCGGGAGGGTTCTGGAGCTCTCCCCGGCACCCCGCCGGGAGGGGAATTCATCACCGGAAGGGTCTACACCACCATGGCCTCCTCCAAAGTGATGCGTGAGTAGTTCATCCCTGGAGTACGGGTCCACAGCAGTAGCTAGATGGTTGTTCTCTCCACTTTGTACCTCATGTTTAGATCTTGTGAGCTGCCTATCATGATCAGGATCATCTTTATGTAATGCTACATATTGTGTTTGCTGGGATCTGATGAATGTTGAATGCTATGTCTTCTGATTATCAATCTATCATGTTACCTTCATGCTTATATTATTTATGATCTTGCATGCTCTCTTGTATTAGTAGATGCTCTAGCCATGTAGATGGTATTGACTCCAAGAGGGAGTATTTATGCTCGATAGTGGGTTCATGCCTCCTTTTCATCTGTGCTCGAGTGAAAGAAATGTGACGGATGGAGGATGTGTTGTTGCCATTAGGGAGAAAACAACGTGGAACCTGCACACAACACAATCAAAATACTTTGCCCCAACGGTACAGTGAGGTTGTCCATCTCACCGGTCTTGCTGAAAACAATGATTAGACGTATAGTGTGGAAAAACAGTGTATGCTTGCATAAAGTAAAGAAAGCAGGAAATTGTTGTGGTTTCTTTAACAGCGTGGAAAAATGGACCGGGGTTCGTAGTTTCACTAGTGGTGTCTCTCCATAAAAGATAGCATGCTGGGTGAACAAATTACAACTGGGCAATTGACAAATAAAGGTTGCACCGTAGCGCACAATATGACATGAAGATTACTATGCTGTTTAGTGCGGGCATTACAACAAGATACATAGACCGACATCCATCTGCATCTATGACTAATAATCCACCCTTAGGTTATCATCCGAACCCCCTCAGGTATTAAGTTGCAAGCGACAGATAATTACATTAAACAAAGTGTGTAATGTAAGCAATAATTATGCACGCGGGCACTCTCACCGCTGTTTTCTCCCTAATGGCAACAACACATCCTCCCCCTTCACGTTTCTGTCACTCGAGCAAGGCAACAAGGAGGCATGAACCCACTATAAAGCATAAATACTCCCTCTTGGATTCACTAGCAATTACTTGGCCAGAATAACCACTATCAAAGGAGAGCATGCAAGATCACAAATAACACATGCAAATAAAGACTATAATCAACTTGGCATAAGGTCAATATTCATCAGATCCCGGCAAACACAACATAGAGAATTACATAAGATCAATCTCGATCATGATAGGCAGCTCACGAGATCTAAACATGGAGGCATATGAGGAGAAGACAACCATCTAGCTACAACTACGAACCTGTAGTCCAAGGATGAACTACTCACGCATCACTCCGGAGGCAGGCATGGTGATGAAGAGGCCTCCGGTGATGATCTCCTCTTCGGCAGGGTGCCGGAAACAGCTTCAGAACCCCCCTGATCTGGGGTTGACGATGACGGCGGCTGTGGAACTTTTTCGGGGATTTTGATCAGGTGTTTAGGGTTTTCCATCCGTGGGGCTTAAATAGGCAAAAGGGCGAAGGCGGTGGCGCTCCAGGAGGCCCACACCTATAGCTGGCGCGGCCAGGGGGCGCGCCACCCTAGGGTGTGGCCCCCTGCTGCCCCTCTCCGGCTCCTCTTCGGTCTTCTGGATGCTTCCGGGGAAAATAGGACTTCCGGGCTTCGAATTTTCCAATTCCGAGAATATTTCCAGAACAACTTTTCTGAAACTAAAAAACGGCAGAAAACAGGGAACTAGCTCTGTGGCATCTTGTTAATAGGTTAGTCCGGAAAACGTATAAAAATGCTATAAATAAGAGAGAAAACATGTAGCAATTGGCATGGAGCATCAGAAATTAGGGATACGTTTATGACGTATCAAGCATCTCCAAGCTTAGTTTCTACTCGTCCTCGAATAGGTAAATGATAAAACAATAATTTCTGAGGTGACATGCTACTAACACAAACTTGATCAATTTAATGTAAAAGCATATGCACGCTGAGATCATAAAACTTTAAACACCGACATGATAAATAAAACTTTAATAATAAAGCATAGCAATTACTTTGCATCACGAAGAGTAACTCAAATAAAGTATCATGAATAATAATGCAAATAAAGGTGAACGTTTGTTTCAGGTATAGAGAAAGCATGGCAAAGTGATATTTCGATAGTCCTTAAGAGTGGGGAAAAAATAAATCCCAGGGAACCTTCAAAGTTCAAGAGGAAGACTAGAACAAATAATTTAAGAACAAATAATATCACATCATGAAGTAATTATTGATGCTTATGGGACAAATGCACATAGAACTCAGAATGGCAAAAATGCTCTCTCAACTGTGCATAAAGTTAGAAGATGGAGACTCAACATAAAAGTAAAAGAAAGGCCCTTCGCAGAGGGAAGCAGGGATCACTCATGTGCTAGAACTTTTATTTTATTAAACTGAGGTATTAAAAGTTTGACACTCCTCCCATCCATCTTTCACAAACCATGGCTAACCGAATCCTCGGGTGCCTGCCAACAATCACATACCATGGAGGAGTGTTTATATTTTGGGAGATGTATGCTAATGTCAATGAATGGCAAACAGAAAATATAGTACGTCACAAGTCACCTGGATTCACAAGAGCGGCTCCCATGGTGAAGGACGCAACTGGTGTAGAAGGTCATCCCTCTTTCTCTTTTGTTTACACAATTTTGATTTGACTGATAAATCAGGGGCAAAATAGTGAAGAGAATTTGTATGCATTAATTTGGGGCTAGGCACCCCGCTGCCAGCTCTTCTATCATTTGGATAAGCGGATGAAGCCACTAGTCCAGGGTGTGAAATCAAATCATCAAGTGAGATAAAGATTCTCTATTTACGTCTTCATGAGCAAAAACAGGAACATAAAGCAGGAGTAATTTTGAAGGTTTTAAAGGTAACACATGAGCAATTTACTTTGGAATGGCAGTTAAATATCACATGTAGGTAGGTATGGTGGACACAATGGAATTTTTTTGGCTTAAGGGAGTTTGGATGCACGATTAGAGCTCATACTCAGTACAGGTGGAGGCTAGCAAAAGACTGGGAGCGACAAATCAAGAGAGCATAAGAGCCATAATCATGCATAGCGACATAAGCATCATTAATTAAAACATAAGCAGTATCACAAGTTCAAAAACTAAGTGGTCATGGAGGCTATTCGTGACTGGTTTGTAGTCATAAACATGGTGTGAGCATGCGCCAAGTCAACCAAATAAAACATTCGAAAGAGAATACCATATATTGATGTTTTACTATGACAAGAACAACTCATGAATCTTTCAATACATATTAAACACTCTCAGATATTTGAGGCTAATCATGCTAATAAATAACCACAAGGATTTAAAACTAAAATAACATTTAGCATGGCATGAAAAAGTCCTAGCCACAGTCTATACAAGCTTCTACTAGTACTGTTATAAATTCTACTTCAAGCAACAGTTTTTTTGTTTCTCTCAACAAGCACTATACAAAACATGATTTAACAAAAATACTCTTTATGATAAAGCAAGCAAACATGATAGTACTCAAATAATACTACTAAAACTAACATCTCTAATAAGAGATGCATGCAAAACAGGAGCTGAATAAATGCAGCAGCTAGACAGAGATTAAGAATACAACGTATTCTCATGAAAAAGCGGAGCGTGTCACTCTCCAATAAAAGAATGCTGGGGTCTAACCAAGCTTATTATGAAAGTAAAAAAAACTGAAAGAAAAAGCAAAAGCAAAAGCAAACTGAAAACTAAAATGAAAGACGCTCCAAGTAAAACACATAAGATGCGACCGAATAAAATTATAGTTTCACTAGAAGTGACCTGATAATTTGTTGATGAAGAAGGGGATGCCTTGGGAATCCCCAAGCTTAGACGCTTGAGTCTTCTTGGAATTTTCTTGGACGTACCACCGGGGCATCCCCAATCTTAGGCTTTTCACTCTTCTTGATCACATCATATCATCCTCTTCTCTTGACCCTTTAAAACTTCCTTCACATCAAAATTCTCACAATCTTCATTAGCAATGTTAGTGCAATTGAAATAATAAATTCACATGGTTCAGTTTCAACACAAGTCTAACACTCAAAAACACATTATCTACTATCACAACTTCTTTCAAAACTCTTTTTCTCAAAAGAACACCAAAAGAAAGAGATTAAGATGCAAATGCGATAGATGGCAGAAATCTGTCAAAAACAGAACAACAGGTAAAGATCGATTTTTTCAAAAATCTTATGTTGCTCAAATCAAAAAGTGTTATTATAAGAAAAGTTGCGTATATAACTCAGGATTAAGCAAGAACAATATCAGGTCATTTTGAATTTTCTGTGATGTTTAACGGAAATTACAGTGGACAGCAGAAGTCTGTTTCCTGCGCAGAAATCCGAAATATAGTGTCAACTTTCCACTAGTGGATTTACTTGGCTCAAAAAAACTCAAAAGAAAAGATACAGTGGGGTTGCTAAGGAAATATAAAACACCCAGGTTCAAGCACAACAAAGAAAACAAAGGAAAACTGAAAGAAAACATAGAAATAAAACGAGTTGTCTCCCGGTAGCGATTTTCTTTAAAGCCTTTCAGCTAGGCATGGAAGAAATCAACTCAAGTATTTTCAAGTGAAGAAGCATCAACATAATATTTTTCTCTAATAATATATTCAAAGGTTAGCTTCATCTTCTTTCTAGGAAAGTGTTCCAAACCTTTCTTGAGGGGAAGTTGATATTTAATACCGCCCTCTTTCATATCAATGATGGCACCAACAGTTCTAAGAAAAGGTCTTCCCAAAAAATAGGACAAGAAGCATTGCATTCAATGTTCATAGCAAAGAAATAAGAACGGGAAATGTTATTATTAACCATAATAAGAACATCATCAATTCTACCAAGAGGTTTCTTCTTAGCATTATCAGCAAAATGAACAACCAAATAACAGTGTTCCAACGGTGGCAAATCAAGCATATTATAAAGCTTTTGAGGCATAACAGAGATACTAGCACCAAGATCACACGAAGAATTGCAATCAAAATATTTTAATTTTATCTTAATGATAGGCTCCCAACCATCATCTAATTTTCTAGGGATAGATGTCTCAAGTTTCAACTTTTCTTCCCTAACTTTCATGAGAGCATTGGTAATATGTTTAGTAAAGGCCATATTCATGGCACTAGCATTGGGACTTCTAGCAAGATTTTGTAGAAACATAATAACTTCAGAGATGTTACAATCATCAAAATCAATATTATTATCATCAAAAGTCCTGGAACCATTACCTCCCATATCCTTGAAAATTTCAGCACTTTTATCAGAAGCAATTTCAGCACTTTTAGGCAATTTAGCACGTTTCACCAAAGGAGTAGGGACTTTATTAACACCAACTACTTTACCATTGATATTAGAAGGTTTAATAGCACTTGGGACTTCAGTTTTACTAGTGGTTGTGATAGTGCAAACTCTAGCAATATTATTCTTTTTAGCTAGTTCTTCTTCTCTTTCCCACCTAGCACGTAATTCAGCCACCAATCTAACATTATTGTCCATTTGAACTTGGATGGCATTCAAAGTTTTATTTTGTTTAACATCTTGTGGCAAAACCTTCAGTTTTAGAAAATCAACATCAATAGCAAGGCTATCTACTTTAGAGGCAATAACATCTATTTTTACCAAGCTTTTCCTCAACAAATTTATTAAAAGCAGTTTGTGTGCTAATAAATTATCTAAGCATGTTTTCAAGATTAGAGGTAGAGATTTTATTACTATTATAGGAGTTTCCATAAGAATTACCATAACCATTATTAGGAGGATAAGGTTTATAATTGTTTGCACCAAAATTATTTCTATAAGCATTGTTGTTAAAATTATTATTTCTAATAAAGTTTACATCAGCATGCTCTTCTTGAGCAACCAAAGAGGCTCAAGGAACATTATTAGGATCAACTTGACCTTTACCATTAACAAGCATAGACATAATAGCATCAAGCCTTTCACTTAAAGAGGAGGTTTCCTCAACAGAATTTACCTTCTTACCTTGTGGAGCTCTCTCAGTGTGCCACTTTGAATAATTTATCATCATATCATCAAGAAGCTTTGTTGCATTTCCCAAAGTGATGGACATAAAGGTACCTCCAGCATCTGAATCCAATAGGTTCCTTGAGGAAAAATTCAGTCCTGCATAAAAGGTTTGTATAATCATCCAAGTAGTCAGTCCATGAGTGGGACAATTCTTCACCATAGTTTTCATTCTTTCCCAAGCTTTAGCAACATGTTCATTATCAAATTGCTTAAAATTCATTATGTCACTTCTCAGGGATATAATCTTAGCAGGAGGATAATATTTTCCAATGAAAACATCTTTACACTTAGTCCATGAATCAATACTATTTCTATGCAAAGATAGCAACCATTCTTTAGCTCTTCCTCTCAAAGAGAAAGGAAATAATTTCAATTTAATAATATCTCCATCCACATCTTTATATTTTTGCATCTCACATAGTTCAACAAAATTATTAAGGTGGGAAGCCGCATCATCAGTACTAATACCAGAAAATTGTTCTTTCATCACAAGATTTCAGAAAGCATGTTTAATCTCATAGAAAGCAGCAGTGGGAGCAGGTGGAGCAATTGGTGTGCAAATAAAATCATTGTTTTTTGTGCTAGTGAAGTCACACAACTTAGTATTCTCAGAGGAACTCATTTTAGCAGAATAAAAGCAAGCAAATAAATAACAGTTGTGAAGTAAACTCTTTTTTCTATGTTTTCAATATAGAGAAATAAACTATTTTTTGTGTGTTTTTATATAGAGAAATAAAAACAAGACAAAAAACAAAATAAAGAGATTGAGAGTGAGAGACTCCCCTTGCCAGAAGACTTCCTTCTCCCCGGCAACGGCGCCAGAAAAAGTCCTTGATGGTGCAGATCTTGCACTCATTGGGATACCCCAAGAGGAGGCTGTGACGAGCACAGCGGTAGGAGTTTTCCCCTTAGTTAAGAACCAGGGTTATCAATCCAGTAGGAGAAAGAGAATCTTCGGAAGGTTGATGCCACTAACGGTGGTGTTGGCGCTTCATCGGTGTCAGCAACGTGGAACCTGCACACAACACAATAAATATACTTTGCCCCAACAGTACAGTGAGGTTGTCAATCTCACCGGTCTTGCTGAAAACAAAGATTAGATGTATAGTGTGGAAAAAGAGTGTATGCTTGCAGAAAGTAAAGAAAGCAGGAAATTGTTGTGGTTTTTTTAACAGTGTGAAAAAATGGATCGGGGTTCGTAGTTTCACTAGTGGTGTCTCTCCATAAAAGATAGCATGCTGGGTGAACAAATTACAGCTGGGAAATTGACAAATAAAGGTTGCCCCGTAGTGCACAATATGACAAGAAGATTACTATGCTATTTAGTGCGGGCATTACAACAAGATACATAGACCGACATCCATCTGCATCTATAACTAATAATCCACCCTCAGGTTATCATCCGAACCCCCTAAGGTATTAAGTTGCAAGCAATAGATAATTGCATTAAACAAAGTGTGTAATGTAAGCAATGATTATGCATGCGGGCACTCTCACCGCTGTTTTCTCCCTAATGGCAACAGAACATCCTCCCCATTCACGTTTCTGTCACTCGAGCAAGGCAGGAGGCATGAACCCACTATCGAGCATAAATACTCCCTCTTGGAGTCACTAACAATTACTTGGCCAGAATAACCACTAGCAACGGAGAGCATGCAAGATCTCAAATAACACATGCAAATAAAGACTATAATCAACTTGGCATAAGTTCAATAATCATCGGATCCTAGCAAACATAGCACAGAGAATTACATAAGATCAATCTCGATCATGATAGGCAGCTCACGAGATCTAAACATGGGGGCATATGAGGAGAAGACAACCATCTAGCTATAGCTACGAACCCGTACTCCAAGTATGAACTACTCACGCATCACTCCGGAGGCAGGCATGGTGATGAAGAGGCCTCCGGTGATGATCTCCTCTCCAACAGGGTGCCAGAAACAGCTTCAGAACCCCCCTAATCTGGGGTTGACGGTGACGGCGGCTGCGGAACTTTTTCGGGGATTTTGGTCAGGTGTTTGGGGTCTTCCATCCGGGGGGCTTAAATAGGCGAAAGGGCAAAGGAGGTGGCGCTCCAGGGGGGCCACACCTATAGCTGGCGCGGCCAGGGGGCCGCGCCACCCTAGGGTGTGGCCCCTCTGCTGCCCCTCTCCGGCTCTTCTTCGGTCTTCTGGATGCTTCCGGGGAAAATAGGACTTCCGGGCTTCGAATTTTCCAATT
The DNA here is from genome assembly GCA_028641055.1 of Alopecurus myosuroides. NCBI lineage: Eukaryota > Viridiplantae > Streptophyta > Magnoliopsida > Poales > Poaceae > Alopecurus > Alopecurus myosuroides. Next base: position 96,807,916 of record CM054062.1, read on the forward strand.
CTGAGAATATTTCCAGAACAACTTTTCTGAAACTAAAAAATAGCAGAAAACAGGGAACTGGCTCTGTGGCATCTTGTTAATAGGTTAGTCCAGAAAACGTATAAAAATGCTGTAAAAAAGGGAGAAAAGATGTAGAAATTGGCACAATATGATCATGGAGCATCAGAAATTAGGGATACATTTATGACGTATCATTATTCATGATCATACTCTATTTATTCCAACTATTGATATGCATGATAATGAGGAAGTTTGTTTAGAAAATTTATATGATAATTCTATTGTTGATGGTCCCATGTTACTTGATGTTATAAATTATGATGCTACTGAAAATAAGATTGGTATAATGTGTAATATACCTTTTATGAGTAATCAATCATCTTGTTTTGCTATTGCTAAAAGTGGGAAAAAAGAGGAGCTGATTTTAAATTTTGATCCCACTATTTCTTTAGCTTGATATGAATTGTGTGCTTTTAGATCATGACAAACATGCTTTATGTGATAATTATGTTGTTGAGTTTTTTCATGATGCTACTGAAAATTATTATTAGAGAGGAAAATATGGTTGTAAGAATTCTCATGTTACTAAAACACCTCTCTTTTTGTTGAAAGTTTTGAAGTTGCTCTTGTTCTACTTTCCCATTTCTAGTTTGAGCTTCTTTAAATTTTTTTTTACAATATTCCTATGTATAGGAAGTAGGTTAGACTTAAATTTGTTTTTTATAATTTCTACTTGATTCTCTCTTTTGTTTAAATCATATTTCTTATGTGATCATCCACTTGATTCCACTTTTCCGGGCCTAGCTAAAAGGCGTTAAAGAAAAGCACTTCTTGGGAGATAACTCATGGTTTTATTTTTGCTTTGTTTTTCTCTGTTTTATTTGAGTCAATTGGTTGTATAATTCTTTATTAACTCCTTTGTATCTTTCTTTTCATTCTTAGTAGTGCCAAGTAAGGTTTCTTACGAGAGTTGGAGTTGGTTTTCGGATTTCTGCGCAGGAAACAGATTTTTTTGTCCATCGTAAACAATCGTATAAAATCCAGGAATATCAGAATGACCTGAAATGTTTTGTGATTATTACTCGGCTAATTTTGCAACTTTTTCGTTCTTTAAGTTTTTCGATATTAGCAACTTAAGTGCATCGAAAAAATTCGTGTTTACAGACTATTCTGGTTTTGACAGATTCTGCCATTTTTCTTGCATTTGCTCTTTTGCGATGTCAAGTGGATTTCTTTGCTTCACGAAACATCAGTGGATGTAGCTAATGTTTAAAAGTATCAATAGCACTTGTGACATACAGAACCAATGTATTTTTAATTGTTGCACTAACCCTCTAGTGCGAATTACTGTTTGAGTGTGGTGTGAAGGAAGTTTTCAAGGATCAAGAGAGGAGGTGATATATGTGATCAACAAGAGTGCAAGGTAAAAGATTGGGGATGCCCCCGTGGTTCATCCAAGGATATTTTTAGAATACTGAAGCATCTAGGCTTGGGGATTCCCAAGGAATCCCCTTCTTCATCAACTATCTATCAGGTCACTTCTCGTGAAACTATATTTTTATTCGGTCACATCAAATGAACTTTACTTGGAGCGTCGGTTTGTTTTTCTTTTATTTTACTTTGTTTTATTTTGTTTTCCTTGCTTCAATAATATAGTTGGACCCTAGCATTCCTTGTTTGGTAGAGAGACACTCTCCGTTTTTTGTTTGAATACTCGTTATGCTCGTATTCTTAGTTTTTCTTCTAGTTGCTACAAAATTCCTGTTTAGCTCTTGTTTTCATTGCATCTCTTATTCAGAGCTGTTAGTTTCAGTATATTTGTGTGAGTACTCTCATGTTTTCATTCTGTATCATTTAGAGAGTTTTTGTTAAAACATATTTTGTATGGTGCTTTATGGAAAAAGAAACTATTGCTTGTAGTAGAATTTATAACGGTGCAAGTAGAAGCTTGTATAGACTGTGGCTAGACTTTTTTCATATCATGCTAGATGTTATTTTAATTCTAAATCCTTGTGGTTATTTAGTAGCATGATTATTCTCAAATAGCTGAGAGTGTTTAATGTGCCATTGAAAGAATCATGAGTTGTTCTTGTCATTTTGAAGCATAAATTTGTGGTGTTCTCCTTTGAATGTTTTATTTGGTTGACTTGGCGTATGCTCACACCATGTTTATGACTATGAACCAGTAACTTATAGGCTCTATGATCTTTTAGTTTTTGAACTTTTGGTACCATTTGTGCTTTTATTAATGATGTTTATGTCGCTATGCATGATTATGGCTCTTATGCTCTCTTGATTTGTCGCTCCCAGTCTTTTGCTAGCCTCCACCTATACTGAGTATGAGCTCTACTCGTGCGTCCAACTCCCAAAAACCAAAGTTTGCCAAATGTGTCGACCATACCTACCTACATGTGGTATTTAACTACCACTCCATAGTAAATTGCTCGTGTGTTATCTTTAAAACTTTCAAAATTACTCCTGTTTTGTGATCCTGTTTTAGCTCATGAGGACGTAAATAAGGAATCTTTATCTCACTTGTTGATTGGACTTTCACACTCTGTACTAGTGGCTTCATCTACTTATCCAATTTGATAGAAGAGCTGGAAGCGGGGTGCACAGCCCCAAAGTAATACAACAAATTCTCTTCACTATTTTGCCCCTGATTTATCAGTCAAAGCATAATTGTGTAAACAAAAGAGAAAGAGGGATGTCCTTCTACCTAGATGCGTCCTTCTATGGGAGACGCTCTTGTGAAGTCTAGTTGGCTTGTGACGTACTGTATTTTCTGTTTACCATTCGTTGACATAAGCATACACCTCTCTAAAAATATAGACACTCCTCCACGGTATGTGATTGATGGCAGGCACCCGAGGATTCGATTAGTCATGGTTTTTGAAATATGGTCGGGAGGAGTGTCAAGTTTTCATACCTCTGTTTAATAAAATAAAAGCTCTAGCACATGAGTGATCCATGCTTCCCTCTGCGAAGGGCCTTTCTTCTACTTTTATGTTGAGTCTCTATCTTCTAACTTTATGGACGGTTGAGAGAGCATTTTTGCCATTCTGAGTTTTATGTGAATTTGTTCTAGAAACATTATTAATTGATTCATGATGTGTTATTGCTTGTTCTTTAATTATTTGTTCTAGTCTTCCTCGTGAACTTTGAAGGTGTCCTGGCATTTATGTTTTGCCCCACTCTTAAGGACTAGGGAAATATCACTTTGACATGTTCTCTCTATACTTGAAACAAACGTATATCTTTCATTGCGATGTTATTCATGATCTTTTATTTGAGTTACTTCTCATGATGCAAGGCGATTACTATGCTTTATTATTAAATGTCTATTTATCATGCTTGTGTTTAAGTTCTATGATCTCAGCTTACTTATGCTTTTACATTATTGATGATCAAGTTTATGTTGGTAGCATGTCACCTCAGAAATTATTGTGTTCTTATCGCTTACCTACTCGAGGACGAGTAGGAACTAAGCATGGGGATGTTGATACATCATAAACGTATCCTTAATTTCTGATGTTACATGTTGTTTTATTATTGTTTCCCACATGTTTGATATACACTTTATGTCATTTTTATTGATTTTCTGGACTAACCTATTTACAAAATGCCACACAGCCAGTTCCCTGTTTTCTGCTGTTTTTGGTTTCAGAAAAGTTGTTCTGGAAATATTCTCGGAATTGGAAAATTTGAAACCCAGAAGTCTTAAAATTCCCGAAGGTTCCACGGAGTCCCGAAGAGACCCGGAGGGGGGCCTTAGGGGGCCCACACCATAGGGCGGCCCCCCATTGGCCGCGCCGAGGGGTGGTGTGGGGCCCCCATGCCTCCATCGCCTTTGCCCTTTAGCCTATTTAATCCCCCCGAGACGTAAACCCTAAATATATTCCACTTTGTCCCAGAAAAACACCCGAGGCCGCCGTCATCGTCATACCTAGTTCGGGAGGGTTGTGGAGCTCTCCCCGGCACCCTGCCGGGAGGGAATTCATCACCGGAGGGGTCTACACCACCATGCCCTCCTCCGAAGTGATGCATGAGTAGTTCATCCCTGGACTACGGGTCCATAGCAGTAGCTAGATGGTTGTTCTTTCCACTTTGTACCTCATGTTCAGATCTTGTGAGTTGCCTATCATGATCAAGATCATGTTTATGTAATGCTACATGTTGTGTTTGCTAGGATCTGATGAATGTTGAATGCTATGTCTTATGATTATCAATCTATCATGTTATCTTCATGCTTATGTTATTTATGATCTTGCATGCTCTCTGTTATTAGTAGATATTGTGGCCAAGTAGATGCTAGTGACTCCAAGAGGGAGTATTTATGCTCGATAGTAGGTTCATTCCTTCTTTTCATCTGTGCTCGAGTGACAGAAACGTGACGGATGGAGGATGTGTTGTTGCCATTAGGGAGAAAACAATGGTGTTTACCTAGTTTACATTGTTTACATTACCCACTTTGCTTACAGCGATAATCTGTTGCTTGCAACTTAATACCCAACGTTGGTTCGGATGATATTCAAAGGGTGGATTATTAGAAATAAATGCAGTTGGATGATGGTCTATGTATTTTGTTGTAATGCCCGCATGAATCACATAGTAATCTTTATGCCTTGCATATGCACTATGGTGCAGCCTTCATTTCTGTCAATTGCCCAGCTGTAATTTGTTCACCACACATGTTATTTATCTTTCACGGGGAGACACCACTAGTGAACTATGGACCCCGGTCCATTTTCCTCATACTGATAAAACACCTACTTCTTTCATACTGCTGCTACTGCTTTCATACTGTTTTCCTACTGTTTTCCACACCATACATTTAACCTCTTTGTGTTCACCAAAACCGGTGAGATTGACAACCTCACTGCTACGTTGGGACAAAGTGACTTGATTGTGTTGTGTAGGTTCCACGTTCCTGCTGAACCGGTAGTGCGCCCTGCCACCTCAGCTGCATCAACCTTCATATATTTCTTGTCCTCCTACTGGTCGATTCAACCTTGGTTTCTTTTCTGAGGGAAAACTTGCTGCTGCACTCTTCGCACCTTGCACTTGGGGTCTACCAACGTTAGTCATCAGCGAGCGCCATGGACCCGCTTTGTCAGCGACACGCGCTATTAGGAAGACCCTCCCCCAACCCCAGACGCTCCCGCCATTTCCCTTTTCGTCTCTGCCGCCTATTCTCGCCTCCCTTCCTGTCGTCGTCATGCCGCCAAAAGGGCCAACAAGGCTGCCGTAGGTGAAGGCGAAGACATGCACGCTCGGCGTGAAGTGTCGCGTGCTGCAACCATGCCCCCGAAGGAGAGGCCTGATGGCTTATCCAACACTGAGTAGGCTGAGGACCAGCACCGGCGCGATGTCAGCTCAGAGGAGTGCCAGCTGCGGCGGGAGAAGAGGGAAGCCCAGGCCGCGGCGGCCAACCTGCACCTGCCGGTCGGCGCCATTGGAAGCAGCCACGACCGCGGCTTGAGTTCGTCGCCTTTCGGGTCGCCATTCCCCATGGACGGCATGCCCACGCCATGGTCACAATCAAGGTTGTGTCCAAACCCTAGCCTTCCCCCAACTTCAATGAGCCCGGCGGCTACGGTGGATACTTGTACGGCTACGACGGCAGCTATGGCTAGTTCGAACCAAACCCCGTCTTCTCCCAGGTCACGCCCGACGGCGCCGGAGCGGGCCTCGACCTCAACAAGGCATACGAGGTGTCTCTAGGTATGCATAGGGACGCCGCTGTCTCAGTCCAACACTAGTCCGGATGCAGCCTATCTTTCGACGCTGGTGCACACAACATGTTTGACGTTGGTGCCCGCAACCTTTTCGGCGACCAGGCGCCTTCCGGCGACTACGACGACAGTCAGGTACGACCCCGACGACGTTGGGGCATCTTGTTCGTTTGTGTTGACGCTGTCCCACCGTGTTTATTGTTTTCCCGACATTGGTGTAGACGCAAGACGACCATGAGAGCGCCATTGTCGACGAGTACCAAGATGGCGACGCCGCCGGTGGTGACAAGTACCAAGATGGAGATGACGCTGGTGACTATGGTGACGACCAAGAGGCGGAAGAAGGCGCCAAGGATGCGAAGAATAAGTAGAAGTGTGGAAGTCGTGGCATCACGTGGACCATCAAGTAGGACGAGTGCTTGATTGACTCGTGGAGTGTCATCACCCATGACGTGACCATCGAAGCGAACCAAACAAGTGACTCCTATTGGAAGCGTATCATGTCGGAGTTCGAGAGCGTAGGTACCATAAGGACTACGTGGACTACAATATGGACCACAATCAAAGTGCGCTATCCCATAGATGGTCGGCTATCCAAAAATTGGTAAAAAAGTTTCAAGGATGTTTTGAAAATATTCAAGCGAGGCCAGAGAGTGGCAAAAATGCAAGAGACCAAGTAAGTTTGTGTGTCTCATCTTTTCCTATGCTATGAGAACATACATGTATGTTGTCTAACATCTTGTATTCTCGTGTTGCTAGCTTGTTGGTTATCTTACCTTGTTCAAGGTGCTGAACGATGACAAAGACTTTGGACTCCTACATTGCTTCAACAAGCTCCAAAACGGTGAGAAGTGGAAGAAACTAAGACTTCGAAAGAAATAAAGGCAGCCCGGCAATGCTCAAATCGATGAGGTGGTGACGAACTCAGAAAGGCCAATTGGAAACAAGAAACCCAAGGCGGCCATTGCAGCGGCGGTAAAATCGGAGCAAGTGCATGCCGCCATTGGCAAGGTCATGGACAATGTTTGCAAGAACTCGGCCGAGAGGCGTGCCTTGACCGAGGCAAAGTGGGAGGAATTCTCCAAGATGACCGACAGGAAAATTGAGATTGAGGCAGGCAAGTACGCGACCAAGAAGAGGCAAGGGGATTTCATGATACTCACCACCTATACATCGAACCTTGACCAGCAGGTGATGGCGGCATGCAACCTTCCACTGCGCCCAGTGCCACGACATCCTCGGCGCCCTCAACACCCATGCAGGGATACGGAGGAGCCACACCCCAAGCGGCGGCACTCGCGGCGACAGTAACGACACGCCGGGTACGGCCAGGGCACCGAGTTCGTCGGCGATGACTTCCTCGGTTCCACCCCCGACCCCGGTTTCCTTGACTCCAACAACGTCATCGACGTCGATTAATCCTAGATCGCGAATGAATTCCGCCATTTTGTAATGGCCTAAAGCTTTAAATTATGGCCTTAAATTAAAATTTATGCCCAAGACTTTATTTTATTTAAGTCTTTTTGCATTTGCATACTTTACATTTGTGGAAAAATATATTTTTGAGACTTTTTCTTAGGGGCGGTGACTTAGCAAGAACCCCCAACGGCACCTTCCCGTTCGGACAGCCCCATAGGGCCAGCTTGGGCGCCCATCCATACATCTACGAGGACGCGATTGGAGATGTTCTAGAAAGCTAGTACACCTCAAACATAGGGTCTTGACCACACGGCACTGTCCAAAAAACTTATGTGTCGTGTGGTCAACCGACAAAAATTGCTTTTATTGAGTACGAAAAAGTCATAGGGAGTCAAATCCGTCACTTGAAAACCATTCCTTCTTCGTTCTGTGTGATCTCTCCTCCTACTGTTAGAGCATCTCCACTTGCGCCCCCTAGTTGGCGTCTGGATCGGTTCCCGGAGAAGGCCTTTGGGGGCTCTTCCGGACGGCGGCGCTGTTGGGGGTTGTCCTTCCCCACTCGGCGCCCCCAAGCAAAACACCCAAAGAAATATTTTGCCTAATTTCATAATTTAGTGTCTTAAAAATAGTTAAAAATATTTATGTTCCATATTTAAATTGGTACATATATAGTTCACGAATGGCTAAAAATAAAAATATTCATAAAATTAAAAATAAATTGGAAGTGCACTATGACGCCGCCAAGCCTTTGTGAACCCATAAATGCTCCACTAAATCATTTTGGTGTTGATTATGAGTGGCTTCATCTCGGATCTCCATATGCATAGCGATGTACTCAGTCCAATCCGTTGGCACATTCTGATCCACATTGGCGAGTGGATCCTAACACTCATACAGAAGATGATCATGGACTGGATTTGCACGCTCATCCTCAATGACCATGTTGTGCATGATCACACATGCATTAATGACCTCTCCCATCTGCTCGGCCGACCAAGTGAGAGCAGGATACTGGACAATGGCAAACCTCTGCTGGAGCACTCCAAATGCACGCTCGACACTCTTTCTTGTGCTCTATTGTACGGGCGCAAACCAGAATTTCTTGTTGCCCAGATTATTGGAAATTCTCTTCACAAATGTTGACCATCTTGGATAGATACCGTCCGCTAGGTAGTACCCCTTGTTGTACTCGTGGCCACTGACAACATATTTCACTGGCAGAGCAATGTCCTTCAACATGTTTCGCGAACACGGGAGAACGCTACAACATATTGATGTCACTGTGGGATCCTGCCATGCCAAAGAATGCGTGCCAAATCCAAGTCTCCTAATATGCCACTGCCTCAAGGACCACACTGTAAACTCCTTGATGGCCTCCTTTGTACAGTCCTTGCCAACCAAATGGACAGTTCTTCCAGCTCTAGTAGATGCAATCGTGCTTCCAAGCATATCAGGAAAACATCTTGCTTCATTTGTTGGCAGGATCCGAGAAGTTTCCTCCTCGTTTAGTCCCCTCAAGTAGTTTGGGCCAAAAGCTTTCATTGTCGCCTTGCAGAACCTTTACATGGCTTTGATAGTCGTCGACTTAGACATGCGCAGATAGTCGTTCTGACCATGTGTAGGGGATCCATATGCAAGCATTATCATAGCAACAGTGCACTTCTGAATTAAAGAGTGAAGGGAATATGCCCGAGAGGCAATAATAAAGTCGTTATTATGTTATTCCTTGTTTATGATAAATATTTATTTATCATTCTATAATTGTATTAACCGGAAACATTGATACATGTGTGTCTAATAAACAAACAATGGTTCCTAGTAACGCCTCTCTTTTAACTAGCTCGTTGATTAATAGATGATCAAGGTTTCCTGATCATGAACATTGGATGTTGTTAATAACAGGGTCATGTCATTAGAAGAATGATGTGATGAACATAAACCCAAACTAGGTATAACAATACGATCAAGTCATTTAGTTTATATTATTATATCTTGCAAACGAAGTAACTTATTCCTTATACCATGAGATCATGTCAATCACTAATACCGGAAGGGTGCTTTGATGTCATCAAACGTCACGCCGTAACAGGGTGACTATAAAGGTGTCGTTGGGTATTCGGAAAGTATTAGTTGAGGCTCATGGATCAAGAGTGGGATTTGTCCATCCAAATGACGGAGAGATATACTCTGGGCCCTCTCGGTGATATAACATTGACACCGCTTGCAAGCATGTGACTAGGTCACAAGAATGTCATATCACAGAACGAGTAAAAGAGTACTTGTCGGTAAGGAGATTGAACAAGGTATGGTTCATACAAATGATCGGATCTCAGACAAGTAAAATATCGCGAGATAAAGGGAATTGGCTACGACGTTTATGGTTCACACAATCACTAGATTCATTGTTGAATGTGTAGGAGTCATTACGGATCTCCAGGTCCTGTTGTTGACTATTGATCGGAGAGGTGTCTCGATCATGTCTACATTATTCATGAACCGTAGGGTGACACACTTAAGGTTTGATGACGCGATTGAGTGGATACGGAATATCAGAGAAAAGTTTGGACAACACCGAAATTGTTTCGGGGAATATTAAAATAGTTCAAGGTGGTATATGTTAATGTTTGATTAACAAATAGTTCGAGAGGGTAAGTGTTAATGTTTGTTAATAGGATTAACAAATATTAAAATAAAGATATGAAATTGTTTATTTATTTATTAAAGAAAACCCTTGGAATTTTGAGTGGGAATTGATGAGAGAATGAGTGGGTTGAGTGGATACTCAACCCACATGATGAGGGGAGAGGTGGAGGCACCAAAATTTCGTGGCTGCCTCCCCTCCTATATAAATAGGGTTTGGACCTCCCTCTCCCCACACACTTGGTGTCATCTCCACCTCCCTCCTCCCGCTGCTCCACCTCATGTTCATGCGCTTGGCGAAGCCCTGAACGAAGTTTTCTCCAGCACACCACGTGGTCGTGCTGCTGGAGTTCCGAGGGATCCTATACTTTTGCTGCCCCGCTGGATCGAGGGAACAGAGGTCGTCATCAAGCCATACGTGTGACCGATCACGGAGGCACCGCCGTATTGCCGTGCACATCTTCTAGGTCTTGAGATTGGTGTGAGTATGAATACACCAACGACGATATTCGATCTCGTAACGCTTAGAGTCTTCGAGGGTATGTTTCCTTAAGACTCTCTCTATGTCCGTTGCTTTCATCTCGTAGATTAGATCTTGGCCTTCCGGGTGTCTCTGCGTAGGAAATTTTATGTTTTCTATGCAACGTACCCTTCAAAGAGAAACCAATCATCCCCACAACGTCCTTCTTGTCGTGTGATCGCTTTGCAGAGTTGACTTTAAATCCCTAACAATGGTGATAGAAATTCTTGCTACAGAAACTATGGATGGTGCGTTGGGAACCCCAAGAGGAGGGTGTGATGAGTGCAGCAGTAAGAATTTCCCTCAGTTAAGAACCAAGGTTATCAATCCAGTAGGAGAAAGAGGATCTTAGGAAGGTTGATGCCACTAATGGTGGTGATGGATCACCGGTGTCAGCAACAGCGCGGAACCTGCACACAACACAACCAAAATACTTTGTCCCAACGGTACAGTGAGGTTGTCAATCTCACCGATCTTGCTGAAAATAAAGATTAGACGTATAGTGTGAAAAAAATGTATGCTTGCAGTAAGTAAAGAAAGCAGGAAATTGTAGTGGTTTGTTTAACAATGTAGGAAAATGGACTGGGGTTCATAGGTTAACTAATGGTGTCTCTCCATAAAAGATAGCATGCTGGGTGAACAAATTACAGCTAGGCAATTGACAAATAAAGGTTGCACTATAGTGCACATTCATGACATGAAGCCTACTATGATATTTAGTGCGGGCATTACAACAATATACATAGACCGTAAGCCAACTGCATCTATGACTAATAATCCACCCTCATGTTATCATCTGACCCCCTTGGGTATTAAGTTGCAAGAAACAGATAATCACATTAAGCAATGTGTGTAATGTAAGCAATAATTGTACACGCAGGCACTCACGCCGCTGTTTTCTCCCTAGTGGCAACAACACATCCTCCCCCGTCACGTTTCTGTCACTCGAGCACATGCAAAAAGGAGTCATGAACCCACTATCGATCATAAATACTCCCTCTTGGAGTCACTAGCAACTACTTAGCCAGAGCAACCACTAGCAACGGAAAGCATGCAAGGTCATAAATAACATATGCAATAAAAGACTATAATCAACTTGGCATAAGTTCAATATTCATCGGATCCCAGCAAACACAACACATAGAGTTACATAAGAACAATCTCAATCATGTTAGACAGCTCACGAGATCTAAACATTGAGGCATAGGAGGAGAAGACAACCAACTAGCTACTGCTATGGACCCGTAGTCCAAGGATGAACTACTCACGCATCACTCCGGAGGCAGTCATGGTGATGAAGACGCCTTCGGTGATGATCTCCTCTCCAACAAAGTGCCGGAGACAGCTTCAGAACCCCCCTGATCTAGCGTTGACGATGACGGCGGCTGTGGAACTTTTCGGGGATATTTGATGAGGTGTCCATGGTTTTCCATCCGGGGGGAATAAATCGGTGAAAGGTCAAAGGTGGTGGAGCCATGGGGGCCCCACACCACCCCCTGGCGCGTCCAAGGGGGGGGGGTGCGCCACCCCATGGTGTGGGCCCCCTGGTGCCCCTCTTCGACTCCTCTTTAGTCTTCTGGATTGTTCCGAGGAAAATAGGAACTTAAGGATTTGTGGGGTCCAATTCTGAGAATATTTCCAGAACAACTTTTCTGAAATAAAAAAAACCCAGAAAATAGGGAACTGGCACTTGCCATCTTGTTAATAGGTTAGTCCCGGAAAACGTGTAAAAATGACATAAAGAAGGGAGAAACATGTAGCAATTGGCATAATATCATCATGGGGCATCAGAAATTATAGATACATTGGAGACGTATCAAGAATCCCCAAGCTTAGTTCCTACTCGTCCTCGAGTAGGTAAACGATAAAACACAATAATTTCTGAGGTGACATGCTACTAACATAAACTTGATCATAAAAATGTAAAGGCATATGTAAGCTGAGATCATAGAACTTTTAACACAAACATGATAAATAGAACTTTAATAATAAGGCATAGCAATCACTTTGCATCATGAGAAGTATCTCAAATAAAAGATCATGAATAACAATGCAAAGAAAGATGTATGTTTGTTTCAAGTATAGAGAAAGCATGGCAAAGTGATATTTCGCTAGTCCTTAAGAGTGGGGAAAAACATAAATTCCAGGACACCTTCAAAGTTCATGAGGAATACTAGAGCAAATAGTTTGAGAACAAACAAAAACACATCATGAATAAATTAATAATGTTTCTGGGACAAATGCACATATAACTCAGAATTGAAAAAAGGCTCTCTCAACTGTGCATAAAGTTAGAAGATGGAGACTCAACATAAAAGTAAAAGAAAGGCCCTTCGCAGAGGGAAGCAGGGATCACTCATGTGCTAGAGCCTTTTATTTTATTAAACAGAGGTATTAAAAGTTTGACACTCCCCGCATCCATCTTTCACAAACCATGGCTAACCGAATCCTTGGGTGCCTGCCAAAAATCACATACCATGGAGGAGTGTCTATATTTTGGGAGATGTATGCTAATGTCAACGAATGGTAAACAAAAAATACAGTACATCACAAGCCAACTAGATTCACAAGAGCGGCTCCCATATGAAGGACGCATCTGGGTAGAAGGTCATCCCTCTTCTCTTTTGTTTACACAATTATGCTTTGACTGATAAATCAGGGGCAAAAATAGTGAAGAGATTTTGTGTGTATTAATTTGCGGCTAGGCACCCCGCTGCCATCTCTTCTACCATTTGGATAAGCGGATGAAGCCACCAGTCTAGGGTGTGAAATCCAATCAACAAGTGAGATAAAGATTCTCTATTTACGTCCTCATGAGCGAAAACAGGAACACAAAGCAGGAGTAATTTTGAAGGTTTTAAAGGTAACACATGAGCAATTTACTTGGAGTGCGAGTTAAATACCACATGTAGGTAGGTATGGTGGAGATAATGGGAAATTTTTGGTTTTAGGGACTTGGATGCACGAGTAGAGCTAATACTCAGTACAGGTGGAGGCTAGCAAAAGACTGGGAGCGACAAATCAAGAGAGCATAAGAGCCATAATCATGCATAGCGACATAAACATCATTAATTAAAGCATAAGCAGTATCACAAGTTCAAAAAGTAAATGATCATAGAGGCTATTAGTGACTGGTTCATAGTCATAAACATGGTGTGAGCATGCGCCAAGTCAACCAAATAAAACATTCAAAGGAGAATACCATAAATTTATGCTTTACTATGACAAGAACAACTCATGAATCTTTCAATGGCACCTTAAACACTCTGAGCTATTTGAGGCTAATCATGCTACTAAATAACCACAAGAGTTTAAAACTAAAATAACATCTACCATGATATGAAAAATTTCTAGCCACAGTCTATACAAGCTTCTACTTGCACCATTAAAAATTCTACTTTAAGCAGCAGTTTCTTCTCGCAACAAGCACCATACACAATATGTTTTAACAAATAAATATTCATGATACAGCAAGAAAAAATGGAAGTACTCACATAACACTACTAAAACTTAAATCTCTGATAAGAGATGCATGCAAAACAGGAGCTACATAGATGCAGCAGCCAGACAAAGATTAAGAATACAAAGCATTCCCATGAAAAAGCGGAGTGTGTCACTCTCCAATAAAGGAATGCTAAAGTCCAACCAAGCTTATTGTGAAAATAAAAACAAACTTAAAGTAAAACTAAAATACGCTCCAAGTAAAGCACATAAGATGTGACCGAATAAAAATATAGTTTCACTAGAAGTGACCTGATAATTTTTTCGATGAAGAAGGGGATGCCTTGGGCATCCCGAAGCTTAGACGCTTGAGTCTTCTTGGAATTTTTTAGGATGTACCACCGTGGCATCCCCAATCTTAGGCTTTTCACTCTTGTTGATCACGTCATATCATCCTCTTCTCTTGACCCTTGAAAACTTCCTTCACACCAAACTTCTCACAATCTTCATTAGCAACGTTAGTGCAATCAAAATAATAAATTCACATGGTTCAGTTTAAACACAAGACTAACACTCAAAAACACATTAGCTACTGTCACAACTTCTTTTAAAACTCTTTTTCTCAAAAGAACACCAAAAGAAAGAGATTAAGATGCAAATGCAATTATTGGCGGAAATCTGTCAAAACAGGACAGCAGGTAAAGATGATTTTTTCGAAAATATTCTATTGCTCAAATAAAAAAGTGATCAACTAATAAAAGTTGCGTATATGCCCAGTATTACGCACGAAAAAACTCAGGTCATTTTGAATTTTCTGTGATTTTATACGGATTAAACAGTGGACAGCAGAAATTTGTTTCCTGCGCAGAAATCCGAAATATAGCCTCAACTTTCCACTAGAGGCTTTACTTGGATCAACAAAAACATAAAAGAAAAAGATACAGCGGGGTTTCTAAGGAAATAGAAAACACATAGGTGCAAAGAAAACAAAAGAAAACAAAGGAAAACGGGTTGGAAACAGAGAAATAAAAAACGGGTTGTCTCCCGGTAGCGCTTTTCTTTAACGCCTTTCAGCTAGGCAAAGAAAGCAACACAAGTATTTTCAAGTGAAGCCTCAAAATTAATCTTAGAAATATCCTCAACAATGAATTGTATTTCATCTATATAAGATTTAGATGTCCCTTTATCAGCACTTTTAGGCACACTACTTTCATCAAATGGGTTTGCAGGAACAATCCAATCAAAATTCTTTTCTAGAGCTTCATGCATTCCTACCAATTTAAAGGGTATTGGTATTTTAATTTCCTTATCATTGGCTTTACCCGGTGTGCTATAAATGTCTACACATGATCCTAACATCTCAAATCGGTTAAAAACTTTTCTAGCCTCAATGGCAACATCACCAAATTCTCCAAACAAATTTTCTAAACTAAACTCTATTTTTCGCTCTCCTTAATGTTATCAAGGTTGAGGAACATTTGTTGTATTATGGGATTAAGGTTGACAAACCTAACTTCCAGCATATGAACTAAAGATGTTGCGACGGTTTCATAATCTGGAGCAAGTTCAGCTAAGGATCTATCCTCAAATTCTTTGTGCTTACTAACATAATTAAAGAAGTCTCCAATATTATCTTTCCCAATTATATCACCGCTACCTATTGGTACATATTTCAAGGTAAAGTTAGGTAGAATCATGATTAGAGATTAAACTAAGAGCAGAAAAGCAAAAATAACAGCTATACAGTAAACTATTTTTGTGTGTTTTTGATATAAAGAAGCAAAACAAGACAAAAATAAAAACAAGACAATAAACAAAATAAAGAGGTTGAGAGTGAGAGACTCCCCTTGCCAGAAGACTTCTTTCTCCCCGGCAACGGTGCCAGAAATTCTTGATCGCTTGCAGACCTTGACTTTAAATACCTAGCAATGGTGCTAGAAATTCTTGCTACAGAAACTATGGATGGTGCATTGGGAACCCCAAGAGGAGGGTGTGATGAGTGCAGCGGTAAGAATTTCCCTCAGTTAAGAACCAATATTATCAATCCAGTAGGATAAAGAGGATCTTCGGAAGGTTGATGCCACTGACGGTGGTGATGGCTCACCGGTGTCAGCAACAACGCAGAACCTAGACACAACACAACAAAAATACTTTGTCCCAACGGTACAGTGAGGTTGTCAATCTCACCGGTCTTGCTGAAAACAAAGATTAGACGTATAGTGTGGAAAATAATGTATGCTTGCAGTAAGTAAAGAAAGCAGGAAATTGTAGTGTTTTGTTTAACAATGTAGGAAAATGGACCGAGGTTCATAGGTTCACTAGTGGTGTCTCTCCATAAAAGATAGCATGTTGGGTGAAAAAATTACAACTAGGCAATTTACAAATAAAGGTTGCACCGTAGTGCACACTGAACGTGCAACGATGTCGCCTAGAGCGGGGGCTGAATAGGCGATTAAAACTTTTCCGGTTAAGGCTTGCTAAATGCGCAAATAAACTAGGTGTTTAAATTAACAAGCACACAACATAAATATTCTAGGGTCAACTAGGTGCACCAACAACTTATGCTAAGCAAGACAAGTAACAAGGTGATAGCAAGATATATAACTTCAAGCTCGAAGGCTATCATAATGTGAATTACATAAGTAAAAAGCTCGGGAATAGAAATAACCAAGGCACACGGAGACGATGATGTATTCCCGAGTTCCTCCCACAAGGGGAGTACATCTCGTTGGAGGGGTGTGAGCTCGCCACAAAGGCCTACTCAACGCCACAAAGACCTCACCCTATTCTTTGATGAACCCCGCCACAAAGGCCTAATTCACCTTCCACTATTGGCAACCTTCGATCGATGCACACATTTGATACGTCTCCAACGTATCTATAATTTCTGATGATCCATGATAATATTATGCCAATTGCTACATGTTTTCTCCCTTCTTTATGTCATTTTTACATGTTTTCTGGGACTAACCTATTAACAAGATGCCAAGTGTCAGTTCCATGTTTTCCGCTGTTTTTTATTTCAGACTAGTTGGTCTGGAAATTTTCTCGGAATTGGACCCCACAAAGCCCGAAGTGCCTATTTTCCCGGAAGCATCCAGAAGACCGAAGAGGAGACAAAGAGAGGCATCAGGGGGCCCACACCATGGGGTGGCGCCCCCCCTTGGCCGCGCCAGGGGGTGGTGTGGGGCCCCTAGGGCTCCACCGCCTCTGCCCTTTCGCCTATTTATTCCCCCCGGATCGAAAACCCTAAACACCTGATCAAATATACCCGAAAAGTTCCGCACCCGCCGTCACCGTCAACTCTAGATCAGGGGGGTCTGAAGCTGTCTCCGGCACCCTGTCGGAGAGGAAATCATCACCGGAGGCCTCTCCATCACCATGCCTGCCTCCGGAGTGATGCGTGAGTAGTTCATCCTTGGACTACGGGTTCGTAGCAGTAGCTAGATGGTTGTCTCCTCCTCATATGCCTCCATGTTTAGATCTCGTGAGCTGCCTAACATGATCGAGATTGATCTTATGTAACTCTATGTGATGTGTTTGTTGGGATCCGATGAATATTGAACTTATGCCAAGTTGATTATAGTCTTTATTGCATATGTTATATGCGATCTTGCATGCTTTCCGCTGCTAGTGGTTGATCTGGCCAAGTAGTTGCTAGTGACTCCAAGAGGGAGTATTTATGCTCGATAGTGGGTTCATGCCTCCTCTTCGCCTTGCTCGAGTGACAGAAACGTGAAGGGGAGGATGTGCTATTGCCACTAGGGAGAAAACAACGGTGAGAGTGCCCGCATGTATAATCATTGCTTACATTACACACTTTGTTTAATGTAGTTCTCTGTTGCTTGCAACTTAATACCTAAGGGGGTTCGGATGATAACCTGAGGGTGGATTATTAGTCATAGATGCAGTTGGATTATGGTCTATGTATATTGTTGTAATGCCCGCACTAAATATCATAGTAGTCATCATGTCATGAATGTGCACTACGGTGCAACCTTTATTTGTCAATTGCCCAGCTGTAATTTGTTCACCCAGCATGCTATCTTTTATGGAGAGACACTACTAGTGAATCTATGAACCGCAGTCGATTTTCCTACACTGTTAAAACAAACCCCCACAATTTCCTGCTTTCTTTACTTACTGCAAGCAAACATTATTTTCCACACTATATGTCTAATCTTTGTTTTCAGCAAGGCCGGTGAGATTGACAACCTCACTGTACCGTTGGGACAAAGTATTTTGGTTGTGTTGTGTGCAGGTTCCACGTTGTTGCTGACACCGGTGAGCCATCATCACCGTCAGTGGCATCAACCTTCCGAAGGTCCTCTTTCTCCTACTGGATTGATAACCTTGGTTCTTAACTAAGAAGACTTTCCTACCGCTGTGCTCATCACACCCTCCTCTTGGGTTATCCCACAACGCACCATCAAGGAAATTTCTGGCGCCGTTGCCGGGGAGGAAGAAATCTTCTGGCAAGGGGAGTCTCTCACTCTCAGCCTCTTTATTTTGCTTATTGTCTTGTTTTTATTTTTGTGTTGTTTTGCTTCTCTTTATCAAAAACACAAAAAAATTAGTGCTTATTCTAGTTGTTATTTTTGTCTCTACATTGTTATTTTTTATGATGTTGTTCCCTAAGTTTACCTTGAAAGATTTGTTGGTAGGAAGTGGTTCTATACTTGGAAAGGACACTATCAAAGAATTCTTTGATCATGTTAGTGAGCATGATAACTTTGAGGAAAAATCCGTAGTAGAACTTGCTCCCAATCACGAGATTGCTGCAACTTCTTTACTTCATATGCTAGAAGCTAGGTTTGTTAACCTACATCCCATAATACAACATATGTTCCTCAACTTGAAAAACATTGAAGATGTTGAGAAAAGAAACTTCATCTTGGAAACTATGTTTAAAGAATTTAGAGATGTTACTATATAAGCTAGAAAAGTCTTTGATCGTTTCAATATGCTTGGTTCATGTGTTGACATTGTTGGTGCTCTAGAAAAAACTAAGTCTAATAATGAAAAATAGGATAAAATACCAATCTCCTTTAAATTGGTGGCACTGCACGAAGCCCAAGAAAAGAATTTTGATTGGATTGTTCCTGAGAATTTATTTCATGAAGATAGTAAGCCTAAAATTACTAAGAGAGGAGCCTCTGAAACTCGCTTAGATAAAATACAATGCATTATTAAATAATTGCCAAATCTTCATTTGAATGTGTAACATCCCAAGTATGAAAAAACACCCATTAGAATGTTTGCTCTCTATTATTTTATGTTTTGCATCATGGCATCTTAAGTTTTGCATTTGTTTTCCAATTGTTTTCCTCTGTTTTCCTTTTGTTTTCCTTTGTTTTCTATTTGAATTTTCAAACCAAATTCAAATATTTGGTTCATACTTGTGCTGTTACAATTTCCAAATGAATATTCAAATCAAAACAATTATTTGTTTCCATTAAAGTTGTAATTTCAAAACTATTGTTTTGTTTCTATAAATAATTCATTTAATACCAAAACATTTTCAAATTCAATTATATTTCCAAACAGCAACCATTTTTCAACTTTATGAAAATTACAAAACACTCCTTTGTTTCAAGTTAACTTGAAATCAAAAACTTTAAATTGCTTAAGTCACCATTATTCACTTAATATCAAAAGTACTCAATTTCAATTAAATTTACAAACATCAACAAATTTGAAATGTTTGAGAAAACAAAAGTTGCATTTTGGTGCTGTTACAAAACTTAATCAAATACAAAATTCTCCCTAATTTTCTAACCCTAAAAACCATGCCTTTCCTTCCTATTCTTTTTCTGCAAAAAAAAAGAAAGAAGCAGAATCAAAAAGCAAAAAAAATCAAAGGGAGAGGGGGCAGACCAGCCTTTTGGGCCAGCCCACCATCTCCCCTGGCCTGGTACGCCCATATCCTTCTACCTTCGTACGGCCGAGCATCGGCCGTGTCCACGTCGGCAGCAGCGGCCAGGGGACGGACAGGAGCTCCTCCTCCCCCTCCTTAAGACCAGAGCCCGAGCCCCCCAGGTGCCCTAGCTCTCCACCTCTCTTCCCCTAGCACAGCGCCGCCGTTCTCCTCTCTCTGCCCCGCTCCTCTCCCTCTGCTTCTCTGAAACTCGCCACCGAGCCCCACCTCCTCCCTCTCCAGCGATCGCCGCCGATAGGACTCTCCTCCGCACGGGCTAACTGCGGGAATCGAGTCCCCTAGACGCCCTCTTCCTCCTCGACGTTTCCCCGGTGGCTGGGAGCCACCGGTGCGCCGCCGCCGTCCTCATATCGCCGCCGGCCACCTCCTGCACCGAGCCTGCTCCCTCTGTCCCCACGGTGAGCAGCCGCCATCCTCTCTCCCTTCCCTCTCTGCAAGCACCCGTGGCACACAAGCACGAACACTGCACTCACGCAGCACAAGCAGCACGGCAGCAGCCGCCGCCGGTGAGCCACCACCGTCCTGCTCTGTCGAAGTGCATCGCTGAACCTGCAAAGAATTCAGTTCGCTGAATTTCAATATTCAGTTAACCCCGGATCTGAAACTCAACCCCGCGAGCCCTCCTTACCTGTCAAGCAACACAGCAGCACCGCAGTGGCAGCAGCCCTGCTCGCGCTAGCCCGCGGCCAGGGTTCGAGTCCCCGCGGGCGGATTAAACCCCTCTTTTGCTGTTTTATTTTTCTAGGCCCAGCACAAACTTCTATTCACAGAACAATCCTTGTTAGCTTTCTTCTAGGTCCTTGAAAATACTTTCTAAGTCCCCTGGATACTAAATAAATGGCAGATTAATACCTAAACTCTAAAAATGCATAAATAATTCATTCCAACTCCAAATTCAACATTTTAAATATGTTTTCCACTCCAAATTAAATTCTTTACCCAAATATAAATTTTGTTTACTGTTTTGAATATTTTAATTTGGTGAAGTATTTGAATCCTTGTTTAATTCACTTAATTTTGCAAAATTCATAACTTGGGCATAAAAATTCCAAATTCAACAAACTAAATATGTTTTCCATCCCATTTTTCATGAACTTTGCAAATATCAACTTTGTGTTCTGTTTTAAATAAATTAAATTGCTGAAAACAACTGTTTCTTAATTAATGCATTTAAAATTGTCAAATTAATAACTTGCTCATTTTAAATCCTTTTTCAACAAATAAAATATGTTTTCCATGCTAAATTGAACCACCTTTTCAAATATAAACTTTGTTTCATGTTTTGAATAATTATAATTGGTTAAATAATTTAAACATTGTTTAAATCATTTAAAATTGCTAAATTCATAACTTGGTCAAATTAATTCTTTTTGAACATATAAAATATGTTTTCAAACCATAAAGGTCTAAACTTTTGAAATATGAATTTGATTTAATGTTTTGAACAAATAAAAAAATTCAAATAAATTAATACTTGAATTAAATTCATTTAAATCTTGTTTAAACTTGTTTAATTCATAATTAATTCATTCTAATACCTTTTTCAACAAGTGAAACATGTATTCCATCTAAAATTGTGTGTTCTTTCCAAATATGAACTTTGTTATCTATTTTGAACAATTAAAATTGGTGAAAACAACAAATGCTTGTGTAACACCTTTAAGAAGCAATTTTTCATAACTTAATAAATAAAATTCCAAACTTGGTAAACTTCATTTCAAATTGATTCTATTGTTGTTTTCTTTTTGTTTTCTTCATCCATGCATCATGCTAATCCACTTCCACCTGTTGATTGGTTGTAGATCATTTAATCCAACCATAACTCATGGGCTTTCCATATGCAATCCAATTGCATATGGGTCCATTTAAACATGTTATCTTGTCAACTAGTTATTCTGACGCATCAATTAAATTGCCATGCATCATCCCATGTTTGTGCATTATGCCATGTTATTGATTGTTGTCTCTCTGTGTTGCTTGTTTGCTTCTTCTCGAATAGACGACGACGTTGAGACAGACGAGACTTACGACACCCCTTCTGAGGATCTAGCTCAGTACCAGGCTGCTGAGTTTGCAGGCAAGTATTCACTCACATGAACCATTGTGTTCCTTTCCACACTGGATACCGATACTTTCCGTTGTCTATTCTGCTAGCCTTATGAATCGTTGCTTGTGTTCCGAACCTATCACATGTCATCTTGTAACCCTGATATAGCCTCACCTCCACACCTATAACCTTTTGCTTGTTGCCCGTGTCTTACTAGCATGCTTAGGGTTGTTTTGCTCGAGTCCGTTGTCCGTTACTTTCTGTTATCATATTTTATTATGTTCTGGGGCTCGATGTTTAAACAATCAACCTGTTAATGTTTGAGGTAATGCTAATTTGATGATAAGGCACCGGCAGGAGGCCCGGCGTGGTTTTGAGGCCTGCTAGTGTCGACCTTAATTAGGAAAAGGGTCTTGTCTACTGATCCATGATGAGCGCACTAACCGCATGTGGGAAGCGTGTATGGGAGCCCCCCTCAATTTGATTCGATTCGCATCTCGTCCAAATCGCCACACTTAGTTCGGGCTTTCCATTTGATGCATGCATATGCAGGTGCAAGCCCTTGGCGCCAGGGTGGAACTTTTGTAGTCGGCATTTAGGGCGGCGTGGTCTTAGAGTGCTATGAGGGTCCCCCTTTTCTTCGTGGGGGATCGATTAGCCGCGCACGCACAACATGTGGTTCTTTGGGCTTGATGCGAAGAAGAGTTGAGTTGTGTTGAGTGCCCCGCTTGCTGGAAGGGCCATTCCATCTGGCGGGTTATTCTTACGTGTACGGCCAAATTGGTGCACCCCTGCAGGGTAAATCTTCTCGAGAAGCCGTGTTTTCCGCGGTTATGGTTGACTTGGTGAAAGTACTGGCTAACAAGTACTCAGAACAACTTACACCTAACTAATGATAACTTGACTAGTAATAGTCTTATTGACACAATAACTTGAACCATCATTAATCCAACCGTGTGAGTTATCCTCGGATTGCTTCTTTGGATAAGGGGCGAGATCTAGGATGGGTTTGTTTGGAGTTAGTAGTAGTTGGTTACGATACACCATCTTATCTCCTTTTCTGTTAGCCGGAAGTTATAGCAACTCTGTAGTTGGTTAGTGCAGCCAGCTCCCGCATCTTTTGTATCACCCTTTTTCTTCCGTTGAACCCAAAGCATCTGTGCTTGATGTTGTTGGGTACACTTTGGTGAACTGTGAGTCTTGCTTGCCAGTACGTTTATGTACTGACCCCTTTGGGGCTGTGGTTTCCGCAGACTACGTTTCCGAGGATCCCCATGGTGGCTACTACGTGGAGTATGACGAGGCTGCTGACGAGTAGATAGCGGACTCGGGCAGGATCCGAGACTTCGTGGATGGGCTCCGTCTTTTCGTTTCCGGCCTCTCAGGCCTATTTGGATCTTGTCTGTACTCAGACACTTTGGATGCTTCCGCTGTGATGTAATGATGAATTGTTGGGACATGTGTCCTCTGGATGATTGAATTTTCTATCTCTGTTCTAGTGAGAGCTATTCGCAACTTATTTCTATTTATTTGTGTCTTAGAGATCTGTTGTGATATCACTTGTTCAAATGCCGTTGACGTACCATGTGTGTATGTTATGAAGTACGTCAATGGAAGTATCTGGATTTCTATGGGATGGTTTGCGCAGACGATGAATAGTAGAGAATGGTTGTCACACGTTTACGTGTTGGCCTACTCATATTGAGATGCGGGTGCCGGTATGCCCCGTAAGCCATTTATCTACTGTTTAGCGGACTGTGAGTATCCCCTAGAAGTCCGGGTGCGACAAATGGTATCAGAGCCTGTCTGCCTGTAGGATCACTTTTACTGGTCGCAGTTGAGTCTAGAAACTATTTTGTAGCTATATAGGAAAAATGAAACGTGAGAGTAGGAATTCTGTTCTTTTATTTCTTTCCCCACCCACCCTCCCTTTTCTGGTAAGGAAGTGCAACGTTGTTTTCTCTTCTCACCTAAACTTTCAAGTTAGGATTTCACGTATCCTGGTTTCTTTAGGATGGTTATATCTACTAGACCATAGGAATGGAGGTGGTTGTGACATGATTTATCATGTTGCCTACTCACGATTGAGAACGGAGGCGTGTAAGCCCCGGAAGCAGATCCTCTATTCCTTAAGCAGTAGATATTGATCCTTTAGAAGCCCGGATGGGTTTTCCGTAGTACCTCAGGAGTGTTTTGGTTTCGTGTTTCCCGTTGTTGCTTCGATATCCTGTTCTTCTCAACATCCTTTTCGTCTGTTCAAACTTTGTTGTTGCTTCCCACTACAGTTCTTCTACCGGCATCTAATCAATAACTCTGTTCCACCCTTCTGGCCAGATAGTCTGTTCTCCAAATGAATCAAGTTCTATTCAGCTATACACCCTCGATGCAAAACCTCTACCTCTACTCGAAAATGTTCCGGTGGTTTGCGAATTCCCTGACGTCTTTCCAGAAGAGTTGCCAGGGATGCCTATCGTCTTGAACTTCCAGAAAAGCTATCCAAGGTGCACGATGTGTTTCACGTGTCACAGCTCAAGAGGATCTTCACAAGAAGTATCCGGACCTTTTCTCTTCTCAGTAGGAATCTCGGGGCGCGATTCCTTCAAGGGGGGGGGGGCGTTTTGTAACATCCCAAGTATGAAAAAACATCATTAGAATGTTTGCTCTCTGTTATTTTATGTTTTGCATCATGGCATCTTAAGTTTTGCATTTGTTTTCCAATTGTTTTCCTCTGTTTTCCTTTTGTTTTCCTTTGTTTTCTATTTGAATTTTCAAACCAAATTCAAATATTTGTTTCATACTTGTGCTGTTACAATTTCCAAATGAATATTCAAATCAAAACAATTATTTGTTTCCATTAAAGTTGTAATTTCAAAACTATTGTTTTGTTTCTATCAATAATTCATTTAATACCAAAACATTTTCAAATTCAATTATATTTCCAAACAGCAACCATTTTTCAACTTTATGAAAATTACAAAACACTCCTTTGTTTCAAGTTAACTTGAAATCAAAAACTTTAAATTGCTTAAGTCACCATTATTCACTTAATATCGAAATTACTCAATTTCAATTAAATTTACAAACATCAACAAATTTGAAATGTTTGAGAAAACAAAAGTTGCATTTTGGTGCTGTTACAAAACTTAATCAAATACAAAATTCTCCCTAATTTTCTAACCCTAAAAACCATGCCTTTCCTTCCTATTCTTTTTCTGCAAAAAAAAAAGAAAGAAGCAAAATCAAAATGCAAAAAAAATCAAAGGGAGAGGGGGCAGGCCAGCCTTTTGGGCCAGCCCACCATCTCCCCTGGCCTCGTACCCCCCATCTCCTTCTACCTTCGTACGGCCGAGCATCGGCCGTGTCCACGTCGGCAGCAGCAGCCAGGGGACGGACATGAGCTCCTCCTCCCCCTCCTTAAGACCAGAGCCCGAGCCCCCCTAGGTGCCCTAGCTCTTCACCTCTCTTCCCCTAGCGTAGCGCCGCCGTTCTCCTCTCTCTCCCCCGCTCCTCTCCCTCTGCTTCTCTGAAACTCGCCACCGAGCCCCACCTCCTCCCTCTCCGGCGATCGTCGGCGATAGGACTCTCCTCCGCACGGGCTAACTGCGGGAATCGAGTCCCCTAGACGCCCTCTTCCTCCTCGACGTTTCCCCGGTGGCTGGGAGCCACCGGTGCGCCGCCGCCGTCCTCATCTCGCCGCCGGCCACCTCCTGCACCGAGCCTGCTCCCTCTGTCCCCACGGTGAGCAGCCGCCATCCTCTCTCCCTTCCCTCTCTGCAAGCATCTGTGGCACACAAGCACGAACACTGCACTCACGCAGCACAAGCAGCACGACAGCAGCCGCCGCCGGTGAGCCACCACCGTCCTGCTCTGTCGAAGTGCATCGCTGAACCTGCAAAGAATTCAGTTAGCTGAATTTCAATATTCAGTTAACCCCGGATCTGAAACTCAACCCCGCGAGCCCTCCTTACCTGTCAAGCAACACAGCAGCACCGCAGTGGCAGCAGCCCTGCTCGCGCTAGCCCGCGGCCAGGGTTCGAGTCCCCGCGGGCGGATTAAACCCCTCTTTTGCTGTTTTATTTTTCCAGGCCTAGCACAAACTTCTATTCACAGAACAATCCTTGTTAGCTTTCTTCTAGGTCCTTGAAAATACTTTCTAAGTCCCCTGGATACTAAATAAATGGCAGATTAATACCTAAACTCTAAAAATGCATAAATAATTAATTCCAACTCCAAATTCAACATTTTAAATATGTTTTCCACTCCAAATTAAATTCTCTACCCAAATATAAATTTTGTTTACTGTTTTGAATATTTTAAATTGGTGAAGTATTTGAATCCTTGTTTAATTCACTTAATTTTGCAAAATTCATAACTTGGGCATAAAAATTCCAAATTCAACAAACTAAATATGTTTTCCATCCCATTTTTCATGAACTTTGAAAATATCAGCTTTGTGTTCTGTTTTAAATAAATTAAATTGCTGAAAACAATTGTTTCTTAATTAATGCATTTAAAATTGTCAAATTAATAACTTGCTCATTTTAAATCCTTTTTCAACAAATAAAATATGTTTTCCATGCTAAATTGAACCACCTTTTCAAATATAAACTTTGTTTCATGTTTTGAATAATTATAATTGGTTAAATAATTTAAACATTGTTTAAATCATTTAAAATTGCTAAATTCATAACTTGGTCAAATTAATTCTTTTTGAACATATAAAATATGTTTTCAAACCATAAAGGTATAAACTTTTCAAATATTAATTTGATTCAATGTTTTGAACAAATAAAAAAATTCAAATAAATTAATACTTGAATTAAATTCATTTAAATCTTGTTTAAACTTGTTTAATTCATAATTAATTCATTCTAATACCTTTTTCAACAAGTGAAACATGTATTCCATCTAAAATTGTGTGTTCTTTCCAAATATGAACTTTGTTATCTATTTTGAACAATTAAAATTGGTGAAAACAACAAATGCTTGTGTAACACCTTTAAGAAGCAAATTTTCATAACTTAATAAATAAAATTCCAAACTTGGTAAACTTCATTTCAAATTGATTCTATTGTTGTTTCCTTTTTGTTTTCCTCATCCATGCATCATGCTAATCCACTTTCACATGTTGATTAGTTGTAGATCATTTAATCCAACCATAACTCATGGGCTTTCCATATGCAATCCAATTGCATATGGGTCCATTTAAACATGTTATCTTGTCAACTAGTTATTCTGACGCATCAATTAAATTGCCATGCATCATCCCATGTTTGTGCATTATGCCATGTTATTGATTGTTGTCTCTCTGCGTTGCTTGTTTGCTTCTTCTCGAATAGACGACAACGTTGAGACAGACGAGACTTACGACACCCCTTCTGAGGATCTAGCTCAGTACCAGGCTGCTGAGTTTGCAGGCAAGTATTCACTCACATGAACCATTGTGTTCCTTTCCACACTGGATACCGATACTTTCCGTTGTCTATTCTGCTAGCCTTATGAATCGTTGCTTGTGTTCCGAACCTATCACATGTCATCTTGTAACCCTGATATAGCCTCACCTCCACACCTATAACCTTTTGCTTGTTGCCCGTGTCTTACTAGCATGCTTAGGGTTGTTTTGCTCGAGTCCGTTGTCCGTTACTTTCTGTTATCATATTTTATTATGTTCTGGGGCTCGATGTTTAAACAATCAACCTGTTAATGTTTGAGGTAATGCTAATTTGATGATAAGGCACCGGCAGGAGGCCCGACGTGGTTTTGAGGCCTACTAGTGTCGACCTTAATTAGGAAAAGGGTCTTGTCTACTGATCCATGATGAGCGCACTAACCGCATGTGGGAAGCGTGTATGGGCGCCCCCCTCAATTTGATTCGATTCACATCTCGTCCAAATCGCCACACTTAGTTCGGGCTTTCCATTTGATGCATGCATATGCAGGTGCGAGCCCTTGGCGCCAGGGTGGAACTTTTGTAGTCGGCATTTAGGGCGGCGTGGTCTTAGAGTGCTATGAGGGTCCCCCTTTTCTTCGTTGGGGCTCGATTAGCCGCGCACGCACAACATGTGGTTCTTTGGGCTTGATGCGAAGAAGAGTTGAGTTGTGTTGAGTGCCCCGCTTGGTGGAAGGGCCATTCCATCTGGCGGGTTATTCTTACGTGTACGGCCAAATTGGTGCACCCCTGCAGGGTAAATCTTCTCGAGAAGCCGTGTTTTCCGCGGTTATGGTTGACTTGGTGAAAGTACTGTCTAACAAGTACTCAGAACAACTTACACCTAACTAATGATAACTTGACTAGTAATAGTCTTATTGACACAATAACTTGAACCATCATTAATCCAACTGTGTGAGTTATCCTCGGATTGCTTCTTTGGATAAGGGGCGAGATCCAGGATGGGTTTGTTTGGAGTTAGTAGTAGTTGGTTACGATACACTATCTTATATCCTTTTCTGTTAGCCGGAAGTTATAGCAACTCTGTAGTTGGTTAGTGCAGCCAGCTGCCGCATCTTTTGTATCACCCTTTTTCTTCCGTTGAACCCAAAGCATCTGTGCTTGATGTTGTTGGGTACACTTTGGTGAACTGTGAGTCTTGGTTGCCAGTACGTTTATGTACTGACCCCTTTGGGGCTGTGGTTTCCGCAGACTACGTTTCCGAGGATCCCCATGGTGGCTACTACGGGAGTATGACGAGGCTGCTGACGAGTAGATAGCGGACCCGGGCAGGATCCGAGACTTCGTGGATGGGCTCCGTCTTTTCGTTTCCGGCCTCTCAGGCCTATTTGGATCTTGTCTGTACTCAGACACTTTGGATGCTTTTGCTGTGATGTAATGATGAATTGTTGGGACATGTGTCCTCTGGATGATTGAATTTGCTATCTCTGTTCTAGTGAGAGCTATTCGCAACTTATTTCTATTTATTTGTGTCTTAGAGATCTGTTGTGATATCACTTGTTCAAATGCCGTTGACGTACCATGTGTGTATGTTATGAAGTACGTCAATGGAAGTATCTGGATTTCTATGGGATGGTTTGCGCAGACGATGAATAGTAGAGAATGGTTGTCACACGTTTACGTGTTGGCCTACTCATATTGAGATGCGGGTGCCGGTATGCCCCGTAAGCCATTTATCTACTGTTTAGCGGACTGTGAGTATCCCCTAGAAGTCCGGGTGCGACAGAATGCCTCACTTGAAAACACTTGAGTTGCCTTCTTTGCCTAGCTGAAAGGCGTTAAAGAAAAGCGCTATCGGGAGACAACCCGTTTTATTTTGCTATTTTCAACATGTTTTCCTTTGTTTTCTTTTGTGTGCTCTGCACCTAGGTGTTTTCTATTTCCTTAGAAACCATGCTGTATCTTTTCTTTTGAGTTTTTGTTGAGCCAAGTAAAGCCTCTAGTGGAAAGTGGAGGCTATATTTCAGATTTCTACGCAGGAAACAGATTTCCGTTGTCCACTGTTTATTCCGTATAAAATCACAGAATGTTCAAAATGACCTGAGTTTTTTTGTGCGTAATCCTAAGCCGTATACGCAACTTTTCTTAGTTGACCACTTTTGATTTGAGCAACAGAAGATAAAAAAAATCATCTTTACCTGCTGTCCTGTTTTAACAGATTTCTGCCAATAATTGCATTTGCATCTTAATCGCTTTCTTTTGGTGTTCTTTTGAGAAAAAGAGTTCTAAAAGAAGTTGTACCAGTAGCTAATGTGTTTTTAAGTGCTAGACATGTGTTGAAACTGAACCATGTGAATTTATTATTTTGAATGCACTAACGTTGCTAATGAAGATTGTGAGAAGTTTGGTGTGAAGGAAGTTTTCAAGGGTCAGGAGAAGAGGATGATATGATGTGATCAAGAAGAGTGAAGAGCCTAATATTGGGGATGCCCCGGTGGTACATACCAGAAAATTCCAAGAATACTCAAGCGTATAAGCTTGGGGATTCTCAAGGCATCCCCTTCTTCATCAACAAATTATCAGGTCACTTCTAGTGAAACTACATTTTTATTCGGTCACATCTTATGTGCTTGGAGCGTCTTTTTTTTTAGTGTGTTTTTGCTTTAAGTTTGTTTTTAATTTTGCAATAAACTTGGTTGGACCCCATCATTCTTTTATTGGAGAGTGACACGCTCCGCTTTTTCATGGGAATACTTTGTATTCTTAATTTGTCTGGCTGCTGCATTTATTTAGCTCCTGTTTTGCATGCATCTCTTATTAGAGTTGTTAGTTTTAGTAGTATTATGTGTGTACTCTCATGTTTCATTGCTGTAGCATTTATAGAGTTTTTTTTAAACATATCTTGTATGGTGCTTGTTGGGAGAAGAAACTGCTGTTTAAAGTAAAATTTATATTGGTGCAAGTAGAAGCTTGTATAGACTGTTGTTAGAACTTTTTCATGCCAGGCTAAATGTTATTTTAGTTCTAAAGCCTTGTGATGTTGAGTAGCATGAATAGCCTTAAATAGTTTAGAGTGTTTAATATGTCATTAAAAGATTCATGAGTTGTTCTTGTCATAAGGAAGCATAAATTTTTGGTATTCTCTTTCGAATGTTTTATTTGGTTGACTTAGCGCATGCTCACACCATGTTTATGACTATGAACCAGTGACGAATAGCCTCCATGACCACTTAGTTTTTGAACTATGATATTGCTTATGCTCTAATTAATGATGTTTATGTCGCTATGCATTATTATGGCTCTTATGCTCTCTTGATTTGTCGCTCCCAGTCTTTAGCTAGCCTCCACCCGTACTGAGTATGAGCTCTACTCGTGCATCGAACTCTCTCAAACCAAAGTTTTTCCATTGTGTCCACCATACCTACCTACATGTGGTATTTAACTGCCACTCCAAAGTAAATTGCTCATGTGTTACCTTTAAAACCTTCAAAATAACTCCTCTTTGATGTTCCTATTTTTGCTCATGACAACCTCAATAGAGAATCTTTATCTCACTTGTTGATTGGATTTCACACCCTGGATTAGTGGCTTCATCCGCTTATCCAAATGATAGACGAGCTGGCAGCGGGGTTCCCAGCCCCAAATTAATACACACAAAATCTCTTCACTATTTTTGCCCCTGATTTATCAGTCAAAGGATAATTGTGTAAACAAAAGAGAAAGAGGGATGAACTTCTACCGAGATGCGTCCTTGATACGTCTCCAACGTATCTATAATTTATGATGCTCCATGATCATATTATGTCAATTGCTACTTGTTTTCTCCCTTTATTTATAACATTTTTATATATTTTCCGGGACTAACCTATTAACAAGGTGCCAATTGCCAGTTCCCTGTTTTCTGCTGTTTTTGGTTTCAGAAAAGTTGTTCTGGAAACATTCTCGGAATTGGACCCCACAAAGCCTGAAGTGCCTAGTTTCCCCAGAAGCATCTAGAAGATCGAACAAGAGTCGAAGACGGGCACCAAGGGGCCACACAATAGGTTGGCGCGCCCCCTAGCCGCGCCAGCTATGGGTGTGGGGGCCCTGGAGCTCCACCGCCTTTGCCCTTTTACCTATTTAATCCCCCCGGATGAAAACCCCTAGGCACCTGATAAAAAATCCCGGAAAAGTTCCGCAGCCACCGTCACCGTCAACCCTAGAGAAGGGGGTTCTCAAGCCGTCTCTGGCACCCTGTCGGAGAGGAAATCATCACCGGAGGCTTCTACATCACCATGGCTGCCTCCGGAGTGATGCGTGAGTAGTTCATCTTTGGACTACGGGTTCTTAGTTGTAGCTAGATGGTTGTCTTCTCCTCATATGCCTCCATGTTTAGATCTCGTGAGCTGCCTATCATGATCGAGATTGATCTTATGTAATTATATATGCTTTGTTTGCTGGGATCTGATGAATATTGAACGTATGCCAAGTTGATTATAGTATTTATTGCATATGTTATTTGTGATCTTGCATGCTTTCCGTTGCTAGTGGTTACTCTGGCCAAGTAGTTGCTAGTGACTCGAAGAGGGAGTATTATATGCTTGATAGTGGGTTCATGCCTCCTCACAACCTTGCTCAAGTGATAGAAACGTGAAGGGGGAGGATGTGCTGTTGCCATTAGGGATAAAACAACTGTGAGAGTTCCCGCGTGCATAATCATTGCTTACATCACACACTTTGTTTAATGCAGTTATCTGTTGCTTGCAACTTAATACCTAAGGGGGTTCGGATGATAACCTAAGGGTGGATTATTAGTCATAGATGCAGATGGATTCCGGTCTATGTATATTGTTGTAATGCCCGCACTAAATATCATAGTAATCATCATGTTATATTGTGCACTATGGTGCAACCTCTATTTGTCAATTGCCCAGCAGTAATTTGTTCACCGAGTATGTTATCTTTATGGAGAGACACCACTAGTGAACCTATGAAGCCCGGTCCATTTTCCACACGGTTAAACAAACCACAACAATTTTCTGCACTCTTTACATACTACAGCGTATATAATTTTCCACACTACACGTCTAGTCTTTGTTTTCAGCAAGACCAGTGAGATTGACAACCTCACTGTACCGTTGGGACAAAGTATTTTGGTTGTGTTGTGTGCAGGTTCCACGTTGTTGCTGACACCGGTGAAGCGCCATGTCGAGACATCGTAGTAGTTTTCATAGACTGGGGTGCCATGAGACTACGGTAGAGACGTGGGGTAACGGGATAGCGTAGTAACACAGAACACGGGATTTTACCCAGGTTCGGTACGTCGCGACAGTACGGCGTACCTACTCCTGCACTTCTCACTAATTGGGACTAAAGCCCGTATAACAGGGTTACAATGTGAGGGAATAGATCTAGCTACTCGACGAGGATGAACTTCTCGGCGAGTTGCGTAGAGCTTGAGCTTGAACCTAGAACCTTGGAACTTCAAGAACTTATGTAATCTATCTCCCGTCCGGCTTTATATAATAGCCGGATTAGGGCTTACAGAACAAGAAACCTAGAAGACTACGTTTAACTTGTAACTTGGAAAGTAAGGAATCCGTCTTCTCCTCCAAGCCAGATCACGTGGGCCGTGATCCGGGTTCTTCTAGAATCCGGCTTCTGCGCGTCGGACTACTGGGCCGCCCAATGGACCTAAGCCCATTACCTTGTAGGCCACCCTGGTAGTCCGGCTCTTTTGTCTACCATCTTCTATACCCCTATTCAGTATATATCCGACAGTAGCCCCCAGGAAGGATCAAAACTCTGAAACTCTGTCTTTCGTCAAATACATTTTGTCCGGGAAAACTTGATTCAGCAGTCTTGATTCTTTCTTCTTTCCTTTTGAAGGAGATGGTAACGTAAAACTCGGAACTATGAAAATCCGGCTTTTCTTCTTGCGATCCTTCGCGGAAAAGGAACTCGTGACATCAGCGCTTTAATCATGCTGACGCAAGCGCCGCTTGGTTTCACGCGGGAAACCCTGCAACGTATCTCTGACAGATTCTCACGAGAAACGAGGAGATAGCCATCATTCCTCTGTCGTTCCGTTTCCCGGATTTTCCGGCGAGCGACACGCGTCGAACATCCAACGGTCAAAAGAGCCGTTGGCGCGTATCTAGAGGTTTTCAGGCTATAAATAGCCGTCCTCGTCGTCATCGGAAATCTTTCCTCACTCCACACTGCCCACGCCATTGACGCAAACGCGAGCACGAGAGCAAGAACTTGCCCCGACGAACTGTTTGCACGCCGGAGCGCTCACTCGCCACCGAAAAAGATGGCCTCTCCGTCGTCCTCACCGGCTCGCGCCTCCATCGACGAGCTTTTGGGCGACCTAGATCCACAGCTGGGGTCGCCCAAGCATGCCGGCGGTGGGCCGGAAAAGACCACTGCATCCGCGGCGGGCGGAGGAAACGCTTCCGCCGCCGCGGACGTAGCGGGCCCAAGCGCCACCACAACCCCGCCGTTCGCACCTGAAACGGCGGAGGAGAAAATCGAGCTCCTTGGCGAGAAACTTGCCGCCGCGAAGGCCGCCGCCGCCGCCGCCGCCGGAGCAGACAAGGAAGAGGAAACTGCAGGCAACTGGAGTGCCTGCAGTATTCCCCCGGCTCTCCTTCCCAACTTGGAGAAGGAGGGTTTGGTGCTCAAAAAGAAATGGCGGCTCCCGGAAGAGGAGACTGAACCCATGCCACAAGAGGGAGAAAGGGTGCTTCTTGCCTCCCACCTTCTACGAGGTATGGGGCTCCCACCTTCCTCTTTCTTCCTCCAGGTTCTGTCACATTACAGCATCCAACCTCACAACCTTCCTCCCAATTCCATTCTGTACATGGCCGGCTTCCAGGCCTTGTTCGAAGGTTACCTAGGGATAGAGCCTAGGTTAGATTTTTGGCTGTACTGCTTTGGGGTCAAGCGTAACTCTTCGGAGGGCGCACTCCCAAATTGCGGGACCATTTCCTTTACTCTTCGGAGATTCCGAGAGGATTGGTTCCCCAAAATCAAAACTTCAGAATCCGTCAAATTTTGGACGGGTTCTTTTTTCTATCATCCCGACGTGCCTTTTCCTAAAAAGGCCGTCGGGGTTCCACCTTTTGTGAACTCCGCCGCCGTTCCCCAGGATAACTGGGTAACAGAGGCCGTCCAAGTTCTGCCTCCAGATCTGCTAAGGATCAAGAGGCGCATCGCCAAGCTCACCTCCTCCAAACCTCCTTTGACCGGTATGGACACGGTCTTTTGCTGGCTGGATAGGCGGATTCAGCCATTAGCAAACCACGGAGGCCGTCTCCTGTGTGAATACACGGGAGCCAAGGATCCAATGCGGACAACCGACAAGGATTGGCCCGCAAAGGAACTTAGGCGGCGCATCAATCAGTTGGTCGCATCACGCGACCAATACACGGAGAGTCGGCCAATGTACACGGCCGACAACCCAGCTCCTAAGGTAAATTTTCCGTCATTTGGGTATAATCTCACTTCCTGGATAATCTACCTTTTGACTCTGATTGGTTTTTCCGACAGCTTGTGGATCTTCCAGACTCGGAGTTAGCCTCCGAGGCCGAGCTGGATGCGCTGCGCACCGCCGCTACAGGTGGGCGCAAGCGCAAGAAGATAATTTCTTCGGATGAGATTATCGACCTTGACGGAATCCCCGTCGCCACTTCCAGGTTATTTTCTTCTGGGTTTTTCTTTTATGGGATCTTTTTCGTCCATCTTCGGTGTTTTAACCTTTTCCGGGTTTTTGGTTTTTAGCCTACCCCCCTCCAACCTAAAGCCGAGAAAGCTGAAGAAACTCAGAGCTTCTTCCAACCGAGGCAGCCAACCATCTCCCGCCGTCGCCCCGGACACGCCGCAGACAATGGCGGAAGAGCCTACTGCAGCCACCACCACCAATCCCCCAGAGCCCAGCCAGCCCGTTGTGTCCGAGTCGGACACGAGGGAAAGGGCGGCTCCAGAGGTGGGGAAATCTTCTCGGACTTTCGACGAGGAAATCCCCACCTTTGACAAGGATTTTAAGGCTATCAATGACGGCTTGGACGCAGCCGGAAATCACTTCGCGGAATACGCGAAAGAATTCCAAGAAAACTTAGCAGGTTTGCAGCGCATGAGCCAGGTATGTAACTCTAGCCCCCAAGCATTAAACAAAATGCATGCTTTTTTTGCTTTGATGTTTTTTGTTAACCATACTTTTCCTTGCTGTGTTTCAGCAAACCTCCGAGGCCATAAACCTGGAAGTTTTCAGGAAGCTCACCATCAAGAATAAAGAAGTTCGAAGTCTTCTTTCTATTCTTGAGGAGAAAGAGGCGGAGCTGGAATCATCTCAGCTCGCTTTGACGGAAACGAAAGGTAAGCTTTTTTCGTTTTGAAATTTCCGATTTAAGACTTTGTCTAAGTTTTTTCCCGAGGAAATTGATCAACTCGGATTTTCCCTTGCTTTTCAGCTGCCTTAGCTCAGGCTAAGCAAGCAGCGGAAGATTCTGGCAACGCCGAAATTCTCCGCAATGAGAACATTGAGCTTCACAAGAATCTTGTGAAAGCTCAGCAAGACCTGGAAGCCAGCAATCTGGCTCTTGGAATGGCTAATTCCAAGGCTTCCGAACAGGCGGAGAAAGACAAATCCACCATTCAGGATTTGACTGAAGCTCTGAACCTTCGCCTGGAGGAAGTTTCCGAGATCGACAAGCTCATCGGTAAATTTCTTACCCTTTTCCTCATCTTTCCATGTTTTCCTTTCTCTGTTTGTCTGCTTAACCCTTTTGTATGTTTTATTGGATCAAACAGGAGACACCCCAGATGGCACTCGGGCTGTAGGCATCCGAGCTTTCGGGGAGACATGGAATTTGATGAAGGCTGCTGCAACGCAGCTAGTAGGCAAGTTTCTTCCCGATAAATCTGGGGAATGCTCGGAGGTTGAAAAACTTCCGGGTATCATCATGGAGGTGGCGGAGTCCAAGGAGTCTCTTCTCCGCTCCGCTGCACGGGGTGGTGCGCGCATGGCCTTAGGCCTTATGCGCATGCACTATCCTAGTGCCAAATCCTGGCGTGTGGCCACCGGTGTCCCTCAGGGATACACGGATGCGCAACGATCCACCATCTTTGGTGAAGTTAAGGGCCACGCCACCCAGATTGCCGCCATGGTAAATGTCGCCGTCAACTATCCAGAAGAGGAAGCTCCTCCAATCCCCGATGAAGAAAGCAGCGAGGAGGAGTCGGATTCTTGAAAGGTTACCTGGAACCTGGATAGAAAAAGTAGACAATAGGAGCATTACTGTTCTTTCATTTGTAATCCAAAATGTAATGCTTCTTATGTATTAATGAAAATTCCGCCTTTTGCAGTTTAAACTATGAAATTACTTTGCAAGTTGTTTGGATTTTACCATTCCTTTATCTTCTAAGTTCTCTGGTGTATATGCTTTAACTGTCCTTAGTGTTTGAAATGGCTCAAATAGCATTATGAATCGTTATGTCGAGTAACTGGGGACGAACCAATCAGTTTTGAAACTCGAAAACATGAATCATGCTAAAGGCATTTTTACTAACTAGTTCCAGTAACCCAGCATACGCACAATCAGATAAGACTTAGAGAAACAAGGAAAGTTTCAAGTGAAACTTGGGCACGCAGGCAATTCAAGTTTCCTTTAGCCGTTAAAAGGCTGAAAAATCATTCAGTTATGTAACGCCGAGTACGCAAGCACAATTCGGGTTAACGTTGAGAAATTTGTAAGATCATTGGGAAATAGATGAGGCGGAAACACTTTGCACTTATAAGAAACATGGATGACAGTATTCCGACAACTTTATTTCATGATCTCAAAAGATGTTTTCATAGAATTGAACTAAGTACGGAAAGGTACATAACTTTCTATACGTTCCCAGGCTTCCGCAATCCACTTGACTTTGTCGAAATTTTTCAGCAGCTCGAAGAGTGGTAGGGTTTTAGCCCCCAGCCAACTAAGAAATCTTTTTATGGCTGTGGCGGAACCCGTCAATCTTTGGACATCTTTTACACATGTAGGCTTTGAGATATTCAAGATTGCCTTGATCTTTTCCGGGTTAACTTCTATTCCTCTGTGAGAAACGATGAAACCCAGAAGTTTTCCTGAGGGAACCCCGAATACGCATTTAGATGGATTCAACTTCATCTTGTAAGTGCGCAAGTTTTCGAAGGTTTCTCGCAAATCCTCAAGGAGTGTATCTTTTTCCTTGGTTACGACGGCAATATCGTCCACATAAACATGGACATTTTTTCCAATCTGACTATGCAAACAACGTTGCATGCAACGCTGGTAGGTTGCACCTGCGTTCTTCAGGCCAAAAGGCATGGTTACGTAGTAATACGTCCCGTACGGGGTTATAAAAGAAGTCTTGATTTGATCTTCCTTTTTCATGCGTATTTGGTGGTACCCGGAGTATGCATCCAAAAAGCATAAAAGCTCGGAGCCTGCAGTGGCATCTATTATTTGATCGATTCGCGGCAGTGCGAACCTATCTTTCGGACATAACTTGTTCAATCCTGTGTAATCTATACACATTCTGAGGGCAGTTGTGTCTTTCTTCGGTACTAATACCGGATTTGCGGACCAGTCAGTATGGATTACTTCCTTGATGAAATCCGCTGCTAAAAGCCGGATAATTTCCTTGCCAATAGCCTTCCGTCTTCTTCCGTCAAATCGACGGAGACCTTGTTTGACGGGTTTTGATCCGGGAATAACCTTGAGTTGGTGCTCAGCAAGTTCCCTGGGTACGCCTGGCATGTCAGCTGGACACCAGGCGAAAATATCCCAGTTCTCACGGAGGAACTTGATGAGCTCGCCTTCCTATTTGTCGGTCATCCCAGTCCCTACTACGACAAATTTTGTCGGATCTTTGGGATCTAGGATTACCTGTCTTGTATTCTCGGACGCCTTGAAGCTATCTGTTGGCTTCCGAGTTTCTTTTCCTGCCGGCATTTCTTTCGGCGATACCTCCTTGGCTAACTCCTTCAGTTCTTCCTGAGCTATAACTCTTTGAGCGCAAAGGGCGTTTTGCTTCTCCAACTCGTTTGCCAGCTTGAAATCACCGGCAATGGTGATTACTCCTCCTTTGGGTCCTGGCATCTTCAGCTTGTTGTAGATATAGCAAGATCTTGCCATAAACTTGGCGAAAGCCGGACGTCCGAGTATTGCGTGATACACGCTCTCGAACGGCACAACTTCGAAGGATACTTTTTCCTGCCGGAAGTGATCTTTATCTCCGAAGGTGACATCTAGGGAAATTTCTCCTAGGGATCGTGCTTGCCTGCCAGGAACAATGCCATGGAAGCGTATATTGCTGTAATTGAGCTGGGACTCGGATATCTTCAAGTGCTTCAGTGTATCCAGGTACATTATATTGATGCTGGATCCTCCGTCCATCAGCACTCTTCTTAGCCTAGTGTTTTGAACAATAGGGCTTACAACAAGAGCTTGTGTGCCGGGTTCAGGGATATTTCCGGGATGATCTGACTGATCCCAGATTATCGGTGTGTTGGAGTACTTCAAGAATTTTGGGGTTGCAGGAACAACCGCGTTTATTTCTCGAAGTGTCCTTTTGGCCACCTTTGCTGACGGGGTTGCTAGGAAAGTTAACATTGCTTCTCCGTCAACTCTCGGAAATTTAGGTTCGCCTTTTCGCTGCTGTTCCTGGATTTTGTCATCAGTGTCCGATTCACTGTCTTCTTTTTCAGCTTCTGGCTTTTGTTTGGCAGGTTTCCTCTTGGAACCCTTCCCTTTATTTCCGGATCCTGCATTGCCTTTCATATGCTTGTTTAGCCGGCATTGCGCGTTTGTGTGGGTTGGTTTCCCAAACTGAGAGTGGTGGACGCAGGGTTCCGACTTAATTCTCTCCCATTCTTCAGGAGTGTAATTGATGGGATCCGGACTGCGGCCTTTCCACTTGTTCCCTTTTTCTCCTCCAAAGGCTAAGTTAACCTCCTTGGGCTTTGTTGTTGACTCCGGAGTTCCTTTTTTATCAGAACGAGGTGTTTTCTTGGCCAGTATCAGTGACTCAATATTGCCTCCTCTTGCTCTGATATCGTCTTCGGCTGCAGCATGCTCATTAGCGGTTGTAAGCATAGATCCGAGATCTTTGTGCTTTTTAGAACCAACCATGAACGGTACAAGTCCGGGTTTTAGGCCATTGACGAAAGCATGCATTGCTTGTACGTCAGTTACTCCAGAGCAACTATTCTTCATTGCAGTCCATCTGGAGATGAAATCCACGTATGGTTCGTCTTCAAATTGGGTGCAACGGTTCAGCTGGTTGATGCTATTTGGGCGTTTGTATGTTCCCCGGAAATGCTGAGTAAATACTCTCGCCATATCATCCCAACTGTCGACAGTTCTTGATGGTAAACCATTAATCCAATCTCTGGCTCCGTCTAGCAACATTAGGGGAAGAAAATTGACAGCTTCCAGGTCTGTCCCGTTGTTGATTTGGACGGCTGTGTAATAGTCTGAAAGCCAGGTATCCGGGTTTGTACTGCCGGTATATTTTTGGTAGGTTGGACCAACTTTTGCAAAGCCAGAATGCAGGGTTATCCTTCGGATCCTGTCAGTAAAACACTTAGGACCAAAGTATAGATCATCCTTTTCTGCTCTATCAATATGTGCAGAATATCTTCCGGCTGAATGGACAGAAGGGGATCTGCTCCTTTCTTTTCCATTGTTGCGCGGACGCGTTTTTCCGAGGTTATCTCTATCTCTTCCGTTGTCACGCCCTCTGGGATTAGGTGGAGTCCTGCTCCTGTACCTTTCCTTATCTTTAGGCGGTGTCCGAGATCTTTCACGTCTGTGAGGTGTATCGTATCTTCCAGCTTTTTCAGCTGGGTTTCTCGGAGGTGGCATTATTTTGCCGTCATTCCGGTGTTTGTCTTCCCGATCGTGTGGTTTATATCCATCTTTCGGGAGATGAGGTCCGGTTCTAGACGCTGCGTCCCGGTTGTCGGGGTTTTTCTTGTCTTTTCTCGGATCCTCTTTTTTATCCGAATCTCCGGGTTCTTCCGGTCCAGGTGCTCCAGCAGCGCAAGTAACAGTTTTGCAGAGGGCGGAATTATCATGCAGCCTCCCTGATCGCTCTTGTCCTCGCTGTTGCTGCTGTAATGCTTTTCCTAGGAAAGCATACACCCCTTGGAGTTTTCCCCCGTTGGAGTACAGATCATTGTTCAGGATGGCGAACGCTGCTTCCGCGTTTTCAGCTGCGGTTTTGTATATTGGTTCGCCCTTGGCATCTTTGCCGTTTAACTGCTTTTGCCAAGATGGGTTATAGAACCTTTCTTTTGGCGGCAGTTCTTCCGGTTTTGCAATTCCGGGTAACCTAGTAGGTTTTAAGGCAGATCTATGCTTTCTCTCGTACTCCTCTATTTCTTCCTTCATGATTTTGATGTCATTGTGGGTTTGTTGGAGATGTTGCCGAGATCTAAGCAGTTGTTGCTGTTGCCGTTGGAAAGCTTGTCTCCTGGCTTCCAGCATCTCAGGGGGTTCATTGGGTCCCACTGGAGTTTGTAATAGTTCTTGCTCTTCCAGTTCTGTCATTGGCGGAGCAGTGATTTCCTTAGATTTCTTTTCCGTAGGCTTTGTGCCACTAATATCTCCAACTTCCAGGTTTTCATCAGCGAGATCAGCTGACTTTTTCTTCCGGAGTTTGTACTGGAGTTTTTTAGAAGCACGGTGCTTTTTCTTGGAAGACGGAGGTTTTTTGACAGGTTCATCCTCTGTCATCTCCTTGACATTAGGGAATATCGGAGAAGTTTCTCCGTCTTCCCTCTCTTCCACTGGCGGAGGGGTTTTAGGGCTTTCCTGGCTGTCGGCACCCGTTGTATCAGCTGGTTTTGCCATTAGCACTTCATGGAATCCCTCTTGAAAGGACTTAACTTTTCTTACGAAGGCATCATCGTCTTCGTCTTCGGAGTCGAAGTTATCCGATCCGGTTTCCGACTCCAATCTCGCCTCTATGGCGGCAAGTACGGACTCTGTTTCCGAGTTCATCGTCTGGTTGACGGATGTCGGATCTTCCGTCTCTGTGACGGGTGTTGGTTCTTCCGTCTCTGTGACGGGTGTATTGTTGTCTGCCTCTTGCACGGGATTTCCGTCATCCGTGTTTTCAGCGATCTCGGATTGCACCATGCCAATAAAGTGCGTATCACTGTTTTGTCGGCGATCTGAGCAAAATCCGGCATCATAGTCGTCTTCGACTGGGTATAGGGCGGGTGGGAAATACTTGCTTTCACCGCAAAACCCCATTGCTTCCGCGGTTAATCCGATAAAGATGTTAGCAGATCCAATCGGTAAAACGCAGGCACTTACCAGGTGGTTTTGCGCCGGTATGTAGGATCCGTTGTCGAGGAAGCGCCCGACGTCGTCGTCGAATTCCAAGCTTCCGACAGTGATCGATCTTCCAATTCCGCCTAGTATCCCAGATCGGAACTTCACGCCTGACGTCGTTTGCCCCACGGTGGGCGCCAACTGTCGAGACATCGTAGTAGTTTTCATAGACTGGGGTGCCATGAGACTACGGTAGAGACGTGGGGTAA
The DNA here is from genome assembly GCA_028641055.1 of Alopecurus myosuroides. Lineage (NCBI taxonomy): Eukaryota > Viridiplantae > Streptophyta > Magnoliopsida > Poales > Poaceae > Alopecurus > Alopecurus myosuroides. Next base: position 96,849,605 of record CM054062.1, read on the forward strand.
CGGGATAGCGTAGTAACACAGAACACGGGATTTTACCCAGGTTCGGTACGTCGCGACAGTACGGCGTACCTACTCCTGCACTTCTCACTAATTGGGACTAAAGCCCGTATAACAGGGTTACAATGTGAGGGAATAGATCTAGCTACTCGACGAGGATGAACTTCTCGGCGAGTTGCGTAGAGCTTGAGCTTGAACCTAGAACCTTGGAACTTCAAGAACTTATGTAATCTATCTCCCGTCCGGCTTTATATAATAGCCGGATTAGGGCTTACAGAACAAGAAACCTAGAAGACTACGTTTAACTTGTAACTTGGAAAGTAAGGAATCCGTCTTCTCCTCCAAGCCAGATCACGTGGGCCGTGATCCGGGTTCTTCTAGAATCCGGCTTCTGCGCGTCGGACTACTGGGCCGCCCAATGGACCTAAGCCCATTACCTTGTAGGCCACCCTGGTAGTCCGGCTCTTTTGTCTACCATCTTCTATACCCCTATTCAGTATATATCCGACACGCCATCACCACCGTCAGTGGCATCAACCTTCCGAAGATCCTCTTCCTCCTACTGGATTGATAACCTTGGTTCTTAACTAAGGGGAAAATTCCTACCGCTATGCTCATCACACCCTCCTCTTGGGGTATCCCAACGAGTGCAAGATCTGCACCATCAAGGACTTTTTCTGGCGCCGTTGCCGGGGATAAGGAAGTCTTCTGGCAAGGGGAGTCTCTCAGTCTCAACCTCTGTACTTTGTTTATTGTGTTCTTTTTATTTTTTTCTTGTTTTTATTCTCTATATTAAAAAACGCACAAAAAAATTGTTTACTTCATAGCTGTTATTTATTTGCTTGCTTTTATTTCACTAGAATAAGTATTCCTGAAGTTGAGGTTCGTTCTTTTAGGCAACAAGGTGGAGAGAGTTTAAAAGATGCTTGCTATAGAATAAATGATGCTCATAATAAATGTACAAAAAAAATATTCTACCTTGATACTCCTGAGGAACTTTTATGTTGGTATTTCTGGCTGGTATAGGCATGTGTTAGATACTCTTATGAGTGGAAATTTTCTAGGAACTCCTGCTTTTGAAGCCCGCATTTTGATTGAAAGTTTAGTAGGAGCACCCCCCATTACAACTGTTAAAACTGATATCACTTTGGATGGTGTTATTTATAAACTAAACTCTTTGGAAATGAACTTACCAATTTTCCTTGATAATGCTAGCAAAGTTAATGAATTAATAATTACTATGGATAAAAGAATCACTGCTCTAGAAGCTAGCAACACTCGTGATAATCAAAATTTTAGGATTGGTAAACTAGAGGATGTTATGGGAACTTTAATCTCAACCTTTTCATCACTTAAATTCAAAAAGTAGAAAGCCTTTGTGGGAAAGGAGCAAAGATTCATGTATGCTCCCAAGATAACTAAACCCAAATCTCAATATGTGCTTAAAATTGCTAAAATAATTAATGAAACTAAGAGTGACCTCCATGTTGAATCTTCAAGAACATCTAGAGTGCGTATTGCTCCAAATAATGGTTTAGAGGAAGTTATAGAGGATGCTTCTTCACTTGAAAATACTTGAGTTGCCCTTTTATTCCTAGCTGAAAGGCGTTAAAGAAAAGCGCTACCGGGAGACAACCCGTTTTATTTCGCTGTTTTCGAACCGTTTTATTTCGTTTTCATTGGTGTGCTTTGCACCTGGGTGTTGTATATTTCCTTAGTAACCCCTCTTTATCTTTTGTTTTGAGTTTTTGTTGAGCCAAGTAAAGCCTCTAGTGGAAAGTTGAGGCTATATTTCGGATTTCTGCCCAGGAAACATATTTCTGCTGTCCACTGTTTATTCCTAAAAAATCACAGAAAATTCAAAATGACTTGAGTTTTGTTGTGCATAATCCTGAGTTATATACGCAACGTTTCTTAGTTGACCACTTTTTGATTTGAGAAACAGAAGATTTTGAAAAAATCGATCTTTACCTGCTGTTCTGTTTTGACAGATTTCTGCCATTTATTGCATTTGCATCTTAATCTCTTTATTTTGGTGTTGTTTTCAGAAAAAGAGTTTTAAAAGAAGTTGTGACAATAGATAATGTGTTTTTGAGTGTTATACTTGTGTTGAAACTGAACCATGTGAATTTATTATTTCAATTGCACTAACATTTCTAATGAAGATTGTGAGAAGTTTGGTGTGAAGGAAGTTTTCAAGGGTCAAGAGAAGAGGATGATATAAGAGTGAAAAGCCTAAGCTTGGGGATGCCCCGGTGGTACATCCAAGAAAATTCCAAAAAGACTCAAGCGTCTAAGCTTGGGGATGCCCAAGGCTTCCCCTTCTTCATCAACAAATTATCAGGTCACTTCTAGTGAAACTATATTTTTATTCGGTCACATCTTATGTGTTTTACTTGGAGCATCTTTTATTTTTGTTTTCAGTTTGTTTTTGTTTTTGCTTTCAGTTTGTTTTTACTTTTTCAATAATCTTTGTTGGACCCCAGCATTATTGTATTGGAGAGTGACACGCTCCGCTTTTTCATGAGAATACTTTGTATTCTTAAGCTTGTCTGGCTGCTGCATTTATTTAGCTTCAGTTTTGCATGCATCTCTTATTAGAGTTGTTAGTTTTATTAGTGTTATGTGAGTACTATCATGTTTTATTGTTGTATCATAAAGATTAGTTTTTGTTAAAGCATGTTTTGTATGGTGCTTGTAGGGAGAAGAAAACTGCTGCTTGAAGTAGAATTTATAACAGTGCTAGTAGAAGCTTGTATAGACTGTGGCTAGAACTTTTTCATGCCATGCTAAATGTTATTTTAGTTTTAAATCCTTGTGTTTATTGAGTAGCATGAATAGCCTCAAATAGCTGAGAGTTTTTAATATGTCTTGAAAGATTCATGAGTTGTTCTTGTCATAGTAAAGCATCAATATATGGTATTCTCTTTCGAATGTTTTATTTGGTTGACTTGGCGCATGCTCGCACCATGTTTATGACTATTAACCAGTCACGAATAGCCTCCATGACCACTTAGTTTTTGAACTTTTGATACTGCTTATGTTCTAATTAATGATTCTTATGTTGCTATGCATGATTACAGCTCTTATGCTCTCTTGATTTGTCGCTCCCAGTCTTTTGCTAGCCTCCACCTGTACTGAGTATGAGCTCTACTCGTGCATCCAAACTCCTTAAACCAAAGTTCTTCCCATTGTGTACACCATACCTACCTACATGTGGTATTTAACTTCCACTCCAAGTAAATTGCTCATGTGTTACCTTTAAAACCTTCAAAATTACTCCTGCTTTATGTTCCTGTTTTTTGCTCATTAGGACGTCAATACAGACTCTTTATATCACTTGTTGATTGGATTTCACACCCTGGACTAGTGGCTTCATCCGCTTATCCAAATGATAGAAGAGCTGACAGCGGGGTACCCAGCCCCAAATCAATACAAACAAATTCTCTTCACTATTTTTGCCCCTGATTTATCAGCCAAAGCATAATTGTGTAAACAAAAGAAAGTTCTTTTTTCGTTCAAAAAAAAAAACAAAAGAGAAAGAGGGATGACCTTCTACACCAGTTGCGTACTTCAACATGGGATCCGCTCTTATGAATCCAGTTGGCTTGTGACGTACTGTATTTTCTGTTTACCATTCGTTGACATTAGCATACATCTCCCAAAATATAAACACTCAGTGTCAAACTTTCAATACCTCTGTTTAATAAAATAAAAGCTCTAGCACATGAGTGATCCCTGCTTCCCTCCGCGAAGGGCATTTCTTTTACTTTTATGTTGAGTTTCGATCTTCTAACTTTATGCACAGTTGAGAGAGCATTTTTTCCATTCTGGGTTCTATGTGCATTTGTCCCATAAACATCAATAATTACTTCATAATGTGATATTATTTGTGCATAAATTATTTGCTCTAGTCTTCCTCATGAACTTTGAAGGTGTCCTGGCATTTATGTTTTGCCCCACTCTTAAGGACTAGCGAAATATCACTTTGCCATGCTTTCTCTATACCTGAAACAAACGTCTACCTTTCTTTGCATTATTATTCATGATCCTTTATTTGAGATACTCTTCGTGATGCAAAGTAATTACTATGATTAATTATTAAAGTTCTATTTATCATGTTTGTGTTTGAAGTTCTATGATCTCAGCGTGCATATGATTTTACATTAGATTGACCAAGTTATGTTAGTAGCATGTCACCTCAGAAATTATTGTGTTTTATCGTTTAACTAATCGAGGACGAGTAGGAACTAAGCTTGGGGATGCTTGATACGTGTCCAACGGTTCTATAATTGCTGATGGTCCATGATCATATTATGTCAATTGCTACTTGTTTTCTCCCTTATTTATAGCATTTTTATACGTTTTCCGGGACTAACCTATTAACAAGATGTCAAGTGTCAGTTCCTGTTTTCTGCTGTTTTTGGTTTTAGAAAAGTTGTTCTGGAAACATTCTCGGAATTGGACCCCACAAATCCCGAAGTGCCTATTTTCCCTGGAAGCATCCAGAAGACCAAAGAAGAGTCGAAGACGGGCACCGGGGGGCACACCATAGGGTGGCGCGGGCCCCTGGACGCGCCAGCTATGGGTGTGGGTTCCCTGGAGCTCCACCGCGTTTGCACTTTCGCCTATTTAATCCCCCCGGATGGAAAACCCTAGGCACGTGATCAAAAATCCCCGAAAAGTTCCACAACCGCCGTCACCATCAACCCTAGATCAGGGGGGGTTTGAAGCTGTCTCCGGCACCCTGCGGAGAGGAAATCATCACCAGAAGCTTCTACATCACCATGTATGCCTCCGTAGTGATGCGTGAGTAGTTCATCCTTGGACTACGGGTTCGTAGCTGTAGCTAGATGGTTGTCTTCTTCTCATATGCCTCCATGTTTAGATCTCGTGAGCTGCCTATCATGATCGAGATTGATCTTATGTAATTCTATATGTTGTGTTTGCTGGGATCCGACGAATATTAAACTTATGCCAAGTTGATTATAGTCTTTATTGCATATGTTATTTGTGATCTTGCATGCTTTCCGTTGCTAGTGGTTTCTCTGGCCAAGTAGTTTGTAGTGACTCCAAGAGGGAGTATTTATGCTTGATAGTGGGTTCATGCCTCCTTACCACCTTGCTCGAGTGACAGAAAAGTGAAGAGGAGGATATGTTGTTGCCATTAGGGAGAAAACATCGGTGAGAGTGGCCGCGTGCATAATCATTGCTTACATTACACACTTTGTTTAATGCAGTTATCTGTTGCTTGCAACTTAATACCTAAGGGGGTTCGGATGATAACCTGAGGGTGGATTATTAGTCATAGATGCAGATGGATTTCGGTCTATGTATATTGTTGTAATGACCGCACTAAATATCATAGTAATCATTATGTTATATTGTGCACTACGGTGCAACCTCTATTTGTCAATTGCCCAACTGTAATTTGTTCACCAGCATGTTATCTTTATGGAGAGACACCACTAGTGAACCTATGAACCTCGGTCCATTTTCCACACGGTTAAAAAAACCACAACAATTTCCTTCTCTCTTTACATACTGCAAGCATACATCATTTTCCACACTATACGTCTAATCTTTGTTTTCAGCAAGACCGGTGAGATTGACAACCTCACTGTACCGTTGGGACAAAGTATTTTGGTTGTGTTGTGTGCAGGTTACACGTTGTTGCTGACACCGGTGAAGCGCCATCACCACCGTCAGTGGCATCAACCTTCTGAAGATCCTCTTTCTCCTACTGGATTGATAACCTTGGTTCTTAACTAAGGGGGAACTCCTACCGCTGTGCTCATCACACCCTCCTCTTGGGGTATCCCAACGAGCGCAAGATCTGCACCATCATTCCTTCACATGGGAGCCGCTCTTGTGAATCCAGTTGGCTTGTGACGTACTGTATTTTCTGTTTACCATTCGTTGACATTAGCATACATCTCCCAATATATAGACACTCCTCTACGGTATGTGATTGTTGGTAGGCACCCGAGGATTCGGTTAGCCATGGTTTGTGAAAGATGGATGGGAGGAGTGTCAAACTTTTAATACCTTTGTTTAATAAAATAAAAAGCTCTAGCACATGAGTGATCCCCGCTTCCCTCCGCGAAGGGCCTTTCTTTTAGTTTTATGTTGAGTCTCCATCTTCTAACTATATGCACTGTTGAGAGAGAATTTTTTGCATTCTTAGTTCTATGTGCACTATCCCACAAACATCAATAACTAATTCATGATGTGATATCATTTGTTCTTAACTTTTTTTCTCTAGTCTTCCTCATGAACTTTGAAGGTGTCTAGGCATTTAAGTTTTGCCCCACTCTTAAGGACTAGCGAAATATCACTTTGCCATGCTTTCTCTACACCTGAAACAGACGTTTATCTTTCTTTGCATTATTTCTCATGATCCTTTATTTGAGATACTCTTCATGATGAAAAGTGATTGCTTTGCTTTATTATTAAAGTTCTATTATCATGTTTGTGTTTGAAGTTTTATGATCTCAGCTTGCATATGCCTTTACATTTTTATGATCAAGATTATGTTAGTAGCATGTCACCTCAGAAATTATTGTTTTATCGTTTACCTACTCGAGGACGAGTAGGAACTAAGCTTGGGGATGCTTGATACATATCCAACGTATCTATAATTTCTGATGCTCCATGATAATATTATGCCAATTGCTACATGTTTTCTCCCTTCTTTATGTTATTTTTACATGTTTTCCGTGACTAACCTATTAACAAGATGCCAAGTACCAGTTCCTTGTTTTCTGCTGTTTTTTATTTCCGAAAAGTTGTTCTAGAAATATTCTCGGAATTGGACCCCAGAAAGCCCGAAGTGCCTATTTTCCCTGGAACCATCCAGAAGACAGACGAGGAGACGAAGAGGGGCATCAGGGGGCCCACACCATGGGGTGGTGTGGGGCCCCCAGGGCTCCACCACCTCTGCCATTTCGCCTATTTATTCCCCCTGGATGGAAAACCCTAAACACCTGATCAAATATCCCCGAAAAGTTCCGCAACCGCCGTCACCGTCAACCCTAGATCAGGGGGGTTCTGAAGCTGTCTCCGGCACCCTGCCGGAGAGGAAATCATCACCGGAGGCCTCTCCATCACCATGCCTGCCTCCGGAGTGATGCGTGCGTAGTTCATCCTTAGACTAAGGGTCCATAGCAGTAGCTAGATGGTTGTCTCCTCCTCATATGCCTCCATGTTAAGATCTCGTGAGCTGCCTAACATGATCGAGATTGATCTTATGTAACTCTATGTGCTGTGTTTGCTGGGATCCAATGAATATTGAACTTATGCCAAGTTGATTATAGTCTTTATTGCATATGTTATTTGTGATCTTGCATGCTTTCCGTTGCTAGTTGTTGCTCTGTCCAAGTAGTTGCTAGTGACTCCAAGAGAGAGTATTTATGCTCGATAGTGGGTTCATGCCTCCTCTTTGCCTTGCTCGAGTGACAGAAACGTGAAGGGGGAGGATGTGTTGTTTCCACTAGGGAGAAAACAACGGTGAGAGTGCCCGCGTGTATAATCATTGCTTACATTACACACTTTGTTTAATGAAGTTATCTGTTGCTTGCAACATAATACCTAAGGGGGGTCGAATGATAACCTGAGGGTGGATTATTTGTCATAGATGCAGTTGTGTTACGGTCTATGTATATTGTTGTAATGCATGCACTAAATATCATAGTAGCCATCATGTCATGAATGTGCACTACGGTGGAACCTTTATTTGTCAATTGACCAGCTGTAATTTGTTCACCCAGCATGCTATCTTTTATGGAGAGACACCGCTCGTGAACCTATGAACCCCGGTCCATTTTCCTATACTGTTAAAACAAACAACCACAATTTCCTTCTTTCTTTACTTACTGCAAGCATACATTATTTTCCACACTATACGTCTAATGTTTGTTTTCAGCAAGACCGGTGAGATTGACAACCTCACTATACCGTTGGGATAAAGTATTTTTGTTGTGTTGTGTGCAGGTTCCACGTTGTTGCTGACACCGGTGAGCCATCAACACCGTCAGTGGCATCAACCTTCCGAAGGTCCTCTTTCTCCTACTGGACTGATAACCTTGGCTCTTAACTAAGGGGAATTTCCTACCGCTGTGCTCATCACACCCTCCTCTTGGGGTATCCCAACACACACCATCAACATCCACAACTTAATTGGAGGCTCTCGATATCACCACAATCTTGGGGCACACATCCACAACTCAATTGGAGGCTCCCAAAAACACCACAAGTCGTCTAGGGTCCAAGACCCAAGAGTAACAAGCTCACAACTTCCACTTCCACGAATCCTCGTGGAGAGACCAAACCGACGCAAATGGCAAGAGCACAAGTGCTCAAATCCTCCACTCTGAAATTCTAACAAAGCAACAAATTCTTATGGGGGAATAAGAGAGGAAGAACAATGGAGAAACACCAAGAACTCCAAGATCAAGATCTACTAGGTTTCCCTCACTGAGGAGGATGGATTGGTGGAAATGTAGATCTAGATCTCCTCTAACTTCTTCCTGAAAGATATGCAAGAATCATATGAGGGATTGAGAGAGGGGAAAGCTTTCCAAGGTCAACAATGGTGGGAAAGAGAGTGAAAAACGTGTTGGGCAGCCTTGGGGTCAATGGGGAAGAAGACCCCCTTAAATAGGGGACCCAAAATATGACCGTTATGTGAAAAACTCGCCCAGTAGTGGTAGTACCTCTAGGCCCAGCGGTACTACCGCTACGGGGCGTTTCGGTACTGGGGCGGTACTGGACTAATACTACCGCCGGAACAAAAACATCAAAAACACCTGATACAAAAATAGTCATAACTTTTGTGTCCGGACTCCGTTTTCGATGATCTTGGGCTTGTGGAAATCGCAACAACGAGATATACAAGATTATGCAGAGAAAAATCATTGTCCAACAATGAAATTTAAAACCAAATGGGGGAAAGGAAAGACCTCTCTAAAAATGACCAACCGGGAAAACCTTCAACATTAAAAACTCAATAAGTGTCTGATGCGAAAACCGTTTTTTATGAACTTAGGCTTGTCATGAAGATCACAACAAGCGAAAAAACCCATAGAGATAAAATCCAAATAAGAACCAAGAAAGATGATATGCAAGAGTGCAAAGGTTTGAGCTGTCCACAACGATTCGATTAAGTTACTCACTTGAGAGCCCCTCTTGATAGTACGACTATCGATCCTATAACCCGGTCTCCCCAAAAGTATGAGACCGGTAAAATACAAAACCTATCAAGATTATACCTTTTCCTTGAGCATTCCACTTGAGCAAGATGATGACGATCTTGACTCTCTTAAGTTGGATCTTCTTTCTTGATCGTGCTAGCTAGCACTTGCTCCTCTTGATGAAGACTTGCAAGTTGCTCCACCATACACCTTTATGGGAGAGACCCTTTTTTGGCACATCTTCAACAAGCCACAATATCCAAATGGGTGGCAAGATCAAGCATAGGATTTCTTCGATATGCTTCACTTGAGCTTCCACATCAAGCTAGATGACAGAAACCCTTTGACGACATAGACCATGGGCTATATGAAATCTTTCTTTTGAAGCATGCCAATGGAAAGATACCTAACCACACATAGAGATACCACACACACATATCATGGGTTAGTTCACAAAGCTACATGGACAATTTCTTACCATACCACGAGATACACAATCCCACTAGGTACATTTTGTAGCTTTGTGTGTTGATCACACGCTTGATCAACCTTGTATCTTTTCTTCTTTCTTCATCCATAATATTGATGTCTTGAAGGTAGACATGAATGACCACTCCATCTTGTTCTTCAAGACATCAAGCAATAAGCTTAATATAACAGCGGTACTTCCGTCCACTGACATCACAGGGTACCCAGTGTACTGCACACTGGTGCTCAGCGGTACCACAGATAAGTACCGTGAAGCTCCAGTAGCGGTACTACCGTAACCGGAAGTGGTACTACCGTTGGCCCTGAACTCGATATTAAATCGAGATGGCTGGCGGTAGTACTAGGCCACTACCGTCCTAGTACCATAGTCATTACTGTGAGCAAAAGTTCACTGGCGGTATTTTGACCGGTACTTGTCGGGGGGTTACCCCCTAGTAGGGGTAAGGCAAGTGCTAAAGGCAAGGTCAAGGTGCTGTTTGACCGAGTAGATGACTACCCGGTACTTGCTACCCGGTAGGTTTCTATCCGGCCGTACCCGCCAATGGTCAAGAGGAGAAATCAAGAAAGTTACGTTCGTACGAGTAGAGAAGTTGGTCCGAGTAGAGGGAGTGCTTTCCTACTCGGGCCAGAAGTCAATGGAGCCGTTCTGACAAGGGATCCCGCGTATCCTGCGTCCGTACCGGCGTGCGGTTCAACTTACGGAGCGCGTGATTATCCGCGCTACAGCGTGGCTACAGTGCGGTAGGCGCCTGTCATGTCCTGTCACTGACAGAGGGGACAGGACAGGACTAGGGGACTACCCTATCTCACCGACAAGGTGGACAGGTCCCATCTCCGGACGGCGCGACGACTTACGGCACCCGCGTCAGCGAGAAGCCGGAGGCGTGCTCTGTTCTGCAGTTCTCCTGTCCCATCAGTCGTACCTTATAGTCTTATTTTATTCGGCTGGGCACCAGTATATAAGCTGCCCTGCCCCCTCCTGCGCGAGGGTCGACACTTAAGGTTGCTTCACTTCACACAGAGAGAACTAGAGAGCTAGAGTGGATACTCGGCTGAAGGCCTGATTTGTACTGTGGTGATGACTCCCAAGTGCAGGAGATCAATTGTAGTACCTTTCGAGAAGTATTTGAGTGTCGAACCCACGAGGAGCTGAAGGTAAGCTATCTATTCTCTAAATCCCTATAACCCTCTTATATGGTTGTTTATGCAAAGCAATAAGTTTGACTAAAAGGAACTAACTAATTAAAAGCAAGTGACGTGGAGTGTGGTTTGTCTAGTAACTAGTGAAGCAAGTTTAAAATGCAAGTAATCCTAGAACAAGTTTCTAAAGCAAGTTTCACAAGTAGCAGGCAACAAATATCTCAAGTATCTCAAGGGAGCAAGTATTCTAGCAATAGGTGTTTCGTTCGTGTGGTTGTCACAATTAGTGAAGCACATGTTTTAGTCTTAGTTGTTTCTTCTAGGAAGGAGCCATGAATAGGTATAGTCAAGTAAATGATCTACAACCCCTTATGATGGATCATGTGGCCAAGTAAATGACTGCACAAGATTGATTAAGACATAAAGTCCCACCACAGCCTTACCTTCTAAGGTCCCCTATATATATCCCCCAATAACTTAACTTTGTGGCTCGGTCTCAGGTTACTGTCACTCCCAAGTCACCACCGCTCCATTATGCTACTGGTGATCACCTTACATGCATTACCCAACATATGCGTGCACTCATATATTGTACATAAAGACAATCATAGAAGATAACAAACTTGTATGCAACCAATCAACGAACTATTTCACCATTGCCAAGAACAATTCACTACTCAAAAGACGGGGAGACACAATACATCAAGGGAATATAGTATTGCATCATACATCGTGTTTGCCAAGAGATTACAGTGGAGAGATGGAGATGATCTTGCTGTAGATGTTGATGATGAACACGCCTGAGGGGGGTGGAGCCCTCCGGGGGTGATCCCGGCGGCGTTTCCCCCCTCCGATCTTCTCCGGCGGCAGCCTTCTGTCTCTCTGTTTCGTGGTTTCGTCTCTCGGCGCCGCCTCCTCCTCAAAAAGGCTAGGGGACCCTTTATATAGTCTTTTTTAGGTCACGAGACACTCGGGAGAAGAAAGATCGACGGCATCAGAGCCACGGGGGCAAAAAGGGGGCCTCTCACACGGCCAAGGAATCTGGCCGCGTGGAGGGTCCTATTTGCCACCTGGTTGGCCTTTTGGCCCTATACTTTGGCCCATGGTCTTCGTCTCGAAAATTATGAACCGTGCTCTTTGGCCTTGCCCTTTTTGGAGTCCCGAAGCTCCCGGAAAGTCTGAAACACTAAAAAGTACGTTTTCTGGAAAAACAGGGTTAGAACCAAAAGAAGGGGGATTGTTCAGAAAATCACCCAAATAATTATAAAACATGAATATAAGTTGCTAATATGTAGGAAAAACAAGTAATAACATGCAAAGTTCATGTATGCATTTTACATGCATCAACATCCCCAAGCTTAACCCATACTCGTCCTCGAGTATGAAGGTGATAAAACTAACATGGACTTTGCATTTTAAAACAATCATGGAATATCAAAGAAGATTATTCATGCTACATATAATCAAATGATTCATAATGTAGATGAGTAGCAACATACAATTCATGTTATAAGAAATATCAAATATGCAAGCAAAGATGCTTCATGAAAGTTCACAAAGTGTATAATGAAATAAAAGCACTATGGACCAAATGCATACACAAAATGAAAAATAAAATCCTATATTGGTCAAAGAATAGCATAATGGAAAATAGAAAATATGGTGGACACTTTGGAGAAAATTGAGTAGAGGTAAAACATGATCAAGTCTTATTTAGCCTCTAAATTATTCAACTAAAATTACTAATTGAAATGTGGCATCCATTGGTCTAAGACTCTCATTGCCCCTTTATCACTAGCATCTTAAATTGTGAATGTTGAAGTAATGTGATTGACAAGGTGTTGGTTGAATGCCTCATGCCCCGTGAGTGTGAAAACCTACTCCATGATTACTCAACTTAAGATTCCTAATAAGCTTTGTACAATCATAATAAGTATTAATGACATCATAGAGAACCGCAAAGAGGTACCTCTTGCCCCATGACATGGAAACCATCCCATGTCACAATGACAAGATGAACAAACGGAGTAGACTCATCATCCTTTTTTATTTCATTCACTATATGCATAGCTTCTTATTTTATTGTAGGATGTGTCTGTAGAGTCCACTCTAGCTGTAAGTAAATTTCCACCATGATCAAGCATGGCTTGGTTTAGCGGCCCAATGCATTTCTCTAGTCATAAATATATTTACTCATCAAAACTTACTATTCCTCTATTTCATTTCGGCATGGCAGGAGTCCAAAAACAAAAGTACATGATATCAACCAAATGTAAATTTTTGTGCAATGTTGAAAGCTTTCCAGTGATACACGTTTATAGCTAGCTCCCAACCAAACACTTGTCAAACGCAAAACTTTTAGCTCCCATTATTGGGTCATGTTTATTAAGTGCAATGAAAAGTAAAGGTGTGCATTCAAAAGTTCGTGAGAGTCCTATCCCAAATTCAGCTCATGACAATTAATAAAGTGAATATCTTAATTTAGAACATAAATAAAACTATAACATGGTGAACATACTCGGAATAGCTCTGAAGCTAATAGGAAGATATGGTGGACTCACTGGAAATACTTGGCTAAGGAGTGTTGGAAACAAGTTTTTACTTGTTGGAATTTTTAAATTTTTGGCTAGCAAGAGGGAGATAGTTGACCAGCTACTATGCATGCATATGTCCATAGAACTACTCATTTCATGACAAACTAAATAAACCAGCAATTAACATCAAGGACATGAATAAGAGATAGCTCAAGACAACATTATTGCAAATTTCTACACATAAAAAGCCTATAAATCATGCAAACATATGTAGCTCTTCAAATAAACCATGGCATCGCTATTCCAAGTCATAATAATAGCATCCAATACATTCCAACCCCAAACTCCAGTAGCTCAATCTCATATAAAATGATGGGTGTGGTCTTATCAAAACAAAAATAAAAACAAAAACTAGACGCTTCAAGTCTCTACGATAAATGCTTTGCTTAGAAAAACAGAAAGTAGACGTGTGCTAACCAAAAGAGTGTAGCTCCAGTGGGGTGTTCATCACATCCCCAAGCTTATGGCTTTCACCATTCTTGGATGTCTTGAGGCGCAGCTCCTCTATTCCCTGTGAAAAAACTTCACAAAACATGTTTCTCCCATTCTTTTTCTGTGGGGTGAGATTAGCAAGGACAAACAAATCACATGCTTGCTGTGCAAAATTCCAAATCGAATGCTCCAGTAGATATAAAATAAGGTTCATTATGTTGTATTTTCACTCTCTTGCTTGAAAGAATCATGGAAATTCGATTCCCAAGCCCAAAGAGTGCATAAAACAAAAGAAGGCAGAATCTGTCCAGAAAAGCAACAGCAGAAAAACGAACGTTTTTCCCTAAGCTAGACTCGTCAAAAAATTAAGCCAATATTTGTGCTTACAGAGGACGAAAAGTTTCAGAACATACTAAAAAATTAGCTCAATCCGACATACCAATAAAAAACGTAAAATCATACGGTGAGCAGACTCGTGCTGAAACAGAAATTTCATGCACTAGGATAGCAACTTATAAGTCCAAATGGGTTTGACTTGACTCTTTATTGAAAAATACAGAACTAAAACAAAAAAAAAACTAATCTCTTGAGACAGCAAGAGGACACTAGGAAAATCCAAACAAAAGCAACTGGGTTGCCTCCCGTAAAGCGCTTTCTTTATAGCCATATAGCTAGGCTTTACTTACTTAACATCATGATGGTTGGAGTGAGGTGGCTCGGCATCCCCAAGCTTGGATTCTTGTACTTATTTGATACATGTAGGGTGAGCCCAGTGGTACATCCCCAAGCTTGATTGGTTGTCCCTCTTGATCTTTGTTCATCTCACTCAACTCTTCCTTCTGAAAAATTCTTCTTACACAAATCTCAACATAAAACTTGATTAGAGGGGTTAGTGCCTCCATAAATAAAATCCACATAGGTACAGCAAAGACACATCATGAGTTGATTCTAAATATTAACTACTGTTATTACAGTTGTGCATTGCTCCTTGATTAAAAGAACCACACAAAACACAAGTAATGAGACCAATGCAAAATAAAGACATAATCTGCCAAAAACTGAACAGCCCGTAAAGAGTGAATTTTTAGAGGAACTTAAGTTGCTCAAATCAGAAAACTTGAAACTAATGAAATATGTAGTGATAACTAAATATTGCTGTCGTAAATTACCAGGTCAAAATTCCACTTCTGTGATTTTAAACATTCTTCGCAGTGAAGTTCAGGAATCTGTTTTCTTGACAGCTAATTACTATTGTTTAATCCTATCTCTCATATAAGATTATTCTTGCCATTTAAGATGAGAAATAATAAAGAAATGTGATGTTACAGTAGTGAACTAATATTTTTATTGTTTTTAGCTTTGGAAAAAGTTTTAATGATAGAGACTTTGCAATGGTTTCATTGGCATGAACAACACATGTTCAAGGTCGACCCCAACTTCTCCATTACTCATCCTTCTCATTTACTTTCCCAAATTTTTTATAAAATGAAAATCTTAAACTAAATGATACATAACAGTAGGTAAAGGCATTTTACATGTTGTAAAGACATAAATGTGTTCTCAAACCGAATAGGAATTTAAAGCATAAGGAACACACCAAAAAATATTAAACAATTTATTTTTAAGTCTAACCCATTTCCTATGCATTGGAATTTTGTAATGAAACAAATAAAAGAAGCACATACTAGCAAGCATAGAAAGGTAGATCAAGTGCAACTTCAATACTTTTAGCATAAAGAGGGGAAACTTAATATTGTTGAAATATGTGTAACCATGTTTCCCTCTCTCATAATAATTTTCAGTAGCATCATGAATAGATTCAACAATATGAATATCACATAAAACATTCTTATCATGAGCCACATGCATAAAAGAATCACTACTCTTCACATAAGTAAAATCCTCATTAGTGATAGTGGGAGTTAAACGTTCATAATTTTCATTGCAATCATCATATATAGGAGGCATAGTATCATCAAAGTGAATTTTCTCCTCCAAGCTTGGGGAACTAGAAATATCATGCTCATCAAAACCAACTTCCCCAAGCTTAAAACTTCCATAAAATCAGCAAGTATATCATTTTTATCCTCAATAGTAGGGGGACTAAAAATATCATATTCATCAAGACAAACTTCCCCAAGCTCAAGGTTTTCATTAGCAATAAAGGTGTTCAAAGAATTAGTACTACCACAAATATGATTGTTGTGCAAATAATTTTTCAATTTCTCCTCAAACACTTCATGTCCTAATTCAAGGTAGATATTATAAAGTTCTAAAATTGTTTGGTTGTTTTCCATTTTATAATTTTTTTTAGGTTTATATGTTAGTATGCAATGCAAACAAGAATAAAAGCTTAGCACAACGCTCCCCGGCAACGGCGCCAGAAAAGTGCTTGATGACTCCCAAGTGCAGGAGATCAATTGTAGTACCTTTCGATAAGTATTTGAGTGTCGAACCCACGAGGAGCTGAAGGTAAGCTATCTATTCTCTAAAGCCCTATAACCCTCTTATATGGCTGTTTATGCAAAGCAATAAGTTTGACTAAAAGGAACTAACTAATTAAAAGCAAGTGACGTGGAGTGTGGTTTGTCTAGTAACTAGTGAAGCAAGTTTAAAATGCAAGTAATCCTAGAACAAGTTTCTAAAGCAAGTTTCACAAGTAGCAGGCAGCAAATATCTCAAGTATCTCAAGGGAGCAAGTGTTCTAGCAATAGGTGTTTCGTTCGTGTGGTTGTCACAATTAGTGAAGCACATGTTTTAGTCTTAGTTGTTTCTTCTAGGAAGGAGCCATGAATAGGTATAGTCAAGTAAATGATCTACAACCCCTTATGATGGATCATGTGGCCAAGTAAATGACTGCACAAGATTGATTAAGACATAAAGTCCTCCCATAGCCTTACGTTCTAAGGTCCCCTATATATATCCCCCAATAACTTAACTTTGTGGCTCGGTCTCAGGTTACTGTCACTCCCAAGTCACCACCACTCCATTATGCTACCGGTGATCACCTTACATGCATTCCCCAACATATGCGTGCACTCATATATTGTACATAAAGACAATCATAGAAGATAACAAACTTGTATGCAACCAATCAACGAACTATTTCACCATTGCCAAGAACAATTCACTACTCAAACATAGACGGGGAGACACAATACATCAAGGGAATATAGTATTGCATCATACATCGTGTTTGCCAAGAGATTACAGTGGAGAGATGGAGCTGATCTTGCTGTAGATGTTGATGATGAACACGCCGGAGGGGGGTGGAGCCCTCCGGGGGTGATCCCGGCGGCGTTTCCCCCCTCCGATCTTCTCCGGTGGCAGCCTTCTGTCTCTCTGTTTCGTGGTTTCGTCTCTCGGCGCCGCCTCCTCCACGAAAAGGCCAGGGGACCCTTTATATAGTCTTTTTTAGGTCACGAGATACTCGGGAGAAGAAAGATCGACGACATCGGAGCCACCGGGGCAAAAAGGGGGCCTCTCACGCGGCCAAGGAATCTAGCCGCGTGGAGGGTCCTCTTTGCCACCTGATTGGCCTTTGGGCCCTCTACTTTGGCCCATGGTCTTCGTCTCGAAAATTCTGAACCGTGCTCTTTGGCCTTGCCCTTTTTTGAGTCCCGAAGCTCCCGGAAAGTCTGAAACACTAAAAAGTACGTTTTCTGGAAAAGAGGGTTAGAACCAAAAGAAGGGGGATTGTTCAGAAAATCCCCCAAATCATTATAAAACATGAATATAAGTTGCTAATATGTAGGAAAAACAAGTAATAACATGCAAAGTTCATGTATGCATTTTACATGCATCATGTGGCTACTCGGTAAACACACATATAGAGAGAAAGGCAGGAGTAGGGGTGTTACCTCCACACGAGGGCCCTGAACCTGGGTAAGATATTGGTGTTTGCAGTGCTTGAGACATCCTACACGCGGCTACTCGCCATGTGATCCCTCCCCGATCACCTCCAGCGTCCATCGGCCCCAACTCATTAGCCATCCCATGGCATCTGCCGAGTTTCCACCACGACAGTTGGCGCCCACCGTGGGGCCAGCAGCGGCACTGGCTGGAGTCCATGTTCGGACGGGACTCATTTCTGCTACTGGGGAGCGTGTGGTCTGTGGCCTTGTCCACATATTCGTCCCCTTCGACTTTGTCACCGACAACGCCGGAGATTTCGGCGGTAGACCCATGCGGGCAGGCGGCTCGGTGCTCCCCTTCGGCTCGCACCTGGTCTACGTCGCCACCACCGTCATCCGTGAGTTCCCGGAGGAGGTGCTCGTCGCGGAAGATCCTCCCGCTGTGCTCACTGCCCACGGAAAGCCAACTGGCTGCTCCACGGACAGCGTGGAGGTGATGATGACAGGCCCGGCTACCGATGCCGGGAAGGGCGCAGCCGCTGCCGCTGGCGTCATCGAGGAACCTGTGGGTGCAAGGGTCCACAAGCCCTACGATAAGGACTCAAACCTACCTCCTTGCACCTCTGCGGCCATCCCGGTTGTTCACGCAGGCGCCACCATGCCTCTGGGCATGCCGCAACCCATCGAGGCGGAACTCGCCGCCATGAGGGCGCAAATCGAGCAGCAGCGCCAGGCGCTACTCGCTGAGACCCAGGAGCTGGAAAAGGTTAGACTTGAGCTGAACCTTGCGCAAAATGAGTACAACACAGCGCATGGCTTTACTCCTGTTGCTAGGCTGCCTAGCAAAGTAGGATTTATGCGTCGCAACTTAGGCGCTGAGCTAGCTAGAGATGGTAGGGCTGCTAGCAAATCTGCTAGTTTGAACACTGTTGATAGGCCTAGGTACAGCACCCCCGCCAAAACTCTTAGGGCTGCAGAGGTAGTGGCTGCTGAGTTGCCGCATCTTACTGGCGACGCGCGCGCTAGGCAGCAGGAGAGGCTTAACGAGCTAGTGCTAGAGGCTAGCCGGCAGAATGAGCAGTTCCGGAAAGCCAATCCGGGTGTTGGCGCTTCTCAGGTTGTGCAGTCGCGAGCGGCCGGATCTATGGATCAGGCCTCATCGCCGCTTCCCGGTAACGAGAGGGACCAGAGTGTGCACTCTGGGAAGAGCAGACAAATGCAGGTGTACGACCCTGCTGTCGCCGCGAAACAGCACGTTGTGCCGCGGCAGCCCGGTCAGAAACACAACTCTACAGGAGCGGGCTATCAAGCCCATAAAGCTCACAACAAGAGGCAAGATGGAGGCAACGAGGGACCTTCTCGGCGTCCTGCCGCTCAGTCTACTCGGCAGAGGACGCAGCAGCCAGCTGCAGCACATCCGCGTGCGGCTGCGCCAGGAGCCAACCCGGTGGTGCAGCCTGTAGTTGTGCAGGAGAACAGATATGATGATGGTTACTCGGCCATGGGGCTGGCCGGGTACGCTGAACCAAGAAACATCGCTGATCGTGTGGGTGACCGCGTGTTGGAACCCAGCGATGCAAGGTACAAGCTGGACCGAATCAATCTGTCCGCGCAGCTCGAGAACAAGGGGCCACCTGGCCCAGAATGCTTTGGTCATCGTATCATGGATGAGCCATCTGTGAACCACTTACAGCTGGCCAGGGGGACCAAGTGCTACAACGGCAGTACCAAGCCAGAAGACTGGCTGAGTGACTACATCACGGCCGTACACATTGCAGGCGGCAACCAGAGATGGGCTGTGCGGTATGTGCCGCAGATGCTAGAGGGTCCGGCTAGGACTTGGCTCAACAACCTGCCCAAGAACAGTATCAACTGCTGGCTTGACTTCTCGGAAGCCTTCATTAGCAACTTCACCAGCACCTACAAGAGGCCGAATAGGCCGCAACAGCTGTCCGCTTGCAAGCAGCGGGAAGAGGAGACCGACCGCGAGTATCTTACTCGGTGGAGTACTTTGAGGAACACCTGTGAAGGTGTGAATGAGGCCCAGGCCATTACTTGGTTTGCTCAGGGCTGCAGGCATGGCAGCATGTTGTGGCAGAAGCTGCAGCGAGAGATGCCGAGTACTCTCGCCGAGACCATCATGATTGCAGATATGTATGCACTCGGCGACCCAACTCAGCCTCTGATGGACTCTCCTGAGCCGAGAAGGAACCACAACAGCAACAAGCGCAATGATTTCCGCAACAAGTGCAGAGGTGACCGGATTGATACTCGGTATGATCCAGAGGAGGTCAATGCTGTGACCACGGCTGCTGGGAGCAGCCAAAGGCAAAAAACTGCTGGAGCCCAATACGGGCAAAACCAGAATCAGGGCCAAGGCATCAAGAAGCCTTACACTGCTCCCCATCAGGGTGGCGGCAACTCGGATTCAGGCCCGAGCTTTGTCTTTGGGAACATGAAGGATGGGCCATGCAGCTTCCATACTCGGCATCCGAGTAGGCCAGCCAACCACACTACCCGGCAGTGCAGCTGGTGGGACCGCATCAAGAACGAGGACCTGCCTCCTCCTCCTCCTCTGCCAGCTGCGAATGCCAATGTGCAGCCTATTTGGGCAGCTGCTCCTAGGCCTGCAGTGTTCCCGAGAAGAGAGAATGTGAACTAGGTGGCTTTAGGAGCCAACCGCAACTACAACTACAACAACAACAACAACCGCAACCGCAACTTCTACACCCGCAACAACAGGAACAACAACAACAACAACCAAAGCAACAACAACAACGGCAACAATGGTGGTGGAGACCGCAACCAGTACTAGGAACACCATGAGAGCTACATGATATTCACCTCTGAGCCCGCCGACAAGCAGTCACTGCACAGGCGTGCGATGAAGGTCAATGTTGTGATCCCTGCTGTGCCTCATTACCTGCACTGGTGCAACCAAGAGATCACGTGGTCCAGAGCTAATCACCCTAGGGTGATGCCCAACCCGGGTAGCTATGCTTTGGTGGTGGATCCCACCTTCTTGGGTACTCAGAAGAACGTCAGGTTCAGCAAGGTCCTGATCGACAACGGCAGCAGCATCAACATTGTGTACCGAGACACACTCGAGAAGCTCGGAATGGCCGAGAACATGTTTCTACCCAGCAGGACCACATTCCATGGCATTGTGCCGGGAGTATCTTGCTCTCCAATCGGCCGCATCTGGATAGACGTTCTATTCGGTACCAGGGAGAACTACCGCACCGAGAGCCTGCAATTTGATGTAGTTGATCATCAGAGCCCCTATCATGCTCTACTCGGTAGGCCTGCTCTCAGCAAGTTCATGGCTTCTACCCATGCTGCCTACCTGAAGATGAAGATCCCTGGTCCCAATGGAGTCATCACCATCTCGGGTGATTACAAGAGGTCTTTGGAGTGTGCCTCTGCTGGTTCTCAGCTGGCGGAATCCATGGTCATTGCTGCCGAGAAGAAGAAGATGTATGAGGTGGTGGCTATGGCGCAAGCAGCGCAAGGTGGTGCGCCTGGCATGCCGACTTCCCAGTAATGGACTGCGTTCCAGGCGTCCCAGGAGACAAAGAAGGTCCAGGTTGACCCTGAGTTCCCAGACCGTGTTGCCATCATTGGCGCCAGGTTGGGAGAGAAATAGGAAAGCAAGCTCATCCACTTCCTCCGTGAGAATCGGGACATCTTTGCCTGGTCCAATGAGGATTTGCCGGGTGTCCCGAGGGAGTTGGTTGAGCACTCGCAACATGTGCGGCATGATGCCAAGCCGGTTAAGCAGGCTATGCGCCGCTTTGGTGATGAGAGGAGGAAAGCTATCGGTGATCAGATCACCAAGTTGCTGATAAGCAACTTTATCATGGAGGTATTGCATCCGGACTGGCTAGCCAACCCGGTTATAGTTGAGAAGAAGAAGGAGGACCCCAAGGCCGACACCGCATGGCGCATGTGCGTGGACTACACCGACATGAACAAGGCCTGCCCCAAGGATCCCTTTCCGCTACCCCGCATAGATCAGGTGATCGATTCCACTGCCGGTTGTGAGCTTTTGTCTTTCATAGATGCCTACTCTGGTTTTCATCAGATAGCTCTCAACCCTGCTGATCAAATAAAGACTGCCATTATTACCCCGTACGGGGCTTATTGCTATCGTGTCATGTGCTTTGGGTTGCGGAATGCTGGGGCTACCTATCAGAGATGCATGCAGAAATGCTTGCATGCTCAAATTGGCAAAAATGTGCAGGTGTACGTAGATGACATTGTCATCAAAACGAATAAAACACATACTCTGCTTAGTGACATTGAGGAAACATTTGCCAACTTGCGCAAGTACAAAATAAAGCTGAACCCGACTAAATGCACCTTTGGCGTCCCGGCTGGCAAGCTACTCGGCTTCTTGGTATCCAGTGGGGGCATTGAGGCCAATCCTTCAAAGATAAAAACTATAGAGAGCATGTCTTTGCCGAGATCACTGAAGGATGTGCAGAAATTCACTGGTTGCTTGGCTTCTCTGAGCCGCTTCCTGGGCAGAATGGGCGAGAAGGCCTTGCCTCTGTATCAATTGATGAAGAAGAGTGACAAGTTTGTCTGGACACTGCAAGCTGATGTAGCATTCAAGGAGTTGAAAGCCATGCTGGGTAGCGCTCCCATCTTGGCTAGTCCGCTACCCAAAGAGCCAATGCTGCTGTACATTGGTGCGACTAACCGAGTAGTCAGTGTGGTGATTGTGGTGGAGAGAGAAGAGGAAGGCAAGACTGTGCAGCGGCCAGTATACTATCTCAGTGAGGTGCTATCCAGATCCAAGCAGAACTACCCGCATTACCAGAAGATGACTTACGGCGTGTACCTGGGCGCCAAGAAGCTGAAGCACTATTTCCAAGAGCATCCCATCACAGTAGTGAGTTCTGCTCCCATCTCGGACATCATGGGCAACAAGGAGGCAAGTGGCAGAGTAGCCAAATGGGCGATTGAGCTAGCCACGTACGCTCCTTCGTACGCAAGACGAGAAGCCATCAATTCATAGATCTTAGCATATTTTCTGGTGGATTGGGCTGAGGTGCAGTATGAGCCTCCTTCGCCAATGGCCAACTACTGGAAGATGCATTTTGATGGCTCCAAAGTGAAGGAAGGCCTTGGTGCTGGCGTGGTGCACACGTCACCCAAGCGGGATCAACTCAAATATGTGTTGCAGATCCATTTCAAGGCATCCAACAATGTAGCAGAGTACGAGGCCGTGGTACACGGCTTGAAGGTGGCCAAGGAGGTTGGCGTGCAGCGCATCATCTGTTACGGCGACTCGGATCTGGTGGTGCAGCAAGTATCAGGCACCTGGGATGCTTTGGATGCCAACATGGCATCATATCGGTTTCTGGTGCAAACCATGACTGGTTTCTTCGAAGGATACGAGTTCAAACACATACACCGAGCAGAGAATGAGGCAGCTGATGAGCTGTCCAAGTTGGGGTCTTCTCGGCAATACATCCCGGCTGAGATTGCCTTGGAGCATTTGAGAAAGCCATCTATCAACCCATCCCCCAACTCGGAGTCCATATTCATTCCTTCTCTGCCTGGAGAGGAAGCTGTTCCCATAGAGATTGACTGGGAGGATGCAAAAGAGAACCCGGGGACTGCCGTCTCTAACCCGGGGACTGGCACCTGCAACCCGGGGACTGTCCCTTCTTACTTGGGGACTGCCCCTCCCAACTCGGGGACTGTCGCATTCATTGAGGGGGTCCTTGCTGAGTGCTCGAGGACTCGTCTCCAACTCAGAAGAGGAAGTGGTTGTCGGGGGGTTACCCCCGAGTAGGGTAAAGGCAAGTGCTAAAGGCAAGGTCAAAAGAGAAGTTTGGTCGAGTAGCCGCCTACCCGGTACTCGTTACCCGGTCGACTGCTACTCGGTCTTGCACAAAAGATGGTCAGAAGGATGAATCCAGGAAGTCATGTTTGTTCGAATAGAAGAGCTGGTCCGAGTAAAACTGGCGGGAACCTACTCGGGCCAGAAGTCAAAGGAGCCGTTCTGACACCGAATCCCGCGTATCCCGGGTCCGTACTTGGCACTGTTCACAGCACTGTTCATCTGGGGACGGCGTGCCTGACAGCGACAGTGTGTCAGCAGGGGCGTCGCAGGATAGGGGGGACGTACTCTGTGTTCGCACAGTGATAACAGACTGGTTACTTGGTTTTGCCCAACGACTTTCCGCATCAGGACAAGCTTAGAAGCCAAAGATGTCAGCGGGAACTCGGAAGAAGGACGATGTGCACACAATGTCGACACTTGTTTGTATTTGGCTGTATCCGGCTGGGCACCGGGTATATAAGGTGCCCCGCCGCCTCCTGCGCGAGGGACGAGACTTGGGCTGGATCATACGTAGAGATTCTTGACCTAATTCTACCCGGAGAGAGAGGAGAGGCTACTTGGTAGCAAGAAACATTGTACTGTGGCTACTCGGTGAGACACCAGAATACATAGAAAAAGGCAGGAGTAGGGGTTTTACCTCCTCATGAGGGCCCTGAACCTGGGTAGATCGTGTTGTTTGCAGTGTTTGATCTTTACCTCACGCGGCTACTCGTCGCGTGATCCCTCCCCGAGCACCTCCAGCGTCCTTCGTCCCCACACTTTTAGCCATCCTATGGCATCTGTCTTGACACCACCACGACAGTTGGCGCCCACCGTGGGGAAACCAGCGGCGCTGGCTGGAGCTTCCGTTCGGACGGGATTGATTTCTGCTACTGGAGAGCGCGTGGTCTGTGGCCTTGTCCACAGATTCGGCTCATTCGACTTCGTCACCGACAACGCCGGCGATTTCGGCGGCGGAGCCATGCCGGAGGGCGGCTCGGTGATCTCCTTTGGCGCGCACCTCGTCTACATCGCCACCGTCATCGACCGCGAGTACCCCGAGCTGGTGCATGACGCGGAGGATCCGCCTGCCGTTATCGCCGCACGCGGGAGGCCGCTGGGCCGCTCCGCGGACGTCGTGGAGGTGATGGTAGCTGGCCTGGCTGCAGACGCCGGAAAGGGCGCGGCTGCTACCGCTGCGGTCGTCGTCGAGGATCTCGCTGGCTCTAGTGCTGGCGGGAAGACGCACAAGCCTTACGAGAAGGAGTGCAACCTCCCGCTCTCCACGACTCCGACGATCCCTGCGTCTGCTGCGCGGACGGGCATGCCGCCTCCCACCGACCTCGAGCTCCTGACCATGAAGGCGCAGCTCGACCGGCAGCGCCAAGAGCTGCTCGCTGAGCAGGCGGAGTTGGACAAGATCAGGCTAGAGCTTAGCTTAGATCAGCTAGAATACAACAAGGCTCACGGTTTCACGCCAGTTGTTAGGAGAGCTAGCAAAGTAGGCGCCACGCGTCGTAACCTATGTGCCGAGATGGAAACTGTTGTAGAGGCTCCCAGTCAGTCCGCCACCGCAAACACCTCCACCCGACCCAGATATAGCACACCCGCCAAGACACTTAGAGCTGCTGAGGCTGTGGTCGCCGAGTTGCCGGATCTAGTTGGCGACGCGCGCGTTAGGCAGCAGGATAGGCTGAACGAGTTGGTGCTAGAGGCTGCTTGGCAGAACGAGGAGTTCCGGAAAGCCAACCCGGGTGCCGGAGCTTCGCAAGTGGTGCACTCGCATGTGGCCAGATCTAACGATCAGGCCTCATCTCCGCATCCCAGCCGCGAGAAGAGCCGCAGTGGGCGTTCGGGCAAGGACAGGCAAATGCAGGTGTACGACCCGGCTGCTGCCGCGAAACAGCTCGCTGTGCCGCAGCAGCCCGGTCAGAAACACAACGCTGCAGGAGCAGGCTTTCAAGCCCATAAAGCTCAAAGCCAGGCCCGAGATGGAGAGCGCCCAGGTCCTTCTCAGCATCCCGCCGCTCAGCCTACCCGGCAGAGGCAGGAGCCGCGCGCAGTGGCGCCAGTCGCCAACCCGGTGGAGCAGCCTGCAGCTGTGCAGGTGGATAGATATGATGACGGCTACTCGGCCATGGAGATGGCTGGCTATGATATTCTGGATCGTGTTGGAGAGCGCGTGTTGGCGCCTGGAGATGCAAGGCACCAGCTGGACCGGATCAGCTTGTCGGCACGGCTTGAGAACACGGGTCCTCCTGGCCCCGAGTGCTTCGGCCCGCGCATCATGAACGAGCCGTCTGTGAAGAATTTCCAGCTTGCAAGAGGCACCAAGAGTTACAACGGCAACACCAAGCCGGAGGATTGGCTCAATGACTATGTCACCGCGGTTCATATCGCGAACGGCAACAGGAGATGGGCGGTGCGATACGTCCCGCAGATGCTAGAGGGTCCAGCTCGCACTTGGCTCAACAACTTGCCCAAGAACAGCATCAATTGCTGGCTGGATTTCTCGGACGCCTTCATCAGCAACTTCACAAGCACTTACAAGAGGCCGAATAGGCCACATCAGCTGTCCGGTTGCAGGCAGCGAGAAGACGAGACGGACCGCGAGTACCTTACTCGGTGGAGCACATTGAGAAACACCTGTGAAGGTGTGAACGAGGCCCAGGCCATCACTTGGTTTGCGCAGGGTTGCAGACATGGCAGTATGCTGTGGCAAAGGTTGCAGAGGGAGATGCCAAACACTCTGGCGGAAACCATCAAGATTGCGGATCAGTACGCACTCGGTGACCCCACTCAGCCCCTGATGGATTCCTCTGAGCCGAGAAGAAACTTCAGCAACAGCAAGCGCAACGAGTTCCACAACAAGCGCAGGGGTGACCGAATAGATACTCGGTATGACCCTGAAGAGGTGAATGCAGTGGCTGTTGGAGCTGGGGGTAGCCAAAGGCAGAAACCTGCTGGAGCCTACGGGCAGAACCAGAACCAGGGCCAAGGCAACAAGAAACCATTCCGTGCTCCTCAGTCGGGTAGCGGAAACTCCGAGCAGCCGAGGAAGTTCGTCTTTGACGACATGAAGGATGGCCCATGCAGTTTTCACACTCAGCATCCCTCAAGGCCTGCTAATCATACTACCCGGCAGTGCGAGTGGTGGGATCTGATCAAGAATGAAGGCTTGCCTCCTCCTCCTCCTCTGCCAGCGACCAATGCTAATGTGCAGCCTGCTCGCGCACCCGCAGCTCGGCCGCCAGTGTTTCCGAGAAGGGAAAATGTGAACCAAGTGGCTTTAGGAGGCAACCGTCACTTAAACAATGAGGGCTATCGCAACAACAACAACAACTACAACCGCAACAACAACAGAGGCAACAACAACTACCAAGGCAACAACAACAACGGCAACAACGAGGGCGGAGGCCGCAACCAGTACCAAGAGCACCATGAGAGCTACATGATCTTCACTTCCGAGCCAGTCGACAAGCAATCCCAGCACATGCGTGCCATGGAGGTCAATGCAGTGATTCCTGCTGTCCCTCACTACATGTATTGGTGTGACCAAGAGATCAGGTGGTCCCGAGTAGATCATCCCAAGGTGATGCCCAACCCGGGTAGCTACGCCTTGGTGTTGGATCCTACTTTCCTGGGTCCCGAGAAGAATGTGAGGTTCAGCAAGGTGCTAATAGACAACGGCAGCAGTATCAACATCGTGTACAAAGACACACTCGAGAAGCTCGGGCTGGCCGAGAACATAGTACTACCCAGCAAGACCACCTTCCATGGCATTGTGCCGGGAGTCTCGTGCAACCCGATTGGCCGAGTGTGGATAGATGTGCTATTCGGCACAAGGGAGAACTGCCGCACAGAGCGCCTGCAGTTCGAGGTGGTTGATCATAAGAGCCCTTACCATGCTCTACTCGGCAGGCCTGCTCTGATCAAGTTCATGGCTTCTACACACACTGCATATCTGAAGATGAAGATCCCTGGTCCCAATGGTGTGATTACCATCGCTGGTGATTACAAGAAGTCCATGGAGTGTGCCTCTGCTGGTTCCCAGTTGGCGGAGTCAATGGTGATCGCTGCCGAGAAGAAGAAGATGTACGAAGTGGTGGCCATGGCGCAATCCGCGCAAGCTGGCGCACAAGGCGTGCCGAGTACCCAACACGGGACCGCGTTCCAGGCATCTCAAGAAACCAAGAAGGTCCAGGTCGACCCCGAGTTCCCCGACCGCGTAGCCATCATTGGTTCCGGGTTGGCGGAGAAATAGGAAGGCGAGCTCATCCACTTCCTCCGTGAGAATCGGGACGTGTTCGCCTGGTCCAATGAAGATCTGCCAGGTGTCCCGAGGGAGTTGGTTGAGCACTCTTTACATGTGCGTCCAGACGCCAAGCCCGTGAAGCAGGCTATGCGCCGTTTCGGGGATGAGAGAAGGAAAGCCATCGGTGACCAGATCACCAAGCTGCTGATAAGCAATTTCATCATGGAGGTGCTGCATCCGGATTGGCTAGCCAACCCGGTCATGGTCGAGAAGAAGAAGGAGGATCCTAAGGCCGCTACCGCGTGGCGCATGTGCGTCGACTACACCGACTTGAACAAGGCCTGCCCCAAGGATCCTTTTCCGCTACCTCGCATCGATCAGGTGATCGATTCCACTGCTGGTTGTGAACTGCTGTCTTTCATAGATGCCTACTCTGGTTTCCACCAGATAGCTCTCAATCCTGCTGATCAAATAAAGACTGCATTCATTACCCCGTACGGGGCTTATTGCTATCGTGTCATGTGTTTTGGCTGAGGAATGCGGGTGCAACCTATCAGAGATGCATGCAGAAATGCTTGCACGATCAGCTCGGCAAGAATGTGCAGGTGTACGTAGATGACATTGTCATCAAAACGAATAAAACACATACTCTGCTTGCCGACCTGGAGGAAACCTTTGCTAACCTACGCAAGTATAAAATGAAGCTGAATCCGAGTAAATGCACCTTTGGTGTCCCGGCTGGCAAGCTACTCGGCTTCATGGTGTCTAGTCGGGGCATTGAAGCCAATCCTTCAAAGATAAAAGCTATTGAGAGCATGTCTTTGCCGAGATCCCTGAAGGATGTACAGAAGTTCACTGGTTGCTTGGCATCTCTGAGCCGTTTTCTGGGCCGAATGGGCGAGAAGGCCCTGCCTCTGTACCAACTGATGAAGAAAAGTGACAAGTTTGTCTGGACTCCGCAAGCGGATGTGGCATTCAATGAGCTGAAGGCAATGCTGGATAGCGCTCCCATCTTGGCTAGTCCGCTACCCAAAGAGCCAATGCTGCTATACATTGCTGCTACTAACCGAGTAGTCAGCGTGGTGATTGTGGTAGAACGAGAAGAAGAAGGCAAGAGTGTGCAGCGCCCCGTGTACTATCTTAGCGAGGTGCTGTCTAGCTCCAAGCAGAACTACCCGCACTACCAGAAGATGACCTACGGCGTGTACCTGGACGCCAAGAAGCTGAAGCACTATTTCCAGGAGCATCCTATCACTGTTGTGAGTTCTGCTCCCATCTCGGATATCATGGGCAACAAGGAGGCGAGTGGAAGAGTAGCCAAGTGGGCGATTGAGCTAGCCGCGTACGCTCCCGCGTATGCGAGAAGAGAAGCCATCAAGTCTCAGATTCTGGCGGAATTTCTGGTAGACTGGGCCGAAGTGCAGTATGAACCTCCTGCTCCAGTCTCCAACTATTGGAGGATGCACTTCGATGGCTCCAAGGTGAAGGAAGGGCTTGGTGCTGGCGTAGTGCTTACGTCGCCCAAGCGAGATCAACTCAAGTACGTGCTGCAAATCCACTTCAAGGCATCGAATAACGTTGCCGAGTATGAAGCCGTGGTGCACGGCTTGCGAGTAGCCAAGGAGGTTGGCGTGCAGCGCATCATATGCTATGGTGATTCCGATCTGGTGGTGCAGCAAGTCTCTGGCACTTGGGATGCTCTAGATGCCAACATGGCATCGTATCGTTTCCTAGTGCAGTCTATGACTAGATTCTTCGAAGGCTGCGAGTTCCAGCACATCCACCGGGCGGAGAATGAAGCAGCAGACGAGCTATCCAAGTTGGGATCTTCTCGGCAGTCCATCCCGGCAGGGATTGCCTTGGAGCATTTGAGGAAGCCATCCATCAAGCCATCCCCCAACTCGGAATCCATTTTCATTCCTTCTCTGCCAAGTGAGGAAGCTGTTCCAATGGAGATTGACTGGGAGAATGCAACACAGAACTCGGGGACTGCCGTTCCCTACTCGGGGACTGCCGTTCCCTGCTCGGGGACTGCCGCTCCCTACTCGGGGACTGTCCTTCCTTACTCGGGGACTGCCCCTCTCGACCCGGGGACTGTCGCATTCATTGAGGAGGTTCTCGCCAACCGCTCAGGGCTTCAAAGAAGTGCTCCTAACCCTCCAGAGCAGACTGCGGTACCTGTTCCAATGGAAGTGGACGAACCAGTGTTTCCTACACGGGGGACACCGAGTTGGGCTATGCCCATATTATCCTTTCTAAGGGACGGTACCCTGCCAGAAGATGAAGTTGCTGCAAGACAGATTCAGAGAAGATCCAAGGGATACACTATATTCCGAGATGTGCTGCACAAGAGGAGTGCCACCGGCGTGCTACAACGCTGCGTGGAACCAGAAGAGGGAGAAGAGATTCTGGTAGAGATACACCAAGGAGAATGTGGGCATCACGCCTCTTCTCGGGCATTGGTCAAGAAGGCTTTTCGGCATGGCTTCTACTGGCTCACGGCTCTGCAGCAAGCTGAGGACATCGTAAGGAAGTGCAATGGCTGCCAGATGTTTGCAAGTAAGATTCACATGCCTGCTTCCGAGTTGAAAACTATTCCTATCACCTGGCCGTTTGCTGTTTGGTGTTTGGACATGGTCGGACCCTTCAAGCCGGCTAGAGGCAACATGACTCATATCCTGGTCATGGTGGACAAATTCACCAAGTGGATAGAAGTGAAGCCTATTCGGAAGTGCGATGGAGCCACAGCTGTGAAATTCTTGAAGGATGTGATTCTGAGATACGGCTACCGGCACAGCATCATCACGGATAACGGCACAAACTTTGCCGAGGGAGCAATGGTGCGATTCTGCAGAGATAAGCACATCCGACTAGATGTTGCATCTGTTGCGCATCCTGCCTCCAATGGGCAAGTGGAAAGAGCAAACGGCATGGTGCTAGCAGGCATAAAGCCAAGGCTGATTGAGCCATTGATGAAAACACCTGGGTGTTGGCTAGACGAGTTGCCAGCGGTGCTGTGGAGTCTAAGGACTACCCCTAACCGGTCAACCGGCTACACGCCATTTTTCTTGGTATACGGGGCTGAGGCCGTGTTGCCAATAGACTTAGAGCATGACTCCCCCCGAGTAACCCTCTACACTGAGGTGGAGGCGTGAGAAGCTCGAGAAGACGACGTTGACCTTCTTGAAGAAGCAAGAGAGCTGACTCTGTCACGTTCGGCTATCTACCAGCAAAACCTGCGGCGTTATCATAGCCAAAAGGTGAACCCAAGGGTTTTCCGAGAAGGAGACATGGTCCTTAGGCTTGTGCAACGCACAGCCCGGATGCACAAGTTATCTCCTCCATGGGAAGGGCCTTTCATTGTGAGCAAAGCGCTGCACAATGATGCGTACTATCTTGTAGATGTGCGTCCCTCACAGGAGAACAGGGCAGATAAAGCTGGAGAGGAATCTAAGCGTCCCTGGAATGTAGCTCTACTCCGTCGTTTTCATTCGTGAGCAAAAATGTGTATGTACTCTCAATTCTACTCCATAATCTGAAATTGAACTCGGGGACTTCCCTCGTCCAAAATTGCTCTAAGTGTTTCTACTCGGCTTTAGTTTTTGCCTATTCGGTTGCTCTACTTCAAAATTCATAAGTACATTGAGTATTGTGTTTAAACCTACATGCCAACTCTTCGACTCTGCTGCTGTCCGAAACCCGGCTTCATGGCAATCAAGAGAACAAGCAAAAGGTCAATGGGCACAAGAAAAATTGCTAAGGAAGAAAAGGGTGCAGGAACCGAGTAGGGTGCATTTACTACTGTTCTTTGTCGTGTTTTTTCGGCTAAGTGGTGGGCTGCGTTACTATGATTGTTTCTAAGCGGCTAAGTATTTGCAGCTCTACTCTTTGACTCTTGTGACTCGAATACCAAAAAAGCAACAAGTTGCGGGTAGAGCTGAGACGAAAAGAGAGAGTGAATAAGAAATGCAACTCGGGGACTCGCATGATAACGCAACCCGGCATCGAGCCAAGGCTGAACAAATTGATTAAGTTAAAGATAATGGGTGGAATAAAAATGAGTAGCAAGCAAAAACATAAGTAGTTTGATACATCTGCACCCGGCATCCCGGGGATCTGATAAGTGTTTGAGGAATGAGCTGCAGGACAGATTCAGGTCGAGGCGGCGTTCTCAGTGGCGGCCTTGGCTGCTTCATCTTCAGTATTGGCCGTGGCAGCGTCTGCTTCAGAGTTGGTGGCAACGGTCTTCGCAGTTTCGTCCTCGGTGCTGGCCTTGGCAGCATCCGCTTCCGAGTTGGCGATATCGGACCTCGTTGCATCTGCGTTCGCCTCGGTGGCTACCCGGTCTGAAGTGGCCGTGGCCACCGAGACGGGCACTGTCGCTGAGATGGAGCCACTGGCTTGGGCGCGAAGGCTAATCGTGTCGTCGAGGGCAGCTCCTGACAAGGTGCCGAACTCGAGTGCGGCGGTGTCGATTGACATCTTCTCGCTCTCGTCCTCCTCGTCGCTACCCGCAACGACCGCGGCCTTCCCCTTCCCGGAGTCGTCGGCGGGTCGGTCGAAGAAGCTCAAGTCCATCTCCTCCTCGTCCGTCTCTTCGTCTTCGCCCTCCTCCTCGCCTTCGTCCACCTCGGTGTCGGGCTCGGTGAGGCCGTTGATGAAGGTCGCAGTGTCAGCATACTGGGCGACCTCGTGAGCGACAAGCTTGCGGATAGCCACGCAGTCGGAGTTCTTCTCCCACTTGGAGTCCTGGCGCATCTCGCGGATAATTTGCAAGTTGAGATTTTCGTACCAGCTGGTGATGAATAGAAGCATCATGTCCGCGCCTGCCCGAGCTCCCGATGCGCGCCACTTCTTCAGCTCGTCCTTCACGTTGCGCAATTTCAAGGAAAGCCCGCGGATTGTCGGTGGCGCGGAGTCCCGAGGCCAGAAGAGGTCATGGATCTCGAAGGCGACGCGCACCAGCTCGGTGCCCACGCCCGCTAGCCGCTGGAATTGCCCTTGCATGATCAGGATGCTTTCCTCGATTTCTGCTATGGTGTCCAAAGGCTCGCCCTTCTCAGCGCGAGCTGCTCGGGCCTTCGCAAGGGCAGGCCCGCAAGAAGACTCAAGGTCGGGGAAGACTCCTGCAAGAGCTATCGAGAAGATCAGAAACAATAACAGAGTAGAAATGTGAAACGGGTAGCAGAGGAACAAGAGGAAGCAGTGAAGCAAAGAAAAGAGAGAACTTACTGTTCAAGTCATAGCGCAGCCCTTGTAACTGGTTCTTCCACGATTCCTCGTCGGATAAGTGCTTTTTTTCAATCAAGCGGAGCCCGTCCAGCTGAGCGAAGAGGTCAGCGTTGCTTTTCTTCAGCACCTCGCACTCTTGTTCGAGGGCTCTCTCCTTGGCTTTGGCTGCCGCTTCATTCTTCTCCTTCTCGGCAAGCAAATCCTTCTTCTCGGCTGCTAAGTTGAGGGCGTCCTTGAGCGCAGTCTGCAGCTGGAGTTGGAGAGCTTCCATCTCGGTAGTGTGCTCTTTTAACAGCTCGACAGCCTGGCTGGACAATTGCTGCTGCACCTCAGCAGGCTTGAGGCAGTCTTGATGTTCCTCGGCAAATTTTCTATGATCTTCTGAGAAGAGCAAAGCACGGTCAACAGAGTAGCGAAGAAAGAAACACAAAGACAAGCCGAGAAGACGATGACATACCTTCCAATCTCTTGATGGTGGCTTGGCCGTTCTCGACAAAGGCACGGCAATTCGCGTGCTCGTCGGCTAGGGCCTTTAGCTTTCCTGCAGAGTAGAATTGGTCAGCGCAAAAAGCAACAGCGGGCGTAAACACCAAACGCAAGAACCGCGCAGCTAAAAGCGTACCTTCAACTTCAGAAAGTCTCAGGGTGCTGTTCATCACATCCTTCTCGGCTGCCTCGTCGGCTGCGCGCTCTCTTTCCAGGGCGTCAATGCGTCTCTTGGCAATGGCATGGTTCCAGAGTAGCCGACGGTGCAGGCCGGTCCGCTTCAGTAAGCTATTCTGAGAAGTAAAAGAAAAAAGAATCAGGCAAAGTAGTAGAGATTCGACCCGAGAAGGCGGCTACTCGAGAGAGTATCCGCCTACTCGGCCAGAATCTCGGGGACTGGGTAATGGATAAGGAAAAGAAGAAGAGTAGAAGGAAAGTGAAACGCAACTCGGGGAGGATGAGTAGAAGCTTACCGCGTAAGATTGCTCAAGGTCCTCTGCATTCTTGCGGTGGACGAACATCTTGGCGGCAAGCGTGCTGGAGTTGGATGAGATAGTCATGGGTTTGTAACCCAAGTCTGCCTTGTTCCAATCGACACGCATATGGTCCAAGTCGCCCAAATCCGTGCCGTCCCAGTTCGAGTTGCCAAGGACTTTGCTGTCCCACTTGGTGTCGATAAAGCCAACCAAATCGAGCACTTGCTCAAGGCCCTGGGACGTCACCGCCTTGTCCTGAACCTCGCGCGAAGAAATGGAGAGAGACTGGTCCTGATTTTTGGCCGGGGGTTTGGAGTCTACTGCCACGACCTTCTTCCCCTTCTTAAGAGCAAGCCTCTGCTCCTCGGGGGTGAAGCCAACCTGGTACTGCTGGCTGACCTTCACCATATAAGGTGGGAAGCTGGGCGGATCTGCGACACTGGATGCGGCAATGGCGTCGGCAGCCGCGCCAGGCTCGCGGATAGCCAGCTGAGCGGACTTAGCGATTGACGTTCGCGGCGGCATCACGGCTGCATCTTGACCGGCGCCACGCGCCGGGTTCCTGCGAACAGTGCCTTCTGCCGGGCCTGCTGGCTTCTCGGCAGCCCGATTCTTCGAAATCTCCTTCTGGGCGGTTGGCTTCTCGGTGGTCTTCTTCTCGGTGGTCTTCTTCTCGGTGGCCCTCTCCTCGGCGGCCTTCTTCTCGGCAGCTTCCTGAGCGTTCTTCCTCGTAACAGGCTTGGCCGGAGGGCTGGCTGCAGCCTTGGTTTTCTGCACCAAGGAGGAGTCTGGTGTAGTGGAGGAGGTGCCCTGCTGGGTAGGCGGCGCCAGGGACGCTACCCAGCGCGGCATCCGGCTAGGCGCTACCCGGCGCGACGTCTGGTTGCGCGTCGCTCAGAGGGTATTCCTCCGTCTCATTGACTACTTCAACCCGCTGCTCGGCAGCGGGACCTTGCTGTGAGGTATCTCGTTCTTCCACCCGCCTCTGGGTCGCGGGATCTTCCTGTTCAGCAGTCCCTGTGGCTGGCTGCTCTTGTTCTTCTCCATGCCGCTCAGGGGCGGCGTCGTTGTGCATCTCTTGGTCTTGATCTTGGTTCTCCTCGGCTGTGTTGGCCGGAGGAGAAGGAGGCCTATCTTGGCGAGCAGCATCCTGCGCTTCTTGTTCTGCGCGGGACTGCTGCTCCAGCTCGACATTCTGGGCATCGGTGTCCATATACCGAGCCTCGTCGGATTCCTCTCTTTGTGCGTTGGCGGCGTCGTTCTCGTCGCCGTCGAGGTCGATAAGCTTATCAACGTCGATGGCGGTTTTCTTCTTGGTCTTGGTGGGCGCAAAAGCGGTGTCCGCATCCAAGGGGGCTCTGAAGAGAAAATTGCGCTCAGAAATAAGAAGAGGGCAGAGGAAACTGAGAGGAAACAGCGAAGTAAAAGGATTGGGAATCAACCGAGAAGAACGAAGTGAACCGAAGCGTACAATCGAGAAGGAACTTACCCCTTGCGGGTAGGGATTGCTGGTCGTTTTCTCTTCACGACCTTCTTGGTCGTCTTCTCGGTCGGCTTCTTCTTCTTGGCAGGGGGCTCCTGAGCACCACTGCCCGCACGCTTGCGGGTAAGAGGAGCGGCTACTGAAAGAGGATCGACGACCAGGGCTTCCTCGTCCTCATCCTCGCCGTCATCCTCAGCATCAGCACCATCTGAGAAATTGAAAGGAAGAAAGGCAATTCAGAAGCAGGAAGCAATTAGTTTGTGCTGCTCGCGACCAGACGGGATAAAGTCAGTTACCTTCATCTTCATCCTCGGACCAGTCACGAAGAGACGCGTCCACGTGATGCTTACTCGTCTGGGCGGCTTCAGGAGGATTAAGCTTGTCCGCGGTCTCGAAGGAGACCTCATCGTCTTCCTCTCGGTCATCTGACCAGTTGCCCTCGAAGCGCTCACTGCTCTCAGCGAGCTGGCGATCAAGGACCTGAAGAATAGAGAAACATCGCAAGTTAGCCGAGTAGCATGAAGGCACTCTACCCGACTAGGCGTGCAAACACCAAGCGCATTAAGCCTAAGCGATTCGGCTAAGTGTCCTACTCGGCAAGGCGTGCAAACATCAAGCACATTAAGCCTAAGTGTTTCCCCTAAGTGTGCTACCCGACAAGGCGTGCAAACAAAAAGCACACTAAGCCTGAGCAGTTCCGCTAAATGCCCTACTCGGCGCAGAGCGCGAATGCTAGTCGCAGCAAGGAGAGGAAGCTATCTACTCGGATTGCATATACAAGAAGCAGATTAAGAAGAGCATACCCGTGGAATCGGCTTTGTGCGGCTGTAGGGGATTAAGCCATACTGCCAGTTGTCTCGAAGGCCAGTGGTCAGGATGGACCGAGCGTAAGCGGCGACATCCGCGTTGCTGAGCTCGAAGGTAGTCGTCCGAGTACAGTCGCGGGGGCCGCCCATGTAGCACATGGGGTGGGAGCGGCGTTGTAGAGGCAGCACGCGGTTACGAATCCAGCAGGCGACTGGATCGTCGCTCTTGAGCCCTTCTCCGATCAGATGGGCGAGCCGCTCCTCCATCTGCATCAGGTTCCTGTTGTTGGATGGCTTGCTCTTCCAATTCTGCCCGGTAGGAGCTCGGTTGCTCCAAGGGGGTAGATTGATACGGTCCTCGATCTTGGCCTCCTTCGTGGCGGGGATGTTCTTCACGTACAAGAAGGATTTCTGCCACTTGCGGACAGAATCCAGGCCCTTGATGCGGGGATGATTCGTTTCGGGGCGCTGCACCATCATGGCGCTCCCGGTCTCGGTTATCCGGCTGCTGGTGTCCGCGCCGTCCTTCTTGCCCTTGCTCTGTTGGCGGAAGAAGAAGTACTTGGACCACGTCTCCGTCGTGGGGCGAACGCCGAGGAAGGCTTCGCACACCACAGCGTGGTAGGAGAGGAAGACGACGGCGTTGGGAGGAAGATGATGCATCTGGAGGCCGTAGTGATCCAGGAAAGAACGGAGAAAGTTGGATGCAGGAAGTCCAAATCCTCGCGCAAAGTGCGCGAGAAAGACGACGTGTTCGCCCTCCTGCGGGGACGGAACGAGCTCGCCGTCAGGCTGCCGGCATTGAACACCGGGAGGAACCCTCCGGATGTTCACGAGCCACTGGCAGTCCTCGGCGGTGACGTCGGAGCCGGCCCAGCCGGCGCGAACAGTATCACCGCGAGCCATGGCAGCGAGTAGGAAGTTGGGAGAAGATTGGAGGAAATTGGCGGAGTGGGAGAACCCGCAGCGGCGCAAAGAGTTGCACGGCGGCGGAGAGCTCTGTGACGGCGGAGAATCGAGGAGGCAGAAGGGGAAAGTGAAGCGGAAGGAGAAGAGGAAGTTACCGAGGGGTATTTATACCGCACCTCGGGTTACCGTTACGAATTGGAGTAGTGGGATTGATCGTGGCAATAAATCGTGCGGCATGGGGTCTGTGGCCGGTTAGAAACGCACACAGCGCGGAACGCGCGCGTAACGGCCGCATTAGATCCCACGACGAGATCGTGGGCGATTACTGCGCGTGATGGGACATTACGAGCCATTGGGCCCACTCCGTGAAAACTGGGCGCGTGGCCTGTCAGGTCCTGGGCAGCGAGGCGTCGCGGTCCTGGATGCGTGACACGTGCCCAGTTGCGGCACGGAAAGCCGGATTGTGCTCTGCGCTGCAGAGATTCGATTGAAGAAATTCCCTAAGTCTTTTTACTCGGTTACAGAGAAGGAAGCTAGCTCTATTCGGAAGGGAGGAAACTCAAGGTACTCTTCAAAGTGCTACTCGGAGGTTTTACTCGCCATCGTGAAGCTCAAGGGCAATGTTGCCAAGATTGGGTTAAAGCTGGCAGGGCCCAGTGAACGAGTTCTCAGGACTCTACCAGCTTCGGGGACTGCTGTCGGGGGGTTACCCCCGAGTAGGGTAAAGGCAAGTTCTAAAGGCAAGGTCAAAAGAGAAGTTTGGTCGAGTAGCCGCCTACCCGGTACTCGTTACCCGGTCGACTGCTACTCGGTCTTGCACAAAAGATGGTCAGAAGGATGAATCCAGGAAGTCATGTTTGTTCGAATAGAAGAGCTGGTCCGAGTAAAACTGGCGGGAACCTACTCGGGCCAGAAGTCAAAGGAGCCGTTCTGACACCGAATCCCGCGTATCCCGGGTCCGTACTTGGCACTGTTCACAGCACTGTTCATCTGGGGACGGCGTGCCTGACAGCGACAGTGTGTCAGCAGGGCGTCGCAGGATAGGGGGGACCTACTCTGTGTTCGCACAGTGATAACAGACTGGTTACTTGGTTTTTCCCAACGACTTTCCGCATCAGGACAAGCTTAAAAGCCAAAGATGTCAGCGGGAACTCGGAAGAAGGACGGTGTGCACACAATGTCGACACTTGTTTGTATTTGGCTGTATCCGGCTGGGCACCGGGTATATAAGGTGCCCCGCCGCTTCCTGCGCGAGGGACGAGACTTGGGCTGGATCATACGTAGAGATTCTTGACCTAATTCTACCCGGAGAGAGAGGAGAGGCTACTCAGTAGCAAGAAACATTGTACTGTGGCTACTCGGTGAGACACCAGAATACATAGAAAAAGGCAGGAGTAGGGTTTTTACCTCCTCACGAGGGCCCTGAACCTGGGTAGATCGTGTTGTTTGCAGTGTTTGATCTTTACCTCACGCGGCTACTCGTCGCGTGATCCCTCCCCGAGCACCTCCAGCGTCCTTCGTCCCCACACTTTTAGCCATCCTATGGCATCTGTCTTGACACCACCACGACAGTGGTGGCTGATCCAATGGAACTGGACGAACCAGTGTTTCCCATATGGGAGACACCGAGTTGGGCTCTGCCCATATTATCCTTTCTAAAGGATGGCACCTTGCCGAGTGATGAGGTTACTGCGAGGCAAATTCAGAGAAGATCCAAGGGCTATACTATCTTCAGAGATGTGCTGCATAGAAGAAGTCCTACTGGTGTGCTGCAGCGCTGTGTAGAGCCAGAGGAAGGAGAAGAAATTCCGGTGGAGATGCATCAAGGGGAATGCGGGCATCACGCCTCTTCTCGGGCTCTGGTCAACAAGGCTTTTCGGCATGGCTTCTTTTGGCTCACTGCCTTGAAGCAAGCTGAAGATATTGTGAGAAAGTGCAACGGCTGCCAAAGATTTGCAAGTAAGATTCATATGCCAGCTTCCGAGTTGAAGACCATTCCCATTACTTGGCCATTTGCAGTTTGGTGTTTGGATATGGTGGGTCCTTTCAAGCCAGCTAGAGGCAACATGACTCACATCCTGGTCATGGTTGACAAGTTCACCAAGTGGATTGAGGTGAAGCCTATTCGGAAGTGCGATGGAGTCACTGCTGTGAGTTTCCTGAAAGATGTGATCCTGAGATATGGCTACCCGCACAACATTATCACGGATAATGGCACAAACTTTGCTGAGGGTGCTTTTTCGAGGTTCTGCAGAGATAAGCACATTCGGCTAGATGTTGCATCTGTTGCGCATCCTGCCTCCAATGGGCAAGTTGAAAGAGCAAATGGCATGGTGCTATCCGGCATAAAGCCAAGGCTGATTGAGCCACTGCTGAAAACACCTGGGTGTTGGCTAGACGAGTTGCCAGCGGTGTTGTGGAGTCTAAGGACTACCCCTAACCGGTCAACCGGCTACACACCATTCTTCCTGGTATATGGAGCTGAGGCCGTGTTTCCCACTGACCTAGAGCATTACTCGCCCCGAGTAACCCTCTACACTGAGGCAGAGGCTAGAGAAGCTCGAGAAAATGACGTTGACCTGCTAGAAGAAGTAAGAGAGCTAACTCTGTCACGTTCAGCTGTTTACCAGCAAAACTTGAGGCGTTATCATAGCCGGAAAGTGAACCCAAGGGTTTTCCGAGAAGGATACATGGTCCTTAGGCTCGTGCAGCGCACGGCCGGGATGCACAAGCTATCCCCTCCGTGGGAAGGGCCGTTCATTGTGAGCAAGGCTTTGCACAATGATGCCTACTACCTAGTTGACGCACAGGCACCCCAGAAGAACAGGCCGGATAGAGCTGGAGAGGAATCTAAGCGCCCTTGGAATGTAGGTCTACTCCGACGTTTTCACTCATGAGCAAACTGTGTATGTACTTTCTGATCCTAGTTAAAATTCTATTCGGCAATCTGAAATTGAACTCGGGGACTGCCCTCGTCCAAATTGCTCCTTGTGTCTATCTTGTTCTTACTTTGTCTATTCGGTTGAACCACTTAGAATTTCAAAAGCATACAAAGTAGAGTGTTCAAACCCACAGGACACTCTGCGACTCTGCTGCTGTCCGCAACCCGGCTTCATGGCAAGCCAGAGAACAAGCCAAAGGGTCAATGAACACATGAAAAATTGCAAAGGAAAGGAAGCGTGTGGCAACCGAATAGAGTGTTCTTTTACTGTTTTCCTTCTTTTCGGCTAAGTGGTGGGCAGCGTTACTATGATGTTTCTAAGTGGCTAAGTATTTGAAACTCCAACTTTGAACTCTTATGACTCGACTACCAAAAAAGCAACAAGTTGCAGGTATGAGCTGAGACAAAAAGGAAGAGTGGATAAAAAAATGCAACTCAGGGACATGCATAATAACGCAACCCGGCATTGAGCCAGAGTTACTAAAAACTTCAACTAAGTTAAAACTGAGTAGCAACAAAGACTTAATAGTATGGATACATTTGCACCTGGCATCCCGGGGATCTGATAAAAGTTCAAGAGAATAAGTTTTTTAGGATTCACTTCGAGGTAGCGGCAGTGTTGTCCGTAGTGGTGTTGTCCGCTTCAGCTTTCTCGGCATCAACATCAGCCTTGGTAGCTTGATCAGAGGTGGCCGTGGCAACGGAGATTGGATCGGTGTCCAAGGTGGATGCAGTGGACTGGGTCCTGAGTAGCGTGGCGGCGTCAGGTGCCGCAGCAGTCGTGCCCAACTCGGGAGCCGCCTGGTTGATCACCATCTCGGTGGTGATGGTGGTCTCCTTGGCGCTAGGTTGCGGCTTCTCGGCTTCGGCGTCAACCTTGGCCTTCCCCTTCTCGGCGGCTCCCTTTGCTGCGCCCTGCTCAAACACGCTCAAGTCCTCTGACTCGGTGTCTTCTTCATCGTCATCTTCATCTTCACCTTTATCCTCAGGCTTAGTGTCTGGCTCGGGGAGGCCGTCGATGTAGGTGGCGGTGTCAGCGTAGGAGGCTATCTCGTAGGCCACTGCTTTCCGGCGAG
Source organism: Alopecurus myosuroides (assembly GCA_028641055.1). NCBI lineage: Eukaryota > Viridiplantae > Streptophyta > Magnoliopsida > Poales > Poaceae > Alopecurus > Alopecurus myosuroides. The sequence goes on from CM054062.1 coordinate 96,890,802, forward strand.
TAACGCAATCGGAGTTGGTGGTCCACTTGGAGTCTTCGCGCATGACGAGGATCCTCTCGAGATTGAGGTTCTCGTACCAGCTGGTGATGAAATGCAGTAGCTGGTCAGCACCCGCCCGAGCTGCAGAGGCGCGCCACTTCTTCAACTCGGCCTTCACGCCATTCAGCTTCTTGGCGATAGCACTAAAGCTGTCTGGCGCAGCTTGATCCGGCCAGAACAGATCATGCAGCTTGTATGCAGTGGACACCATGGTGGTGCCCAAGCCTTTGAGGGAGCGGAGTTGAGACTTGATACTCAGAAGATTATCATTAATAGTGGCCTTGGTGTCGACGGGCAGTCCGGATTCAGCTCGGAGTTGCCTCGCCTTCGCTAGAGCAGGCGCGCTAGCAGTGCGGAGATCAGGGAAAATATCTAAAAAAAAGAAACAAATAAAAGTTAGAAATGGAGGCAGAGAAGAGAAGAGATGAAACCAAGTAAAAAGGATGAGAGGAAAAGCAAGCCAGGTGCAGAGAAGAGATAACTTACGTTCGAGATCCACCAGCAGCGCCTGCAGTTTGATCTTCCAGTCCTCCTCGTCAGCAATGTGCCTGTCTTCAATGCTGCGTGCGTTGGAGATTTGGAGGATGAGTTGCTCGTTGTGCTGTTTCAACATCGAGAGTTCCATCTCGAGTGTCTTTTCTCTGGCAGCGGCTGTCTTCTTGACCTCCTCCTTCTCGGCATCCTGGTCGAGGGCATCCTGGAGAGCAGATTTCAGCTTAACCTGCATTTCTTCGAACTCCGCCATCTCAGCGAGCCGCTCTTTCTTGAGCTCAGCTTCACGGGTTTCGAGTTGTTCCCGCACTTCGGCGGGCATGAGGCAGTTAAGGTGCTGCTCCCGGAAGTTCTTGTATTCTTCTGCGAGAAGAACAACAATGTCAGCAGAGTAACCAGATAGATGAATAGGCACAATTGCAGAGAAGAGAGAAAAGGACTCACCCTCCAAAGTAGCAATCTTGCTCTGGGCTGAGGCAGCGAAAACCTCGCAGTCGCGATGCTTCTCCATCAGTTTGTTGAGCTTGCCTGCAGAGTAACCAAGTTAAAGCAAAAAGCAAACAAACGGGCATAAACACAAAACGCACAAACCGAATTGCTAAGAGCTTACCTTCCACTTCAGAGATATGGAGATTTTTGTCCAATGCCGCCTGCTCCATCGCTTCACTCATCTTCTTCTCGGCTTCAAGAGCCTCGAGTTTGTCCTTGGCAATGCGATGGTTCCAGAGCAGCCGGCGGAACACTTTTGTCCTCTTGAGGAGGCTATTCTGTGGAAGAGAAGAGAAAAGGTCTGAGTATTTTGGAAGATTTGCCCCGAGTAGACGGCAACTCCGTCGAGTTTTCACCTACTCAGCCCGAATCTCGAGGACTGGGGAATGGCTAAGAGGAAAAGAAGAACAGAAGAGAAGAGAACAGAGAAACTGTAACTCGGAAAAAGCAAGAAAAGAAAGAACACTTACAGCATAGGATTGCTCGACGTCCTCGGCGGCTTTGCGGAGGCAGAACAGCTTCCCGGCCAGAGTGCACGTGGGGGAGGCGATGGGCATTGGAATAGAGCCAATATCGGCCTTGTTCCAGTCGACGCGGTAGTGGTCAATTGGACCCAGCGTAAGGCCATTCCACTTTGGGATGCCATGGGCATCGCTTTCCCAAACCTTGTCCACAAATGCTACCCAGTCCAGGACCGCGGTCAGGCCCTCTGACTCGGTCTCATCCTCTTCGGCTTCGCGCGAATGGAGCTCAGGAACTGGTGCTGGATCCTTGCCTTTGGACTTGATGTCGAAAGCCTTGGCCTGACCCCCTTTCAAGGCAGAAAGTTTCTTCTCGCCTTTGGCCAGTGAGATGTCGTGTTGCTTGGACACCTCCAGCAGGTATTGTGGCCAGCTAGCTTGTGCACGGGCAGCACCTCCGGCACTCGGCCCTTCGCCAGGGCCAGCAGATCCAACAGCAGCCGAATTGCTGCTAGAGGTGGGCCCGCCGATGGTGAGTTGTGTGCTCTTTGTTGGCTTCCCGGATGGCGCAAGCGGTGGCTTGGGTGGTGGCATCTGGTCCCCGGCATGTGCAGCTAGGCGCGGCGGATTCTTCCTGGTAGGCGCAGTTTCAAGTTTAACGGTCTTCTTGGGGCTCGGAGAGTGCCCGTCCGAGAAGCGAACGGAGGCATTTGGCGTGAAGCAGACGAAGGCACTTACTGAGAAGCAGTTGTTGAGGCCGTCTTGGTTGGTGGAGGGATTGGAGCAGTGGGTGGAGTCGCCTGCTGGGTAGGCGGCACAGGGGGACGGCTACCCGGCGCAGCGTCTGGCTGCGCTTTGCTATGGCCGGCGGGCTCCACCACTGTCTTCTCTACCCGCTGCTCGGCAGCGGGATTAGGTTGGACATCTGTGGTTTCTTCTACCCGCGGCCCGGCCGCGGGATCGTCTTGAGCTGCAGCTTGAGTGTCCTGCTGCCCGTTGTTGTCATCTTGCCGCTCCAGGGCGGCACGGTCTTGGTTCTCGGCGTCTTCTTCAGCATTCACCCCAGCTGATGCAGCTGGGGGAGAGGGAGGCATCTCGGTGTGAGCAGCATCCTGCGCAGTCTGGTGCGCGTCAGTCTGCCGCTCCAGGTTCTCATCATCAACATCGTCACCAGCGCCAGTGTTCTCGGCGCCGGTATGTTCTTCAACCTTGATAGGAGAGGACGCACGCGTCCTATCCTGCTGAGCTGGCTCATCTTCCTCCTCTAAGAGATCGACGAGCTTCTCGAGGTCCACAACGGCCTTCCTTTTGGACCGAGTGGGGGCTGCAGCGGCATCAGCGTCCAGAGGGGTGCTGGAAGAAAGAAATAATTCAGAAAGGGAGAAGCAGAAGAGCATAGCAAGAAGCAGCAACAGAGCGGTACTTGGATGGAACGCTTACCCTTTGGCGGTGGGGGGTTGTCTTCTGGCGGTGGTTTTCTTTTTGTCCGTCTTCTTGGTCTTCTTCGGAGCAGGTTCTTGGGCACCACTGCCCATCCTCTTCCGAGTTGTGGGAGCAGCCACAGAAAGAGGCTTGACCTCCAGGGGCTCCTCGTCCTGCTCAGGATCCTCTGTAGAGTAGAAGAGAAAAGGAATTCAGAAACAGAAAAGGAAATCAGAGTGCGCTACTCGCGATCAGAGAGGTGAACTTAGTCACCTTCGTCTTCCTCGGACCAGTCCCGAATAGACGCGTCAACTTGGTGCTTACCAGGCTGATTGGCGCGAGGGATGCAGAGGGTGTCCTGAGTGTCATAGGCGGTCTCATCGTCCTCTTCTCGGTCATCCGACCAATTGCCCTCGAAGACTTCAATATCTTCTTCTCCCAGGCGATCGATGTGATGTAGAGGCAAACAAATAGCACAAGTGAGTTAAGTTCTCAGCTAGAGAGTTCTACTCGGCATAGCATGCAAACATAAAGCATATAAAGCTAAGGAGTTCTACCCGGCATAACATGCAAACATAAAGCATATAAAGCTAAGGGGTTCTACTCGGAATAGCATGCAAACACAAAGCATATTCAGCTAAGGATTTCTATTCGACATGGCGTGCAAACACAAAGCATATAAAGCCAACAGGATATTTGTGAGGTTCTACTCGGTGCAGCTTGCAAAGACTAATCATACAAAGCTGAGAAGACACCTACTCGGTATCAAAGTGCAGAAACAAAGCACAGAAGGCTAACCTGTCCGATGGGCTTGAGACGGCTATACGACACGAAGCCATACTGCCAGGTGTCGGAGAGTGTTGTCTGCATGATGGATCTTGCCCAGATGGCCACCTCGGTGGTGCTGAGCTCGAAGGTGGTTGCCCTTGTGCAGTCTCGGCTTCCTCCCATGTAGCACATCTTGTGCGAGCGACGCTGGAGCGGGAGTACTCGGCGTGAAATCCAGCACGCGATGGGGTCGTCTCGGCGAAATCCCTCATCCTGCAACTCGGCCAGGCGCCGCTCAACCTGGACGACATCCTCGATGTTGCTCTTAGGGTTGTAGCCCCAATTCTGCTGGGTTGGCCTTGCGTTCTTGAACTTTGGAAGCCCTATCCGGTCCTGGATTAGCCTCCCCTCTTCCGTGGCGACCTTCTTCACGCATAGGAAACTGCGCTGCCACTTGCGCACAGTTTCCAGTCCCTTGACCCGTGGGTGATGGCCAGTCGTGCGCTGCAGCATCATGGCGCATCCCGTCTGCGTCATCGCGCGGGCGCTCTCGGTGTTCCCCGGATTGGGAATACTCTGTTTGCGGAAGAAGAATAATCTAGCCCAAGTGTGGATGGTTGGGTAGACGCCTAGGAAGGCTTCGTACACTACTGCGTGGATAGAAAGCATGACGAGGGCGTTGGGTGGAAGATGATGTGGTTGGAGGCCGAAGTTTTTGAGGAACTCAGAGAAGAATTCAAAAATGGGGAGGCCGAAGCCGCGCTTGAAGTGAGCGAGGAAGACGACGTATTCGCCCTCCTCGGGTTTGGGGATGATTTCGGTACCTGGCTGCCGGCAGACGACGCCGGGAGGGACGCGACGTGTGTTGACAAGCCACTGGCAGTCCTCCGCCGTGACTTCTGATCCCTCCCAGCCGGCGCGGGCTGCCGCATCGTCATCTCCCCGACGAGCCATGGAAGCGGAAGAACTCAGGGGAGATTGGAGGCGGAAACAAGCGGTTAAGTTGTTCTCTGTCTCTCTTGTGGCGCGTGGAGCAGCGGCGCAGCGATTTTGCGGTGGCGGTGTGCTCGACGGCGGCGGAGAGACGAGGGGGTGCAAGATTGGAATGAGCAGGAAAAAGGAAAGGGGAGCGTCGAGGGGTATTTATCTCTCCCCCTCGAGTTGCGGTTACCAGTGGATTGATCGTGCGCACAGATCGTGCGGCGTGGGTTGCGCAACCGTTAGAAACACACACAGCGCATATCGCGCGCGTAACGGGCGCAGTTAATCCCACGTCGAGATCGTGGGCACTTGAGTACGGTTGAAGTGATTTAACAGGCTAGTGGGCCAGGGTTGCAGTTATTGGCGTGTGGCCTGCTGTATCCCAGGCACCGAGGCGTCGGGGGCACAGGGGTGTGACACGTGCCCCGTAGCGACACGCAGAGGTGGATTCGCTCCGATTCAGCGGGAGCGAGGTTGAAATTTCACCAAGTCATTTTACTCAACATCACAGAAGAAAGATATTTCTATTCGGGGAAGCAGAGATGCAAGCAAGAATTGAAGGGCCGTGTGGAGGTGCTACTCGGCCCCTTTCAGTTACAAAGACAAGGTTATTTTAAGCTGGCAGGGCCTAGTGAACAAGTTCGCAGGACTCTACCGGCTTCGGGGACTAATGTCGGGGGGTTACCCCCGAGTAGGGGTAAGGCAAGTGCTAAAGGCAAGGTCAAGGTGCTGTTTGACCGAGTAGATGGCTACCCGGTACTTGCTACCCGGTAGGTTTCTATCCGTCCGTACCCGCCAATGGCCAAGAGGAGAAATCAAGCAAGTTACGTTCGTCCGAGTAGAGAAGTTGGTCCGAGTAGAGGGAGTGCTTTCCTACTCGGGCCAGAAGTCAATGGAGCCGTTCTGACAAGGGATCCCGCGTATCCTGCGTCCGTACCGGCGTGCGGTTCAACTTACGGAGTGCGTGATTATCCGCGCTACGGCGTGGCTACAGTGCGGTAGGCGCCTGTCATGTCCTGTCACTGACAGAGGGGACATGACAGGACGAGGGGCCTACCCTATCTCACTGACAAGGTGGACAGGTCCCATCTCCGGACGACGCGACGACTTACGGCACCCGCGTCAGCGAGAAGCCGGAGGCGTGCTCTGTTCTGCAGTGCTCCTGTCCCATCAGTCGTACCTTATAGTCTTATTCTATTCGGCTGGGCACCAGTATATAAGGTGCCCTGCCCCCTCCTGCGCGAGGGTCGACACTTAAGGTTGCTTCACTTCACACAGAGAGAACTAGAGAGCTAGAGTGGCTACTCGGCTGAAGGCCTAATTTGTACTGTGGCTACTCGGTAAACACACATATAGAGAGAAAGGCAGGAGTAGGGGTGTTACCTCCACACCAGGGCCCTGAACCTGGGTAAGATCTTGGTGTTTGCAGTGCTTGAGACATCCTACACGCGGCTACTCGCCATGTGATCCCTCCCCGATCACCTCCCGCGTCCATCGGCCCCAACTCATTAGCCATCCCATGGCATCTGCCGAGTTTCCACCACGACAGTACTGCCAGCGGTACTACCGCCATGGGGAGTGTTGCTCCAAAAGTGACTAAGTACTAGCGGTAGTCGGTTGTCGAATATGCATCTCAACAAGTCCCTCGGGTGAACCGATAGGGTTTCGAATAAGATAACGAATAGGCGCTGGTGACAATCGTCGGCTAACAGGGGCAAGATTTACCCAGGTTCGGGGCCCTCGTAGAGGTAAAACCCTTACTCCTGCTTCTGTCGATCTGTATTATCTCGATTGATCGGTTACAGTGGGGTGCTCAAGTCGAGAGTAGATCTCAATCTCAAGGCTTAGGTGGTGCGGTCTTCCTTGGTCCCCCTCCCGGTGGTTCTCCTGGCTTTATATAGGTAGCCAAGTCTCAAACCGTTCCCAGGGGGATACAAAACCTAACCTAAAGTCGGTTACAAGTTTCCTTTCTTAACCAGCAAGGCTTTGCGGGTGGGCCTTGATTGGGCCTTCTAGAACAGTCCATGGCGTCTCCCTTGGAGCTTGGGTCTTGGGCCTTAGACCGGGTAGGCTCACCCCATAGGTCTAGGATCCATCCCTTCGTCAGTAGCCCCCGAGCGTTTACTCGGCTGAGAATATGTCGGGTAGACGCTCAAAGTTTGTCTTGATTTCTTTTCGACTGATGGCTTCAATCATCTGAAGAGGGTGTGTACCATGTGTGCGATGCACTTCTTGTACTCGAGTATCGAGAAAATAAAAGTGCCTGTGTATTGGCTGTTTTCGCAGAAGGATGTGGCTTAGTTGCTTGGCTCTCCCGAAAGCTCAGGGCCAATTAATTGCATCTAGCGCAAAAACAGTTCTGGCCTACGCAGACTCAAGACCTCCGACTCGAATCTGGTGAGGTGATCATTGCGACTGGGCCGTGGAGGTCTTACCGAGTCAAACTTAACCTATGAGGGTACCCGGCGCGTCCGCTAGGATTTTTCTTCGTGTTGTTGACACGGAAATTTACTGGAGGACGCAGCTTGAGTGCGATTCTAGGCCCTCAAGAAAGATCTTTTGGGGCTTACCTCCGTATCGAGAGGATACGACATCCGGATGTGCCTAGTCGGTTGAACGATCCAGCGTAAAGATGTGTAAACATCGTATGTTAGAGTGGCAGGGGCTGCTCACTCGTGAATATTTCCTCGCAACTTTGCGAGTAAAGAATTTTTCCTTGTTGTATTTACACATAAGGATTTTCGCATTTGTGTTTTCCTGTCCATACAAGAGAATCTTCGTGTTCGGAAGCCTTGTTGTGCCTATACAAAAGAAATTTCGTGTCAAGGGCTTTTATGCGAAAGAGCTTTCGCGTTTTGATATGTCCATACGAAAGAAATTTCGTGCTATGGAGTTTATGTGAAAAAGTTTTCGCGTCTTGATGTGTCCATACGAAAGAAATTTCGTGTTTAGGAGTTTATGCGAAAGAGTTTTCGCGTCTTGATGTGTCCATACGAAAGAAATTTCGTGTTATGGATTTTATGCGAAAGAGTTTTCGCGTCTTGATGTGTCCATACGGAAGAAATTTCGTGTTTAGGATCCTACCCGAGGGAATTCTCGGGTTTGATGATGTACGCAATGATGTCATTGTGCACTTTGTTCGTTCTGACTCCTCCCGATGGGACGTGACGAAGTGAAAACAGGCCACGCTGGCCCACCTTGTCAGCTTTTTGACCGGAAACGAGACGTCGTTTCCTTTTTTTCCATGAGCCACGCGTAGTAAATGTGCACGATCCGCTGTTAAGATCGTGGCATAAAACAACTTTCCACCCCCGCTTCGTTTCCATTTCACACGTGGCAGCCGCGATGGGTGCCACGTTGCTTGATCTGTGGTCCAGATTGGCTTGGCTTGTGTATAAATATCCACCCTTAGGCGTAAAGTAAAAACTAACCGGTCATTTGCTTCCCTTTCTTCCTCCTTGCGCGCATCGCCTCCTCTGAAAGTACTCACGAGCTCTCATGGCGGGAGGCAAGAAACGTGGCGGTGCTGCTTCGTCGTCGAGGGCGACCGAGGATGTCCCTGTGCTGCCTGTCGCGAGGACGGGCGACTGGGGCTCCGCCAACACCACCAACAAAAGCATCAAGGAGATGCAGAGGGAGGTGCTGCTGCCCTCTGATGGCGACAAGCGCGTTCGCCTAGGCAAGAAGGAGGAGGTACGAAATCCTCACGCGAACGAGCACGTGATCTTCGCGGATCACGTCTCGCGCGGTCTTTCCCTTCCTCTTCATCCCTTCCTCCTAGGACTGTTGTATGTCTTTGTTAGATTATGTATAGTATTATACTTGTAATACGTACGTGTTACGTACTTGTACTTGTACATGTTCCCCATATATAATGAGATAGGCCACCCGTGTAAGGGTTGAGCCGGTTCCCCGCCAAAACCTATACGCTTACATGGTATCAGCCTAACCCTAGCGATCCAATCTATGTCTTCCACCGCCAACTCCACCTCGGCCATGGCCGACGTCATACCGGCCTCCCTCACCGCCCTACTCGCCCAGCCTGCCGCTGCCTCGACTCCTGTGGGCACTAGGAGCGTAGGCTCCTTGTTCTCCTACGCGCCGCCGCCGGTCTCCCCGCCGATCGCGGGTGCTGTCGCCGCGCCTCTCGGCTCCCCCACGAACACGATGGTTGTCGCTTCATCGACGCCTGCGGCTGACGTCCACTCCACGCCTCCAGCGGCCTCGCCCACGGTGACCAGCCCCTCTGCGTCGCCCCTGCAGCCTGGAGCCCCGCCCTCCGCTGCCCTCTCCGGACCACCTGCTATGTCTCTCGGCACGGGCGTGCCGGCGTCCTCGAGCGCGTTCCCGGCTCCCGTCCACTTCGCGCACCTCGTCACCATACGGCTCACCACGGAAAACTATTTGTTCTGGCATGCTCAAGTACTGCCGCTCTTCCGCAGCCACTACCTCGTGGGTTATGTTGACGGGACCCTGCCGTGCCCTCCGATGATCCTCGAGACCGTCCAAGGCCCGGTGCTCAACCCGGCGCACCGACTCTGAGTGCAGCAAGATCAAGCCATCTTATCAGCGATCCGCGGTTCTCTCACCGAGAGTGTTGCGGGGATGGTGCTCTTCTCCTCGACCTCCTGCGACGCATGGGGGACACTTGAGAGCAGTGTCGCCTCACAATCCTCCGCCAGGTCCATGTCCCTCCGCTGTGAGCTTGGTGAAGTCAAGAAACTCAACTTATCGGTCACTGAATACTACAACAAGGTGAAAACTCTAGCAGACACCCTCGCCTCCATTGGGCAGCCCCTTCGGGACGATGAGTTCACGTCCTATCTCCTCAATGGCCTAGATGGCGAGTATGACTCGTTGTTTGAAGTGGTCACGGATCGTCCGACACCCATGCTACCCCGTGATCTGTATGCTCGTCTTCTCAGCACGGAGCAGCGCATGGAGAGCCGCCGTGCCATCGAGGGCGCCTCCGACACCTCCTCGGCGCACGTGGCATACCGCGGGGGGCAGCGCCCTTCGTACTCTGTGTCCTCATCCGGCGGTAAACTGGTCCTCCCCACGCCGCCGTCGACTAATGGCAAGGCGCCATCCTTGGCCCCGTCCGCTACACCGACCGGTACCACAGGTGGTGGCCGCCCACGTTCGGTGTGCCAGCTGTGTGGACGTGAGGGCCACCTTGCCTCACGGTGCCACACACGGTTTGTACGGAGCTTTCTTGGTATTGGCAATGATGGCCGCAACAATGAGCGTCAAGCAACCCTAGCCGATAAACCACAAGGGCAAACTCAGTCCTATCCTGTTGATCCTCATTGGTATATGGATACCGGTGCCACGGATCACATGACAAGTGAACTAAACAAGCTCCAGACGAGGGAGACCTACCAGGGCCATGATAAGGTTCACACTGCGAATGGGTCAGGTATGCACATCTCTCATATTGGTCAATCATCTATCTCCACTAGTCATACCAATAGAAAACTTCATCTTTGTGATGTTCTTCATGTTCCATCTGTCACACGTAGCTTACTATATGTTCCTAAGTTTACAAGTGATAATGATGTCTTTGTTGAATTTCACCCTTCTGATTTTTTTGTCAAGGATCGGGTCACTCGGGACGTCCTGCTTAGTGGTCGCTGCACCCATGGTCTATACCGATTGGATGTTCCAGCGGTCCCTCGAGCCTTCAGTGGAGTTCGTGTGTCCCCGTCACAATGGCACTCTCGCTTTGGTCATCCTGCCACCCCCATAGTTCGTCATATTCTTCGTCGTCATGAGCTTCCCTTTGAGTCTAGTAATAAAGAGGTAGCAGTGTGTGATGCATGTCAGCAAGGCAAAAGTCACCAACTTCCTTTTTCGTTGTCTACAAGAGAAACTAAAACTCCTCTTAAACTCGTGTTTTCGGATGTGTGGGACCCTGCCCAAACTTCTGTTAGTGGTCACAACTATTATGTCAGTTTTATTGATGCTTATAGTCGATTTACTTGGCTGTATCTCATTAAGCGCAAATCTGACGTGTTCAATATTTTTGTTCAGTTTCAAAAGCATGTTGAACGCCTTCTCAAGCATAAAATTGTTCATGTTCAGAGTGATTGGGGTGGCGAATATCGCAATATCAATACCTTCTTTAGTAAGCTTGGGATTGCTCACCGTTTATTATGCTCACATACACACCAGCAGAATGGTGCTGTCGAGCGCAAACATCGTCATATAGTTGAGACTGGCCTCACTTTGCTTGCTCATGCGTCTATTCCCTTTCGATTTTGGAGTGATGCTTTTGCCACTGCGTGTTTTCTTATTAACAGACTTCCTACACGTGTCCTAAGCATGAAGACTCCCCTTGAGGTTCTCCTACATGAACAACCTGACTATACCTTCTTTAAGGTGTTTGGGTGTGCGTGTTGGCCTTATCTTCGCCCATATAATAATCGGAAACTTGAGTTTTGTTCAAAAAAGTGTGTCTTCCTTGGCTATAGCTCACTTCATAAAGGGTATAAGTGTTTGCATGTTCCCACTAATCGTGTCTACATCTCCCGTGATGTTATCTTTGATGAGTCAGTTTTTCCGTTTGCCTCTCTTCCAACATCCACCACTGTGCCATCCTCATCGTATTCATCTCCTTTACCTCTTGACCAATTTGAAGATGTTGCATATGCACCTGTTCTTTTACCTAACCATGGTGCAGGTATCGGCCGCGGCGCTCGACTGGAACTGCTTGACGATCCGCCTGCTGTGTCCGTCGTCGACCCCTACGTCAATCACGGCGCTCGACTGGAACTGCTTGACGATCCGCCTGCTGTGTCCGTCGTCGACCCCTACGTCGATCACGGCGCTCGGACGGACGTGCATGCCTCGGCCCCCGCGCCGCACATGCATCTTGGGCCAGTGGAGCACGGGGGCTCGTCTGCTGGGCCTGTTCCAGGCGCCACCGACTCCGTGCGGACCCCCAGCAAATCACCTCATGGCTCCATGACGCCTACCACGCCGCGCTCCGCCACCGGGCCGGCGTCTCATGCCTCCGTGCCGCCTACCACGCCGCGCTCCGCCACTGGGCCGGCATCGCCTGGCTCTGTGCCGCTCACCACGCCGGGCTCTGCTACTGGGCCAGCGTCGCTTGGTGCGCCTGTCGACACTACTGGGCCGGCCACGTCCAGCTCGCCATCTGGGCTGGCTTCGCCGCACTCGCCTCCCCTGCTGCTTCGTCGACTGGGCCGTCTGCGCCAGATACAGCTCGTTGTCCCCCTGTTGTGCATCGTCCGCACACGCGCAGCAGGAGTGGGATCTATCGCCCACTCGACCGGAACGGTGGCACCGTTGCCTGGTTCGCTGCCTGCATGGCCCATGCAGTGAAGGATCCAACTTCTGAACCTCGTACGTATCAAGCTTCCATGACTATACAACATTGGAGAGCTGCTATGGAGCAAGAGTTTCAGGCCCTTCTCTTCAACAAGACCTGGACATTGGTTCCCTCTCCACCTCGTGCCAATATTATTGACTCCAAATGGGTGTTTAAGGTGAAGAAGCATGCTGATGGGACCATTGAGCGTTATAAGGCACGCTTAGTGGCCAAAGGATTCAAACAACGTCATGGGATTGATTATGAGGATACGTTCAGCCCGGTTGTTAAACCAACTACTATTCGTCTTCTTCTTTCCATTACAGTTACTCGAGGATGGTCTATTCGTCAGTTGGATGTCCAAAATGCTTTCCTTCATGGCATATTGGAAGAGGAGGTTTACATGCGACAACCCCCAGGTTTTGTGGATCCTGGTCGCCCTCACCATTTGTGTCGTCTCTCTAAAGCACTATATGGTCTTAAGCAGGCTCCACGTGCGTGGCATGCTCGCCTTGCTACTGCTCTTCGTGCTCATGGTTTTATTCCTTGGACTGCCGATACTTCTCTGTTCCTTCTTCAGCGGCCTACTGTTACGATGTATCTATTGGTGTATGTCGATGACATCATACTGTTGAGCTCATCACCTGCAGCTGCTGATGCACTCATTACAACATTGGGGACTGATTTTGCTGTCAAGGACTTGGGGAAACTGCATTTCTTTCTCGGGTTGGAGGTTACCTATCGTGAGCATGGCTTGATATTAACACAGAAGAAGTACTGATTGGACTTGTTACGTCGGGCTGGTATGTTACAATGCAGTCTGATATCCACACCTATGTCTGCTACTGAGAAACTCACATCGGATCATGGTACTCTTCTGTCGTCTGATGATGCTACTATGTATAGAAGCATTGTTGGTGGATTGCAGTATTTGACGCTGACTCGCCCGGATATTTCTTTTGTTGTCAACAGAGTTTGTCAGTATCTTCATTTGCCTCGTGACACGCATTGGTCTGCTGTTAAACGCATCTTGCGTTACGTACGTCCGACAATGTCTTATGGTCTTCATATTCGGCCTAACTCCTCCGGTTTGCTTTCTGCGTTCTCTGATGCTGATTGGGCTGGCAGTTCAGATGATAGGCGATCTACAGGGGTTATGCAGTGTTCTTTGGCTCTAGCTTGATCGCCTGGAGTGCTCGCAAACATGCCACGGTTTCTCGTAGCAGCACTGAAGCAGAGTACAAAGCTGTTGCTAATGCAACTGCAGAGCTTATTTGGGTTCAGTCCTTGCTTCAGGAATTGGGAATTTCCCAATATTCATCACCAGTTCTTTGGTGTGACAACATTGGTGCTACGTATCTTGCCTCTAATCCAGTGTTCCATGCACGGACAAAACATATCGAGGTTGACTATCATTTTGTGAGGGAATGTGTTGCACAGAAACTCCTTCAGATCAAGTTCATCTCTTCTAAAGATCAACTTGCAGACATCTTCACTAAGCCACTACCTTTACCCATGTTTGAGGCATGTCGGCGCAATCTCACCCTTCTGGATTCTTTGGGACACGGCTGAGATTGAGGGAGGGTGTTAGATTATGTATAGTATTATACTTGTAATACGTACGTGTTACGTACTTGTACTTGTACATGTTCCCCATATATAATGAGATAGGCCACCCGTGTAAGGGTTGAGCCGGTTCCCCCCAAAACCTATACGCTTAGAGTCTATGGCATACAGCTCCACGATCTGCCTCCAAATGCGATTCAGCACATTTCGTGCTTTATCGTACTTTGCGAGTGCTTCTTAGGCATTCGCCCGCACTGGGGCCTTTGGAAGGCCCTATTCAAAGTGCGGGTCTTCCGCGAGAAGACGCGGGTGGAGAACCAGCTTGGAGAGACACTGCGCACCGGCGGCTTCGGAATCCAGGCGAAGACGGATAGCTCCTAGTTGGAGATGCATTTTATCGACTCCGCGCAAGGATGGGGGAGGAAGTGGTTTTATGTCGTCGACAAAAACGCGGGTGGAGCTCATGAATTCCACCCGTTCGCTGATTTGAAGCGACGGAAATCCTGGACGCATAAGCTCTCAGCCGAAGAAAACCGGACCATCGCTCCGCTACTCGTGAAGGTGGCAGTTCTTCGCGACCAGACAACAGGGGTCGCGCTGAATGGTCTGCACCTAGCGAGTGTCTTCCTTCGGCGTAGGATCCAACCTCTTCAAGAGAGGCCATCGACTATGTGGGAGTACCAAGGCGTTCAAGACCCTAGCTGCGTGTGCCAAGATATCCTCTTGAATGCCGAATTCGAGAAGAAAATTGCGGCTATCACCAAGATTAAGGTCGGCGAGCCCTTTGCTGCTTGCCCTCTTGAAGCATTCGAGGCTTCAAAGCCTCCTCCAGTTGATGTAAGTTTTCTTCTCTGCTTTAACCTTTTTTCCCTTCCAGAGTTTGTCAACTGAATTTTCTCTTTTCTTCTTCTTGTTCTCTTGTAGAGTTTGGAAATAGCCACGTGCTATTCACCAGTCTCGGCTGAGGATGCCTCGGACCTCCTGGCGAGCAACGTTGAGGCTGCTCTCGACACCAGTGTTGCTGAGGCCGACTCGAGCTCCGAGCACGGCTCTTCAGACGACGTGGAAGATTCGGGTAGCGACCTCCATCACCGCAAGTGCCGCCGGCAGGTGGACGATGAAGCCACTTCCAAAGATAGTTCTTTGGGTGGCGGATCTGGCAAGGCGACAAAGCCTCTCGTGGTGACGCCTCTAAACGTGCTTCCTCCTCCAGCCCCCAAGTCGAAGGTCACCACCTCCTGGAACGCGGATATGCTGGATGATGATGACGATGATTGGGATCACCTACGCAGTGGCCCCACCATGTCTGGCCCCCATTGTGCAAAGGGCCAGGCGATTGAGATCATGTGTAGTTCAGTGGCAGGGCCGTGTGGCTTGGGCGCGAATCTTTGGCAAGCATTGCACTTGTCGACTAGGTCCTTTGCGTCTCTGGCCGCTGTGAGCGAGTAGAATCCTGCTCGGAAAGCTTTACCCACGATTGCCTTCCAGCTGGCGTGGTGTCCGCAATCTCCTTGGTGTATATCTCGCAGCAGTTCCTTGCCATCCTCGGGTGCTATGCATCTCTGCAATATTCCTGATATGCTATGTTTGTATAGCTCTCCGTTGAGCACCCGAAAAGTTTTATTGCGTCGTACTATCTCTCGAGCCTCGCGAACGTCTGCTGGCAGTTTCTTGTTGGACAAGTAGTCGAGGTATTTGTGCGTCCAGACTGGCTCGACCAGAAAAACTTGTCTTGAAATGTTGTGGCTGAGCTTGATCATAGCGGTTTGCGGGCTGACCTCCGTCTCTAATGTTGCGGGTGCTTCTGCTGGTATTTTGACCTTGACTGAGCGCTTGATCATCCTCTCGAAGTATATTCCAGGTGGTATGGGTGTGTTGGTAGAACCCATGTTTGCCAATTTATCTGCTTCCTCGTTGCTAGATCGCGCAATGTGCTTTAGTTCGCACCCTTTGAAACTTTCTTCGAGCAGATTATACATATCTCGATAGGCAACCATGTTATCTGCAATAGCATCGCACTCTTTCATCGTCTGTTGTACTATGAGGTTTGAATCTCCATAGGTCATCAGTAGGGTGGCTCCGCAGGCTATCGCCATTTTCATGCCCCGAAGGAGGGCCTCGTATTCTGCATCGTTGTTTGATGCCGGATCGTTGGGAGGGAAATCCAATCGCAGGACGTACTGCAGTTTGTCTCCTCTGGGGGATATCAGAACAATCCCGGCGCCAGCTCCTTCGTTTCTCTTCGACCCGTCGAAGTACATTATCCAGTTGCTCGTGTATTCTGGTGGGCCTGGTGTTTGCAGTTTTGTCCACTCGCTCAGGAATTCCACGAGTACTTGTGATTTCACAGATTTGCGCCCTGCATATAAGATGTCCCAGGCGCCGAGCTCGATACTCCACTTTGCAATTCTTCCGGATGCCATGGGATTGTTCATGATAGTACCGAGGTGATGTGTCGTTTAGCACCGTGACGGTGTGTTCTTGGAAGTAGTGCTTGAGTTTTCGAGCTGTGAGTACCACGCCGTACGTGAGCTTCTGATAATGATGGTATTGCTGTTTGCAGGGCGAAAGCACCTCGCTAATGTAATATATTGTTCTTTGGACGCCATACGCCTTGCCATCCTCCGGCCGCTCGACCATGATCGCTGTGTTGATGACTTGATTTGTTGCGGCTAGGTATAAGTACAGTGGCTCCCGTTCTTGTGGCGTTGCCAGGATACGCCTACTCTGCAGTGCTCGCTTGAGGTCTGCGAATGATTTTTGTGCTTCAGGTGTCCACTCGAACTTTTCCGTTTTCTTCAGTAGCTTGTAGAAAGGCAATGCTTGCTCGCCCAGCCTTGCAATGAATCTTCTTAGAGCGGCTAGTCGTCCTGTGAGCTGCTGCACACCGCGGAGATTTGTTGGTTCCTTCATTGTTAGGATAGCTTGAATTTTCTCCGGGTTGTCTTCAATTCCTCGAGCAGTCACCAAGTACCCGAGAAGTTGTCCTGCAGGGACGCCAAAGACGCATTTGGTCGGGTTGAGCTTGATTCGGTACGCGTTCAGCGCGTCGAATGTTTCTCTGATGTCATCGAGGTGCGTGTCCTCTACTCGAGTCTTGATGACGATGTCTTCAACGTACACTTGTACAATCTTGCCAGTGAGCTGGGCGAGGCATTTTTGCATGCAGCACTGATATGTTGCGCATGCGTTCTTTAGCCCGAAGGGCATTGTCGTGTAGCAGTAGACACCATGGGGTGTGATAAACGCTGTCTTCTCCTCGTCCTCCTTTTTCATCCTGATCTGATTATAGCCCGAGTAGGTGTCCAAGAAGGAGAGGCGTTGGCAGCCTGCTATGGAGTCCACGATCTGGTCGATCCGTGGTAGGGGGAAGTTATCCTTGGGGCAGTGTTCGTTCAACGACGTGTAGTCGATGCACACGCGAAGGATGTCAGTATTTTTCTTCGGGACCAGCACCGGGTTTGCTAACCAGGTGGAGATCTTTATCTCGCGGATGAACTTTGTTGCGAGTAATCTGTTCACTTCTTCTCCAAGTGCCTTTTGCTTTGGCTCTAAAAACCGTCGGGTTGTCTGCTTGATAGGCTTGGCGTCTTTGTAAACTTCAAGTGAGTGCTCGACAAACTCCCTGGGTATCCCTGGCATATCTGAAGGCTGCCAGGCAAAAATTCCCCAGTACTCACGGAGGAGTTCGACGAGCGTGCCTTCCTATGCTGGCGAGAGGGTGGTGGACACCGTCGCCGTTTTCGTAGACTCGGTCGGGTGCACCTGATATTTTCGAGTGCCGCTGTTTGCGCTGAACTCGAGCTTTGGGGCGTTTTTTTTGTGAGAGGCATCACAGAGTGATCCGTGGTTTTTGTTATCTCTTCCAGCTCCTCCTGCATCCCGAAGGATTTGGCAATCTCGTTGAACTCGATGTCACATTTATTGGATTTTTGGAAATCGCCGTCGATGGTGATGCTGCCATGTTCCCCAGGTAACTTGAGCTTCAGGTATGCATAGTGTGGTACTGCCATGAATCTGGCGAACGCTGTTCGGCCAAGAATAGCGTGGTACTGTGAGGGCCAGTCGACTACTTCGAAGTCGAGGAATTATCGTCTGTAATTGCTTCGGTTGCCAAGCACCACCTCCAAGTTTATCCCGTGAAAAGATGTCTCTGATTCCGCGAGTCCGTCCAGGTTCCTGTTCATCCTGCGGAGTGTGTCCGCGTAAATGATGTTAATCCAGCTGCCTCCGTCCATGAACACTCGAGCAAGTTCGTAGTTGCCTATCTATGCCTGGATGACGAGTGCGGCATGCCCTGGTCGATAGACTCGGGGGGATGGTCCTCCTTGGAGAAAATTATCGGCTGGTCGGCCATGTTCAGATACTCGGGTTTTGACGGTGGGGCCTGGACGGCCATGAATACCTATCGAGTGTTTGTTTTCTGGGCCCTGCGGGACGGGCAAACTTTCTGTATCATCCCTAGGAGTCCTGGTGGGTTCGGGTATCCGTTGGCTCCTTGGTTTGCGGCGGGTGGCGCTGGTAGCACGGCTAGTACCGTGTTTTGGTTTCCTGGTGGAGGTAGGGCTTGCGGCGGGTGGAATCCTTGGGTTCCTCCTCCGGGGAGCTACGGGTAGCCGTGATTGACTGCTGCTCTGTTATTCTTCGAGAAGGAACTTTCGGTAATCCTTGAAAAGGTGTGTTGCCTTAGTTTTGCCAGTGCGCTTATCTGTAAATAGATGTAGCGTGCAATAACCATTGAGGTCCTCCTCGGGAGTTTTATCCTCTGGCTTCGACTTCCATTCGCGATTTCCACGATGTCCGATGTCGCGATTTCTTGTGAATTCCGCTGCCACCAGTTCTTCCCGATCATCGTGATCGTAATGCTTTATCCATTTCTTTCGGCCATGGCGGTCGTCTTCAGGTGCTAGTGAAGATGCTTTCTCGTTGCGCACCGCGTCTTCGCCATTGGCCCATCTGTCGCCTATAGCCATCAGTTCTCCAATGGTTTTGGGCGCGGCCTGTCCCAGCTCTTCCTGGAAGGCGGTTCGCCGAGCTCGTTTGGCAAAAGCTTCGACTGCAACTTCTTCTGATATATTTCCTGCCGTATTCCTAAGTGTGGTCGATCGCTGGATATATTCGCGAGTAGACTCGCCACTTTTCTGCTTGCAAGCTCGTAGCTCCTCGATGGTCGCAGGTCTTTTGTATGTCGCCTGGAAGTTCTTGCGGAAGTCGAAGGTTAGATTGTCCCATGATCCGTAGCACGCCCTTGGCCTTCCTTCGAGCCAACTGCGCGCAGCGCCTACAAGATGTAGGTTAAGATACTGCATTGTTGTGGTCTTGTTCCCACGTTGGCACTTTACTGCAGTCAGGTAATCTGACAACCAGAATTGCGGCTCTAGCGAACCGTCGTATTTCGGCACCTCCGTAGTGAGCTTAAACCTCTCGGGCATTGGTGCTTCGCGGATGTCGCGAGTGAAGCATAACGCGCCGCAAGCCTCTTCATCGGAAGAGGTAGATGAGGAACGCGCGCGGTTCCTGGCTGCTCGAGCCTTGTCGACCTTATGCTGAGCGATGTCTGATCGCGCGTTGTACCCAGGCTCGTCGCGATTGACATCTTTCCGCCGCTCCTTGTTGCGGTGTCGCGAGCGGCTGCTGTGACGTCGTGGGCTGCGATCTCGATCCTTGCGCGGGTTGTGATCTCGACCTCTCTGCGGGCTGCGATCTCGACCTCTCGGGCTGTCGTCGCTGCCACTCGGGCTATCTTCGCGCTGTCGAGCTTCTTTTCCTCGTGCGCGACAAGGTGACTTCTCCTTTCTGGGTGACGTACTCCTGTGTCCGCGAGGTGCTTCTTTGTCTTTTGGTGCAGTCGCTTTTTTGCGGTCATAGGAGGCAAGTTTTGCGGCTGCCATGCCTAACCCTTTCTGGCTTGCAGGTATTGCTCCGCGCGGGGATCGTTTTCCCCTGGCTGGTTCGTCTGCAGATAAGTGGCTATGGCCAAGACTGCGGCGGCTGGAGTCGTCGGGTATACGTTGTCGTCTTCGTCGACGCGCATAAGAGAGGCTTCGAGTGACCTACTGATCCCGGTCAGGGATTCGTCATCCATTGTCGCGGTCTTCAAGACGCGTCTTTTTCTTGCGGGTTGGTTTCCCACCGAGTGCGTTTGAGAGAGTGCCGCACGGCGTTGGCTTGATTCATCCGCCAGTTTTTTCCGCTCGGCCAGATCTTTGCGAGCTTCTTTGATTAAAGTCGCCGCTTTCACTAGATGGTAGTGGTATGTGGTTAGCTCTTCTTGAGGGACTCCCTCTTCGATTGGCTTGGATGAGTGCACGACCGCCTTTGCCTTCAGCCAGGCTGCTCGCGACACTTTGATGTGCTCGTGTTCCGTCACGCTTTCTTCCGTCTCTTCGGGCGGGTCCGTCGATCCTTCCATGCAAACCTAAGCCAGATATGGCCCGTGAGTCCTCGGCGTGGATTGGAGAGCTTCCCCAACCCGAGAAGGTTCTTCCGCGGAGATGGTGTGGAAGTTGCGAGTGTTCGGACGGATGGATTCGCCGCTTTTCGCTAGATCGCGATTTGTGTAGTTAAGTGCCTCAGGTTTCGAGACTGACTCAGAGTCCGATCCTTCGAGATCGATTTTTTCGGGGAAGCGCGTGATCCCCTCTTTGTTGGTGTAGAACTTGAAGCTTCCAAACGTCAAGGTGACGCTTTTATCCAGGTCGCTGACACCGGACGTGATTTCGGCGAGTGAGGCGCGACGATGACTGACCCGATCCGGATCGGATTGGTCGGAGTCGAAGTTCCGGGGATCCACCTGAACTTTTGTGCGATGAGGCCGAAGATGCCGCAGATCCAGCGCCCGTCGTACCCACAGACAGCGCCAATTGTCGAATATGCATCTCAACAAGTCCCTCGGGTGAACCGATAGGGTTTCGAATAAGAGAACAAATAGGCGCTGGTGACAATCGTCGGCTAACAGGGGGCAAGATTTACCCAGGTTTGGGGCCCTCGTAGAGGTAAAACCCTTACTCCTGCTTGTGTCGATCTGTATTATCTCGATAGATCGGTTACAGTGGGGTGCTCAAGTCGAGAGTAGACCTCAATCTCAAGGCTTAGGTGGTGCGGTCTTCCTTGGTCCCCCTCCTGGTGGTTCTCCTGGCTTTATATAGGTAGCTTGGTCTCAAACCGTTCCCAGGGGGATACAAGCCCTAACCTAAAGTCGGTTATAGTTTTCCTTTCTTAACCCGCAAGGCTTTGCGGGTGGGCCTTGATAGGGCCTTCTAGAACAGTCCATGGCGTCTCCCTTGGAGCTTGGGTCTTGGGCCTTAGACCGGGTAGGCTCACCCGATAGGTCTAGGTTTCATCCCTTCGTCACCGGTACCGCCTGGGTACCGTGAATATCAGTGGCCTCTTCTTTGCTAGCGGTACTTCCAGCGGTATCACCAGCGGTAGTACCACTCCTGGGAGGAGACGGTACAAAATGCGGTACTACCGTTGTGTGGAGTGTACCAGGTGTGTCGCGGCAGTACAACTCCACGAGGAGCGGTACTATCGCTGCACAACCCGATACTACCGCTGGACAAAGAAAAAGCTTCTCGGTCATTCTTGGACATCAAAAGATCATCTTCGATTCACACAAGACTCCAAACTGTTCTTATGGACAAGTCCTGAAAGAATATCTCAATACAAACATTAGTCCTTAAGGATTGTCATTAATTACCAAAACCACATATGGGGTACCATGCACTTTCAATCTCCTCCATTTTGGTAATTGATGACAAACCCTTTTTACGAGGGTTTATATAATGAATAAAGCAACCATGGAACACAAATATCAAGGATGCAAGAGCATGGAAGGGAAATGCTTAAGAACAAACCTAAAGTATAAAACCAAATTCCCTTAAACCCTCGAAACTTCTCCCCCGTCGGCATCCATTGTCGAAATGGGAGGAAAAACTTAAAAGGTCAATATAATAAGATATCCCCCATAAAGTATGCATTCCTCATGATATGAGTGAAATCAAGTGCATATATCCAACAATGAATATATGGAGGGAGATCAAACTATATTGAGGATCCTAAGATTGCAAATGAAAAATATTCCTCTAAACATCTCCCCACAAGGAGACAATCAACCTAAGAGATCCAACAAGAGAGTTGTAGAAAAAAATGGAGAAGCGCCCCAATGTCTATGCACTATTGATGAGTGAACAAATATGGAATAATCACTCCCCATAATCATCTACAACCCATAATAAGTGCAAGAGAATAGATGGTAAATGAAGCAATGCAACTTGCAACAAACAAATAGGTCCACAAGCTTATTAAGATGCAAAAGAAGTACCAAATGAAAAGCCAAGCTTGTGCCTTCTAGGAACCACCAAAGAATAAAAATCAATAAAAGGTGGTAACTAAAGAAATAGAATACCAATTAAAGATGTAACAGTTCTCATGTGTATGAGTTTCTAAGTGGACATCAATCACAAAGATATAAGTCCATAAAGAAATATGCACACACAAAATAGGCACGAAGAAGAAGAACATGCTATCCAAGAGAAAGCCATAAATATACCAATAAGATTTTGGCTTGAAAGAAAAGCACAAAGCTCAATTTTATCTTAAAGGGACTTAGATGAACAATCAAAAAATCATCAAAGCATCACAAATATCACAAGGGAAAAGTGATAGTTGGAATGCTTCGAGAAAGGTAACGCGTATCAAAAAAAGGCAAAGAGGTTTTGAGAAAATATAAATATTGCATATGAGAGACTTCCAATAGAAGTTGCTAGATTAATATACTTGGGATTGGTGAATCATGAAAATGATTATAAATATCACCTTGATATGTAATCATCCCGGCTTACTCATATTTGCAATAAAAATGCTTTTGATAAGACATTTGCAAGAACGAAATCAAATGCAACAAATGGAATTCATGCCAAGATGCAACCTACACAAGGTTGAAAGCTAGAAATGTATGCATTAGATAGATACTTGTTACCGAGATAGACATTGGTGATGAAGAGGATGTGTAACATCCCTGTTTCGCTACAATAGGGTTTGTTGTGTTGTGCTCATGTCATTCATGCATGAAAATTTTGAACCAAGTTTTAATTTGAATTAAAATGAAACTTGCATAAAAATCACTTAAAGTGATCACCCAAAAATTGTTTACAAAACATTTTCAAATTTGGGAAACCAAGTTATGGTCAGGTTGGAAATTTCATAAGCTTCCCAAAAAGTATTTTTGCCAAATTTTCTTTTCACGAAAAGGCCCTCAAAACTTTGTTTTTGGTTCTGTTTTTAAAAAGAAAAGGACCATTCTGTAAATTCCTGGAGTTTCTGGGGGTTTTCAGAAAAATGTCTTTGTCTTCTTCTTCCTTGAGCCAGTAGACACCAAGCCGAGCACGTCGTTGCGGCTGCCACCTCCTGCTGCTTCCCGTGCGGATAGGGGTCGAGGGAGACGTCCCCATCTCGCCTCCCTCCTCACAAGCCCCCACTCCTCTTCTCTGTACCAGGAACGAGCAGAAACCGCATCAGGACCCTAACCCTATCGATCCGGCCAACCGCCGCACATCGCCGGCGCTACGGCCTCTCCCGCACCCCGACGAGTGTCCCATCGGCTCCTCCACGTCTCTCTCTTTCTCCTCGAGTTCGTACAGCCGTGGGGAGCCCCGGGAGCGCCCCAATTTTGCGCCGGACATCCGCCACGGCTGCCGCCGTCTTCCTCTCACCGCCGGCGATTGCGCCCTCGCCTCGCCGCCTCGACCTCACCGACGCGCTCAGGGTGAGCTACTGCACCCGAGGGTGCCTCCCTCTTCCTCCCTCCCCCTCTACATCTCGATGCCGCCGTCATCCTCTGTCCGCCGCCGTGCCCCAGCTCGCCGGCGTGAGTTCCGGTGACCATTTGGTCACCTCCACCGCCAGTTAGACTCCCCGTCGCCTCCTCTGCGCGATGAGTGAGTTTAATTCGTCGGATTCGCGCCCTGTCGCGCGATTGAGAGAGGGCAGAGCCTCTGTAGCCATTGATGATGTCATCCTGACGTCTGCCTGACGTCATAATCCATTTTTTTCTTATTTCCAGAAAATGGTTAATTTTAATAATTTAATAACTATTGATTTATAATTCAGAAAAATAAAAGTGAAGTACCAAAATGTTTGGAAAAATGTACTCCATCCAATTATGTCATTTTCACACATGTTTGACAAAGTCCAAATATGAGTATTTATTTAATGTTGTTTAATCATTTAAAATGGAGAAAAATAAGTTTTTATTCAATAAAATTAGAAAATTAAAAGTTATAGACCAAATTGTTCAAAATGACAAATGTAATCCATTTATGGTGTTTTCAAACCCATTTGAGCTTTTAAAATTGTACTCACTTTCATAACCGCCCGAAACCCCCTCCGGGGTCCAGTTCGGGACTAAATTCACTAAAAATGCTTAATTGCCATACGAACCCTAGCAACCCGTCGAACATGTTTAGGGCTTTATTTAAGTGCATTAAGTTGCTCATGCATACATATTGCGCATTGCATCGATGCCATGTGTTGATTGTTGTTTTCTTGTTTCGGTGTTTGTTCCCCCTCGGTAGAACGTGACTCCGAAGAGAAGGCCAACAATTCCAATGACGAATACTTGATCCTAACCGACAAGTCAAGCACTTATTCCTGAAGACTTTCTCTGGTTTTCTTGAAGCAAGGCAAGCATAACCTCTTATCTGCCCATATATGATTTCGAAAGACTTTTGATTCTCGTACAAATGCATTCGATTACAATGTATCTTGTGTCAGTAGTTAGAGTTGTCCTATATTATACATAGCCTAAATATCCTGATCCACTACTCCTAGCAGCTATAGGTTTTCTTGTGTGCATCGCCAAAGCCTGAAATATGCCGTGCTTAGTCATACATGCATGTTATCTCTGCTCCATCCGGTTGATGAATCAGAGTTACGAAATAATCTAGTATGGCAGGAAGTAGTGGTAAGTTAAGAGATATTTGATTAACATGATTTAAAGGTGTGGATGACGAGACCACAGAGGGTCTGTGGTGGTTGTCTCGTTCATGCCCCTAGGAGCGAGTTCTCGTCTTCGAGCCAAGACTGAGGTGCATCCACACGGGGCTTAGATTCCCCTCGGTCTCAACTTGCCTAGTTTGTTCCATGAGTTGCCTAGTTCGGGAGTTCCATTTGGATTTGCGGGGATGTTAAAAACGTTTGCAAAACTAGGACGTGGCGGTGTAACAGCCTGTGGTGAGACAGTAGTTGAAGCACCGCTCACAACGATAGAGACCTGGCAGGAGATGGCCACTCCCTATTGGTGGACCATCTCTACTCGGAGCGACTCATGGAATAGGCGAAGCAAGGGAAAGGTCGTGGTCAACCTCCATCTGCCGGCACTTCTCGGAATAGTGCTAATGTACTTGCATTAAGAGTTGGTTGGTACGTGTGGTTAAAGTTGTACACCCCTGCAGGGTTAAATCTTTTCGAAAAGCCATGTCCGTGGTTAAGGAAAACTTGGTGACGGATTCTGTGATCATAGACAACTTAAACAGAATGATTAAAACTTGTTGATAACGAATGAAGGATGCCTCCTCGGAGATGCCGAGAGGGGTTACCTTGTAGCATGAGTTACTGGAACAACTTGAGGTGGTGATCTTTGAAGCACGAGGTGCTGATATGATTTGGTGGATTAAAAAGATGATGATATCAGTAGTTGAGTAGCTTTCTCATCTGTTTTCAAAATACTCCATGAGACGTGCTATTCCTTCCTCAACTTGGAAAAAAACAAAGATGGCTTTACGCAAAATAACCTTCATAACTCTTTCTAAAAGAAGCAGATATATAATAGGTTAGCTAAGTCTTGCTGAGTACCTCCCGTACTCATGTTTGCTTCAACTTGGTTCAGGTGGAGTTCCTCAGTTCGGTGGTGTTACGACGTGGACATCGACGAGTAGTTTGGGGTTCCCAGGCAGCAGCCTGGAATCTATGGGCTGGGACGTCGCCTTATGTTGCGGCCTCTTAGGCCTTTTTGGTTCTTGTTGGTTAGCAAAATAATTTGCCTTCCGTTGTCTGATGTAATGTTGGGTCGTGTGACCTCTGCTTGTAAGCTATACTCTAGTAACACTTGTTTAATACAACTTTCATGTCTAGAGTGCTGCTTTGATCGGTTGTTGGTTTCGAGCCCGTTGTTATACAGTTTTGGCTATGCCTGCATAGTTGTCGCAGTCGAGGGGTTGTGGAGCCGATGATCCATGTCCGAGCCCGCCTGCCGATGTGATTCGGCCTGGGGCGAGGTAACCCTAGTAACCCTCGATTGTTGTTGCACTTTCTGGACACATAGCAGCTCTGTATAATTTTGGTCCCGTTCCTTCAGTTTCATCCGACTCGTGGACGCTTGGGTGTACATATCTGGTTATGACTAGCATGGACACACGGAGTAGTAGATCGGGGATCCGGACTACGTGCCGATGAATCCGGTCTGCCTGCCGTTGTTTGTTGCGGTCGGGGCTGGTAACCCTGAAGCCCTTGTGAGTCCATTGCTAGGAGCACATGACAGTTTGTATATCTCTCGGTCCGGGGTCTGAGAGGATGTGAATTCATTAATCATCGTAGCTTGACTCCTACATTCCCATGGTGAGAACACCTTCCTTATGAATGAGGCAAGCAACCAATGTATCTCCATTGTACCTAAAAGGAAAATTCAAGTACAAAATGGTTCCCAAACTTATTGGGTCCAAAGTAGTTAGAACAACTACAATACATAGGACAAACTCCACATAAATATGTGCATATTAATATGAATTTGAGTTTCATGCACATCTTAGCCATTTAGGATTTGATGGAGTTTATACTATATATTGGGTCAACAAAAGTAAGCATGTCAAAAGATATACATAGTAAATATACATGCACAAAACTTTCAAGAACCAAACAAGATACAAATTAGACAAAACACCAATTAAACCAAGAAGGCACTCACACGAGTGAAAAGCAAGAGAATTGTCCATATTATATCAAAACCCAAATCAACACATGATTGAGGAAAGCAAATAAAGAGGATACCAAAGGAAAATAAGATCAAGGAATAAACCAACCCCTCTACACTTTTCATGATGGAACACAAAGTACTAATATGAAAAATGTTTGTCTTCCAAAGAGACAAGTCATTGGGATAAAAAAACAATTTCAAGACAACAAGTGTTCAAACGCGTATAGGGTAGCTCTTCCAAGAATAGTGCATCAATTATGATCTTGCATTTGAATACAAAATGAACATAATGGAACCATTACTCTCCATATATATTGTTCAAACACTAGTCAAGCTCAAGAAAGTCAATAAGATGCAATACCAATTTAAGTAATGGTGTTCTACTCAATGTAGGATAGCTTCTCCAAGAATAGTGCAACAAAAAGAAGTATGAATTTGAATCAAAGTGCACAATAATGGGATCATTGATTTTCCTAACACAAGAAAGCATAAAACAAATTTTGAGTAGAACAAAAGGAAGACACAAAGGAGTTTGAACCAAAACAAATCCTTGGCAACAAACAAGGCAATTTTAGAGAAAAGGACAAAGTAAATATGATCAATAAACTTACCACAAATTATCATCACTTGCCAAAGACAAGAGATGTATGTACATATTTCTCAGTGGTAGATTTGTTCACAATCATATTCACAAAACATAAGCATGTAGCAAAAGATAGGAATAGAAAAACATGCTTAGATAGAGATTCTTGAAGGCGTCAAATAAAAATCGAATACGAAAAGCACAAAGAAACTCTTGCAAACAAGATATCAAAATAATAGAGACAAAACATATTGAAGAAAATATGGAACTTGTTTGAGAAACATGCCACATAGCAACAATATTATTTACAACATCACTTTTAGGTGGCAATACCTCACATATTTACATTTTATAGGCTTGTAATATGCACATAGATTATTACTCCCCCATAATGTGATAATCCATTTTTTTCAACAAGAGGCAAAGAAAATCCAACTAGAGAAAGTTAATGGACATTAGAATTTGAATTTATCATGAGAAAGACATACCATATAGAGATAAGATAATATTGATATATCAACACTAAGTGTTAATCCTCATGTACACACATTTTAGGATAGTAAAGTGCCAAGAGCATATTACTCCCCCAAAATGGGATAGTCCATTAAAATCCCAAAGAGACAACTAAAATAAGCAATAATTACAATGAAGGCTCAACACAAAACACACAAGTACATAGAGTTAAAACCACCAAACATAACTAGATTACTCAAGATACGTAAGTAGTAAGCACAACATATACAAACACATGCTAGAAACAAAACCAACACATGCAAAGGGGCCAAGTAACTTTCAATGAATATATGATTTAGATACAAGTTACCGCAAGGAGGAACATTCGATATGAGATATATATAATCCAAATGACTTGGCTTGAGGAAATATAATTGATGAAGATCCCTTAATTCTTCATGAGATAGCCAAGTCCCAATGCCCTCAACCAACACCTATTGATCAAGTTTGATCTTGTTGGTCCCCAACCAAGTTGGGTCCTAATAGGTTAGTCACAATAGGTTTGGCAACCCAAATGGTTCTTTTCATGAAACCACTTTGAGTACCAACAAACTTGGCAAACACAATGCCCACATTATCCTTCCGAATGGAATACACATCATCAACAAGGATAGGATTGGGTAATGTACCCTTAGTGCATGAATAAGCAAGGTCTACCTTCTCACTACAAAGGTAGAAACATCGACTCTTCTCTTTCTTCTTAATAGGATCCTCAACTTGAGGAGCATTGGCTTGAGTATTCTTAGGAGGTGGTCGTTGTTCAACTCATGGTTGAGCATGAGATTGAACAAGAGGCCTCTTCCCTAGTTGCTTCTCACTAATAGTCTTCTTCTTCAAAGGGCAAGATCTAACATGGTGCCCTTCAATCTTGCACTTGAAGCAAATAATCTTGGCCGAACCTTTTAATTGTTCTTGGCCCTTCTTCTTGACAACCTTGGACTTGTTCTTGATATTAGAGTTGAATCCAAGTCCACTCTTCTCATTGGGAATTCTTCACACCATCAACATCTTGTCAAGGGTGGAACTCCCTTCATGACACTTTTCCAAGACTTTCTTCAAAGAAGTGACTTGGGCCTTGAGCTCTTTGATTTCCTCTACATGGTTAGAAACAACACAAGAGCTAGAGGAAGTAGATGCTTCATTGTTAGAGCAACAAGGCAAGGAACGCAATTCATCACAAGATGTAGAATCATTATGAGAGGATGAATTACTAATACTAGCACAAGGCAATATAGCATTACTAGAAGAGATTGTGCTAGTAACCACATGAGGCTCACAAGATGTTACCTTTGTAGTGATAGCCTCAAGAGATAATTTTAGCTTAGTATGGGATGCTAGAAGATCCTCATGAGAGCTAGATAGCTTTTCATGGCTTTCTTCCAACTTCCCACACTTGCTAGTCATCAACTCAAGTTGAGCCCTTAGATCAACATTCTCCTTCAAAATAGAGAACCAAAACCCATAGAAGAGGCCTCTGGTGATGATCTCCTCTCCGGCAGGGTGCCGGAGACAGCTTCAGACCCCCCTGATCTAGGGTTGATGACGACGGCGACTGTGGAACTTTTCGGGGATATTTAATCAGGTGTCCAGGGTTTTCCATCCGGGGGAATAAATAGGCGAAAGGGCAAAGGAGGTGGAGCCCTGGGGGCCCCACACCACCCCCTCGCGCGGCCAGGGGGCGCCACCCCATGGTGTGGCCCCCCTGGTGCCCCTCTTCGGTCTTCTGGATGCTTATGGGGAAAATAGGAACTTCGGGATTTGTGGGGTCCAATTTCGAGAATATTTCCAGAACAACTTTTCTGGAATAAAAAACAGCAGAAAACAGGGAACTGGCACTTGGCATCTTGTTAATAGGTTAGTCCCGAAAAACGTGTAAAAATGACATAAAGAAGGGAGAAAACATGTCACAATTGGCATAATATCATCATGGAGCATCAGAAATTATAGATACGTTGGAGACGTGTCATCGTGCTCGCTCACATGCTGCACCAATGTGAGGAACACTCTTCGGCTCATCTGAAATCTTCGACGAAAGTCCTTTGCATCGAATGTTGGCTCTTCGGAATAATAGTCGGCGAAGATCATGCAGTTGCCCTCCATTCTCATCCTCGGCTTCGCTTTTCTCCTCCCAAACTTGGAGCCTCCTTGTTTTGGTTCACTATTGGCTTCATCCTCAGCGAGGAGTTGTGCAAGACAAACAAGAACAAGCAAGTTCTCATCTTCCTCATCGTCGATATCGGCTTCTTCCTAAGGGAGAAAGTTCATCATGAACTCATTGTCGTTGTCCATCTGTAGAAATGAAAATGGCATCAGAAGATTGACAAAAAAAATCTGGCGCAGAATCAGACAAAACGCCGAACACCTTGGGGCCGAGGTGGGCACTTTTGGTCACAGGGGTGGCGTAGGCGGGGCGAGGCGCCGGTGACCTAGGCAGCGCTAGAAGAAGGACGGGGCTGTGGGCGGGGTGGATGGGTGAAAGAGCAGCGGAGGGAGGCGATGGAGAGAGGGGCGGCGACCGGCGGTGGCGAGAGGCGACATGACGGGGCACAGAGAGATGCAAGGGGACAGAGGGGCGCCGCGAGTTTCACTTTTTGTGGGCATTTTGTGTCGCTGGCAGGACGGGCCGGCGGCGCCCAACGAGTTGTCAGGAGCCCCAGGGAACCCTGGGGGCGGGCTTGGCCTGATTTTTCCGGACGGGAATTGGGGGCCGTTCGGACAGAAAGGCCATTGGGGGGCGCGAGTGAGCAGCTTCGGGGCCCGTCGAGACAGGAAAGACCTTGGGGGCCTTGGGGGGGGGGGCGAGTGGAGATGCTCTCACACGCTACAGTACCAGCACACAAACAAGAAGGGCAAACGATTTTCCCAACGCTCTTTTTCTGAAAAACCCCTCCCGTTTCCCTTTAGGTTTTGTTCGGTTACACCCTACCACAGGTGGATTGGAGTGGATTGAAGAGTATTGAAGGGGAATTTGACTTAGGTGGGATTTAATCCATCCTAATACCTGCCAATCCCCTTCAAATATGAGGAAACCGAACAAGCCCTTATAAAAACTAGTTGAAATGTCCGTGCATTGCTACGGGCTATCTAGATCAAATAATTTTTTGCTTTAGCAATTTTTAAATAGGAAGAGGGAGATCAAATAATTGTTTTCTCCATCAATGGTGATAGAGTCGGACGGACTAAAATAATACGGAGGTTAAATAATTTTATTCTCTAATGGTGATACTGGAACAGGGTGTAAAATAATAACGATACACAAATATGGTCTAGCACAATAACCCATTAAATAAATAATATAAATACAACCAATGCTGATGAAATGAATGAAAAACGCTTATCACGTGTAGTTTTTATTTGCTCCCCCGTAAAATAGCAGTTAATCGTGTTCAACTTACATGATTGGAAAACAATGGAATGGACATGTATAGAAACTTTGTTAGTTTTTTTTAGGAAAGAGGTATCTGAAAAAAAACTTATTGTTATGAAAACCGAACAATAAACCAACCAAGACGCTAAATAAGCATCGACGATTAAATTTGTCGGTGAATATCCTAGACATCCTTGACTCCATGACCTCACAGTGAACACCATTGTGTTTTTGCCTGAATACAGAAAACAATAGCACCACACCTACTTTAACCTCATGTCCTTCCCGCCTCATCTCCCTAACGAGTATACCTTCATCTAGTCTGGTCGAAACTATATGGCCCTCCCAAGCATGTGGCCGTGCTGAATCTCAAGGTCGTACGCGGACACATGCGTATGTCGGGTATCGATGGTTCACCCCAAGCTCCAGTTTTGGTTTGGTAGCGAGAAGATGAAGTCATGCTCCAGTTTTGAAACCCCTCGGATATGTTCACAATCCTTCCTGGCCGTCTCATTCACCTCCGTCAGCCCATGCACGCGGTCGCACGCCAGAAGGAGATCCTCTCGCAATTCGTGCACTCCGAGCGACACCCGGTTCACGACCACGGCCACCAGATCCATGAGCTTAATTTCGACGGCCAACACCGCGGAATGGAGCAAATCCTCCTCTCCTCCCGTTCCTTTCCATCTCCACGGCCGGCCCTTCGCCCTTCTGGACACAAACAACCCATGGAGCGACATGGCACACCCTCATGTGCTCACCTAGCCGTGGCCCTCCACTTTCCCTCAAGCGCGGGGGCAGGCCAGCTCTCCGCTTTTCCCAGGCGTGGCGAGGTCACCCGACCCCTTCCCTCCTCTCATGCCCTGGCCGGTGCAGCCATGCCCCTAACCGATACGTCGAAGATGATTCTTGGACACCTCTCCTTTCTCTGTTCTCTCAATATGCCTCGGAGAAGGCTGAAGCTCCCGGAAGAGATTCCTTTGCCCGACATCTATGTCCTCCCGTCCAGTGCCTACAGTAGACACCCCAACCTGGCCCTCTTGGCTCCAATCGGTGATCTCTATAGGACGGCGGCGAGGTGCTTGTTTGCCAATGGCAACGGTGCTGTTGTGTGTACCGCCGAGACATCCAGGACGATTCTCATGTCTGCTAAAGACGAGGGCTTATAAAAACGAAAAAAAATCGATCTATGGCATCAGGATCATGGCCTCGTGGGAGATTGATTGGGCCGGCCCAGATAGACCAAGCAATCAGGATTTTTTTAGTTGATGGATCCATCGCCACCTAGAACGTACCCGCACGCCTACGCTACCATCCGTATCAGAAACTATATAGTAGAGAAGAGATATACTCCATCAAGGAAAATCCCTCTCGTTTCGGTTTATCTAAACTACTAATAAAAGAGCAAATTGTAATTATCCTAAAGCCACCAAAATTAGTGTACACAGGACGACCAGGAGCCTCCGATCGTTCCCACCTAATAAAATCCAACAACCTACGTTACTGTGATGGTCTGCCATGACATCCGACGGCTTAGATTCCATGTTTTGCCGTGGTCTGCCACGATTTGTGATGCTACCCGCCCCCCACGATCCCATGAGGATAGGATCCCGTTCCTGAAATCACGCCAAATATTTGAGATAACAGGCAACTTTATTGCCCTGCTTTAAGAAAGCAGAAAGGTCTGATACAAAGGTCTGATACAAACATTCACAGAAGTTTAGGCGAACCGCCCTCAACAGGATCCAACCAAGTAAACACAAACCGAACCAAGACAACCAGAAGCCCACGCAGGGGAAACACAGACAAGAGACAGCTAAGAACTCTAGCCAACTCCCCTACGAGGAGGAAAGAGCAGCTGCAGGTTCCGCGCACCCAACTTGATCGACTCCACCATTGTAGACCAGCGCTCCACCTTCTTAGTAGACACCAAGCATTTCCACTGCGACAAAAGAGACAGCATGGCATACAAGTTATGTAAAGGTGAAGTGGAAATTTTCTTATTAAACACTACATCATTCCTGGTCACCCAAAGGGACCAAAACGCCGCCCCTATCAAACCCCACCCCACCCAGTCCGCCGCATCGCCATTAGAGCAAAAAGCCAAAGCAAAAAGCTCGTTGAGAGAGGACGGAGGGGAACCCCAAGAGAGTGACTTCGAGACAGCCCACCAAAAGAAGTGGGAAATAGGACAATTAAAAAGAAGATGAGTAACAGATTCCCCTTCACCACAAAGCGCGCACACCGGGGACCCCGGCCATCCCTTCCTTTTAAGCTCCACAGTAGTCTGAATTCTGCCCCTAATGCAAAGCCAGACAAAAATCTTGTTCTTAAGGGGAATATGTGACTTCCAAAGCCCCTTCATCAAGGAGTTGGTCACACCAGGAAAGAGCATATCTTTATACAGAGATCTAGCACTATACAAGCGGTTCTTGTTAAGAGACCAGAACCCCACATCCGGCCCAGCAGACAACACCACCTCCTCCAGGCTTCGTTTTAGCCTTTCCCATTCCGCTACCTGATCCGGGTGGAAGGATCTGTTGAAGGACAACACCAGCCCCCCAGGTTGAATCACATTGGCCACCCGCTCCTCTTTCTGCTCACAACACTCATAAATAAGGGGAAAGGCAATCCGAAGAGGTGTGGAAGAAAGCCAAACATCATGCCAGAAATTTGCCTTTTTGCCATCCCCTATCTCATAAGCCAAACCCCTGCGAACCCACTTCTTAACAGAATGCAGCCCCTTCCAGAATTGAGACCCCCCAGCCATATCCGAGTGGAAGAAGCTGCCCTCCCCAAGGTACTTACGACGCAGCAGACGACTACTCAAATCCTGACCACCTCCCTCAAGTTTCATGATCCATTTAGCGAGAAGCGAGATATTACGACTTCTTGTTTCAGTGAACCCAAGACCACCAAACTCGATGGGGGAGCATAGATCCAACCATTTGACCATATGGTATTTACTCTGCTCACCATTTCCCTCCCAGAAGAACTTCGCGCGAAGCATGTCCATTTTATAGTGGATGCCCTCCGGCAACATATAAAATCCCATGACATAAGTGGGAACATTACTAAGACAAGAGTCTATGAGAATTTTCCTTCCCCCCGAAGAGACCGGGAGCCACCCTCCCAGTTTTTTCTGAACTTTGTCAGGTAAAAAGGCAAAGTCTGACGCCAGCAGTTTCCGGTCTGACACCGGGACCCCTAGGTAAACCATCGGCATCGACCCCAACTTACAGTTGAAAAGATCAGCAATCCTAGTTTGCTCCAACTTATCCACCCCAAAGACGAACACTTCGCTTTTATGAAAATTGATCTTCAGCCCCGACATCTCCTCGAAGCACATGAGGATGAGCTTGAGAGTCACAATAGACTGGTCATCCAAGTCGAGGAAAAGGATCGTGTCGTCTGCATATTGAAGGTGGGTAATCCCCCCCTCCACCAGATGCGGGACCAAACCCCGCAGGCGACCCTTATCCCTGGCCGCCAAGATCATCGCCCCGAGAGCATCTCCCACCAAATCAAACAGAAGAGGGGACAGAGGGTCCCCTTGCCTCAAACCCCTAAACGTTCGAAAGAACTCCCCGTTCTCC
Source organism: Alopecurus myosuroides (assembly GCA_028641055.1). Classification (NCBI taxonomy): domain Eukaryota; kingdom Viridiplantae; phylum Streptophyta; class Magnoliopsida; order Poales; family Poaceae; genus Alopecurus; species Alopecurus myosuroides. The sequence goes on from CM054062.1 coordinate 96,925,382, forward strand.
CCATTTAAGTTAACACAGACTTTACCGGTTTCAACCGACCCCATAACCCACTCCGTCCAATTATCCGGAAAGCCTTTAAGTTTGAGCACCTGTCTCAGAAAGGACCATTGAACCTTATCATACGCTTTTTCAAAATCTATCTTAAGAATTATACCCCTCGACTTAGTTCTCACAATCTCGTGCACCACTTCATGCAGAACCGAGACTCCCTCCAAGATAAACCTGCCAGGGATGAACGCAGTTTGTGCTTCATGAATAACATCCTTAGCAACTGCCGAGAGACGATTGGTCAAAACTTTGGTAATAATTTTGAAAGCCACGTTGAGGAGACAAATGGGACGAAACTGCTTGATAACATTGGCCCCTTTTACCTTAGGGATCAGGACAATCTCTCCATAATTGATCCTACCAAGGTTCAGCCTACCCTCCATCAGCTCCTTGAACATGTCAACAAACAAAGGTTTAAGTTGCGCCCAAAAGAATTTAAAAAACTGAGCCGGGAAGCCATCCGGACCCGGAGCCGTGTTTGTTTTGAGAGTCCTAACAGCCAGCTCAATCTCTGTAATGGTAAACTGCTTCACCAACTCCCTAGCCTGACCCTCCGTGAGACAAAAGGAATTTTTCCAGGTGTCCGAATGTAAGGAAACATTCGAAGGCAGTGTTTTCCCAAAGAGGTTCTTATAGAACTCGTCAACAAAATTTCTCAGTTTATTGCCATCCTCAATAAATTGATCACCATCCTCTAGAGATAGAATAGCCATCTTCCTCCGTCTACCATTCGCAATCGAATGGAAGTAAGCCGTGTTGTGATCCCCTTTTAAAAGCCACTTTTCTCCTCCTCTGCGGTGCCAATATGCTTCCTCCTCAGCATAGTGTCGAGACAGATCCTCCTCCACCTTATACCTTCGAGACCAGTCCGCTTCCCCAAGCAAACCCAAGTCACCATCATGGTCAAGTTGTTTAAGTTCGTCAATCAATCTATTTTTACTCCGCGCTCTCGCCGCTCTTTCATTAAGGGCCCAACCCCTCAAAAATTTTCGAAGAGAACTTTGCTGCAAATTCCAGTTATCTAGGCTCCCACCGAGCCGTCTAACCGGCCACTTAGCTGTAACCAGATTCTTGAAGTCAGGGTGTTCGAACCAGGCCGTTTCCATACGAAACGGTCTTGGTTTCAGAACCTTACCGACTCCTAAATCCACTATCAAAGGACAATGATCCGATCCAGACCTCACAATAGAAACAACCGAAGCTAGCGGGAACTCTGCTTCCCAGCTAGTAGAAACCAACACCCGATCCAGGACTTCCATGGTGGGAACCGGCTGCTTATTAGTCCAGGTAAACCTACTACCACAGCGCCGTAACTCACGCAGCTGAAGGAGATCTATCATTACGTTAAACTTCCACATAAGAGAGGTGTGAAGGACACCTCTCGATTCTCATCAGCATAACGGATCAGATTAAAGTCACCACCTAAACACACAGGATTCGCCGCTCTCAGAACCTTGTCAGTAATTTCTGCAAAGAAAGCATCCTTCCTAGCAGGGTCAACAGGACCGTAAATATTCAGAACCTCCCAGCACTTACCCGAAAGAGAATCTTTAACCAACGAACTAACAAAGAACTCACCCTGATCAGTAGCCAAAACCTCAAACAAGTCTTTCCTAACTCCTATAAGAAGACCACCCGAGTGCCCCCTAGCAGCCTTAACGTTCCAATCATATTGAAACGGCCCCCCAATATCTCTCAAAACCTTCCAAGAACACCTCTCCTTGATAGTTTCCTGAAGACAAATGATGGAAACTTTCCTGGATTGGACAAAGTCCCAGATTTGCTGCCGCCTCCCTTTACCACCCAAACCCCTAGCGTTGAAAAACAGAATGGTCATTTATAACGTTTTTTACGACCCCCGCCCTTACCCTTCCTACCTTTCGCACTTTTCTTGCCAGAGCCACTCCCACTACGAGTGCTCTTCACAAGAGAACGGGGACGAGGAGAAACAGCCTCCAATCTCAAATCAGAGATCACCTCCCGTTCCAACGTAGACAGAGGGGAAACAGGAGTTTTTAGATCCTCGGCAACTTGCAAAGGACAGCTCAAATTCAAGTCAGGGGGTTTTGGATTAAGAACAATGTTGGAAGCAAGGGCTTCACCACTCACAGAGTCCCTAATCTTGGCCCGGGCAGCCGCTAACACTGCTTCCGCCATTTCTTTCGCTTTGATTATATTTAGTTGTCTATTGATTGTTTCAACAGAATCTCCAAGAACAATCGAACTATCCTTAGCAATCTCAGCCAAAGTAGAATTAGGTACAGCATTGAGAACATGAAATGATTTCAGCATACCTGAAGTGTCATTGAGTCTCGACGCCCGCTGTTCTGCGCGAAGCTGGATTGACAGCCCCACCCCTTTCTGTAGCAGCCTATCGCTCCTCTTTACCGCAACCGCTGGTTCTTTGCCTTTCACAGCCACCGCACAGCTCTTCTTAGCCTGTCGAGAAACCACTTCCCAGCCCTCCTCATCGTTATTCTCCGGAACCGTAACCTCCCCCACCTTCTCAAGCCCATTATCCACCTGGGAGCAGACCTCCTCCTCGTCAGAAGAATGAATCACATCAGGGATGTCTACCATCTCCTCCGACTGGTCAGCAATCTCCTTTGTATGAACAGGGGAAGTCACCTTCACCGGCGGCCAAACGCTGTCAAGCCGCGCTTTCTCTGAGGACACATTCAGCGAGAAGGCACCATCCTCCCGTACCGCAAGAGCCGAGGTCGGGGCCACACCACCTTCCTGGGGACTTTTTGAGCTGCTACTAGCCTCTGAATTCTTGCTCAGCGCTCCTTCCGCACCCACATTTTCATTCATAGACTGGACTTTGGCTGCTCTGTCTTGATTCTTTTTGCTCCTCTTCTCCTGTTCCTGCCTATCTTCATCCTCATACTCATCATCTTTCCTGCCTTTACCAAATCCAGGGGGAGAGTCAGGGGAGGAAGACAGAGAGGCTTCATCACGTTCAATTTCCCATTCAAGTCTAAAACCCCTCCCATTGATGAACACACTGTAGAATCCATCCACTTTCTTCTTATCTTTGCAAGCTAACTTCACCCGAACAGGGAGTGAACCCGGAAGAGATGCATCATCCACATCCCGCGGTTCTCCAACCATAAAGGCAAGTTCCCAGATCGCCTCCCTGAAGCGAGCCCACTGCGGCACGTCATAAATCTTCGCCCACACCTCCTCCAACATCCCAAATGCTTCAAACTCCCTAATAGACTCGACCACCCGAGCATAGATTGATTCGTTAGAGACGAACTTAAAGCCATTGACGAATTTAGTAACTTCTCTGCGGCTGGCCGCGTCAGGGAATTCAATCAGAAATTCAGAAGGACCAAGCGCACGCACACGCCATTGCCAAGATTGTTCAAACAACGTCGCCAGCTCCAGAAGAACAGCTTCTTCATCACAGTTGCCTTCCAACACACGAAGAACTCCAGTAACTGTAGACGGGACGCATAGATTGTCTGGAACCTGGAGCCTCAGACTGAAGAACATAGCAGCACCCCCACCACAGATCCGGAGAACCGGTCGGTTTTTCTCCTCCTCACATTCAGCTGCCATATGCCCCGGTTTCTTACACGTGTAACAGGTTGGGGGAGCCTTACAATCCCTCTGTAAATGACCATGACCAGTGCATCTATGGCAGTACAGGGTGGCCTTCTTTTTCCCTGGAGAGGGTGGTGCATCAACCTTGTTTCCACTCGATCCAGGGTTCTCGATGAGCTTGAGCGCCCTGTCCCGCAACTCCTGTTCCCTTCGAATCTCCGAGTGATTAGGCTGGGTTCCCCCCCTCGGAGGATCCGCAGCCCTGGACGGAGGAAACTGCGCCACTTCGCGCCCCTGAGCTCCTCCCCCCGGATGCGAAGGATAGGGACCTCTCCCCTCCCCGCGGAACTGCTGACCAGGGCCTCGGTACGGCTCCCTTCTAGCATCCTGGAACCGCTTGTCCCTGTGATCTCCATCGCGGCCTTGCTGCGAGCCCTCTGCTTGGAAGTTCCCCACCCTCTTCGGTGGAAAACGACCCTCACGATCTTGCCGGTACATCGTCGCAACCACCTCCGCAAAAGACCTGGAATCGAGTCTCTGCTCCACAGATCTGGTCAACCTGCGAGCGCCGCCGCCGTATCTGCACACCTCCTCTCGGGAGGCAAGGAAACCTAAAGTGGAGAAAACAACTGGGGCTCCCCTCCGAACCCAAATCCAGGCACCTTTTATATCTGCCATCGCAGCCCACTCACCAACCGTTTTGGGCTCGCCATCCCACTGGAAGCTGCCCGACACTTTTTTAACTGGGCCTGGTCTCAACGTAGGCCCACCGGGGATACCCCTTAGATGGGCTTCGGTCGTCTCCGCAGCCTTCGTCTCCGGAACCACCGTCGCCCCCGCAACCATTGCTGAGGTACCCGCCTCCGCCATGTTCTCAACACCAAAGGAGCGCCTCCGCACCCTCTGCTTGAACAACGACGAGGAATCTGAGACTAGCGAAGACACCCCAGGAGGAAAGGAGGGTAAGTACGAGGCCACCACGCGCTCAGCCTCCCTCCCTCCGGTGAGACGTATACAGCTGGAAGTTCTAATCAGGTCACATCTCACCGATTGCTCCACATCCAGGCGACTAACCGCCGGTGGCTTTACCAACACAGCAGGGTCCGGCGATGCACCTCTCAAGGACAAGCCCAACTTATCCCCTTCGCCCAAAACCTGTGGAAAATCCCTCGGCAATCCCCCCTGGGCATGAACACGACCCGCATCCAAAGCAATCGACTCATGAGACTGCGACGACGAGGATGGAACCTTCTTCACACCCACCCGCGCCAGGTAAAGGGGGAACGAAATCTCTGAACCCGACGACACGGATTCCTCTTCCAAAAGGACTCTCGAATCAATCACCACACCCCTGTGATCTGCTAGAACCACTCTACCATCGGAGTAAATCGAGACCTCACCTGGCCGAGTAGATGGCGCTAGGCACCGGGAGGGGCCAAACGCCGAGTACTCCGCTCTCCATCGACCGAGCACGCTGGTGCCCTTGGACTCCTCCGCCATGAGGAGCGCCCGCGAGCCCTCAACGACCAGCCGGTCCAACTCCTCATCGGAGATCGACTCCAGCAGCGAGCGGCGCGACGCGTCATCCAACTCCGCCAAGGCCGCGATCCCCTTCAACCTCGAAGTCGCCGCGGGCGACCCTCCCGCACGAAGCTCCCCAGATCCGCGTCCCACCTCGCCTCCAGATGAACCCTCCTGCCGCCCTACACCCGCCGGCGCCGCCGCAGTCGGCGGAGGGGGGGGCTCGTCCGGGAGGGAGCGAAGGAGAGGAAGGGAGCGCACGGGGGGAGAAGGGAGAGGTAGGTGGCGAAACATTCTGCCTCCTTTGCCCAAATAAAATAGCGTCGACAGCAGGATTCGAACCTGCGCAGGCAAAGCCCAACAGATTTCGTCTTGCAGCTCCTGGACTAAAAAAAAAAAAACTAATCACACGCACATCGAGTCCTCATCGTGGATTCGTCTACGAAACTGCAAGCGCTACAAAGCCTACAATCACGTTTCCGCACTGCTATCGTGGTTGTCGCGCCCCAATCCGTCAGCGCCGCCAGCCCATAACTACACGCCCTCGTTGCCGCGGCCATCGTCCCAAGCTGCAACAGGTCGCTCCACCTGACATCCCCTCTCATGCGAAAGAATACTACACAGAACCATTGTGACCAGGCACCAATTCGGCGGCAGAGATCGGTCCTTAGGGTGTCGGCCTTGCCACGATGGATTTTGTGTCCCTGCTGACTTTCCGGGCTCCGGAGCCCCAGCCTGGTGAGATTTCCCAGCCACACTCCGTCTCCCATGTTTCTGAAGTGGCTTCTTAGAGTAGCTCTGTCCTACCTCTTGTGGTGTCGTGCAAATGAGGATGGCATCGACGAGGTAGATGTGGTATGTGGGTCGTCGTCTCGTGAGTTGTGACATGAAAATGAGGCAGCTGTGACGTGCAGGTCGTCGCAAGGAAAGACCAGAGAAACTGGAATTTTATATCAGGTAATCCTTCCCATGGTCTTCATTCTTCTCAAGCAAATAGACATTTCGCAATGCAACTTTTGCAGCAGATAAGCACCAGAATTTTCCTGGTGAAAGCAAGAGCGAGACACAAGATCAACTCACATTGATATTGTGACGGCATCTGACTGATTGGATACAAAGTAGAAGAGAGTTATTTTACTGGCTAAACACATAATCGGGTTCTGTTAAAATTGTTCCTTTAAATTTTGAAACAAACCTTCCTATTAAACTTCTGGTATAATATCTTCTATGTACTAATATGCACGGCTCAGCTAAATAGCCCTTAGTTTGCGCAAATGCATCAGAGAATTTGTTCTTCCTTGATAATATGTTTATTTCGTCAGTTTATCTATGCTTAGTTACAACTTTGATGTATTGTTGTTTCAACTTGGGTGCAACTTAATCTGATGGAACAATGGTTGTGTTATTGTCCTCTGCCTTCATGATGACATGTTCCTCCCCGATTACTTGACACCTCATTTACCATTATGCCACCATGCGCAGGGGTAGACAAGCAGGTGCAGTGTACACTGGCCATACCTAGGTCTTGACCACTCTATGCACGTCATCATGATCGACGGCACTGCCGTGTTTTCCTAATTAAGTTCTATAGTGAATATTAGTTTTGTCTTAAGGACCCTCACCACTTCCCTGATTCATATGATGATTTTATGAGTTATTTGCAGTGTGACGGCACTACGAACTCCATTGCATTCCTAATAATTGGTTCACCCTTTGGAAATGGATTTGTGATAATGATGAGCAACTCTGATATGTCGTAAATTTTCTTCAAGTTGTCTTAGAACCGTGGTTAATGTGCCGTTTCCATTCAAGTCTGGAAAGTTACGCTGAATGTGACCCATTCAGGGATACCATCAGAGAGCTACCATGCGAGAGTGGAGAGAAGAAGCCTATTTCAGAGTTACTGCAAGCAGGTGACCCTACAAATGGAGAGAAGAAGCCAATTTACATAGCCTTGCTTGTATCTGATGAACCCGCGCTTAGAGAATGGATGAAGTTATTTCTATATTTTGTTGCAATATGAATCATGAAGAATCAGATTTAGGTATTTGCCTATGCATTAGTTTTCGCCATCATACGGCATGGGTGCAATAAGGTATTGTACATCCCCGACGTCCATCATTAGTCTTCATATCTGATGTGTTCTATAAAATCTATAGTTGTGCACATTACTTTTTTTAGTTGAAGATGTCCACGATTTAGTTTCAGAAGTATTAATGTGTTCAATTGGCTTCTTATCTAATAATGTGTTGTTTCTATTGTTTTATTTTTTGACATGCAAAATTGGGTTGTGCCAGCAACCATCACAACAAGCGAGACTTATTAAGTGAAGTGCATTTGCTTTTACTTTGTTGCCAATTTATATAATCTCAAAGAGTTGTTTTTTAAATGCATGTTTTGGCCTTCTGGGATGACAAACACATATTTTCTCATGACTTTGTATATTTTTGCATGCATGCAAATATTTGTGCAGTTTTGCTTCACGATGATTATGTGTACAAGAAATATTCTAGGTTTTATCTGTTCTTATAGTGATTTCCAGTTTGATTGAGCCAATTAATTACATTTGCCATGTGTAACGTCAAAGTTTTTTCTCACATACATGCACTTAAATCAGTCTAAGTAATAGTTTTTATTTTGATCTATAGTAATTTTCTTGGAGAGACCCTCCATTGGCAATCATCACTGCTTTGTGTTATAATACAACAACATGATCCTCAATTTAAGAGACACATGCTCCTATTTCTAGGTCATCTGAATGGAAGAAAGAACTACCACACGAGGTGGTCTCTTTGTTTGATCATCATGAATCAATAGTGCCAGGAATTTGTGCAAGTGGTGTTAGTATAAACTCCTCTTTGTGATGTTGTTACTGGAAGAAGAAAAATTTCAAGCGTCACCACCATTTTAAGAGGAACCGAGAAATGTGAAGATGAGGAAGGTACAGATAGGGACCCATATAACAACTTTGTGGAAAATATGGTGTTGGTGCATGTGAATGCCTCACCACAAGGTTTGGGTGGGGACAACTAATACCGATGTTTGAACCCCATCTTTCGTGTGATGGAGGACCGACATCCAGTACATGGGGAAACATGAGTGGGGGGAATCCTAGAGCTACAGACTGATTCTTACGGATGTGGCTTACGGAAACAGGTGGTGACAGTGGGTTGGATGATATTCCCTAACCTGCCGTGAATTTAGGGTTGCAGCTCATCGTGAGCTCTCCACGTGAGTCCGTAGGTTCAATTATCTAGAAATATCCCGTAGATGTAGGATTACGAAATCCTAGAGCTACAAACTGATTCTCACGGATGTGGCTTATGGAAACAGGTAGTGACAGTGGGTTGGATGATATTCCCTAACCTATCGTGAATTTAGGGCTGCAGCTCATCGTGAGCTCTCCATGTGAGTCCGTAGGTTCAATTCTGTAGAATTATCCCGTAGATGTAGGATTATGAAATCCTAGACCTACAGACTGATTCTCACGGATGTGGCTTACGGAAACAGGTGGTGACAGTGGGTTGGATGATATTCCCTAACCTGCCGTGAATTTAGGGCTGCAGCTCATCGTGAGCTCTCCACGTGAGTCCGTAGGTTCAATTCTGTAGAAATATCCCATAGATGTAGAGCTGCAGACTGATTCTCACGGATGTGGCTTACAAAAACAGGTGGTGACAGTGGGTTGGATGATATTTCCTAAGAGCATGTCTAACAGGACCCGTAAACTTTCGCCCTCTAAATCGCGTGTAGAGGGCCCTGTATAGGAAAATTAGGAAAATCCTTGCTCAGTTTTTCGAGTTCGTCTAGCAGTCCCCTTAAATCCGCCCCGTATGTTTAAATTCGAACTACGCGGGAGAGAACATAAAGCTTGATTTCATTCCATTGCTCAGATCACCATTACAAGAACTGCTAGAACTGCTAGAAATCTAACCTAACTAGTCGAGGAAGACGACGGGGCCGGCCTTCGCCTCCATCTCCTTGAAGGCCTCGACGTCGGCGACGGCCTTCGCCTCCTCCTCCGCTTCCGCCCGCGCCCGCGCCTCTGCTTCCTGCTTCGAGAGCTCGAGCGCGGCCGCGAAGGCGGCCTCCTCCTCCTCCTCTGTCGCCGGCAGCGCTTCCTCCTCCGCTGCCGCGCGTCCTCCTCCGTTGCCGCTTGCGCCGTCGCCGCCGCGCTTGCACGACTGCAGCAGCTCCCTCTCGGCGAGCCATTTCTCGAATTTGCGGCCGCTCATCGGGCGCGGCGGCGGGTCATCGGTGTAGTATCTCCCGCCCGGTGCGTAGTCCTTCAGCGTGTCCGGCATGGCCTCCGGCCACGCCACGTACTTCCACACGCTCCGGCGGCTCCCTGCAACGGAGTGCTTGCAATGGAGCCGCCACGCCTCCTCGAGCGTCTCCGGCTCGCGGCGGCGCTTGGAGCGGGCGGTGGAGGAGCCGGAGGCGTCGGGGGAGCTCATGGCGGTGGTGGAGCTTCTAATTTTGCGGCTAAGCGTGCGTAATTGCTCGCCGGAACTGCGAATGCGGCGGCGGCGCGCGGCGGAGCTAGGGTTGCGGGTGGGGGGTTGGACCCCCACCCGAACCCTCACCCTCTATATGTACGGGGCGGAGGGGGCGGTGGAGCAGGCCCCGTAAAATTTTGTTACGGGCCAGGCGGCATACGGGGCCTGCTAGACGGCCGTTTTGGCACGCGCCCCGTATGCCGCCGGAATTTTACGGGGCGCTCGCGTGATACGGGGCCTGTTAGACATGCTCTAACCTCCCGTGAATTTACGGCTGCAACTCATCGTGAGCTCTCCACATGAGTACGTAGGTTCAATTCTGTAGAAATATGCCGTAGATGTAGGATTACTGCATGAGTGGGAAGCAGGCGGACGTCCGCCAGCCATCCCGTATTCGTCTGCAGTATTTTCTAAGTTAGCATCCACTAATAGACATACCAACCGATAATTTTTTTTTAATTAGCCAAAACAGGAAAAATAAATAGTAGAACAGACTGGCCGCCAAGTCCATTGGACTATCCACTTGCATCTCAAAACATGGGACATGATATTATTGGGCATTACATAGAGCGTTGCACGTGCACGTTTACTAGTAGTAAATTCAAAGGTATATTCCATCAAGAAGTAATTACTAGCTGTAATACTTTTATATCTCGATTTGGATCCTCATGTTTTTGGAATATCAAACAGTCCCAGGGTTAGATCTCTCCCATAACAATACCCCTCGGTCCCCGCCGTGCTTCTCGACACAGTTCAGTCTTTCGCCTTTCCTCTTGACACAAGCAATGGCGACCGAGACGTACATCACGGACGTGGACTTCGAGGACGACGAGATCGTGACTACCGTCACGTCCTCCGGCGCAGCCGTCAAAAGCTGGCTCCGGCACATCCGCTACATGTACCGCTGGGTCTACCACAAGCTCATCGTCGGGCTGGACGTGGAGTGGCGCCCCAACTACGGCAGCGCGCAGAACCCCGTGGCGCTCCTGCAGCTCTGCGTCGGCCGCCGCTGCCTCATCTTCCAGCTCCTCCACGCCGACTTCTTCCCGCGGGCCCTGGAGCGCTTCCTCGCCGACCCTGACTTTCGCTTCGTCGGCGTCGGCGTGCAGGAGGACGCCGACCGCCTCAGCCGCGACCACGGCCTCCAGGTGGCCAACACGGTGGACCTGCGCGGCCTCGCGGCCTACGGGATGCATAGGGCGGAGCTCCGCCATGCCGGGCTCAAGGACGTGGCGCGCGCGGTCATGGGAGCCAGCCTCCACAAGCCACGCCATGTGACGATGGGGCCGTGGGACGCCCAAAGCCTCTCCCACGAGCAGATCGAGTACGCCTGCATCGACGCCTTCGTCTCCTTCGAGGTTGGCCGGAAGCTGCTCACCGGAGACTACTAGATTAGATCAATCTCTCTGTGGTTGGTAATTCCGTTGCATTAGATTTGGCGAGAAATCTTTTTTTAGATGTTATTTTACTGATGAACCTATGTCGTCAGAGTCGTTGCGTCGGTATCTAATTGTGTTTCAAACCTCCACGCTATTATCCTCTTTCTTATATATGTCTCGAATTAGCCTTTCGTCCCGCTTTATAAATAAAGCAACGACCATACAACTCAACACCACCAAACACCACACCACAAAGGTGCTAACGAACAGCTACGAAACCCCTCGAGGAGACGAACCCGTGTCTGACAGACAACGGACTCCAAGACGGTGCCTTCAGGAAGGGAACGACACCAAAGCGCCGCCACCGCCTGATCCACAGGATTAGGGTTTTCACCCGGAGCCACACGGAGGGCGAAGGATAACCACGACGACGCCTTCAGGAAGGTGACGATATCCACGGATGCCGCCGCCATCGGCCTGGCCAGAGCCAAACAAGGTCTTCACCCTGGCAAAACTATCCTCCCTCTGAAGCGTGGTGCGGCAAAGCCACCCCACTCCGTCGCACGCCAGACGCAAGCCACCATGCCGCCCGCACGACCATGGCAGCTAGCCCACACCCGAGCCATGAGCTCCGCCCACGAGTAGCATGGCTCCCACCCCCAGGGCCGCCGCCCCGGCATCCAGGCACTCCACCCCGGGTCGCGACAAGGCTGCCACCGCGAGGCCGACAGATCGGATACATGAGGGGCATCAGATCCTAGCCCACTGGCTCGGATCGATGAAGCATTTGGGTAGTGGAAGTGTAGCCCGAGTGGCACACACCCCGCAGCCATCGACAGCCCGATCTGCGACGGATTGGGCCTCCGGCCGCGTCACATCCATTAGGAGAGGACCACTCTCCGACGCCGAAGATGGCGGCCGCCGACCGGACGCTGCAGGCAGGTCCCATCAGGCACAGATCAGGCCCGGAGCAGCCCGAGATCTAGGCCCGGATCAGGCCCGATAGGTCCCGCCCGCACGCGCTGCAGCGCCGTGGACATCACCACCACCCAGTTGCATCCCCCGCCGCCCCTTCCGAGCATCCTTTGTCAACCACCGCGTGAGCCGCTTCTGGCAGACCCGAGGTCGAAGCACCGGCCGGTGGCCACCAGATCCGAAAATCAGGTCAAGTCGACGCTGCCGCCGGAACCACCACCGCCGAGATGCCCTCCGCGCAAGACGAGGCACCAACGACCACCACCGTCGGCACCGGTCTCCACGCCGCCGCGCCCATCTCCAGCGCGCCGCCACCGCTCCACGTCGCCATCCCGCGCCGACGCCAACCGAGCAGGGGTGAGAGAAGCCCCGCCGCCGCCGAGAAGGGGGCGAGCCGAGCTTGGGCGCGCTAGGGTTGTCGCCCTGCCGCTCGCGGGAGCGGGCAGGACGAGCCCGTTCTTTCTTTTTTTTTGGTTCATCTCCTCTTCTTATATATGCAATGGTGCCGACCAAAACTCTTATACTCTACTATACTAGTTGAATGCCCGTGCGTTGCTACGGGCAGTCAAGTTTCTTTCTTATCACACATTTAAACATCATTCACCATCGAGCAAGGAAATTGCTGAGGGAGATTGCAATAAATTTCGGTAACACAAATAGTACATGCAATTCAATTACTTAACACTGCTGCCCGAAGAACACGCTTCTTGCATTTGATGTTTTGTTGGTTCCTACTTGAAAAATAGGCAAGTAAGAAATCGGTATTTTTTATCGTTCATCTATTAGACAAGTTTAAACATACCTAGTAAATTCACAAATTCTAATAAACAAGAAAAATTGAAGACACAACATATTCTGTGACAAAATCCTAATTTATTAATTGCTCAAAATATTTTCCAGGTCACTTCTTCGCCCCCTTGTTCCCGCTCTCTACAACTTCAGTGTTCATTACTCTTCCTCTATTATCTCATTTTTTTTGTTACACTAATTACATACAGTCTGGTAACACACTTTAAACTACACCAACAGTCAATTGTTAATGTAAACGACCATAATTGGTGGAAACATATTTGACAACAAGTTTAGCGCCCAATCTAAGAGCAATAATGTTCACTTTTGGCAAAGTCATGTCCTGAATAATCACCCCAGGCAGATAAAAAGAGTAGTCTCGTATTTAGGTAGTGTACAACTTACATAAATCACACATAAGCAGAGACAATACCTGCATTGAAGATGCAAAATTAGACCATGACTTTAGCGAACCTCATAAACACCCATTCCATTTTGGAAATTACAAGGAATGTGATGCAAGATATCTTGGGGAAAGTAGCCGTACCCAATACCATGTAGAATAGATTTGGATAAGAATAAAATCCATAGATACACTACCAGAATCTGAAACAAAAAGTAGAAGCCATCAGGACTATATTAGTTGCTAAGATTCTCTAATCAGAAATATTCACAGCTGAGAAAAATTGCAAGAAAAGCTATTTTTGTCATCACAGAAAGAATACCTCACCAAGGAAATAGCATGTACATTTGTTCGATGTGAAATGTATTCAATATAGTACTTTACTTTGATATCATCAAAGAAATAGAATCATGACAACAAATTGCGACAATTAAAATGCCCCACTATAGTCTAGTCGGGTTTGTTCTTCTCCTGCATGTTACTGATAAATATTTTGCACTGAACTGTACTGCATAGTCTGCTACCCACTCTGCAAAACAACTACTCGCTCCATTTACCTTTTTGATTTCCTATACTCATTTGAAAGCCGATTCATAATTAATTAGCTCCCGACACCTTGACACAATGGAAGTAAACTAAGCACCATACTTACGGAAAGCTTGGATGCTCAAGTATAGGAATTCTTCTCTGGATTGTCACAATCAGAATGCCCAAGTATAGGAATGCTCTGGTTATTGAAAATCACGTCTTGCTGCTATCAGCCTCTAGTCAATTGCAAAGCCTAGTATTTCAGTTTCAGATTCTGAAGGAAATGTATCTTCATACTTCACCTTGTGTAGTCTATGGCTGGCATGTTTCCCGGTCATATTTACTACACACAATATAATACTTGCTACTATTTTGCATTGATGTCGATATGTCTGCACTTGACGGCGTTGGTATTGGTGCCTACAAAAGAAAACAGATTCAAATAAAATAAGCCCATATTTCACAATACAATTGCTGATCAAACATTGCACATGAAATTAGAACTGCTGGGATACTTCCAGCGTCTTGATCTGCTTCTGTACCTGTAGTGTGACCACTCTAAAGACGATAGACATCCAAAATCTTCAACATACACATCTACAATAAATTACTTTTGGGGAGGGAGAGAGTGACCTTGAACGTGAGCCATGTCTTCTTGGGCTCCGGATCCTATTGCGGCTTCTCAAAGTCTTAATCATTGCATCCTTTGTGTAGAAGTAACTGCAGCAAACGAATTTCTACACCTGAGAGGCAGGAAAAAAAATCTAAAAGCTCACCAAAGAGTACCAGTCAACAATGAACAGGATATTTGAATTCTTATCCTCATACAAAAATGTCGAACCATGAAAGGTTCTCAAGTCCTGACATGAATAGTTGAGGTGTTTTCACGGCTCTTGGAGAGTCATGGCATGCACAATTGGGAGTATTTCCTTGGGTTAAACGACATGGACTAATACTGTGTAAGCCATTTTTACAACATATGCCCTGCTGACTGAATGTGGTACCCAAACATTTATGAAACGAGAGAGGAATGAAGATGGGGGGAGATGGAATGAGATGCAAACAGGGGGGTGGTGGCGAGTGATGACACACTGATACTTCGTAACAGTAGTGTCCTCCTGCTCTGGCTCCATTTTCCGACACCATGGGTCGTGCCATTCCAACAATGTCCTCCTACTTCGGAATAGGAGCGGCTGACTTCGTGTCGATGGAAATACGCAGCCTTGCCATGGGTCAGTCTGCTTTGCCATGGGTCGTGCCATTCACCTCCAGCCTTGCCTTCTTCTCCGCGCGCTCGGTCGTCGATGGAGGAGCTGGTGTTTAGTGCGCCGCGGCGGAGAATGGTGGATGTGGAGGGGTCAGCCGTCCTTCAGCGAGGATGGGCGAGGAGCTCCCCCGGACGCCTTGTGCGAGGAGGCCAGAATGGGCGGAGCACGGTGTGAGGTGGCCGCGATTTGTATCTGCTGGCCTCCATGAAGGAGGACGAGGACAGGTGGAGAATTCGGCGGCGTCTGCCCAGATCGTGGTGGAGGAACGCGCCACAGAAGGCTGGCGCTCGCGGATGAGGACTGCGGTGGAGGACTCGGCGTCGTCCATCCGAGTCGTGGTGGACGAACACGAACAGAAGGCCACGCCCGCAGACGATACAATTCATGGGCATTGTGGGATGATGTGCTGCGAGGCCCCGTCGTTCGTAGATAACGATGCTAGCAAAGGCGGCTGACGTAGCGGAACCCTAGGTGCTCGGCCGGCCTCTCTCCATATAGCTGGCCAAACGGGCCGCCCGGCACGGCCCAGTACGTGCCAGAAAAAGCACGGCCCGTATACGGCACGGCTTATTCGTGCCGTGCCGGGCCGGCCCACGGGCTGGATTTGCCAAGGGAGCACGGCACACGAGCCCAATAAAGGCCCGACAGGCCAAAGCTAGGCACGGTGGCCCGTTCTAGGCCCGGCACGCTAGTGCTGCAGGAATTCAAAATTTAAAAATTCGGTGAGGCCCAAGAGGAGTGGGGGAAGCGGGAGGATGCAGTTTTTTCTCCGTTGAAGGCTAATTAGGGGCATAATTAGCCCGTTTTAAGTGGGATTTGTGTCAATTTAGAGCCATTTAGCCATATTTGACTATTAGAAGCCCAATTTAGTCCGAAAAGTTGCATTTTTCCCTATAAAAATAGTTTCTCACCCTCTAATTTAATCGTGCCCTATCGTGCTCGTGCCGGGCCGCGTGCCGGCCCGTTTATATCGTGTCGTGCCGTGCCGGCCCACGTGCCTCAAATCGAGAAGCGGCCCGGGCACTACCGTGCTCGTGCCGTGCCGCGGCCCATTTAAATCGTGCCGTGTCGTGCCCGTGCCGTGCCAAAAAAGCCGTGCTTCGGGCCAGCCCGTTTGGCCCGGCCCGTTTGGCCAGCTATACTCTCCATACGAAAGGAACAGTCGGGACGAGCCAGGCAGGAAAAGGTCAGGCCGATTACCTCGGGAATTCTTTGCGCGTTCACCAGGCCTTGGCCCATGCGCGCGATCGCTGAGCGCGCGGTGGAGCGGACGACGGGAGTTGGGACGTACCAACGTACGTCCAACTCCCATTTAATAGTAAAGATATTTTGTGATACGTATATTTGGCTCCACTATATATTTTTAGCTGTTTATATTTCTGTGATTAATGTCAGTGCATCTTTCGGTTATCACCGACATAATGTTCTAAATTTATGGCTTTGCTATCAGGTTTTGCTATTTGTCTCGGTTCACGGTATTTTAGCACCGTGTACAAATTTTCTTTTCAAAGCAACAAAACCAAGAAACCTCAACGTGGAAAACAGCTCACATGTTACATCTCCATGGCTCCCACCAGATCTACCAATACCACATAAGTTATCAGATGGCCCAATCTCGTGTCCGCCGACCTGTTTAGCCTCGTGTGTTGGTTTTTCTATCAGAAATACCGGCGACGATATTGTGCCATGTCGGATCCTGACCGACGACCCTTCGTCATTGACAAAGAGCAAAAACGACAGCAACTATATCAACTTCCCTCATTTTCATTCTCCTCACTGATGTTGTCTTCCCGTCCACCCAGGTCCTGGGCTCCCCGTTTGCCCGCCGTCATAGATCGCACGTCAACGTAGATCGCCCGCCGCCGGCACATAGCACCCCCGGTGTCGCGTGGCAAGCATGGGTGTGGAGAAGGTTCTGACAGTGCTCCTCGCAAACCCCGCGGCCGCCACCCAATGTGAGGAATGCGCAGTGGTCGGAGGAGCAAGCTCGACGTGCGACAATGTCGACGGATCGGAAAGTTCGCCGCACCAAACATGCCATCACGCATGTGAACCTTGGCATCGAAGTCGCTGTGTGTGCGCTTAGGGATCTCCAAGGTGCTGGTGCAAGCCAAGGGAGTACCAACGCGCCGGTGTGTGGATCGCCATCGAACCTAGGATTCTTCGACCAAGGTGCCGGTACTCCACGTTCAGAAACATGGATATCCCTAGGTTTAGTGAGAGTGACCGTACCTCCGAGGTGGCGAATGCCACGGCTTTAGGTGGCCTTGGCTTCGACCTCAACCACTCGTACTCGACGTTGTCGTCCCTACAGCGGGGCCGAGTACTAGCCGTCGAGCTTAGAGGCGGGAGAGGGCCCAACCTCTTTGGCGATGGTTCCAACGCAGACCGCTATATACATGTTTGATGAATGCACGCTAACATGAACATGGTATGATCGACGTCCCCACTCCTGTCTATGTGTGTTTGTGAAGAGCATGATCAATGGTTTGTGTTCGACGTTGTACAAATAGGTTCAAGATTCGGAGATCCTCACCGAAATAATCCGGGGTGACGTCAACCGTTATGCTGTCACCTAGGGGACCGACGCCTAGCTGAAGAAGTGAACGAAGAATAGGACAGGGAGGAAGACGTCGAGGTGGGAGATCCCGAGGTGCAAGAGTGTAAGGTGCAAGATCTTCAGACTGGGACGGCGATGCTGATCGTCAAGACGAGGAAGAAAGCCACTAAAGGAAAGAGGTGGAAGACCTTCAAGGACGAGTGATTGTGTGATGCATGGAAGCTGGTCTCGAACTAATCCATTGTCGACGCCAACCAAACATATGTCCGGTATTGAAAAAGGATTCACGACCAATTCGACGAGACCAAAAAATATGGTGACTATGCTAAGGTCACGATCGGCTGTAACGTCAGTGTTATGTCGCACAGATAGCCTCCCATACAAGCCGAGTTCAACGCCTTCCACAGGAGGCTGGAACAAATTCGTGCAAGGAAAGAGAGCGGCAAGACGATGGCGTTAGAGTTTGAAGGACGCGCTCCAGATGTTTATCGGAAACAACGACGAAAAGGAATTCAATTTCATGCAATGCTTTACCAAGATTCAAAGTTCCAAGAAGTGGGAGCTCACATGCCTCGATCTCAACAGCCGCTGCACCGTGAGAAATGGTCGGATCACCACGTCGGCGCCTTAGAGGGACGACCAATTGGAAACAAGAAGTCCAAGGCCGAGAAGGATGGCGCATGATTAGCGGCAGCCGTGCAAGAAACGATTCACAAGTGCCTCGCTGAGGTAACATACACCTCCAAGCTAAATGCATCCACTTTTAAAGATAGTTGGATGTTGTTGATGGATAATAAATCCAAGAAGGTCGCTCTTGTGAAAGAGAGGGTTGAATCTGCGAATATGGCCTCACAGGCGCCTATGATCGATGTTGAAATGGAAAGAATAAAAGCAATCTTTGAGGCGTCGGCTATGGGCGTCAAGAAGATGAAGGAGGATGCCAAGATCTTGACCGCCGATCTATCGAATATGACACCGTAGGTGAGAGCTTGGCACGCCATCTACCAACAATTCATATTTCATGAAGCAGGTTTTCTGCCGCCGGAGGAGTAGTCGGAGGAGTAGCCGGAGAACTCAACGTTGTTACTGGCACAACAGCCCGAGCAGGATCCACCGACGCAGCAGTATGACCTAGAGGCATAGGAGATCGCATACGAGGAGGCGGCATGGGAGACACCGGAGATTGCTACCCAGGCGACGATGTGGGAGGCACCGTCGGCCATTTTACTTGTGCATGTGTAATGTATGATCGCTGGACTTGGTGATGCTTTTGGGATATGTGATCGACGGACCTAGCGACGAATTTGGGCCAAAGGTCGTCTCTTGTATAAAAATTTCATCCTAACTAGTTTTGGGCCCGTCTATTAGGACACGCCGAGTGGGGGTCGACGCTCCCAATAGCGCCTGAACATGTGTCGGTGCTCCCAATAGCCTTGTCCGGAAACAGTTGCCAAACACTATATTGGGGGCGCCGATAGAAATTCTCCAAACGTGGTCCTTCCTGCTGCATGTCGATCAGCGAGGACTTATGGATACAGGATGTGCTCGAATGATGGCGGTCGTTCGGGCTATTTTCAGCCGGGTTGGGTGGCTTAGCCCTCGGCGCCTTAATGCGTAGTGCTGTAATTTTTTTGTGGTTGATCTTTGTAGCCACTTTGAGTGACCCATGACTTGTTTAGGCAGTTTTAGCGTACTTTTATATTCTTAATATAATACCGGTTGTGTGCATCATTTTGATGCAGAGGCTGGGCCCTAAGGGCTTCCATGTCAAAAAAAATTGTATATATGTTGAGACTTCGCACATCCAATGGGCCATATTTATTCCTTTCATCCTTGATGCATGGCCTCAAATACATCTTTAGACTCGCAAAATATAAGTGTCTGCAATACAATGTTCATATTTGTCGGATGTTCTTGATTTAACCCACGAGTACTAGTTAATAGTCTCCAACCTTGTTTCTTACTACCACTATTCAGATATATATCACGTTTTGGTAGGACATTTTGTTGGTGTGTCATTGGGCATCCCTAAGATTGATATTTTGTCCCTTGTTGATCTTCTTTCATCATTCTCTCTCGTGACACTTAAAATTTATCTTCACATAAAAGATTTCATAAACTTCATTATAGAGGTTAGTGCACGATAAAATAAATCCACTTGGATACTGTAGGAACACATTATAAACACTCAATTTAAAATTAGCTATTGTCACAAAGCTTAATTATGGCTCTCTAGCCCAAGAGAACCGCAAACAACGCTCATAAAGAGATTAATACAAATAAAGACAGTAATATGCCAAAACAGAAATTTTCTAAAGATGATTTTTTATAAATACTTTTGTAACTAAAATAAGAAAACATAATACTAATTAAAGATATATATAACCCAAGGATTTCTCTAAATAAGATCAGATCAAAAAAGACTTTATGGTGACCTTTTGGCGAATTTAACGGTGAGGCGCATAACATCTTTTTCTGGACAGCAAATCAAAGTTTAATAATATATCAAAACATTAGAGGCAAAAACGAAAATAAAAGGACAAAAAGAGGTTATTACAGAAAAAACAATTTAAAATACTATTGGAGATATTCTCTAGAGACAATAATATTTAGTTATCATTCTATCTCCAAGTTTAGAATTAAGTTTATGTCACCATGCTATAACCGCTATAGTACTTGAAAAGTGGTTTTTCAAATAAAAATCTTTGTGCGGGTGTGAAGACATAAACAAACAAGAGTTTCTAATCTTGTCTCTGAGATTAGTTTATGATTTTTGAGATGATCACGTTTTGCTGATCATGTACTTTGATAAAGTATAGCAACCATAAGAGTTTATTGTTAGGGTAATAATAGTACTGAACCGACCAAAGTATATGATCTTGCTAAGAGATTAAACAATTATAATGTATTTAGACAAGTACATATGGAGTTCATATTGACTAGAATTCCTATACTACGAGAATATCTAGTGAACGCACAATATACAGTTATGCTTTGGATGTCTTCAACCGTCCACAATAACATGGGATAATAACATTGACGTTTGAGTATAATCTAGAGCGTGTAATGGAACTAAGATTGTTCAAGAATAGTATTTAACTCCTCCAGACGATAAGAGATACATGTTATGGGACCTCGTAGTATCACTGGTGTCAACCAATCGTCTGTCAAGACACAGTGTGATCTATCACAAGGACATTGGATATATGGATGAGAAAAGAGAACGATGTCGGTATGAATTTTATATGTGTTATGATAAAATGGTTTGATCAGAATAGAGAACATTGTATCGCCTCGTGATATTTTTGGTATCGTGAAGTTAAGAGAATAACTTCAATGAGTAACTTGAAATTTCTCTCGTTCTACGTGGACACACATGAACCATCATGGGCGTCCACGACTCTGTTATTGGTAATTGTTTGGTAAGTTCCCAAACATGTTTGTGTGTTATCGAGTCTTTACGGGTCCCACGATTAACCCATGCTAGACTTTAATTGAGAGAATATTTTTTTGCTAATGGTTTTATGAATTTTCGATGTCCATACGATGCCATAGAAACAAGTCTGGTGTCAAACTAAGGGGTTTCAGGGAAGTTACTATAAGAGACAAATAATGTCGGTGGAAGGCAGAATTTTATAGGAGAGAAAATGGAGGACATGAGATGTTAGAAATATGTTTCTAACATCATTAGATAATTTCGATGATTTTATCTATTGGTTCACAGGATTCCGGTAGAGTTTCGAGTTAAAAACGAGAAAGGGGGAGTGCCGGACGGGGGGCAGAATTGTTCCCGTGGCCAAACCCAATTTTTGGGGCTGCCGGGTGGGCCCCAGGGCACCACAAAAGGCACACCCCTACCTAGTGGTTCCTTCCTTATTTGGTTTAATATATAAAAGAAAAGGACCAATGGAAAAAGGAAGGAGGAGGGGGATTGGGAGGAGGGTGGGCAAATCCGATTTGGGTTAGGAGGAGGGCGCAGCCACCTCCTTTGGCGCGGCCACCTCCTAGTGGATTGTGAGTTGGACTCCGTTGCTACTGGGTTGCACGTACACTAATTTAAAATTTTCATCATACACGCTACGCAACCGCAAAGATCTATCTATGAAGATACAAGTGAATACAAATTCCAAGATCTGGTTCTCGAGATCGTGTACCAATCACCGTAGAAGCGGAAGAGGTGTTGTTGATGATGTCGATGAAGCCTGTAGAAGATTCCCATGCACAAGCTTGTGGGTGAGAATGTTGCCTACTCCCCGTATCCAGCACCTTGTAGAAAATATTCACGCACAACCTTGTGGGTGAAGATCCTCACCCACAATCTTGTGGGTGAAAGATCCTCATGCACAAGCTCGTGGGTGAGTATTTTCTCAGAGATCAGGATCATGACTCACCGGGCAGCAGAACCGATGTAGTCGAAGAAGAGATCTGGACAATCGTAGATCCTCACAACTAGGCCTAGTTGCAAGTATGTCGCCAAGCTTCCCTCGTAAAGGATCACACGTGTAATCCCTCTTATGGTGTGCATGCATACGCTTGTGTCAACCCGTCAACGTTCCGTCGTACATGACTCGGCACCGACAAAGAGAGATAGCCTTCCGGCGTTGCTAATTGGTAGCTCTAATCAATTGTGATTAGAGCTATATGAATCTGGAAGCTCTCAACACATGAGAGAGAATTGCTAACTAGTGCTAGGTCTAATCAAGAGAGAAAAACTCAAAACCCAATTAGAAGAAGCTCTAATTCAAAAGTTTCAAACGAAACTCTAATTCA
This sequence comes from Alopecurus myosuroides, assembly GCA_028641055.1. NCBI lineage: Eukaryota > Viridiplantae > Streptophyta > Magnoliopsida > Poales > Poaceae > Alopecurus > Alopecurus myosuroides. Next base: position 96,947,674 of record CM054062.1, read on the forward strand.
ATTAGAGGGTTTGTAATTAGACCCACTAATTCTACTATAGAGAGAGGGACTTATCAAAATTAAATTTTCTCGCATAGCCTTGTGTTTTTTTAGAGTTGGAGGAAGGGGGAGGTTTCCAAAGGGGAGAGGGAGTCCTAGTTAAGTTGGGAGGGGGCTTGGCCGCACCCCTCCTCCTAGACCAACTTGGATTGGCCAAGGTGGGATCCAATCCCTTCTCCCTCCTTCCTTTTCCCTCTTTCTCCTTTTTCTTTTCTCATTTTTCTCTCCAATAAAAATCAGGACAAATACCAGGATGATAAATACCAATATGTTATGCCACTAGGGCCCACATGTCAGCCCCTAAAATTAGGGTGCGTCCATGAGGGGCATTGCCTCCCCCTCCGGTACCCCCTTCTCGGTTTTTGGCCGAGACTCTTTCGAAACCTTATGAACCCAATAGATAAAATAATCGATATTACCTTGCGATGTTAGTTCTAACATCCCAGGACATCTCATGTCCTCTGTTATCTCTCATATAAATTTTGCCATACACCAGCATAATTTCTCCCTTATAGTAACTTCGTTGAAACCACTCTGATTGACACCAGACTTGATTCTGTGACATCGTATTGACATAGAACATCATGAAACCAATCACAACATATTAATTCTCTCAATTAAAAGTTGGCATGGCTTAATTGTGTGACCCATAAAGGCTCGATAACACACAAACATGTTCCGGAACTTACCGAACAATAACCAACAACGGGACCGTGGACGCTCATGATGGCTCATGTGTGGTCACAAAGAACGAGGGAACCTTATAAGTTAGTCATTGCACTTGTTCCCTTAACTTCACGATACAAACAATATCACAAATTGAGACTATGTAATCTTGTCTGATCAAACTCTTTGATCATAACACATATAAAACTCGTCATCAATATCGTCATCTTTTCTCATCCATATCGTCCTTGTGATAAATCACACTGTGTCTAGCCAGACGATTGGTTGACATCGGTGATACTGCGATGGCCCAAAATGTGTATCTCTCTATATTCTATAGGAGTTAAGTACTAGTCTTGAATGATCTCACTTCTATTACACGTTCCATATTATACCCAAACATCACCGTTATGATATCCAGTTATGGCAAGACGGTTGATGACATCAAAAGTATAACTTTCGATCGTGCGGTCACTAGATATTCACATAGTATAGGAATTATAGCCAATGATACCTTCATATGTATTTTGCTAAAATACATTATAATTGTTTAGTATCTTTTAGCAATAACATATACTTGAGTCGGTTCTGTACTATTGTTACCCTAACAATAAACTCTTATGTTTTGCTAGACTTTTAATCAAGTCCACGATCGGGAAAATGTGATCTCTCACAAACCATATGCTAATGTTAGAGACAAGATTAGGAACTCTTGTTTGTTTATGTCTTCATACCCGTACACATATTTTCCTTTAAAAACTCACTTTTCAAGTGCTATAGCGGTTGTAGCATGATGACATAAACTTAATTCTGAATTTGGAGATAGAATAATAACTGAATATTATTGTCTCTAGGGTATACCTCCAACAGCCTAGTCATGTACAGCGAAGCGCTACAGAACTGGTCCCGACGTATCTGTGCGAGCTCTCACAGGATTAACACATGACACCCTCCCTCTGCTGGATCAAGGTGGTGGATACGGGGAGTTGGCAACATCCTCACCCACAGGCTTGTGTGTGAGAATCTTTTATAGCCTTCATCGACATCGTCACCAACAATTCTTCCGCTCCTACGGTTTATGGTACACAATATCTAATTAGATCTCGGAAAGGTCATTCACTTGTATCTTAATAGATAGATCTTTGAGGTTGCGTAGCATGCATGGCGATTTTTTTAAAAAAATCCCGCACATGCAACCCAGTAGATCCTGCATGTGTTCTTCGTGAAAATCTCCTTCCAAACTCCAAAATTCGAGGAAAAATTGGGGATTGTGTTCAAATAGATGTGTAGGAGGGGCTCTTAAGCAGCAAATCCATGGAACAAAACTATGAAAAAACACAACAATTCGAGAGATTAGTCAAAATCTTTTTTGGCTATTTTTGTGGAATTTTCGAAATTAGGGATGGGAGGGGGGAAATGTGGAAAAGGGGGCTTGAGGGGTCAAACTCGTGTCAACGAGGTCTCTGATACGATATGATGACGGGTCAACCTCTAGGGTTTGGCCCGATATCACAATTTGACCCGATGAGAGATCAGGAACACAAAGAATGCAAGAGGGAGTTCGAGGGCAAGAAGTAACCGATAACTAGCGAGAACTCGAAGATTCAATCTCGTGGCAACTAAACCGCAATGGCCGCCTCCTGATCTCAAGAACCGACTTGAACTTACTTTGATTGAAACCAATTCAACACCTACGTCCGGTCCACCGCACCAATTTAATTTTAAGGATTAGTTGAGGAAGATTGGAAAGATTCCACTTGAATACCAAGGGGAAAGAGTGGCTATCCCAGAGTTGCCTTGATACGATCCAAATACAAAGTATTTTTTAGTTGCCTTGATTCGGTCCTAGATGCTACTAGGAGTAGCCTCACAAGAAGAGCAAAGAGCAAAAGCTCACAAATCTCAATTCGTCATCTCTAACCCTCGATATGGTCTTGGGGGTCCTATTCATAGTAGGTGGGCGAAGGGGTAAGCGGGGAGGCGAGATACAAGGATTACGGGCCTTTATTGTGCGCAGGCAGGGGCGATGGACCACTCAGTGTTTCGGGTGCCGGATGGTCCGACACCCAAACTTTAGGCGGTTAGGTGTGCGTCAAAGATCGGTGTTTCAAACATCGGACGGTCCAGCGTCTAGAGTAGCGTTCTCTTCAGGAGGAGATGCGTAGGGAGTCGGGGCGCCGAACGATCCAGCGCGTGGGTCGCCGGATGATCAGGCGGCATCGAGGGGACTGGACCCGAGGGGTGCACATATCAGCAGGTATCCACGCGCCAGAAGGTCCAGCTGGCTGACGCCAGATGGACCGGCGTCTGGGGAGCGCACAATCTAGAGCTTCAGGCGCCGGATGATCCGGCGGTACGAGGGTTGTCCACTATCTCCTTTTTTTCTTCTTCTTCTTGCGCAGCTTCTTGGCGATCTTCTTGGCCATGTTCTTAGTCATCCTTGGTACCGTCTTGGGGCTTCATTAGGGTTTCATAACTGAGCACACATAGAGTATTCACATGAGGTAGCGAACCATTCACCAAGTCATTGAAATCATAGAGAGACAAGAGTGAGTTCACCTTATCTTGCATAGCCTTGGCGCGTGCTCTCGTTATTGGTCCATTGGGTGTTGTAGTAGTGCTTGGCGGAATGGGTTGGGCTGCATCACCACGCCGGTGTTGTGGGTCGGCCGGCTTCTAGGAGGAACCCTAGTCTCCCACTCGAGGACAACATTGGGGAGAGCTATTTAGCTAGTGCCTTGATTGATAACCAAATAATTTTGCAAAAGGTTTGAGTTGAAATGTTGCATATGCTGAAATATAGGGTGTGTTTTCGAACCATCCAACAATTTTAGGAAAATAGCTAAGGGCCCTTTCATGGCAAGAGAAGTGGTGGGAGTTTAGCCCCACGTGGCTAATTAGGAGAGAGTTGCGCCAACTTATAAGGCGAGCTCTTCTCCCACTAGTATGAGTTGATGTGAAGTGAGGGGAGGTGTTCCACAAGCGCGCTTTTCCTCCGTCGCACGCCTTGTCATAACGTGCGCGAGTCGTGAGTTACAGGAATGAGCCGAGCCGATGTGTTTATTTTGCCGATCAAAAACTGAGAGCGTTACACAGACATCACGAATATGGAACTTCATATTAATTGTACCTATAAACGCCTTAGACTGTGGGCTGGCTATTCTCCTACCCGACCGTGCCTATATATTGGTGGCATTGCAAATCTGGTGTACATCTGATACAGTGCTCTGCCTCCACGCTCTTCTACTCATGTCGTTCCCTTTTTTGTTGTTGCCTCCGGTGACCCCATCCCGTACACCACATACACGACTGACGGGAGAGCAACCCTTCGAAATCCCGTCTTTCTAGATCCTATACGGGAGAGGGACGATTAGGTTTCTGAGAGCGTCTCCTACGCGAATGCTCGCATCCATCGTCCGCATCGTCTACGTCTGTGCCACCTTCGTCATCAACATGTCCACAGTCGTTGATCGACTCGCTGCCGAGAAGGCTGCTTCTGAGAAGAGGGTGTCCAATGAGGCCACCACCGATTCTGCTACGGTCAGGAGGACTATTGGAGGGTATGATGCAGTCATCCCGCTCCTATTTATTTTCATGGGTACAGTACAAGTGATTTGTGTATATGTGTCTACCGTTCGTCTAGTACTGATAACATTGTCAAGTATCAGTATGAGTACTATTTACGTCACGATTATGATTTATTTTTGGATTAATATAATCGAACGATTGCTTATATTCTCAACAACATATCCCAAAGAAGCGTTAAATGAGTTGTAAGAGAAAATAATTTAGAAATCCGATGGCAATACTATTTTCATTAGAAACGAAACTAGGTAAAATCAGTGACGAATTGCATACTCTGGATTCCGCACACTAGGCTTGGCATGACACCGTCCGTGTTGAGCACGGCAAACCAGCTAAGGAGATTAGTCAAGCATCGCGCCTGACTTCCTGTCGCTCTATGCTCTCATCTCCTTCCAGGCACAATGTTAGTCTACCTTGTACATGACACATCACATGTACGGTGCCGGCACGAAAGCGAGAAGTCGTGTAAAAACTCTCTTTCAGAACAACCCCTCCCGTTTTACATTATGGATGTTCCAGGTTCCTTGTGGCCCATTTCATTTCATATGGACCCTCGGTTTCACGCTTTGCTTCTGTAGGAGTGAAATTTTACATAAATAACCTTTGGCGTAGCAAATTCACACTCTAACCCCTCGAACCATAATTTGAAAAAATAACCCTACTTCATAACGTCCGCCTATAAGGCGTTATGCACTATAGCATAACGCGAGTACCTGAGGCATTATTCATCGTGCCACCATGGACGTGTACTTCCACGTGGTAAGCATCATAACACCCCGAACGAAGGCGTTATGCTCCTTAATGCCCTGGCAGGGGGCGTTACACATCTTAACGCCTTTGTCGGGGGCGTTATGCGAAGAGGTAAGTGGTCGGGACATCCACACTCCACGCCACTCCACTCTCCACTCCAACCTCTAACTCGACCCTCTCTCTCACTCGACCCCCTAATACCTCCAAATCTTTGTGATTTCTTTGTGGAATTTGGCTTCCCTTGCTTCTCTAAGTTAATCTCCCCTCTTTCCCTTCGTTTTGTTTAAGAAGAATGTTTCCATTTAGTCAATTTGCTCCCCTATTTTGGAAACCTTAGAAATTTGTTCTTGCCACCCTAATCCCTAAATTTGTTAGTTTTTTCATCACCCAAACCAGGACAACATATTCATTGGTCCCCTTCCACAGCATGTAGCTGAGGACCAAGGTAACCCTGCAGACAATGCACCTCACCTTGCTAATCAGGTTGGTAATCCAGATGGCTATAGATGATCAATTGGCAGCTAATGCAGTTGACTGGGACATGTGGGCTTTGCCTCCTGCAAATGATATTGTGGATATGGAAATTCAGGCTGGAGAATTTCTAGAATTAAATGATCTGATGGGTCCAGACATTGAAGGAGAAGGACAGAATATAGAAGATGTGGATATGGGTAGTGATCTCACTTTGACTATTCAATCAGCAGAAGAGAATACTATATCTGAGAACTCTATTCAGGGTCCACTCAACCAGGAGCAGCAGATGGTTCCACTTCTTCCACATCACTTATTGGACCTCAATATACCTGTCCAAGAAATGGGCCCCCTTCCTATGGTTGTGGCCCAAGCACAACATTTGGAAGCTCCTGCACTTGACCTTTTTCCAGCGGTTGAGAATGTTCACATGCAGAACCAGGTGGTTGAGATTGATTTCCTTGCCATTCCCAACACTATGATACAAAACAATATATCAGATATGGTAGATTTAGTTCTTGACACTGAGATATCTATCAATAAGGTTAAGGCTATTCAAGTTTCCCCTCCTAAACAAGTCCCAACTTTTCCTATTGGAGATACTTCATTTGCAGCTATGGTACAATATACTCCCATCAAGGTACAGGATAATATCAACAGTGGGGCACAGTTGCACCATCAGAATGAGACTGCTGTAGTGCAAACCTCTTCTGCTGTGAATGAAGAGTTGACTGATAAACTGGGAAGGAAAGATATCTTACCTGATATACAAGTGGAGAAGGAGCAGGAGATATTCAGTGATAATGACTCAGGTACATCATTGCAAGGAGCACCTCCTGGTTTTCCAACTGCTATTTTCAAACATAAAACTCAATATTTGGAGAGTGCAGATAAGAAGGATCCTATGTCTCAGATTATGTTGGAAACATGTCTTTTTTCAGAAGCTAAATCACTAGGAGAAGAAGGTGTTGCACTATGTAGTAAGCATTTTGCTCCTAAGGACATGAATGATGATATTACTCAGGTACCTATTGAATGGATGAAATTCTTCACAACTGCTCTATTATCACAAGATAAATTTGCTTGGGCTAAAAAATTCTGGCTACTCAACTATGGAAATTCATACTGGATGGCACAGATCCATCTTCACTTAGATCTTTTGTTATTCCGGAGGAATGCCCTATCACTCATGAATCTGCATGTCATGATATTGTATTGGGACAGGATCAGCAGATTGGTACACCTGAGGGCCCTGCTTATACGGCCAAGGGTAATGCTATCACTTCAGCACTTCATGTGAACAAGAAAAGGAAAGAGAAAGCTCCATTGGTGGAAACATAGGTAAGGAGAAGTACTAGATTGCAGCAGAGCAATAATGGTTTTAGAGCAAGGGCCTGTAAGAATAAACAATGTGTTAGTTGCACTGCCAAACCACCTATTATTCCATCAAAGATTGTGAGAAACCTCTCTGTCACTTTTTGTAAGGTGGATCATGTATCATGTACTGAAGAGGAGCTGCTCAAGATGGACAGAAAGAAGAAGAACGTTCATAAGGACATTCCTCCCACTGTCCAGGAGGAAGAGGAGTCAGCATGAAGGATGCACTTGTGTTGCAGGCAGTCATTTAGTCTTTTTAGTACTCAATGTTAATCAAGATGTATGCTTTTGGTTATTTTGTGGTATATGAGACAATATGTTGTATGGATGTTCAGTCCTTCTATGTAATAATCATGACTCATTATGGGTATTCTGGCCACACCTTCTGTAAAGTCTCTAGGTATTGGATATCAAGCTCAAGTGCATTTTTATTAAGATGGATAGAAGTTGGATCATTTTGAATTGGAATATTAGAGGGGTCAATGATCCCAATAAATGGCTGGCCCTTAGTAACAAGATATTAGAATCTGGTTGCCATATCATATGCCTACAAGAGACTAAGAGAGAATCTTTTGATATCTCTTACATTAGGAATTTTTGTCCTAAAAGATTCAACAAGTTCATTTTCTACCCATCTGTGGGTAACTCTGGGGGGATTATAGTTATTTGGAATGGAGCTTTATTCAGTGGAACACTAATTCACAGTAATGCACAGGCTGTTTCTGTCAAATTTATCTCCACACACAACAAAGAGGAATGGATTTTAACAAACATTTATGGTCCATGTGATTATGTAGCTAGACATGAGTTTATCAATTGGTTTTACAACCTGGATTATGCTGAAGATAACAACTGGTTAGTGGTGGGAGATTTTAATTATATCAGATACCCTGACAATAGAAGCAGACCTGGAGGTAATGTTCAAGACATGTTGGCATTTAATGATGCTATTAGCAAACTGGCATTAGTTGATATTCCTATTAAAGGTAGAAACTTCACTCGGAGCAATATGCAAGCTGCTCCTCTGTTGGAAAAATTGGATTGGGTTTTTTCTTCTGAAGAATGGACACTATCTTTCCCTAATACACTGGTACTTTCTCTGGCTAAACCTATCTCTGATCACACACCACTCATGATTAGAATTGGTACAAATATCCCCAAGGCAAAGATTTTTAGATTTGAAAATTATTGGTTGAAGCACCAAGATTTTCAAAACACTGTTAGAAATATTTGGGATCAAGAGTTTTTTTGAATGATAGTGCCAAGACTATCATTGCTAAATTCAAGAGATTAAGGAAAGGTATCAAGATATGGCCCAAAAACAAATCTAGACTGGCAGCATTAACTAAAAATTGCAATGAGTTTATAGGACTATTTGACATGATTGAAGAATGCAGAGACCTTACAATATGGGAGAACAATGGCAGAGAGATTATTAAAGAGCACGTGTTACACTTACTCAAATGTCAGAAAGAATATTGGAAACAGAGAGCCACCATTAGATGGGCTAACTTTGGTGAAGCAAACACTAAATTTTTCCATGTCAAAGCAACCATTAAGTTTAGAAGAAACTTCATTTCCTCTATTCAAGATGAATCTGGACAAGAACATACTGAACATTCAGCTAAGGCAGCTGTATTGGAGAGAGCATTCAAGCAGAGATTGGGGACCACTGTTGTATGCAAGGATGATTTTCAACTACTATCACTGATTAATATAGTGGAGGGCTTGGATGATTTAGAGGTCCCTTTCACTAAGAAAGAGATTGATGATGTCATTAAGGAACTACCTGCAGATAAAACCCCTGGACCTGATGGATTCAACACAAATTTTATTAAAGCATGTTGGCCAATTATTGTTGAGGATTTCTATCATTTGATTGAGGATTTCTACCATGGAAGGGTGAATTTACAAAGTATTAACTCATCTTACATTACTCTTATACCCAAAATAGATGACCCTGCCAATGCATCAGATTACAGACCTATCTCACTATTGAATTGCTCAATCAAGATTATTACCAAGCTTTTAGCAAATAGGCTTCAGAAGATCATGCATAAACTTATCCATGATAATCAGTATGGATTTCTAAAAGCCAAATCGATACAAGATTGCATGCCATGGGTCTATGAGTATATTCATAAATGCTCTCAGGTTTCTCAAGAATCTTTCATCATGAAATTGGATTTTGAAAAAGCTTTTGACCTTCTGGATCATAATGCTATTATTGATATATTGAAGGCAAAGGGTTTTGAAAAATGATTTATTCTACAGGTTTCTCATCTGTCCTTCTGAATGGTGTCCCAGGCAATCAATTTAAATGCAGGAGGGGTGTTATACAAGGGGACCCACTTTCCCCACTGATCTTTGTGATTACTGCTGATCTCCTACAAGATGTACTAAATGAAGCAATGAGGAACCATTTAATCACTCCTATCTTCTCATCAATGGCTTGTCCTGATTTCCCATTGTTACAATATGCAGATGATACTATTATCATCATGAGAGCAAATGTTACACGGGTTCAACATGTGAAAAGTTTACTATCTCATTTTGAATCACTCACTGGATTGAAGATCAACTATCATAAATCAAGATTAATATCGCTCAAGGCTAGTGAGGATATTTGCATTAGATTACAGAGCATTATGGGTTGCACCATTGAGACTATGCCAATTAATTATCTGGGCCTGCCATTATCTATTGACAGACCTAGAGTGGATGACTATTGGCCATTGATAAAGAGATTGAATGATAGACTGCATGGATGCACTTCTTTCCTTTCTTATGGAGAGAAACTGATTCTGATTAAGGTTGTGTTCACTTCACTCCCTATGTTCTACATGAGCACACTACAGATACCTAAGACTGTTTTAGACCATATAAACAAAAGTATTAAACATTGTTTCTGGAGGAAATATGGTATGGAAGATAAAGGCTCTGCACTTATATTCTGGAATAAAGTGAACAAACCTCATGATCAGGGTGGTCTTGGAGTGATAGATCTTGGTATTCAGAACAAAGTGTTGCTATTAAAATATTTGCATAATTTTTTAACCAGGAGAATCTTCCATGGATCAAATTGATTACAGAAATTCACTATTCTAATAGGATGGTGGATAACAGAAAGGTTGGATCCTTCTGGTGGAGATATATGGTTAATTTGATTCCTGTATATAAGAAAATTGCAAATTGTGAGATTGGTAATGGGAAGACAGTTTCATTTTGGACAGATAAATGGTGTGATGTTTTATGCTCTGAGGAGTTCCCACATCTACATTCATTCAGTTATAGAACTAATCTATCTGTATGGGAGTTTGTTAGTGCCAATGAGGTTACTGATCACTTCCAACTACCATTATCAAACCAAGCACATCAACAACTCATTCAGCTGCAGCAATACATTCAAAACATCCAATTTTCAGAAGACACAGATAGATGGGCATACAAAGAAAAGCACAACAAATTTATGGTCTCTACAGCCTACAAGGAATTCAGTGAGGGTCCTAAAGTTCATACTCTTTTCCTTAACACTTGGAGAACTCCTGCTATTTTAAGATACAAGATATTCTTCTGGCTATTATTACATGATAGGCTAAATTCAAGAAACCTCATTCAGAGGAAAAATTATCATCTCCAAAGCTATGATTGTGAAAGCTGTCAAGAATACATGGAGGAAACTTTACTTCATCTCTTATTTGACTGTCCATTTGCAATCAACGGTTGGAATTCTATTGGTAATGACAGGAGAAGAGGGATCTCTGTTTATGATGAGATTATGTTGTTACTACAAATCATTCCTCAAGAATTTTCTCTAGAAGTCATCATTATGGGATGTTGGAACATATGGAAACAAAGGAACGATAAGATTTTCAACAATATTCCTCCATGTCCCAGGTCCTGGAAATTTCAGCTCATTAAGGATCTACAGATAGTCATTCTTCGGATGAAACCTAGATATATCGAATCTCTGAAGAACTGGATTGATTTTGTTCTTAGTTTATATTTTACACTTTTTTTGATGTTAGAGAAAACCGGAATCGGTTAATTTTTAGGGGCATTGTACTCAGTTCATGGTTTTATTTATATAAAATGTTCTACGGTTCTTTGCCTCTAAATTTTTTTTGTTAGTTTTTTGTTGATGTATGGAGCATATGTGGTTGTTACGATGATCTAGACCTACCAATTTGTTGGCAAACCCTAGATATTTTTGGTTGGGTCTCTCCCTCATATGACCACCTAGGAATTGTTATGTTAGGGCGTACTTATTAGCTATTACAGCAATATAACCGTTGTTGTGGTTTTTCTTTTCTAGATGTTGTCAAGAATCGTGAATGTTCATCATGTGGAATTTGCCGGGTTTTTGAAAGGAGACACTGATTATCGAGACCTGGATGAGACAGTCATGTTCTTTGACTCCAGTCCAACATTTCGTGGTGTTGTGGAGAAGGTCTGAAGTGAGTTGGAAGGACAAAAATGATGTAGTTGACTTGCAAGGGAGGTACAATGTTTCTCACGGTCATTACATTCGGTGGAAGATGATGCCCGTCGACTTGGAGAGTCGTTGGGAAGCTTACAAGGCGGTTTTCTTGGACTCACAAGACAAATCATTTGAGTTGTTTGTGAAAGTGCAATATGGTCAACTAGAGAGGGATGAATAGGTGACTACCAATTTTTCCCTTTTTCCTTTTTCGTTTGGGCTAAACAAGTAAACACAAGGTTATCTAGATGCGCAACTAGGTGGACAACCTAAGTGATACAATACAAAGCATACAACGGAAGAAATATGAAAGGTAACAAAATAAACCACAAGTGTAAACACGGAGATAATGATATGTCTCCCGTAGTTCCTTCCCAAGGGAAGTACGTCTACGTTCAAGAGGTGGGGAGCCACCTAGGCGCTCCTCAATAGCACGGATGTGCAAACCTTATTCTCCTTGAACTTCTCCGTTGAGGGAGATTCTCGTTTCCACAATGAGGTCGACTTGAAGGCGTTGATCAAACCTTTACTCAAGGTTGAGGCTACTCCACAAGAGTGATTGAGGCTCTCAACAATCCAAAACTTCTTGCAACAAGGTGGAAGCTCCAAGCATAAGAACTACTAGGATTTTTAGGCCCCAAATAGATTTCTAGATATACTAGGATGTGGTGGATGGAATTTCAATTCCTTTGGTGTAATCACGGATCTAGGTCTCCTCTTTAGTTTTCCACAAAATATTGGAGTGATTGGGTGGTTGGAGAGGGAGATCTAAGTAGTTCAAGCTCGCATTAATGGCAAGGAGAGAGAGGTTTGAAGCTTGAGCCTTTGATGAGAAGGGGAGGGCACTAAATACCCCTACCCAAATCTTGCCGTTAGCCATTTTCCCGCATCAACAGTAGTACCGGTGTCTACCGGTGAAGCCACTTATCCTGAGCCCAAACGGCTCTCTCGTTCGCAATTGGTTCTGTAGTACCGGAGGTACCGGTGCAAACACAGGATGTACCGCCCATCGGTACTACCGGCGACCTCCGCTGCTCCCTCTGCTAGGTGTCAACCGAACCGCTGCTCCCTCCACTAGGTGCCAACCGAACGCCTGTTTGGCGGTACCACCACCGGTGGCGAACTGCCCCCTGGAGGCCTGGGGAAGCGCTGGAGGTACCGGTGGCACTAGCGGAGGTTTCGCCTACCAATACTACCGGTGGCCTCCGCTGTGGCCTTCGCTAGGTGCCAACCGAACGAATGGCGGAGGTACCACCAGTACCACCACCGGAGGCCCTCTGCCTGGAGTAGTGCTGGGCCACAGCAGGGGCGGAACTACTAGTGCTTTCACCGGTACCTCCGCCACCTGGAAAACCAATTCCCAGATTTGAACTTTTGAGCCCTCCGCCGATGGAAAAACATCGTCATGCGCTTATGGATATTCTAGGGAATATGGAGCACCACGAGAGAGTTGCAGACGGACCCTGCATATGCTACAACAAAGATTATTCCTCTAATTGTGTTGTCATCAATTATGAAAATGGAAGATGATCTTTCATTGTCCCTCTTTCTGGTAATTGATGACAACACAAAAATTTGCAACACGAGGTCTAAACAACATAGACGGAGCTCCCCCTAGAGTTATGCTCCCTTCATGATGAATAAACCGAGCAAGATAAAATGATAGAAATAGAAAGATAACTTGCTGAGAAACACAATAGTGAACCGAACGAGTATGATAGAAATTAAAACACCGAGGTTCACATGTCTTACACCATGCATGACAGAGTTCACAAATAACAACATAACCAATTCACAAGCAAAGAAGATGCAACACGAAATAACAATGCTTGTGAAAGACCCATGCAAATAATCAAACACTCCTAAATAGATATATCTCCCCCTTTGGCATCAAGATACCAAAAAGAGGGGGAAAGACCCATACTAACGTCCCAAGGCTTGAATCGGAGAGGTCGTCCATGCTTGTAGGACGGGCACGGTGACGAGAGCTAGTTGTTTCTTCTCCAGGTTCCTCATCAGACCGCGTGATAATGTCACCCTTCGAGTCCCTGGCATGCCACCTTCTCCAAGTAGTGATGATGTCCTCAACTAGAGAATCGACCATCTCACTGTCATCACGGTGAAGCTGCTTAGCGGCCTGAGCAGCCCTGCGATGCTTGAGCTCCTTTTCATAGTGCACCTCCCACTGATGCTGCTCAATCTTCTTTCACGCATCATCAGAAGGAGGAGGACGAAAGGGCCCGGCTTCATCTTCTTCATCAATCACAAGCCTAGGCTTTGCCTTGCCCTTGCGAGTAGCTGGAGTGGGATGCCCAATGGGCTCGGTGTGATCCTTGATAAGAAGACGTTTCTCCTTGTGAGAGACACATGTAGATTAATCAAGGGAATCCTCCGAGTGCTTGTCATCCCAAGAATGTAAGATGACCGTCATGATAAATGGCCCATAACAAGAATTTTTCTTGCACACAATAGCGGACCACAACTCATTCCACATGAAGTCTAGAACATCAAGTTTCTGAGTAAAACCTTGGAGACTTTTCTCATGGGTAAGGAGCATGAGATTATTAAGATACCCTTGGATTTCATCAACATTACCGACCTTGGGATTGATGGTTTTCCGATAGATGTGAAGCATGATGTCATAAGTGGGGTATAGGCCCTTGGAGAATCTGATGGCATACTTCTTCCAAAAATAGAGAGGAGAGAGTTGGTCATTGTTGATAGTCTTGGCGTCGGCATGAAGACGGAACCACTCTTGATCATACTTCGGGCCTCCAGCAAAAGGTCCATGATCCATATAACCACCAAGAAGATCCCCTACTTCTGCCCACTTGAGAGTAAACTGCTCACCCTTGGTCATACAAATAATATTGCGCACAGTCTCGTTGCCAAGGTGTACGGTGGAAATAAACTCACACACAGTACCTTCATCATAATCCTGCTGCAGTTTCATTATGGGACTAAGTCCAAAAGCATCACAAATGGCAAGCGCTTCTCCAAAGTAGTCCGGCTTCCTCTCCATATGGTGAAGACAAATAGCATGTTGAGGGGCCACATTGTCTTTAGGCTTCCTAATGAGAATCTTGTCGGATATATACCAAATAGGGGTATAGAAGATGGTAGGCCAAGTGCCAGATTACCAGGGTGGCCTAAGTGGTAGTGGGCTTAGGTCCATTAGGCGGCCCAGTAATCCGACGTGCAGAAGCCGGATTCTAGAAGAACCCGGATCATAGCCCATGTGATCTGGCTTGGAGGAGAAGACGGATTCCTTGCTTTCCAAGTTACAAGTTACCGTAGTTTTCTAGGTTTCCTATTCTGTAAGCCCTAATCCGGCTATTATATAAAGCCGGACAGGAGATAGACAAAACAAGGAGAAAACAGAGAAGCTCTACGCCAACTCACCGAGAAGCTCATCCTCGTCGAGTAGCTTAGATCCAAACCCTCACATTGTAACCCTGTTTACGGGCTTTAGCCCCAATTAGTGAGAAGTGCAGGAGTAGGCACGTCGTACTGTCGCGACGTACCGAACCTGGGTAAAATCCTGTGTTCTGTGTTACTACGCTATCCCGTTACCCCACGTCTCTGCCGTAGTATCATGGCACCCCCGTCTATGAAAACTACTACGATGTCTCGACAGTTGGCGCCCACCGTGGGGCAAACGACGTCAGGCGTAAGATTCCGATCTGGGATACTTGGCGGAATCGGAAGATCAATCACTGTCGGAAGCTTGGAATTCGACAACGACGTCGGGCGCTTCCTCGACAACGGATCCTACATACCGGCGCAAAACCACCTGGTAAGTGCCTGCGTGCTACCGATAGGATCTGCTAACATCTTTATCGGGCTAACTGCAGAAGCAATGGGGTTTTGCGGTGGAAGCAAATTTATCCCACCCGCCCTATACCCAGTCGAAGATGACTATGATGCCGGATTCTGCTCAGATCGCCGACACAAAAGTGATACACACTTTATCGGCATGGTGCAATCCGAAATCGCCGAAAACACGGATGATGGAAATCCCGTGCAAGAGGCAGACAACAACGCACCCGTCATGGAGACGGAAGATCAAACACCCGTCACAGAGGCGGAAGATCCGACATCCGTCAACAAGACGATGAACTCGGAAGCAGAATCCGTGCTTGCCGCCATTGAGGCGAGGTTGGAGTCGGAAACCGGATCGGATAACTTCGACTCTGAAGACGAAGATGAGGACGCCTTCGTAAGAAAGGTTAAATCCTTTCAAGAGGGATTCCATGAAGTCTTAATGGCAAAACCGGCTGATACCACGGACGTCGGCAGCCAGGAAAGCCCTAAAACCCCTCCGCCAGTGGAAGAGAGAGAAGACGGAGAAACTTCTCCGATATTCCCCAATGTCAAGGAGATGACAGAAGATGAGCCTGTCAAAAAACCTCCCTCTTCCAAGAAAAAGCACCGTGCTTCTAAAAAACTCCAATACAAAATCCGGAAGAAAAAATCAGCTGATCTCGCTGATGAAAACCTGGAAGTTGGAGATGTTAGCGGAACAAAGCCTGCGGAGAAGAAATCTAAGGAAATCACTGCTCCGCCAATGACGGAACATGAAGAGCAAGAGCTATTGCAAACACCAGTGGGACCAGATGAACCCCCTGAGATGCTGGAAGCCAGGAGACAAGCTTTCCAACGGCAAC
This sequence comes from Alopecurus myosuroides, assembly GCA_028641055.1. Classification (NCBI taxonomy): domain Eukaryota; kingdom Viridiplantae; phylum Streptophyta; class Magnoliopsida; order Poales; family Poaceae; genus Alopecurus; species Alopecurus myosuroides. The sequence continues at coordinate 96,963,709 of CM054062.1, forward strand.
AGCAACATCTACTCAGATCTCGGCAACATCTCCAACAAACCCATAATGACATCAAAGTCATGAAGGAAGAAATAGAGGAGTACGAGAGAAAGCATAGATCCGCGTTAAAACCTACTGGTTACCCGGAATCGCAAGACCGGAAGAACTGCCGCCAAAAGAAAGGTTCCATAACCCATCTTGGCAAAAGCAGGTAAACGGCAAAGATGCCAAGGGCGAACCAATATACAAGACCGCAGCAGAAAACGCGGAAGCAGCGTTCGCGATTCTTAACAACGATCTGTATTCCAACGGGGAAAAACTCCAAGGGGTGTATGCTTTCCTAGGAAAAGCATTGCAACAACAACAGCGCGCTCAAGAGCGATCAGGGAGGCTGCATGATAACTCCGCCCTATGCAAGACAGCTACTTGCGCTGCTGGAGCACCTGGACCGGAAGAACCCGGGGATTCAGACAACTCAAAAGATAAAAAAGAGGATCCGAGAAAAGACAAGAAAAACCCCGACAACCGGGATGCAGCGTCTAAAACCGGATCCCACCTCCCGAAAGATGGGTATAAACCCCATGATCGGGAAGACAAACACCGGAAAGACGGCAAAATAATGCCACCTCCGAGAAACCCAGCTGAGAAAGCTGGAAGACACGATATACCTCACAGGCGTGAGAGATCCCGGACACCGCCTAAGGACAAAGAAAGGCACAGGAGTAGAACTCCGCCTAATCCAAAAGGGCGTGAACACGGAAGAGATAGAAACAATCCCGGAAGAGCGTGTTCGCGCAACAATGGAAGAGAAAGGAGCAGATCCCCTTCCGTCCATTCAGCCGGAAGATATTCTGCACACATTGACAGAGCAGAAAAAGATGATCTATACTTTGGTCCCAAATGTTTTACCGACAGGATCCGAAGAATAACGCTGCATTCTGGCTTTGCCAAGGTCGGTCCAACGTACCAGAAATACACTGGCAGCACAAACCCAGATACCTGGCTCTCGGATTACTATACAGCCGTCCAGATCAACAATGGGACAGACCTGGAAGCTGTCAAGTTTCTTCCCCTAATGCTGCTGGATGGAGCCAGAGATTGAATCAATGGATTACCGTCACGAACAGTCGATAGCTGGGACGATATGGCTAGAGTATTTACTCAGCATTTCCGGGGAACATACAAACGCCCGAATAGCATCAACCAGCTAAACCGTTGGACGCAATTTGAGGATGAACCATACGTGGATTTCATCTCCAGATGGACAGCAATGAAGAATAGTTGCTCTGGAGTAACCGACGTACAAGCAATGCATGCTTTCGTCAATGGCCTAAAACCCGGACTTGTACCGTTCATGGTTGGTTCCAAGAAGCACAAGGATCTCGGATCCATGCTTACAACCGCCAATGAGCATGCCGCAGCCGAGGATGACATCAGAGCAAGAGGAGGCAATATTGAATCATTGATACTCGCCAAGAAAACCCCTCGTTCTGACAAAAAAGCTACTCCAGAAACAACGACAAAGCCCAAAGAGGTGAACATAGCCTTTGGAGGAGAAAAGGGAAATAAGTGGAAAGGACGCAACCCAGATCCAATCAATTACACTCCAGAGGAGTGGGAAAGGATTAAGTCGGAACCTTGCGTTCACCACTCGCAATTTGGGAAACCCACCCATACAAACGCGCAATGCCGGCTGAATAAGCACATGAAGGGCAGTGCAGGGTCCGGAAATAAAGGGAAGGGTTCCAAAAGGAAACCCGCCAAACAAAAGCCAGAAGCTGACAAAGAAGACAGTGAATCGGACATTGACGAAAAAATCTAGGAACAGCAGCGTAAAGGCGAACCCAAGTTTCCGAGGGTTGATGGAGAAGCAATGCTAACTTTCTTAGCAACCCCATCAGCAAAGGTGGCAAAAAGAACACTTCGAGAAATAAACGCGGTTGTTCCGGCAACCCCGAAATTCTTGAAGTACTCAAATACACCGATAATCTGGGATCAGTCTGATCATCCCGGAAATATCCCTGAACCCGGCACACAAGCTCTTGTTGTAAGCCCTATTGTTCAAAATACTAGGCTAAGAAGAGTGCTGATGTATGGAGGATCCAGCATTAACATAATGTACCTGGATACACTGAAGCACCTGAAGATTTCCGAGTCTCAGCTCAACTACAGCAATATACGCTTCCATGGTATCGTCCCTGGCAGGCAAGCACGATCCCTAGGAGAAATTTCCCTAGATGTCACCTTCGGAGATAAAGATCACTTCCGGCAGGAAAAAGTGTCCTTCGAAGTAGTGCCGTTCGAAAGCGTGTATCACGCAATACTCGGACGTCCAGCTTTCGCCAAATTCATGGCAAGATCCTGTTATATTTATAACAAGCTGAAGATGCCAGGACCCAAGGGAGGAGTAATCACTATAGCTGGTGATTTTAAGCTGGCAAATGAGTTGGAAAAAGAAAACGCCCTTTGCGCTCAGAGAGTTATAGCAAAGGAAGAACTGAAGGAATTAGCTAAGGAGGTATCGCCGTCAGAAATACCGGCAGGAAAAGAAACTCGGAAGCCAACAGACAGCTTCAAGGCATCCGAGAATACAAGACAGGTAATCCTAGATCCCAAAGATCCGACATAATTTGTCGTCGTAGGGACCGGGATAACTGACAAATAGGAAGGCGAGCTCATCAAGTTCCTCCGTGAGAACTGGGATATTTTTGCCTGGTGTCCAGCGGACATGCCAGGTGTACCCAGTGAACTTGCTGAGCACCAACTTAAGGTTATTCCTGGATCAAAACCCGTCAAACAAGGTCTCCGTCGATTTGACGGAAGAAGACGGAAGGCTATTGGAAAGGAAATTATCCGGCTTTTAGCAGCGGATTTCATCAAGGAAGTGATCCATACTGACTGGTCCGCAAATCCGGTATTAGTACCGAAGAAAGACGCTACTGCTCTTAGAATGTGTATAGATTACACAGGCTTGAACAAATTGTGTCCGAAAGATAGGTTCGCATTACCGCGAATCGATCAAATAATAGACGCCACAGCAGGCTCTGAGCTTTTGTGCTTTTTGGATGCATACTGCGGGTACCACCAAATACGCATGAAAAAGGAAGATCAAATTAAGACTTCTTTCATAACCCCATACGGGACGTATTATTACGTAACCATGCCGTTTGGCCTGAAGAACGCAGGTGCAACCTACCAGCATTGCATGCAACGTTGTTTGCATAGTCAGATTGGAAAAAATGTCCATGTTTATGTGGACGATATTGCTGTCGTAACCAAGGAAAAAGATACACTCCTTGAGGATTTGCGAGAAACTTTCGAAAACTTACGCACCTACAAGATGAAGTTGAATCCATCTAAGTGCGTATTCGGGGTTCCCTCAGGAAAACTTCTGGGTTTCATCGTTTCTCACAGAGGAATTGAAGTTAACCCGGAAAAGATCAAGGCAATCTTGAACATCACAAAACCTACCTGCGTCAAAGATGTCCAAAGATTGACGGGTTCCGCAGCTGCTGTTAGTAGATTCATTAGTCGGCTGGGGGATAAAGCATTACCACTATACAAGCTGCTGAAAAAATCCGACAAGTTTGAATGGACAGAAGAGGCCGATGCAGCGCTGACTCAGTTGAAGGAAACCTTGATGAAAGCTCCGATTTTGGCATCCCCAAAAGACGAAGAGCCCATGTTATTGTACCTTACGGCTACAAATCGGGTTATTAGTGCGGTAATCGTTGTGGAACGGTTAAAGGAAGAACAAAGCATACCAGACCAACATCCGGTATATTACATAAGCGAAGTTTTTTCCAAGTCAAAACAAAGGTACCCACACTACCAGAAACTGGCGTATGGTATATTTTTCGCATCTAGAAAACTACGCCATTACTTCCAAGGGCATTCCATAACAGTGGTTAGTAAAGCACCACTAGGAGACATTATAAACAATGCAGAGGCAACCGGCCGAGTAGCCAAATGGGGCATTGAGCTGGCAGCCTTCGACATTAAGTACCAGCCAAGGACGGCCATAAAATCCCAGGTTTTGGCAGATTTTGTTGCCGACTGGACAGAAGCAATGGAAAAAACACCAATGCCGGAGTCCGAGTACTGGATCATGCACTTTGACAGATCCAAGATGAAGGAAGGAGTTGGGGCTGGCGTAGTCTTAAAATCTCCTAAGGGAGACACAATGGAGTACGTGTTGCAAATACACTTCAACGCCAGTAATAACGTGGCAGAATATGAAGCTTTGCTTCACGGCTTGCATATCGCAAAAGAAATAGGAGTGAAGCGCATACTGTGCTATGGCGACTCGGATTTGGTGCAGCATCAGCTCAACCAAACCTGGGACGCAAAAAGCCCTATAATGGCCGAATATCGGAGAACGGTAGACGAATTCGCCATCTGTTTCTTTGGATTCGAGGTCCTTCACATCAAAAGGGAGGAAAACTGGAACGCGGATGCGCTAGCCCGCATGGGATCAGAAAGGGTAAAAACCTTACCGCCAGGAGTATTCGTTCAGCACTTACATGAGCCATCCATAAAAGGTGGAGACATTGATTACCCTCTGGCGTCTGAATCGATTGAAGTCATGATCGTTAAACCGGACTGGACAATTCCGTACTTAAACTTCTTAGTCAATCAGAAGTACCCGGAAGGAGCAGACGAAGTCTTGCAAAGACAAATACAGCGTCGATGCAAAGGATACACAGTAATTGACGGTTGCCTATATAAACGCAGTATTTCTGGAATTTTTCAGCGGTGCATTTCACCAGAAGAAGGAAGAGAAATACTGGAGGAAATCCACGCCGGCGATTGCGGACATCATGCTCAATCAAAAAGCATAGTCAAAAAAGCATTCCGCGCTGGTTTTTTCTGGCTAACAGCCAAGACAGATGCCGAGCATATAGTTAATACATGTGCAGGATGTCAATATTACGCTAAGCAGACCAATTTGCCGGCCCAAGCACTTAAAACTATCCCCATTACGTGGCCGTTTGCGGTCTGGGGGCTAGATATGATGGGACCATTCAAAACCGCAAGAGGCGGACTTACTCATTTGCTAGTAGCAGTGGATAAGTACACCAAATGGGTGGAGGCTAAGCCCATCAAAAAGTTGGATGGTGCAACTGCTAGAAATTTCATCATCGACTTGGTGATGAGATACGGTGTGCCACACAGCATAATAACCGACAACGGGACAAATTTCTCCATCGGAGAGTTGGCAAGATATTGGCGACAAACGGGAATTCGCCTAGATCTAACATCTGTGGCACACCCGCAATCCAATGGACAGGTTGAGCGAATGAATAGTTCAATCCTGCAAGGAATACGCCCAAGACTCGAAACTCCTCTTCATAGAGCGGCCGGAGCATGGGTAGAAGAGTTGCCTTCCGTGATTTGGAGTATAAGAACGACGCCAAATAGGTCAACTGGGCAAACCCCGTTTTTCCTAGTTTACGGCGCGGAAGCTATTCTCCCAACAGATATGATCCATGATAGCCCAAGAGTGCAAGATTTTGACGAATCAGACGCCGAAGAAGCACGACAGAATGTCGTTGATCTCCTAGAAGAGGAATGAGAGCTTGTGCTTCAAAGGTCCGCCATTTACCAGCAGGGTTTAAGACGTTACCATAGTCGGAAAATCAGGCATCGTTCTTTTAAAGAAGGTGACCTAGTGCTGAGGTTGGTGCAGCAAAGGAAGCACAAATTAGCCCCAGTATGGGAAGGGCCATTTGTCATAAGTAAAGCCATGAAAATGGATCATATTATCTTGTTGACATTCGAGATACGGAAGACGATCCCGAGAAACCGAATCGCAAAAGAAAGAGAAAGATAGATGATGAGCTAGGAGAGACAAAGAGAGCTTGGAGCATCCAGCAGTTACGTCCCTTCTATACTTAGTTCAATATCTATGTAAACATCTTTTGAGATCATGAAATAAAGTCATTGGAATTCTGATATCCATGTTTTTTACAAGTTCATTATAGTAAAAGCATGTTTCCACCTTTTCTATTTCCCAATGATCTTACAAAATACTCAATGTTAACCCGAATTGTGCCTGCGTGCTCGGCGTTAAAAAACTGAATGATTTCAGCCTGTTAATGGCTAAAGGAAACTCGGATTGTGCCTGCGTGCCCAAGTTTCAAGAAAGTTCCTTACAAATCTTTAAGCATTACCTGATCGAATATATGTTGGGTCACTGGATCTGGTTAGTAAAAATGCCTTTAGTATGGTCCATGTTTTCGAGTTCTAACTGATTGGTTATACCCAGTTACTCGTCATGACGATCATAATGCTATCGAGCCATTTAAAACACTAAAGACAGTCAAAACACATATGCCAGAGAACTTAGTAGATAAGGGAGCAATTCAACCCGACAAACTTGCAAGGAATTTCATAATTCAAAGCTGCAAAAGGCGGAGTTCTTGTTTCGACAAATGAAATAGAAGCGTTACAGTATGAATTACAGTGTAAATAGCGCTCCTATTATACAAATCCATCATCCAGGTTAGAGGCAGTCCTTCAAGCATCCGAGTCTTCCTCGCTGCTTTCATCTTCGGGGACCGCTGGAACCTCTTCTTCTGGATAAGTGATAGAAATGTTAACCATGGAAGCAATCTTGGTGGCGTGGCCTTTGACTTCATCAAAGATGGCGGTTCGTTGATCCTCTGTATACCCTTGAGGGACACCAGAGGCCACGCGCCAAGATTTCGCGTTAGGATAGTGCAGGCGCATAAGGCCTAGTGCCATGCGCGCACCACCTCGTGCAGCGGAGCGTAGGATGAATTCCTTTGATCCCGCAACTTCCATGATGGCACCCGGAAGTTTATAAACTTCCGAGAAATCTATAGTACTTGCGGGAAGGAACTTATTAATCAATTGCATTCCTGCATTTCTGATCGCGTTCCATACTTCTCCAAAAGCTCGGATTTTCTCAATCCGAGAAATGCCTGGAATATTCCCTGTTTTGATGGCAGAAACAAGTTTAGGCCACAAAAGAAAAGGAAGTAGGAGAAAATTGGTAAAAGGAACTAACTTACCAAGAACCTTGTCAATTTCGGTGCCTTCTTTCATGCGCGGGAATAGCATACTTTCAAAATCATGGATAATAGATTTATTTTCCGCCGCTTGCAAAAAAGCCTGGGATTGAGCAATCCCAAGGGCCAGATTACTGGCCTCCAGGTCTTTTTCAACTTTCGTAAGTTCCTTGCGAAGGCTCGAGTTTTCTGCACGGAGCCGAGATACATTGCTAGCATCCTTGGCTATTTTGTTGGCTTTTGCTAAAGCAGCTAGGGGACACAAAAACATTTCGAGCTTATGAAAATTCGGGACAAATGTTATCCGGATAAAAACTGCAGAGAATACATACCTGTTGTTTTAGACAATTGTAGCTGAGATGACGCCAGCTCGTTGCTTCTCAACTCAATCATGGATTGAAGGGTTTTTACTTCTCTACTTTTGAGATTAAGCTTCTTAAAAAATTCCAAGTTTATGGCATCTGCGGAATGCTGAATACGGAAATGAAAGCCAAAATGCTTAAGTATGAACAAGCATATGATAAAACATTAAGAAGAATTCAGATTTTCAACTTAATGCTTGGGGGCTAGAGGTATCACCTCGCTCGTTTCTCGCAAGTCGGCCAAGTTCTCGTTGAATTCTTTGGCATATTCAGTAAAAAGAATCCAAACGTGATGAAGGCCATCTTGTAAGACCTGGCGAGGGTTAAATACAATATCATTGCGAACCACTAATCCACCTTGTGGCCAAGGACGAATTAGAGGGGCATGAGCGAAGAACTTTTTAGCCTCCGGACGAATATATCCGAGATCGTCGAACGGTTCTTCTTTTATCCGGATGTTACTGTCCAAATTGGAGACGGGTTCGTTTCCAGCAGAGGTCCGGAGATTTTCGCCTGTCTGAGCTTCTGTTCTATTCCTCGGGCCCATGGCTGCAGAAGAAGATTCTTCTTTGATAGCAGCCTTATGTTTCTTCAGCTTCTTTGTTTTCAAAGGAGTTGGGGCAAGACTGCAAGAAGAATATCCGAGAGTTAAAAATCTCGAAGAACTGAAGGAGGATGGTAACTAGGAAAAACCCGGTAAAATACCTGGAGGTGGCGACAGGAATTCCATCAACAGTTACCATTTTCTCGAAAGTCACCTGCCTTTTGCGCTTCCGGTTGTTGTAAAACCTAGCATGTATTTCGCTGAGTTCGGCATCGGAAGCAAGATCATTCCCTCCGAGTTCGTTGAACTAGGAAAGAATTCACAACATGATCAAAAGGTGGAGATACAAGTTAATCTGAGGAAAACTCGGAAACGAGGAAAGTACAAATACCTTAGGAACTCAATTTTCCACGTGGTAAATGGCTAGGTTTTCTTCGATTTGGGCGCTGGAGGCAACTAGCTGATGAAGTCGCTTTATAAAATCTTTCTTGGTATAGGCTTTATCTGTTCCCCTCATGCTATCTTCTGGCCCTTGGTATTCGCAAAGAAGCCGGGAACGAAATGAAAGGGGTTGAATGCGACGTCCGAACCAGCATAAAACAGTGTCTTTCCCAGTCAAGGAAGGTTTGGAAGAAGTAAGCTTGGCAATACGGCGCTTTATCTTCATTAAATTTTCCGGCAATGTCTCAACTGCTTCAGCTGTCCAACTCTCTCGAGGAATGGCGGCGGAATTAACGAATGAAGGAACCCCGATTTCCTTTCCAGGGAATGGGATGTCCTGAGGATAAAAGAAGGAACCCAGCCAGGATTTGGTGGGTTCTGGCATTTGTATTCTCGGGTACCAATCCTCTCTATTTTTTCGAAGAATAAAAGATATGGTTCCACAGATAGGGGAAATACCTTCTATGATGTTATGTTTTACTTCAAAACAGTATTGCCAAAAATCTAGACTAGGATTTGTTCCGAGATATCCCTCAAAAAGGGCTTGGAAGCTAGCTAGATAGAGGATGGAATTTGGAGAGAGGTTATGTGGTTGGACGCCGTAATAGTTAAGGATGTCTATGAAGAAGGCGGAAGGCTGTAAACCCATACCTCGCGTAATGTGAGATGTAAGGAGGACACACTCTCCGTTTTTTGGTCTGGGCTCGAGTTCACCATCTGACTTTCGCCATTTGCCTTTAACTATCAATCCCTCTTTTGACATTTGTCGAAGGAGGACGAGGGAAGAGTTACTCGGACTCCAGTTGCCGACAAATTCTGCTTCTCCAGCGGCGGCGAGCTCGTCGCCAAGAAGTTGGATCTTCTCCTCCGCCGTTTCTGGAGCAAACGGCGGGGAGGCTGCGGAGCTCGATCCCGCAACGTCCGCGGCGGCGGAAGGATTTGCGTCACCCGCCGCGGAAGCCGTGGTCTTCTCCGGCTCGTCGCCGGTGTGCTTGGGCGATCCCAGTTGCGGATCTAAATCGCTGATGAGCTCGTTGATGGCGGCGCGGGTCGGCGATGACGGCGAGGAGGCCTATCTTGTGGTGGTGCGTTGTGTTCCGGTGTGCTTGGATGCTAAGAGCGCCTGGGACAAGTGCTTTTCTCTCGAGCTCGTTCGCGTCAATGGCGTGGGCAGTGGGGAGTGAGGAAAGTTTTCGTTGAGGACGAGGACGGCTATTTATAGCCGGAAAACCGTTTAGATGCGTGCCAACGGCTATTTTGACCGTTGGATGTTTGCCGCGTGTCGCTCGCCGGAAAATCCGTGAAATGAAACGACGGAGTAATGATGATTATCTCCTCGTTTCCCGCGCGAATCTGTCAGAGATACGTTTCTGGGTTTATCCGAGTAAATCTCAAACGTCGCTTACGTCAGCATGATTGAGTGCGCTGACGTAGGAAGTTTCTTCTCCGCGAAGGATCGTGAGAGAAAAGCCGGATTTTTAGGATTCCGAGTTTCATGCCACCATCTTTTTCAAATGAAGAATAAGAAGAATCAAGACTGCTGAATCAATATTTCTCGGACAAGGAACATTTGGCGAATAGCGGAGAATCAGAGTTTTGATCCTTCTTGGGGGCTACTGTCGGATATATACCAAATAGGGGTATAGAAGATGGTAGGCCAAGTGCCGGATTACCAGGGTGGCCTAAGTGGTAGTGGGCTTAGGTCCATTAGGCGGCCCAGTAATCCGACGTGCAGAAGCCGGATTCTAGAAGAACCCGGATCACAGCCCATGTGATCTGGCTTGGAGGAGAAGACGGATTCCTTGCTTTCCAAGTTACAAGTTACCGTAGTTTTCTAGGTTTCCTATTCTGTAAGCCCTAATCCGGCTATTATATAAAGCCGGACGGGAGATAGACAAAACAAGGAGAAAACAGAGAAGCTCTACGCCAACTCGCCGAGAAGCTCATCCTCGTCGAGTAGCTTAGATCCAAACCCTCACATTGTAACCCTGTTTACGGGCTTTAGCCCCAATTAGTGAGAAGTGCAGGAGTAGGCACGTCGTACTGTCGCGACATACCGAACCTGGGTAAAATCCTGTGTTCTGTGTTACTACGCTATCCCGTTACCCCACGTCTCTACCATAGTCTCATGGCACCCCCGTCTATGAAAACTACTACGATGTCTCGACAAATCTCCTTGTAGATTTGAGCTTGGAATACTGCATGGAACCGGGTGTCCCTCCCTCGAAATTGAGGTATCAACTCTTGAGACGCGGTCTTCTCCTTTCCGGGAAGAGTCTTCTCGGAAGCCGGAAACCTGGGCTTGTGCTTGGGTTGAGATGGATCAAGAGTTTCCTCAATCTCATCAACTCTAGGAGCCTTCCGTCCCGCCATCTTCTTGGTACGACCTCCCCTAGAGCCACTAGCACCTAAGAATGGAAGTAGGAGGGAAAGCATAAAGGGAAAAAGATGCCGATGGTTTTATGTGCACAAATCAAAGGAATCAAAATCAAGATTAGTATTAAAAACCATCGATGAATAGGGGCACATGAACATGGAACCAATCTAAACCGGCGAATATTGTTTCTACTAATCAAGGTCGAGATTCCTAGGATTTGTACAAGATGAATCTCTACCCTCAACCGCAAGAACACGGAGAAAACATGGAGCTCCTAGTTCATCTCCATCCATCAACTAGATGAGAGAGAGAGAGAGAGAGAGCTACATACCGGATTCCATTGCACGGATTGACGAGGGAAGAAGAAGCACGAAGCCTCCCACGGCGAGGAGAGGGCCTCCTAGCGGTGGAGGGGCTCCTCCCGGCGTCGAAAGACGTGGGGGCAGAGGAGGTTCGAGTGGGGAGCACCTAGGGAGAGTGGGGGAAAGATTGGATCTAATGATCCCTTCCCCCGCCCGGCCATAGTTATCCTCACAAAAACCGCAGCGAGTGGTACTACCGGTGGAAACACCGGAGGTACCGCTCCCTATACTAGCGGTGCAGCGTGGTACTGGCCTGCTGGGCAAAAAAATCCGCACCAGCGGTAGCACCGGTGGTAACGGCGCCACAACAGAGGTACCGGTGCTCCCACCAGAGGTTCCGCTGGGCCCAGTTTCTGCGCGCCGAGAACAAAAAACGAGGGCATCGAGATAGAATTGGGTGTTTTGGGAGAGAAGGCTTGGGATAGGAAAAGTGTAACTATCACATGAGATGCAACAATACACGCAAGTTTGCAAGATGCAACAAAGGAAAGCCAAACTTGCACGACTTTGCCGGGGAGGATAAAGATATGAAGTGAAAGAATCAAAGAAAACCCAAACTCCTCAAAGAGGAGGTTGGTGGTTGTAGCCACCATGTTTGAGTATGTACTTTGGCACCGCGAAGATATATCTTCGGTCCAAACGTACTACTCACAATGAAGCACAATTAATTCACAACATGACTAGATATGCAATGAAGAATTGATTTACGCATAATAAGAGGAGTGTTCACTCATGAGTTGAGTGACGCTCCCCCTATGTACATGCCTACATCCAAACCTAATAGCAAGTATAATAGAGCTACTTATGCAAGGTATCAAGTGAAGTTAGACGAATCAATGGTATTTAGTTCATTCCTCAAAGCTCGAAATCTTGGTTCATCAAGGGCCTTCATGAAGATATTCTTAAGTTGATCCTTGGTTGACACATATGAGAGATCAACATCACACTTCTCAACATGATCCTGAATAAAATGATGACGGATCTCGATGTGCTTCGTCTTGGAATGAAGTACGGGGTTGTAGACGATCTTGGTGGCACTCTCATTGTCACAAAGAAGAGGCACTTTATCAAAAGTGACACCATAATCCTTCAAAGTTTGCCTCATCAAAAGCAATTGAGCACAACAACTTGCCGCGTAGATGTACTCGGTCTCGGTGGTGGAGAGAGTAATGAAATTTTTCTTCTTGAAAGACCAACACACCAAAGAGAGACCAAGGAATTGGCAACCCCCGTATGTGGATTTCCTATTTGTCTTATCTCCCGCATAATCCTCATCCGGATACCAAAGACCAAAATTTGGGGTATGAACTAAATATCAAAAGATTCGTTTAACCGCTTCCAAATGACTTTGCCTCGGAGAGGCTTGAAACCTTGCACATTTACCTACACTATACATGATATCCGGTCTAGATGCACAAAGGTAAAGCAAAGAGCCAATCATGAAGCGGTACGCCTTTTGATCTACCTCTTTACCATTCGGATCAGGTTTCAACTCAAGGTTTGAGGACATGGGAGTCTTCATAGGCTTGACATCATGCATATTGAATCTCATGAGCATGTATTGGGTATACTTGGCTTGTTTCATGAAGGTTCCTTCATGATATTGATTTACTTCAAAGCCAAGGAAATACTCCAATTCTCCCATCATGGACAACTCAAACCTATCGGTCATAAGCTTGCAAAACTCTTCATTGAACTTTGTGTTAGTAGACCCAAAAATGATGTCATCCACATAGAGTTGGCATACGAACAAGTCGCCTCCTACAATGTTAGGAGTATCACAAGATCTAGGCGAGATAATAATGCTAGTAGAGGAAGGCATCACTTTCTTATTAGATTGTTGAGTTTTTCATGAATTTATTTAAGAGACATGAACTCCTTTTCTAGTTTTTCATGACAATCCACAAGTCTCTCATGAGCAATCCCTAGCTCCAACTTTTCATTTTTCATGAGTTTTGGCAAGAGCAAGAGATTGTTCATTATCCTTCCTAAGTTTAGAAACACTAATAGCATAAGAATCTTCTAGACTAGATAGTCTCTCTTCAAGAGAGGCTCTAATGGATTGCTCTTTCTCAAGAGCTTCTACGAGCTCCTTGTCATTGCTACAGTGGCCACCACCATAACTCTCCAAGGTCACGATGATCTCTTCCTTCTCATCTATAAGAGAGTTAGCATCATCAAGTTGCCTCAAAAGGACCTTTACATTTTCCTTGGTTTCACCTTCAAGGCTAGACAAACAAGAGCATAGTTTATTAGACTCCTCATCCTCATCACAAATATTTTCAACACAATCCAATAATGAGGGAGAGATAGTTGCAATAGACTTGGAGGTGGAAGAGATTACCGCGGTGGCTTTTCCCATGAGACATGTAGGTCGGATAGGCGCCTTCTCATTGTGGGATTCAAATGGAGAGACCGACGAAGAGGAAGACGTAGCTAGGGAGACATGGGTGATGTGCGTGTGACACACGTTCGTTGGGAGACCCAATAGGAAAGTTTGAAGAGTACAATAATAAGTTTCCCTCAGAACGAAACCAAGGTTGAATCGACCAGTAAGAGAAATAAATCACTTCCGAAGGTTGATGCAGCTGAGGTGGCAGGGCACACTACCGGTTCAGAAGCAACGTGGAACCTACACAACACAATCAAATCACTTTGCCCCAACGAAGCAGTGAGGTTGTCAATCTCACCGGTTTTGCTGAACACAAAGAGGTTAAACGTACCGTGTGGAAAATAATATTTGTTTGCAGTGGATGAAAGAGAACAATGACAGCAGTAGTAAAACAGTAGCAACATTATGAAAACAGAGATTGCAATGGTTGTATTATTAGTATGAGGAAAATGGACCGGGGTCCATAGTTCACTAGAGGCGTCTCTCCCAAGACAGATAGATAGCATGTGTGGTAAACAAATTATAGATGGGCAATTGAGAGATATAAAGGCTGCGCCGTGGTGCATATGCATGACTTGATGATTTCTATGTGATTCATGCGGGCATTACAACAAGATACATAGACCGTCATCCAACTGCATCTATGACTAATAATCCACCCTCAGAATGTCATCCGAGCAAACCTTGGGTATTAAGTTGCAAGCAACAGATAATCGCAGTAAGCAAAGTATGTAATTTAAACATCGTTGTTTTCTCCCTAATGGCAACAACACATCCTCCATCCGCCACGTTTCTATCACTCGAGCACAGCTTCAAAGGAGCCATGAACCCACTATCGAGCATAAATACTCCCTCTTGGAGTTACTAGCATCTACTTGGACAGAGCATCTACTAACAACAGAGAGCATGCAAGATCATAAATAACATACACATGAAAAGAACATGATAGATTGATAATCAAGAGACATAACATTCAATATTCATCTGATCCCAACAAACACAACATGAGGCATTACAATAAGATCATCTTGATCATGTAGGGCAGCTCACAAGATCTAAACATGAGGCATAAAGAGGAGAGAACAACCATCTAGCTACTGCTATGGACCCGTAGTCCAAGGAAGAACTACTCATGCATCATTCCGGAGGCGGGCATGGTGGTCTAGAGCCCTCCGGTGATGATTCCCCCTCCCAGTAGCGTGCCAGGGAGAGCTCCAGAACCCTCCCAAATTAGGGTTGACGATGATGGCGGCTGCGGATGTTTTTGGTGGAAAAGGCTCGGGTATTTAGGTTTAACCCTTCGAGGAGATTATGTAGGCGAGAGGGCAACATCGGTGGGCGAGCAGGGGGGCACACCACCCCTGGGCGCGGCCAGGGGCGCGCCCACCCATGGTGTGGGGCCCATGTGGCTCCCCTCTGGGTCTCTTCCGGACTACATGTGCACGACAACTTTCTAAGACTTTCGGGCTTTGAATCGTCCAATTCCGAGAATATTTCCAGAACAACTTTTCTGAAACTAAAAACAGCAGAAAACATGAACTGGCTCTATGGCATTTTGTCAATAGGTTAGTCCCAGGAAATCGATAAAAATGGCATAAAGTGTAAAGAAAACATGTAGCATATGTCATGAAAACAACATGGAACATCAGGAATTATGGATACATTTATGATGTATCAGTGCGCCACACCTACGACTTCATCTTCTCCTTAATCTCCAGAGTAGTACGTTTCCAATACGTGCCCTTCTTGAACATATAGAGCCCTTGGGACTCTCCTAGAGAGGTTCTTGTTTTGTGGGGCTTTGGTCTTGTCCTTCCGAACAAGCTTGCCTTCGTTCTCCTCTCTTGGCTCAAAAGGACACTCTTTGACAAAGTGATTTGCACTACCAAAATTGTAGCATGTCCTTGGCCTCCCCCTTCTTCCTATAGTTCTTGTTTCTTGGGGGTCTAGGAGCATCGGCCTTATGAGCTTCTCATATCTTCCAATAGCCATGCATGGCAAGAGCAATGCACCTATGAGCACCCTTGTATGTGTCCCCATAGTCCTCTTCATCATCATCAGGTTCCTCAACTTCTTCAACTCGAGCAACCTCCTTCGACTTCAAAGCTAGGTTGGGTGTTTTTCCCAAACCTCTTGAGCGAGCAAGGGCACCATCGACACTCTTGTGAGATAGAGATATAGCAATGAACTCACTAAGAACATCAATGGAGTTGAGAGAGTTGTAGTCCGCCCTCGTATGAATGCTTGTTGCGAGGTTCTTCTCAAAAGGAGTAATTGCCTTGATAAACTTCCTCTTTATCCACTCATTGGTGATCTCCTGTTTTCCGAAATCCCTCAGTTGATTTACGAGGGTGACGGTTCTTCTATAGAGCTCTTCCGGAGTCTCATCCTCTTGCATGACGAAGTTCTCGGCCTTGTAAAGGGCAACATCATACTTGGAAGATTGGATGTTGTCATTCCCTTGGAACAAAGTTTCAAGGCTATCCCCAGCTTCCTTGGCGGTCTTGCATCCGCGGATGTGAGTGGGGTGCTCCCTAGGAAGAGCCTTTTGGACGATGTTGAGGGCAGTCTTGTTGAGTTGGGACTCAATGTCCTCCCTTGGAGTCAAGTTTCTTGCGTCGTGAGGATGAAACCCATGAACCACACTTCTCCACAAGGCGAGGCATTAGCCAAAAATGTGAGACTCCATTTCAAACTTCCAAGAAGAAAATTCATTAGTGTTAAGCATGGGAGGAAGTCCAACATTTAAAATGTGTGGCATTGAAACAATGTGATGGATAGAGTCATAGTTGGGAGGTGGTGGAACTCTTGAGTTAGACCCCAAACCATTAGCCGTTTGAGACATGGAACCTTCGAAACTCTCCTCGCCCTTAGCCTTTTTTTATCGGCCTTAGCCTTGGCTTTCTCCTTCGCTTTGGCAATGTTAGCCTCCATTTAGGCAATGTCCGGAATGGAATCATCATCCGAGCTAACATCATCGGCGACAAGGGGAAGTTCCTCGGGCCCCTAATGTTTACCCATCATGACCTCCAACATCTTGTTTATGCTAGAAACCTCTGAACCAACACTAGAGCTAACCTTATTCAATTTGTCTTAGATGGTTCCAATAGTTTCTTGTAGGTTAGCTGTAGTGTCGGTCATCTTGGCAATTTCTGCACTAGAAGAATCGGTATCACTTTCATTGACCATTATACTCTTAGGCGGTTAAGCCTTTAGTAAGAGTTGAGGCTCTGATACAAATTGTAAGTGCAATATGGTTAACTAGAGGGGGGTGAATAGGTGACTACCAATTTTTACCTTTTTCCTTTTCAGTTTGGGTTAAACAAGTAAACACAAGGTTATCTATATGTGCAACTAGGTGGACAACCTAAGTGATACAATACAAAGCATGCAACGGAAGCAATATGAAAGGTAACAAAATAAACCACAAGTGTAAACATGGAGACAAGGATATGTTTCCCGTAATTCCTTCCCAAGGGAAGTACGTCTACGCTGGAGAGGTGGGGAGCCACCTAGGCGCTCCTTAATAGCATGGATGTGCAAACCTTATTCTCCTTGAGCTTTTCCGGTGATGGAGATTCTCGTTTCCACTATGAAGTCGACTTAAAGACGTTGACCAAACCTTTACACAAGGTTGAGGCTACTCCACAAGAGTGATGGAGGATCTCAATAATCCAAAGCTTCTTGCAACAAGGTGGAAGCTCCAAGAACAAGTTCTACTAGGGTTTCTAGGCCCCAAATAGATTTCTAGATCTATTAGGATGTGGTGGATGGATTTGCATTTTTTTTTGGTAGAATCACGGATCTAAGTCTCCTCTACCTCTACACAAAATATTTGAGTGATTTGGGTGGTTGGGGAGGGAGATCTAAGTAGTTGAAGCTCGCATTAATGGCAAGGAGACAGAGTGTGAAGCTTGAGCCTTTGGGAAGAAGGGGAAGAGCATTAAATACCCCTTCCCAAATCTAGTCGTTGGCCATTTTCCCGCAGGAGCGGTAGTACCGGTGTTACCATCGGTACTACCGGTGAAGCCACTTATCCTGAGCCCGAACAACTCTCTCCTTCGCAACTGGTTCTGCAGTACCGGAGGTACCCGGTGCAAACACCAGA
Organism: Alopecurus myosuroides; assembly: GCA_028641055.1. NCBI lineage: Eukaryota > Viridiplantae > Streptophyta > Magnoliopsida > Poales > Poaceae > Alopecurus > Alopecurus myosuroides. Next base: position 96,981,308 of record CM054062.1, read on the forward strand.
GGTTCCACCCACCGGTACTACCGGTGACCTCCGCCGCTGCCTCCGCTAGGTGCCAACCGAACGCCTGTTTGGCGGTACCACCACAGATGGTGAACTGCCCCCTGGAGGCCTGGGGAAGTGCCGGATGTACCGGTGGCACCAGCGGGGGTTCCGCCCACCGGTACTACCGGTGGCCTCCACTAGGTGCCAACCGAACGAAGATTTGGCGAAGGTACCACCACTGGAGACCCTGTGCCTGGAGCAGTGCTGGGCCGCGTCGGGGGGGGGGGTGGAACTACCGGTGCTTTCACCGGTACCTCCGCCACCTGGGAAACCACTTTCCAGATTTGAACTTTTGAGCCCTCCGCTGATGGAAAAACGACGTGATGCCCTTATGGATATTTTAGGGAATATGGAGCACCACGCGAGAGTTGCAAACGGACCCTACATATGCTACAACAAAGATTAATCCTCTAATTGTGTTGTCATTAATTATCAAAATGGAATTTGATTTTTCAGTTTTCCACAAAGAAGGTTGGTGTTCGAGTCCACATTGATTTGAATCTTTAAGCATGTCCTAGTGAAGGGAGTAGTTTGGTTTAACGGGGTGAAGCAAGTGTCTACCCGGAGGCGGAAGTGTATGACACAATGATGAGCCAACCTCCTTTGACACAACCCTTGAGCCCTATTGCAATAACGATTATCGTGATGACTACGATGATGATGATGGGGGCCATGATAAGCCCGGGATGGTGGCGGTCATGAGCCCGAGGCCCGTGCCAAGGTCGTTCTTGAAGAGACCGAGGGCGATCCAAGGGAACATTCCTTCCGTAACCATAATATTGGAGATATGGAAGCAAATTATTTTGAAGAGGACATAGACCATGACATCCCATACTCCTGAGCACATACAATGGAATCGGAACACGAAGGCCCAGAAGAGGAACTTGATGAGGATGGTTTGACAGCTAAGGAAGCAAAAGCCTTTATGTATGTATTTGGCCGGGATCACCATAAATCATTGTTTCGTGATCTAAGCCTTGCGAGTAAGGCTATTTTTGATGGTGGTACCACTAAGAATCTTGGGCCAAGGTCTTATTCTAAGAAAGAAACCGAGCTACACAATCATGGGGTCGGTACAACAACCATCCTTTCATGCATGGAAGAACTAAAACAATGGGTAAAAGACTACTCACTGAAGCATCATCGAGAATTCAGTGTTAAGTACTCGGACAAGAACCTCCGTTACCAAGTGGTATGTGACCAGGATCATTGTCCATGGACTATCCATGCAAGGCCTATCAAGAAGGGCGGACCTACAAAAATAACATGGTGTAAGCTTACAAGATGTTGTCTCATGCACCGATGTGCCCCGAAGGATATCGACCTGGCCAATTGTAAGAATTATCATCGCGAATTGAGATCTGAGTTCATCGGGCACAAAATAAGCTCAACGGTCAAGATCCTACAAACATTTTCAATTAAAGTCGTTATCAAGTATGTGTTGGACCTATACGGCTATACGGTGAAGTACGGTAAGGCATGGAAGGCCAAGCAAGCCGCACTCAGGATGTTGTATGGACACTGGGAAGAGACGTACAACCGCATAGCCATGTTGTTGGAAGGGATGGCCGCAGAAAACCCACATATGATCTATGTGGTTGAGCCTTTTGGCTGGGAAACAATGATGCACAAAGGTAAAACTATACGGGTATTTGGACGTGCATTCTGGGCGTTTGGTCCTTGCATAAAGGCTTTCAAGCACCTTAGACCCGTTTTGTCCATGGATGGGCCATTTCTGACCAGCTGTTACAAGGGCACAATCATGGCGGTGGTAAAGCATGACGGTGGTGACCAGTTGCTACCTTTAGCATTCGCACTTGTGTCCGCGAAGAACATTGATAACTGGGAGTGGTTCCTTGGTTATCTTTAGGAAATATCCCCGTAAGAAAAAATTCCATAGGATTCAAATCCTACAAAATTCCTTAGCAAATCCTGTGAATCAAAGGAGGCCTCAACCAATAAAATTAGGGAAAAAGTGGGGCAATACCTTTAGAAATCCTTGGGGAACCAAATCCCTAACAAATGGCCTCCGATCTTTCCAAAAGATGATGGATTTGGGGGAGAAGAGGGGTGGGACGGTGGGGTGGTTTCTCTTCTTCTTCAAGAACAAAGAGACGAGAGGGGAAAAGAAGGGAGGTCGGGAGGGGGGCGTGCGCCCGTGTTAAGTTCATAGGCATAACGCTCCTGACGAAGGCGTTAAGGTGTGTAACGCCCCCGGGCAGGGCGTTAAGGAGTATAATGCCTTCGTCCGGGGCGTCATGCTACGTGGAAGTCTACGTCCACGGTGGCACGGTGGCATGGTAAATAGCGCCTCAGCTCCTCGCATTATGCTATAGTGTATAACGCCTCATAGGTGGGCGTTACGAAATAGGATTATTTAAAAAAAAAATTGGCTAGGGGGTTATAGTGCGCCAAAATTATGTATGTAAAATTTCACTCCGGAGGACGTTGGTTTCTTTAGGGTGTGTTTGGTAGCCTAGGTCTCTCCAACATGGGTTTCACAAGTGGGCCAAGATGAGCTCGTACGTGTTGGACTGAGATTTTGCTGTGTGTTTGGTAGATTGTTTGTGTTGAGCCAGGCTGACATGAGATATTGTTTGTTAGGTTGGATGTGTCGAGCCCTGCTAGAACTAGAGTCCAAAAAATAAAATTACGAACAGGTCCAGAATTTTACAAAACAAGTCCCCGAGAAGAAATAAAAAAACTCACTCGGGTCCTCCAACCACCATCCGAGCAGCGTGTGTGGGGAGAAGCTCTCCGGTGGCAGCCTCATGGCCATCCAAGGCCAGGCGACGAAGAGGCATAGGGGGCGGCGACGATGGGCCGCGACGCGGGCCCTGGGTGCGGCGGCGATGACCCGTGTCTTCATGAGCGATCCTTCATGTGTGCGGGGTGCCATGAGCTCTGTGGACGGCGGCGACCGACGGGGAAGCACGGTGGTGCTGGACGGCGGTGAGGGGCGATGCAGGACCAACGGTGCGGGCAGAGGAGCGGGACTGGTGGTGCCACGGTGACGGGCACTTCGCTGGAAAGAGAAGGGGACGGGGGGAAATAAGGCTGGATTCGCGAGGGGGCTGAGCGTGTGACGCTCGAAGGGGGCTACACTCGGTGGGACGGAGGGGACGACCTCAGCCAGGCTGTGTGAAGCTCGCGTGTGACTTCTCTCTCCGTCTCTCGGGGCTGGTTGATAGCCCTTTTCTGTGCAAGGTGGTCATGGATGAGAAGCTCGGACCGGCCTACCAAACAGCTAGAAGCCGTATGAGGTGGGAGTTTCTCGGTCCACCCAACCTACCAAACACGCCCTTAATCTCCTGACCCTTGTCTTCTTTCCTCCTTGACCCGGTCGTGTGGTCAGTGCTGTGGAGAAGCAGCAGAGGGATCCAATGTCCCAACCCGATTTTGGTTCTGTGTCGAGCAAGGCAAAGCGAGGACGAGATGGGTCGTGTGATCGTGTCGTCTGACAAATTGATTCTTTCTTGGCTGTGGTCATCTCCACCCTCACAGCCAGAATGCCAGTCCACCCTGCTGCTGCTACGTAGCTACAGTAGTACCAATAAAAAAGGCAAGCAGGATGGCTCTCGTTTCCGTCTATAAATTCAAACGTGTTCCATCCAAAAAAATAAAAAAACGCTCCTACCAGTGTATCTTGATTATGGATACTTTTGTTTGGGAAAATCAAATTGTATTACTATGAGATGAGATGTGTCCCTTGGTGATTGGTGTTGTCCTAGGTTCTGATATATATTTAGGCTGCTGCTATCCCAACAGAACAAGGGCACGATAGGAGGAGCCCTTGCCAAAAGAGATTTCCGAGCGTCTCTATTGATCCGGAGAAGAGCCAATGGGGACGTTCGTCATGGATGTCGACTTCGAGGACGACAAGATCGTGACTACCGTCACCTCCTCCGGCGCAGCCGTCAAGCGCTGGCTCCGGGACATCCGCTACCTCTACCGCTGGGTCTACCACAAGCTCATCGTCGGGCTGGACGTGGAGTGGCGCCCCAGCTACAGCCCCCCGGAGAACCGCGTGGCGCTCCTGCAGCTCTGCGTCGGCCGCCGCTGCCTCATCTTCCAGCTCCTCCACGCCGACTTCGTCCCGCGGCTCCTGGAGCGCTTCCTCGCCGACCCCAACTACCGTTTCGTCGGCGTCGGCGTGCAGGAGGACGCCGTCCGCCTCAGCCGCGACCACGGCCTCCAGGTGGCCAACACGGTGGACCTGCGCGATCTCGCGGCCAACGGGATGCGCAGGCCGGAGCTCCGCCAGGCCGGGCTCAAGGGCGTGGCGCGCGCCGTCATGGGGGCCAACGTCGACAAGCCAAAACATGTGACCATGGGCAAGTGGGACGCCCAAAGCCTCTCCTACCAGCAGATCGAGTACGCCTGCATCGACGCATTCGTCTCCTTCGAGGTCGGCCGGAAGCTGCTCACCGGCGACTACTAGATTAGATCAATCTCTCTGTGGTCGCTGATTCCGTTGCATTAGATTTGGCGACAAATCCTCTCTTTTTTAGATGCTACTAGTATGAACCTACTATGTCAGAGTCGTTGCATCAGGATCTAATTGTGTTTGAAACCTTGTTACTTGATGATTTAGCCCGTGCGTACTAGTTAATTCTCTCGCCCTTGTTTCTTGGTTTGCAGCACTATTTAATTCTCCCGGTCTCGTTTCTTAGTTTTCCTCACCAAGGGGCTAATCCAACTTGGGAGGTCACTCCGATAATACGTGATGCTTGCACGCGATATCAAGTCACATGGATATAATTTGGTTTGCTTTCTGTTTTATTCCTACTAGATGTATGATGTATATGCAGGAAAACTAAATTTTAATTTCTGTTTGATGTTTCAAAAACGGTTTAATGTTTGCAATTAGGTTAATATTATGCGAAGCAATTTGTGGATTGTGATATGTTCAATGACTGTGGGTGCTATTGCATTAGTCATGTGCATATGTGGATCTGTTTCTGAACTGTGGTGCAGTTCAGTTTTGTAAGTTGCATATGCTGGTTTTTTTTAGGTCGCGTGGGTTCCATCTTTTTTTCACACTAGTTGCAACAAATGGAATTCATTGTAGGGGTGTTTTGTGGTACCCCCAAGTCAATAATGACCGTTTATTTCCGTCCATCTTGTGGCCAAAACGAATTCATACACTTTTTTTTTTGTTGTTGCATGCATGTTGTTTCAAAATGTTGCAGTATTACTCAGTGTTTATGTTAGCCTCGCGCATGAAGTGTTGCCATGGTTCCTTAATTGCAACAATAAAACACAACTATGTGAGATTTGAATCACAGAAGTCAATGGCTCTGTCAATTTTGAGCGACCCGTACATACACGGTTTCTTATATTTGTATAAAATATGTAGATAAATTTGTTGCAAGTTCGTTGCGATTGTAAGAAACACATGGTCCAGATGGATCTGGTTTTGGACTTCCAGCCGAGAAGAAATAATGTTTCCGGCCGTATCTGAGACAAATCCCTGACACCAAGATATAGATTTTAAGACAACAATCAACTATGTCTGTAAAGTAAGTTCCACAACCACAATAGGTTTGGACTAACATTGGCATCCTTCTCAACTGCATAAAGTGGTTCTGATGCTACTGGCATCCGTTGCTCATATGCCAGTAAACAGAACTTCAAACTGAAACAAGAAGCTAAACCCAAAGCCATAGACAGACCCGTAAAACATCAGAGGTAATGATTGCGGAAATGAGTACGTTTCCTTGCACAAGGTCTTCCACCTGGAGGTACCATTGCTTTTCCATTCAGCCATATAGGTGAAGCAGGAATGTTTGATGTTGCGCTGAACAGAATGTTGTGGTGATGGTAGTTCCTCTGCAACCGGAGAGAGAGTGTGGGTTACTGAAACATGAAATTGAGGCACACCGCACACAAGCCTCAAGTAAGCGCAGGAGTAAATTACATTTCATGCAAAAAACATATGGATCATGGACAAATTAACTACAAGGCATTCTGCAATCACCCAATCTTCAAAAAACTGAGAAACAAAGAATGATGCTTCAAGTGTAAGGTAATGCAGGCAGCAAGGATCATCTCCAAAAAGGGACACATGAATGCCTGGTAGAGATGATCCCATGAACTATATTACAACTCGACGCTACGGGCATAACAAGGCTAACCTTTGTTTCAGCACTTCTACTTCTCTGCCTGCAGATTATGTGGTGCAGTATCACATGCCATATACTGGCCTTTATGTTCTCTCCATCGTTACAGAGCTCACAGATTCTGTAAGTCGTGTTTCCACTAAAATTGTGGGCTATGATGTCGCTGTCCGACACCCAGCTGATCCTTCAAGATCACTAGTTTTCATCCTGTTCATCTATGACTTGCTGAAACGACGTTCGAAGGCAGAGAGAGAACCACACTCTATCACATCTACACATATTTTCATTCCAACCTCAGTCTTCCTGAATGTGGTCACCAACTTAAAAATGATGACAATCAGCGCTCTTTTCAGACGTTCATTTCGATATATTTACTTCCCACTTGGCATCAATAGGTTAAAACCAAAGGCCACACAATCAGGAACTCAAGATTACGCATCAAAAATGAATTAAATGTAGTTTGTGGGCAGAAACTGTGCCCACACCACAAGATTGACAGTGCCATTTCCTGTACTAGTAATTCACACCAAGAAACCACTATGGTAAATTTCTCACATGCTACGATTTTGAGCCCTTTGCAGATCCAATGCATCACATTCATGTTCTTGTTGGAAAACTAATACTCTTGCAATCCTATGTAATTTTCCGGCATACACTGGTATCGGCATTCTTCACCAGTAATCCCCACATGAACAATGGCCACCTCTAAAGTGATGGAAACGCGTCGTATCCCTCAGGATGATTTCTCGATCCTCAATCTTGGAGATGAGCTTCGCAGCATTGTGACAATCTCCACAAATCCTGAGATTCTTGAAAATCCTCAAGGTTACCCCGGGAGCAGTACTAATCAGGCCGAAAGCAATAGCGAGCTTCTCACTGTGCCTCATTAGCATTTGCGCCTTCAGACTCTCGTCTACGTCATGCAGCGCAAAATCAAGATTCGGAACATAACCCATCGCCTTCATCCGCCTCTCTAACCGCTCCAGCTTTCCATGAATCAAATGAAGCTGAGGATGTAATCTGTCATTCGATCTGAACTCATGAGTTACACCCTTTATCTCAACCCAGCTATACCCGGGTGTTTTGACCACCGCATTGTCCTTCATCCACCTCCTTACTCTAGAGACGTCGGCCCACTGATTTTGTGCAGCATAAATATTTGCCAACTGTACATAGGCGCCTGCGCCCTGCGGGTTCTGTTCGATTAGCTTTCCAGCAGCAAACTCGGCAAATTCCAGGTTCTTATAAACCCTACAAGCAGCCAACAGAGTGCCATAGGCAGAAAGATGTGGCTCGAAAGGCATAGAGCGAATCAAGTTTACTGATCTTGCAAGCAAACCAGCTCGGCAGAGAAGATCCACCATGCAAGAGTAATGGTCAACCCGGGGCTTAATTCCATAGACTTCCTGCATAGTCTCAAAGCACCGTATCCCAAAATCGCACGAGCCAGTGTGGATACAAGCTGTCAATACTGCCACGAAAGTAATCCAGTTGGGCTCAACTCCTTTATCCTTCATCTTTTCGAACAATTTGATAGCTTCCCGTCCATCCCCGTGCTGAGCATAGCCAGAAATCATAGCATTCCATGCAACTACATCCCTGGTGCGCATCTCACTGAACAGCTTGCAAGCAGCCTCCAAGTCCCCACACTTGCAGTACATGCTGACAAGAGACGTGCCCACGGTGACTCTCCTATTCAAGGGCAACTTGATGCACCACTGATGTATCTGCGTCCCGAATCCTAGTGCAGACAAGTTGCTGCATCCAAGGAGCACACTGCTTAGCGTCGACTCGTTTGGCCGGACATTGGCGTCCCTAACCACCGTCTTGAAGACCCTCAGGGCATCCTCCGCGCGTGCGTTCTTCACATAGCCAGCAACCACAGCATTCCACGAGACCAAGTTCCTGACTGGCATGGCGTGAAAGAACTCCATGGCCTTCTCCACGCTGCCAGCATCCATGTACCCTGACACCATCGCGGTCCAGAGAACCGTGTCGCCCTTCTCCGGTGCGTCCCTGAAGCACTCTTCTGCCATGCCCATATCTCCGGCGGAAGCAAACCCGGAGACCATGGCATTCCACGAGACGGAGTTCCTCACGGGCATGGCCAGGAACACGGCCCTGGCCTCCTCCACGGCACCGTTCCTCGACAGCCCGGACACCATGGTGTTCCAGGAAGCGACGTCCCTGGCCGGCATCGCCGAGAAGAGCTCCCGGGCGCCGGCCACGTCGCCGCGGACGAAGTGGCAGGAGAGAAGCGTGTTGTAGGAGACGGCGTCGGGCTCCGGTATTCTGTCGAACAGGTGGCGTGCATCGGCGAGGCGCTGACCGGGCGACCTCGCATACCCGGCGAGGAGGCGGTTGTAATCGGCCGTCGTCTTACGGGGAGTGTGCGTGGGCGTGGACGCGGAAGCCTCCGCCGCGGCACGCCGGACGGCTGGCGTGGTGAATGCGCGGGTACCGACGAGAGGCAGACGAAGATGGCGTACGATATTTGCTTTGCACCCGGACTGGCATAGTGGCATGGGGAAACGGCCGGCGCGCCTAGGAAAGTGGGAAGGAGAGTAGAGCGCGGCGCGATTGCTGGACCGCTGCTCTGTTTCGGAAGCGCTTCCCTGCTTCTCCAAACAAGATGATGGTATGTTTGATTGCTAAATTTCTGGTAGCCTTCAACCAGCAGCACTGCAATAGCAAATAAGTACTCCCTCCCTATCGAAACGTAAAATGTTTTAACCTTTTCTAGATAACACGATATGCATGAATCTACAAACTAAAACGTCTCTAGATACTCCCTATGTCCACTTTTATAAGGCACACTTCTTGCTATTGAAATGCTAATAAGTGTACCTTATAAAAGTGGACGGAGGGAGTACATCTTTTTTAGAAAAGGCTAAAATATCTTACATTTTGATTCGGAGGGAGTACATATTAACTGAGATTTGTCTAAAAAAAAGACTCAGGTTAGAATCGGATACAAACAAACGTTCTCTACTTGAATCATCGGATTTAGACTACTTGAATCATCGGATTTAGACTACTTGAATCATCGGATTTAGAAAGAAACACGCCACAGATTCAACGATAACAGAAATAACATCCATCAAGAGCACAGATTGTTCCTGACATCGAAAACCTCAACCGAACTAGTATATGGCTACAGATTATCAAGTACCCGTGCAGACATAACAACAGCCACAGAAATAACGTCCATCAAAAGCCACAGATATGAAAGTAGTTCAGTCGTTTTATTTTTTATTGAGTACAAGTCAAGTAGAGCAAATCGTGCCTTGTGCTTCAGTGAAGAAAGCATCAAGCTCTTGCTCCTACCCTGCTTCACATCACAGAAGGAGAAGCGTCAGTCATTGTATATATCAACAGTTAAATAAAGAAGTACCACAGAATTTCATTCTCGTGCTAATTTCCTCATAAACAATTGAATATTATATGCATATGCTTACAAGTGGCAAACAAACATATCTACAGTTTGTGTACAACTTAAACTTTTAGAGTAGAAGAAAAATGCCCGGGTAAATGCAAAATACTTGAAGGAACTCCTAAGACAAATATGCGCGATGCATTGGGGACAAGCATTGTCGTCTAACAGTTGCATCATGATAAGAGTTGCAACATCACACATATAATGCAATATACTAGTAGCAGTAGTAAAAAAAGAACCATCTGCTAAACATGTTTTGCATATAATATATCAGTTGCAGGAACCAAAAACGGTTGCTTCAGTCGGTTCTTGCGTAATGCTAGACAATTCAGGAATGATATGAGGGAGATACATCACCATGCCTTCAGAATCACACACATAATTCGCAGACACAATATTAATCATGGAAACCACTGTAAAGCATTAATCTAATAGGCTGGGCGTCTTAAATGAAACAAAACGAAGATAAATTTGATTGCACAAGCCAAGCAAACACTCCACCACATATGACCATCATCTTCAAAACACACCTTAACTTGTTCCAGCGTGATGCATTGATCACCTCTTCCGTTTCTGCACCTTCCACTGCTTCAGGATGTGCTCCACGACTTCCCCCATGCTGGCCTTTTTGTTCTCTTTGTTGTTCCACAGCTCAGAGACCACGTAGCTGCCACTGGCGTTGTACTCATTGAGTTCCAGCAGCGCTGTGCTCACAGCCTGGCACACCCCTTCTCCGAGCTGCTCCTTCAAGTCCACCAGCTTTTTGTCGCCTTCATCAATAATTTGCTGGAGACACGTCACATTGTGTTAGTTTCGACAATGCATTATGCACCTGTCAGCAAGTGTCTAGTACAGTTCAGAAGATTCACTCCATTGAGCCTACCTTGACCGTTTCACCTGTGGTCACCATCTTGAAAGGATGCCAATTAGCGTCCCTAAGATTATCTTGCCACAAGGAGCAGAATTCAAGAGCTTTTGTCTCGGCCTCTTCGCCATATCTTTCCTGGCAAGCTGTATAAAACGGCTTCTCATCCAATTCACCCATCCTCTTGATCCCAATGATGCTCCGCGGGTTTAACAAATCAGACAAGCCCTACAAAACACGAGTCAAATGATTCAATAACATAATATGCAAACAAATACATTTGGCAATTGCATCATTGTATCTTTTTCTCACATCTGAGGAAAACATATAACGGAAAATATTATTGTCCCATTAACTAGTAACTGTAGGAAAAACAAGAACAAGAATTCCAGTCAATGCTTAGCACCTGCTAAAAACCTCTGGCATTTAGTCAACAGATGTGAATCCAACCAGGAAAGGCTGCTGGTTGTTGGCATATAACAATTAATTCAAAGGAGAAGGAGGGTTTTTACAAAGATGTTTCACATTCCCAAAAGCTCAAGTCTCACGACATAAAACATTTAGAAGTTGGAAAAAATTCTAATCTAAATAAGGTATAATTGTGCAGAACTTGTATAAAACTAGTACACTACGTTACCTTGATCAGCTCTTTCCTTGCATCTTGCAGTTCATCATTGGTCATCCTCTCTTTGATGATCAGAGCTTGATTTAGCTCTTCCAAGTGTTCCATGGCATCCATTCTTTCATCTAGTTCCTTGGTCAGCTCTTCAGTACGTTTCTTCACATCAACACCCTCTCCCTCCATGTGTTTCACCACCTCCAGTTTGCCTCTAAGTTGTTCTATATCCAGCTCAAGCTTTTGCTTCTTATCCAGCTGCTCCTCTAACTTCAGGATTTTGTTCAAAGCAGCCTCCTTCTCTTTCTGGAAGGTATTTGACATGTCAGAGTAAATTCTAGATTATAGAATTCAAAAGACACTTGAATGAAATCAGTAATTGGAGGGTAGGAGTGCATACCTTATGTTTCTCAACAAGAATTCGCACACCTTCATTGGCTTTCTCCTGCTCAATTCTGGCCATGTGAAGGGAATCATTTTGACCTTCGTTCTGTAGAGAAGCAGTAAGACAATTAGTCAGCAAGATTTCTGTGAAAAAAATATCTTGACATGCATGCTACAAAGAATAATATCAATAGATAGATAAACAGAGACAAATTACCCAGAAACATTGCATTCCTTGATTCCTACGCCCTAGAAAGAGTACTATTGCTATTCACAAAGACTGAATTCTGATACAGATGATGCACTATACTCTTTAATATTGAAGGCCATTGAAGTCTCTGTTACTGTCCCATAATCTGGATAGTTCAGATTTGCATATGTTCTAGACCTCAAACATGTGTTGTGGTCTCGTAGTGCACAGTAGTTTAATGTGTTACTGTACAGTTTTATAAATTTTGTAGTGTATGGATTTGTGCTGTGTGTATGATTTTGATGCTGCACCAGGAAAGTAGCAACTCTGAATAACGAAGTGCTCATGATAGTTATAAAAGAGAATCTTGAAATAGAATGACAGTGACACACGCATTGGTCTTGGATATGTTAGCTTCTTATGATCTTTTGAATTTGCACGGATGCAAAGGAGGGTATTAGCTCTTAAAGTATTGTTGCTTTCACTGCCAAGCATAACTCCCCTGTTGTTGTTCAAATTGTAGGATGGTTCACTTTATTGGGGGCAATATTAAGTCATCAATACAAATTAGTAATTACTTTCAAACTCAAATATTAAATTCTCATTCCATTGGTAGTTCTTGGATAGCAAGATGCACTTTTTCAGTCCTAACTCCAAACCAAATAAGGGAGGCATTTTTTCAGCCGGTCAGTACAGTATATTTTCATTATCTTAATGCTGTGGAAATCTAGATTGTAAGTTAGAAAATTCTACCCTATTTGAGGTGTTAGGGTTGAAGCTTGAATCTTCCAAGTGCAAACATATTGGTTCAATACAAAGCAAAAGTAGACGGAAATAACTAGTCTCCGACATTTGATCCTTTTTGCAAGACATGCAACAGTTAACCATAAAAATAAATATACAGTGTGGTAGAAAATCAGTTATATTTTGATCGTGGATTCACTAATTTGGTATAATATGGCAGTACTTTCATTTTACACATCAGATAAAACTCTCAGGGAAACCTTGAGCCTCTTGGTGAGCTGGTTGAAGGCTTGTGATACTAGCAAAGAAATGTTTAAATTGTAACCATTACCTCTTTCCATTTGGGATACTGAATATTGTGGAATTCTTATACTGCAATAGATAATAATGGACAAAATATCAAAGGGGCTCATAGAATACACCACAGAAGAAAGTGGAGGTGCTGCTCTGAAAGCAACGAATGGAGAGATAGCTGCCAAAAGTCAGTTTGCTGATAACCTTTCCATGACATCGATCTATCTCTTAAACTTACATATAGTTCTACGTGCAGATAATAAAGAGTAACAGAAAAAAAAGGATGGTAGATTCATACCTTTTTCCTCTCATTCTCCAGCTTTCTTCTTTCCATTTCAGTTTGAGCAACTCTTTCACTTAGTTGCTTGGATCTCCTTTTGATGGCATTCTCTTTCTCATCCAACTGCTTTCTCAGCTGATCAGTCTCTTGAAAAATTTTCCGCGAATGTTCACGGGCTGCAGATTGCATAACTCGCATTTCTGCATAGAAGAAAAAATTAGACATAAAACAGTAGACATGATGCCAACAATGCAAAAGAGCGTAGGACATATGACTTCTTCATTAGTGCAGTTCCATGATTGGTACCTTCATTGTAGCGTTGGTCCAGTGAATCCCTGTCTTGCATGGCACTTTGAAGAGCAAGGTTTATCTGATTACACTTGCACTCAAGTTCCTGTAAATACTGGCTCTTAGCACTAATCTGGTTTGTCAAGCTAGTTATGAGACTCTCGGTCTTCCGGGACAGCTCAAGTTGCAGTTCAGACACTGTCTTCAGCTCACCATTTTCTGACAAGAACCTACCAACTGGATCATCTGAACTGTAATCTTCTTCTTTTGCCAGCCAACCAAAAATATAATTTCCCCGTCTACTTGCCTCATTCCAGTCCATTTTACCCAAGTGATGTGATTTATAGTAGTTATGGAATGCCAATGCATCCTTAAATCCAATCCAATCCTTCTCAAAGCGGAGGACCACAAATCCAGTGTACCCATTGGAAGAATGCACAGCATCACACCGCAAGGGTTTGAAATGATCTAGCTTCTGCATCACAATGGCTCCATCTTTTTCTGTTTGCTCTGCTGGAACATTGGCAAGTATGCCCATCCAGGGCCAAACAAACAGCTCTTGATCTTGCACAGGCTTAGGAGGATTAATCAGTGCTTCGGCCTGTCGCACTGGCAATGAGCCTGCTGCATCAGCATGGTCGGTCTTGAGAAGACTGCCCAGGGCCTGGTGTTTCGCCTTCACCTTGGCAGCACGGTTGGATGCACCCACCCCGATGGCATGCTGAAGTAGCTCATTGTAACGGTAGTCCTGCTTCTTCTTCCCAGGGCAGAACGGGCATCTAAACCTGTCGGTGCCAAGTCTAGCCACAAACCTGCCAGACTTGAGATCTATGTACACCTTCTCAGCATAGTCATCAATATCTGTATCACTTAGGTCTGATGACTCATCGGAACTGCAGTCCATGGCCGACCTGAAAATAAGGAATTTTCAGATAGAAACATGACAAAAACATGACTAGAATAATACACAGCAAGGCATATGGTATAGGTTTGTGCATGAACAAACTAGTCAAGAAACACAGGAAGCAGCTTATAAAAATAATAAATCCAAGATCAGCACACAAAATGACTGGTATATGTATGTAAGCACAATATTAGTTGTGCATCAACAGACTAGTCAAGAAACCCATGAAGCAGCTTATATAAATAATAAATCCAAGATCAGCACACAAAATAACTGGTATACATACATATATGTAAGCACAATATTAGTTCCTTGCTTGCATATGACATATCAACCCAAGAAGTCTCGGTTAAATTACAGTGTAATAGGATCAGAAAGGGCCTTATAACCGCTGATTCACAAACTACTTACTTCTTTTGCAGGACAATTTACAACCTCTTGTAAAGCATCATGTTTTAAGCAAAGCAACTAACTGGATAGACAGTCCAGATCACCTCCCACGCCCTACTTCTCTTGGATCGCACACTGTTAGGATCCAAGCAGATCCAGCCCTGAATGGCCCAAGCCCATCTGACAAACTGGATAGACAGTCCAGATTGCTGGGCCGGAAACAAGTACTACTACGCTAGATGTTAGTTCTGCTTTTGTACAGCAGATCCAGCCGTGAATGGCCCAAGGCCATCCGACTCTAGCCCATCCGGCCCGGATCTGGCGTGAGTGCTGCAGGATATCCCTACTTGGATCACACACACTCGCACGCACATACATTTGCAGCGGATCTATCGTGCCTGCCTAGGTAGCAAGAACACAAAAGAAATGATTGCAGAGAGGGAAACAGGGAACGTTTGGTGTTGATGCGTACATAGTGACGATCCTCGATGTCTTGCGTGCCTCCGAGATGAATTGGCCTGATGCGTGACAAGGTACTGGTTAATTATCACCTGCCATTAATCAAAACAAAAGGGAGATCAAATATCTGGGGATGAAAGAAAGAAATTCCAAATTAATCAAGCAGAGAAAGGCAGAGTAAAAACTACTACAGTAGTAAACACAAATCTAAAGGGCAAAGAAACAACGATACTGGTTTACCAACCAAGAAGCAGCAAACAGAGGAGTATACTAGTCACCTGAGTAATGAAAAGCGGAGTTGTTAATTATGGTTATGAGTGCAATAACAGAATTATGGTAGCCAGATCCCAATAATAAATTTGGTCGTCTCCGGTAGTAGAAGAAGGAAAAGGAAATCCAGCATAGATTTGCCGTTTCTTGGAGACCACCCGGCTGCAACTAAAATCCGGAAATCCACGCAAAAAAATAAAAAAAAACCCCGGAAATGGGCACCAAATCCTTGAAACTTGGAAAACCCCAAAAAGCAACAGCCAGGAGAAACCTTGACGCCATGGGCATAGCCAGGATGAGGCGAATGCGGAAGAGGGGATGCGAAGGCGAAGAGAGAATGAAGCGATGAAAATAAAGAGGAGAATATATAACTCCTTTTTCCTTTTCTTCTTCGCAAGAGAACAGGCAGAAAGGCAGGAAAGAAAGGAGGCAGAGAGAAGAAAGGGAGATTCAGCCGGAGAAAATCAAAAGCAAGAACAAGATGAGGAGGAGAGAGGAGGAATACCTCGTTTGCTCCTCCTTTCCGGAAGCCTCCCGGATAGAGAGAGAAGCAGAGGAGGAGGAGACGAGAATGGGAAGAGCCAGCGCTCCAAGTCGGTCTCCAAAACCCTCTCTTCCCCCACCCGTTTCCTCTTATAGCCATGGAACGCGGCCCGACGCAGAAAGCACTTTGGGCAACCCCATCGTAGCCGCCCGTATCGCATCCGGTGGTGGGGGATCGGGCGTTGCCAACTACGTGCTCGACCTGTGTCAGGGTGGTAGGCCTGGCAACAGCACGGTACTGCTAATTTGGCAGGCAGGGGTGGGGTGGTGTGGTGGAGGGGAGAGCGTCCTTGCTCGTGTGTGTGTGTGGGTGTGGCGGCCTTTTTGACCGTCTCCATCCTTGCCGTGTGCCTGCCAAGTACGGAACCCGGGTCCTCATTGGTTGCCACCACACAATGTGCTACGTGCAGCAGCAAAAGGCCTCAATATTTCACGACGAGTAGTCGGGACGGACCGGTAAGGTTGGCGTCCCACGCCACGGGATGAGTTGTCAACACTCGTTCGATCCCCAGGTCATTTTTTCGCCCAAAAAAACCGCAGTCTGAGGACGTGCCGGTGCCTCCGGTCCTTGGGAAATGAGGCGACACGCTCGCAGCCTGGTCCCGCCAGCGGGAAAAAATGGCGCTTGCGTTTTTCGGCGGTTTTCCTTCTACCCGGCGCCCCAACTGCCTCCCCCCTCCTCCCAGCGCGCTTGGTTCGGCCTGGGTGCACCGGCGCTGATTTCGGCCCAATCCGACGAATTTTGGTCTTCTCGGGGAGAGGGCCGAATGGGGAGTTTTTCTTCTGTCGGCGCTAATTTCGGCCCAATCCGACGAATTTTGGGCTTGGGGGAGGGCGAGTGGGGAGTTTTTTTTTCTGCCGGAAAAAAAAAACGCCAAAATTTTTGGCCCAATCATCTCCACTCGCGCCCACCAACCTCCTTTCCCGTCCGGACGGCACCCGAACGCGCCCACTCGTGCGTCCCATTGGGCCTTCCTGTCTGGACGCTCCCTTGTTCCTGTCTGGCAAACCCAGCCCAACCCCGCCTCCCAGGGGCTCCAGTGGGGGCTCCGGATGAGTCGTTCGGCGCCGCGGGCCCGTCCTGCCAGCGACACAATACTCCCACCAAAACCCTCATAGACCTCGACGCACCCCCGCCATTTCCTTCCCGCCGCTGCCTCCCTCTTCCCGCCCTTTTCCGCCTCCCTCTTCCCGCCCCTTTCCGCATCCCTCGCCGCTGGCGCCATGCCTCCGAAAGGGCCACCGAGGCTGCCGCCAAAGACCGCGAATGTCAGCATGCTCGGCGTCAAACGCCGCGTGCTGTAGCTGCGCCCACCGAAGGAGCGGTCGGAGGGCATGACCGACGCTGAGTGGGTGGCCGACCAACACCGACGCGATATCACCACGAAGGAGCGCCGGCAGTGGAGGGAGAAGACGAAAGCCCGGGCCGCGGTGGCGAACCTCGAGTTGCTGGTCGGCGCCGTCGGAGGAAGCCCGGGAGGTGGCTCGAACTCGTCACCTTCGGGGTCGTCGTTCCCTTGGACGACACGACCACACCGCGCTCCCAGTTGAGGCTCTGTACGAGCCTCGGCTTCTCCCCCAACTTAAACGAGCCCGGCGGCTACGCATACGGCTACGACGCTGGCTTCGGCGGGTTCGACCCAAACTTCGTGTTCGGCGGGGACGCGCTTGTAAGGACCCTACTCTCTCTAGATCATCGACTCTACTGTTTTAGGGCTTAAGTTAGATTATTTACCCTACATCTTGATCCTTGTAAGAGACTGCTTTTAGCCTCAGGGCTTTTCTGTAATAAGCTTGGCCTACCTTTCGATATAAAAGGTAGGAGAGGGAGGTTGGGAGGACCAAGCTAATACCAAAGCCCTATTTTCACTATCAATTTACTTTTCCTTTACTTGTTCCTAGTAGTAGATATGAGCATCGGCTCCTCCTTCCTTGCCTCTTCCTCGATCAACACTGCTTAGTGACCACCGGGTCCTAACAACGTGGTATTAGAGTGTCGATCGCTTCTCTCTACCCTCCCTCCCTCCCATCGTCTGAGGTTACTCGAGCACCGCTGCCGAGCCGTAAAATCCCTTCCAAAACCCCATTTGTGCTGCGATCATGGCCGGGAGCACGTCGCTCTCGCTCATCGTCCTGTGACAAATCGGTTGTGGCAGAGCAGGGTGCTGGAATTATTGAAAGTGCAATATGGTCAACTAGAGGGGGGGTGAATAGGTGACCTACAAATTTTACTTCTTTTTCACTTTTAATGGGGCTTTAAGAAAGTAAATGCTTGATTACCTAAATGTGCAACTAAGTGAACACCCTAGGTGGTATGAAGCAAGTAGCAGCGGAAATAAAGGAACGGTACAAGAAAACAACAAGTGAAAAACACGGAGACAAGGATATGTTTCCCGTAGTTCCTTCTTGAAAGAAGTACGTCTACGTTGGAGAGGTGGGGAGCCACCTAGGCGCTCCTCAATAGCACGGATGTGCACACCTTGTTCTCCTTGAGCTTCTCCGGTGAGGGGGATTCTCGTTTCCACTATGAGGTTGACTTGAAGGCGTTGACCAAACCTTTACAAGGGGTTGAGGCTACTCCACAAGTGAGATGGAGGCTCTCAACAATCGAAGCTTCTTGCTACAAGGTGGAAGCTACAAGCACTAGGGTTTCCCTTGGATGTCAAAGCAACCAAGAGATTACAAGATCCCAAGAGTTGTGGTGTGGGTACACACGTTTTGGCTTGGTGGAAAGGTAGATCTAGTCCTCCTCCATGAGATCCTTGAAGGGCATCGAGTTTGGTTGGAGGAGGAGGGAGATCGGGGCGTTTTGAGCCTTACAACAATGGAGGAGAGAGAGGAATGGACGAGCTACCTATCTAGAGGAAGAAGACAGCTATTTATAGGCTCCTCCAAAATCTAACCGTTGCAGTCCTGCGGGACCGGAATATTCCGGAGTAAAGGCCGGAAATTTCTGGTGTGTCTTGGCCGGAAATTTGAATTCTCCGGGGGGCGGATATTTGAAATATCCGGGGGCGGAAAATTCCGCCCCAATATTCCGACCCCATCTCTGTGCGCGGGCAACAACTGGTTGATGAAAATTGCTAAGGACCAGGGGCCGGATATTTGCTCCGGAAATTTCCGGGGCAAATTTCCGCCCCACCTTCTATGCGCGGGCATCGACCAATGAAGAATCCTTCTTAGCAAATTATGCTAAGGACTTGATGACCGGAATATTGAAATATCCGGGGGGCGGATAATTGAAAAATCCGGGCCCGGAAATTTCCGGGCAGAAATTCCGCCCCCATCTCTGTGCGCGGGCAACTTGTAATGATCTAATTTTTGCTAAGTCCCAGAGGGCCGGATTTTTGCACCGGAAATTTCCGGGGCAAATTTCCGCCCTGGCATCTGTGCGCGGGCAGAAAAGAACTTAGACGTTTTCGAGAGTGCCAGGAAGGGGGCCGGAAATTTCCGGTGAGGGGGCCGGATAATCCACCCTTTAAGTTCCGGAATTTCCGGCCTGTGATCTGAAAAATCCGGTGGCAGTAATTCCAGAATATAGTTCTTCTCTTTGATCTTTTGATGAGTATATAAAGATGATCACCTGAGATATTAGCTGCACAGTCTAAACAACATTGTTAGATAGGATATATCCGTGTTATCATCATCACCAAAATCATTAGAGGGATCATGAGCTTTCAATCTCCCCCTTTTTGGTGAATGATGACAACACGGGTATTTGCGGGAAAGTAAACTAACAATGCAAGATACGAAAACATCACAGATAGCATATATAGGAGACATGCCTCCTAATAATAATAGTTCACCAACGAATAACGAGTACGATAGAACGAAGTTCGAAAAGACGCACGAAATGATAAAAAACGGCAAATGAAGAACGAAACCCTCCCAAGCAAATGCCCGCGATCATCTAGATCTTCTCCCCCTTTGGCATCAGGATACCAAAAAGAGAAAAGAGAGAGCTACGTCCCATGGAGCAAACTCTAGGCCTGGGTGTCCTCCTCTTCCTCTTCGGCTTCATCCTCGGTGACGTCCTCCATGTCCTCATCATCATCCACACCGATGTCCCAGTCAACGTCGCGGTTGTTCCAGTTCTTGTAGGCAATCCTGGGAGGAGGAAGTGGTGGCACATTGGGGGCACCAAGAGCAGTCATGATGTGATGCTGATTCTCGAGGATGCTGCGGCGCTCCACATAGGCGCTGTAGTTCTCCTTGTGGAGGCACACATTCATGCACATCACCTTTTCAATTGCGCGAACAAGCCAGGAGCGCTTCTTATTGCCAGGAGGAGGGGGACGCATGCGAGGATCCCGGTGGCCTTGACCTGTGGCACCAACATCATGTGCAGCCTGCTGAGTGTGGGCAGCCTTCTTGTACAGGGTGACGTCCTTGTGCTCCTCACAGTCAAGCTCAAGGTCCTCACGAAGAGCTGCGGGATAGCGGGCCTTGATGAGCTTCATAATATAGGGAGCATATGGAGGCACTTTGCGGTGGAAGAGAGCAAAGTGGAGCTCATGGAAGATGAAATCCATCACATCAATCTTGTGGGCCTCCATGTCAGTCATGTCGCTCTCAGTGAAGGTCAAGAAGGCGTGCTGCATGAGGTTGACCAAGCCACCACGAATAGCATCATTATTACCACCACTTGGGGCAATAGACTCCCGGAACATGCGCAGCAGAATGTCATATATGGGATACAGTCCTTTAGCCGAGCCAATCACACCTGTGGAGCCATACAACTCAGCCAGCTTGTTCTTCTCGTACTCAACCCCGTGAATATGCATGCGGTGACCCTGGGGAGTGTTGAGGCCAGAAAAAGGATACCCAAGCTCAGAAGCAAAGTCATGGAAGTTGGCTGTGAGCAAGTGAGGGCCAGACATCCAGGACATCCCAATTTCTTCAGAATCATCAATGACGAGTGTGGCATAGAACTGCTGAATGAATGTGGTATTGAAAGAGCACCGAGTCTCCATGAGCGGACGCAGACCAAGAACCTCAGCTAGCTGAACAGAGTTGTTGAAGTAGGCGGGGTTGGCTGCCAGATGAGCAAAGTTGATCACCTTCATGGGGCACACGGGCTTACTCATCACAGTGTACACCTGCTTGAATAGGGTCTCCTGCTCAACATGC
The DNA here is from genome assembly GCA_028641055.1 of Alopecurus myosuroides. NCBI lineage: Eukaryota > Viridiplantae > Streptophyta > Magnoliopsida > Poales > Poaceae > Alopecurus > Alopecurus myosuroides. The sequence continues at coordinate 97,002,265 of CM054062.1, forward strand.
CAAAAGCATGAATCAATGGTGGGGTCCTGAGGACCCTCTGTGTACCATGCCTTGGCCCTCCATGCCTTGAACTCCAGAATTGACATGGTGCCCACGTTGAGAGTGGCCTTGCCTTGCTGTCTGCCGGCCTTGCGGGCAGCCCTTTCAGCATCACGTTGACGCTCATAGTCTCTCTCAGCATCCCTCGCATGCCGGCGAGTCTCATTATCCTCAACAAACGTCCCCTCTTCATTTTCTGTCAGGTGGCGGAGGCGCTTGCGGGTACTGGGCAGCTTTCCGGGCCTAGAGCTTGAACCATCTGCGGGGAAGGCAGAAAAAGATGCAACGAAAACCAAACAAAAATAAAAAATGGGGGCTCACGAGTTGTGGAAGTGGAATAAAGTGAACTCTGTTCAAGATTCAGTATAGGCCGGAAATTCCGGTCATGGATGCGGAAATTCCGGTGGCCGGAAATTCCGGCCTCAGGTGAAATTTCCGGGGTGCGGAAATTCCGGTCCTGGGGCGGAAATTTCCGGCCTGCGGGATTTTTGAATCCAGATCTGAATCATGGCCTATAATGGATCTAGAACGAGGAAACTAGTACAAGAATGAATCCTGGAGAATATGTAATACGTGTGTGAACAAATAATCATGCTAGGTCTAGAAGAACACTAGATAGGAGAACAAAGCATCAAATCCACCCAAACTTGCGGAGAAAACATACACATACCGGGATCCATGGCAGGAAAGGGCGTGCGGTCTCTTTGTCGGATATATACTGAATAGGGGTATAGAAGATGGTAGACAAAGAGCCGGACTACCAGGGTGGCCTACATGGTAATGGGCTTAGGTCCATTGGGCGGCCCAGTAGTCCGACGCGCAGAAACCGGATTCTAGTAGAACCCGGATCACGGCCCACGTGATCTGGCTTGGAGGAGAAGACGGATTCCTTGCTTTCCAAGTTACAAGTTAACGTAGTCTTCTAGGTTTCCTATTCTGTAAGCCCTAATCCGGCTATTATATAAAGCCGGACGGGAGATAGATTAAACAAGCACAAGTTAGACACAAGTTCAAGCTCTACGCTACTCGCCGAGAAGTTCATCCTCGTCGAGTGGCTAGATCTATTCCCTCACATTGTAACCCTGTTATACGGGCTTTAGTCCCAATTAGTGAGAAGTGCAGGAGTAGGTACGCCGTACTGTCGCGACGTACCGAACCTGGGTAAAATCCCGTGTTCTGTGTTACTACGCTATCCCGTTACCCCACGTCTCTACCGTAGTCTCATGGCACCCCCGTCTATGAAAACTACTACGATGTCTCGACAGTTGGCGCCCACCGTGGGGCAAACGACGTCAGGCGTGAAATTCCGATCTGGGATACTCGGCGGAATTGGAAGATCGATCACTGTCGGAAGCTTGGAATTCGACGACGACGTCGGGCGCTTCCTCGACAACGGATCCTACATACCGGCGCAAAACCACCTGGTAAGTGCCTGCGTGTTACCGATTGGATCTGCTAACATCTTTATCGGACTAACTGCAGAAGCAATGGGGTTTTGCGGTGGAAGCAAATTTATCCCACCCGCCCTATACCCAGTCGAAGACGACTATGATGCCGGATTCTGCTCAGATCGCCGACAAAAAAGTGATACACACTTTATCGGCATAGTGCAATCCGAAATCGCTGAAAACACGGATGACGGAAATCCCGTGCAAGAGGCAGAAAACAACCTACCCGTCATAGAGACGAAAGAACAAATACCCGTCACAGAGACGGAAGATCCGACATCCGTCAACCAGACGATGAACTCGGAAGCAGAGTCCGTGCTTGCCGCCATTGAGGCGAGGTTGGAGTCGGAAACCGGATCGGATAACTTCGACTCCGAAGACGAAGACGAGGATGCCTTCGTAAGAAAGGTTAAGTCCTTTCAAGAGGGATTCCATGAAGTGCTAATGGCAAAACCAGCTGATACAACGGGCGCCGGCAGCCAGGAAAGCCTTAAAACCCCTCCGCCGGTGGAAGAAAGAGAAGACGGAGAAACTTCTGCGATATTCCCCAATGTTAAGGAGATGACAGAAGATGAGCCTGTCAAAAAACCTCCTTCTTCCAAGAAAAAGCACCGTGCTTCTAAAAAACTCCAATACAAACTCCGGAAGAAAAAATCAGCCGATCTCGCTGATGAAAACCTGGAAGTTGGAGACATTAGCGGCACAAAGCCCGCGGAAAAGAAATCTAAGGAAATCACTGCTCCGCCAATGACAGAACTGGAAGAGCAAGAGCTATTACAAACACCAGTGGGACCAGATGAACCCCCTGAGATGCTGGAAGCCAGGAGACAAGCTTTTCAACGGCAACAGCAACATCTGCTTAGATCTCGGCAACATCTCCAACAAACCCATAATGACATCAAAGTCATGAAGGAAGAAATAGAGGAGTACGAGAGAAAGCATAGATCTGCGTTAAAACCTACTAGGTTACCCGGAATCGCAAAACCGGAAGAACTGCCGCCAAAAGAAAGGTTCTATAACCCATCTTGGCAAAAGCAGTTAAACGGCAAGGATGCCAAGGGCGAACCAATATACAAAACCGCAGCAGAAAACGCGGAAGCAGCGTTCGCCATCCTAAACAATGATCTGTACTCCAACGGGGAAAAACTCCAAGGGGTGTATGCTTTCTTAGGAAAAGCATTACAGCAGCAGCAGCGAGGCCAAGAACGATCAGGGAGGCTGCATGATAATTCCGCTCTCTGCAAAACAGCTACTTGCGCTGCTGGAGCACCTGGACCGGAAGAACCCGGAGATTCCGATAAAAAAGAGGATCCGAGAAAAGACAGGAAAAACCCAGACAACCGGGACGCAACGTCTAGAATCGGACCTCATCTCCCGAAATATGGATATAAACCACACGATCGGGAAGACAAACACCGGAATGACGGCAAAATAATGCCACCTCCGAGAAACCCAGCTGAAAAAGCTGGAAGATATGATATACCTCACAGACGTGAAAGATCCCGGACACCTCCTAAGGATAAGGAAAGGCATAGAAGCAGAACTCCGCCTAAAGGACGTGAACACGGAAGAGATAGAGATAACCTCGGAAAAGCGCGTCCGCGCAACAATGGAAAAGAAAGGAGCAGATCCCCTTCTGTCCATTCAGCCGGGAGATATTCTGCACACATTGATAGAGCAGAAAAGGATGATCTATACTTTGGTCCTAAGTGTTTTACTGACAGGATCCGAAGGATAACCCTGCATTCTGGCTTCGCCAAAGTTGGTCCAACCTACCAAAAGTATACCGGCAGTACAAACCCGGATACCTGGCTCTCAGATTATTATACAGCCGTCCAAATCAACAATGGGACAGACCTGGAAGCTGTCAAGTTTCTTCCCCTAATGTTGCTAGACGGAGCCAGAGATTGGATCAATGGTTTACCATCAAGAACTGTCGACAGTTGGGATGATATGGCGAGAGTATTCACTCAGCATTTTCGGGGAACATACAAACGCCCAAATAGCATCAACCAGCTGAACCGTTGCACCCAATTTGAGGACGAACCATACGTGGATTTCATCTCCAGATGGACTGCAATGAAGAATAGTTGCTCTGGAGTAACTGACGTACAAGCAATGCATGCTTTCGTCAATAGCCTAAAACCCGGACTCGTACCGTTCATGGTTGGTTCGAAACAGCACAAAGATCTCGGATCTATGCTTACAACCGCTAATGAGCATGCTGCAGCCGAAGATGATATCAGAGCAAGAGGAGGCAATATTGAGTCACTAATACTCGCCAAGAAAACCCCTCGTTCTGACAAAAAAGGAACTCCAGAGTCAACAGCAAAACCCAAGGAGGTCAACATAGCCTTTGGAGGAGAAAAAGTAAATAAGTGGAAAGGCCGCAGTCCAGATCCAATCAATTACACTCCCGAAGAATGGGAGAGAATTAAGTCGGAACCCTGCGTCCACCACTCGCAATTTGGGAAACCAACCCACACAAACGCGCAATGCCGGCTAAACAAGCATATGAAAGGCAATGCAGGATCCGGAAATAAAGGGAAGGGTTCCAAAAGGAAACCTGCCAAACAAAAGCCAGAAGCTGAAAAAGAAGACAGTGAATCGGACACTGATGACAAAATCCAAGAACAACAGCGAAAAGGCGAACCCAAATTTCCGAGAGTCGACGGAGAAGCAATGTTAACTTTCTTAGCAACCCCGTCAGCAAAGGTGGCCAAAAGAACACTTCGGGAGATAAACGCAGTTGTTCCTGCGACCCCGAAATTCTTGAAGTACTCCAACACACCGATAATCTGGGATCAGTCTGATCATCCCGGAAATATCCCTGAACCCGGCACACAAGCTCTTGTTGTAAGCCCTATTGTTCAAAACACTAGGCTAAGAAGAGTGCTGATGGATGGAGGATCCAGCATCAATATAATGTACCTGGATACACTGAAGCACTTGAAGATCTCCGAGTCCCAGCTCAACTACAGCAATATACGCTTCCATGGCATTGTTCCTGGCAGGCAAGCACGATCCCTAGGAGAAATTTCCCTAGATGTCACCTTCGGAGATAAAGATCACTTCCGGCAGGAAAAAGTATCCTTCGAAGTAGTGCCGTTCGAAAGCGTGTATCACGCAATACTCGGACGTCCGGCTTTCGCCAAATTTATGGCAAGATCTTGCTATATCTACAACAAGCTGAAGATGCCAGGACCCAAAGGAGGAGTAATCACCATTGCCGGTGATTTCAAGCTGGCAAATGAGTTGGAAAAAGAAAACGCCCTTTGCGCTCAGAGAGTTATAGCGAAGGAGGAACTGAAGGAATTAGCCAAGGAGGTATCGCCGAAAGAAATGCCGGCAGGAAAAGAAACTCGGAAGCCAACAGATAGTTTCAAGGCGTCCGAGAATACAAGACAGGTAATCCTAGATCCCAAAGATCCGACAAAATTTGTCGTCGTAGGGACTGGGATGACCGACAAATAGGAAGGCGAGCTCATCAAGTTCCTCCGTGAGAACTGGGATATTTTTGCCTGGTGTCCAGCTGACATGCCAGGCGTACCCAGGGAACTTGCTGAGCACCAACTCAAGGTTATTCCCGGATCAAAACCCGTCAAACAAGGTCTCCGTCGATTTGACGGAAGAAGACGGAAGGCTATTGGCAAGGAAATCATCCGGCTTTTAGCAGCAGATTTCATCAAGGAAGTAATCCATACTGACTGGTCCGCAAATCCGGTCCTAGTACCGAAGAAAGACACCACTGCTCTTAGAATGTGTATAGATTACACAGGATTGAACAAGTTGTGTCCGAAAGATAGGTTCGCGTTACCGCGAATCGATCAAATAATAGATGCCACTGCAGGCTCCGAGCTTTTATGCTTTTTGGATGCATACTCCGGGTACCAACAAATACGCATGAAAAAGGAAGATCAAATCAAGACTTCTTTTATAACCCCGTATGGGACGTACTATTACATAACCATGCCTTTTGGCCTGAAGAACGCAGGTGCAACCTACCAGCGTTGCATGCAATGCTGTTTGCATAGTCAAGTGGGCAGAAACGTTCATGTTTACGTGGACGATATTGCCGTCGTAACCAAGGAAAAAGATACACTCCTTGAGGATTTGCGAGAAACTTTCGAAAACTTACGCACTTACAAGATGAAGTTGAATCCATCTAAGTGCGTATTCGGGGTTCCCTCAGGAAAACTTCTGGGTTTCATTGTTTCACACAGAGGAATAGAAGTTAACCCGGAAAAGATCAAGGCAATCTTGAACATCTCAAAACCTACATGTGTAAAAGATGTCCAAAGATTGACGGGTTCCGCTGCAGCCGTCAGCAGATTTATCAGTCGGCTGGGGGATAAAGCTTTACCACTCTACAAGCTGCTGAAGAAATCCGACAAGTTCGAATGGACAGAAGAGGCTGATGCAGCGTTGGCCCAGTTGAAGGAAACCTTGATGAACGCTCCCATCTTGGCATCTCCAAAAGACGAAGAACCCATGTTATTATACCTTACGGCCACAAGTCGGGTTATTAGTGCGGTAATCGTTGTGGAGCGGACAAAAGAAGAACAAAGCATACCAGATCAACATCCGGTATATTACATAAGCGAAGTTTTTTCCGAATCCAAACAAAGGTATCCGCACTACCAGAAACTGGCATATGGCGTATTTTTTGCATCCAGAAAACTGCGCCATTACTTCCAAGGGCATTCCATAACAGTGGTATGTAAAGCACCGCTAGGGGATATTATAAACAATGCGGAGGCAACCGGCCGAGTAGCTAAATGGGGCATCGAGCTGGCAGCCTTCGACATTAAGTACCAGCCAAGGACGGCAATAAAATCCCAAGTTTTGGCAGATTTCGTCGCCGACTGGACAGAAGCAATGGAAAATACACCGATGCCAGAATCCGAGTACTGGAACATGCACTTTGACGGATCCAAGATGAAGGAAGGAGCTGGGGCTGGCGTAGTCCTAAAATCTCCCAAGGGAGACACAATGGAGTACGTATTACAAATACACTTCAACGCCAGTAACAACGTGGCAGAATACGAAGCTCTGCTTCATGGCTTGCATATTGCAAAAGAAATAGGGGTAAAACGCATCTTATGCTATGGAGACTCGGATTTGGTACAGCATCAGCTCAACCAAACCTGGGACGCGAAAAGCCCTATAATGGCCGAATATCGGAGGACGGTGGATGAGTTTGCCATTTGTTTCTTCGGGTTCGAAGTCCTTCACATAAAAAGGGAGGAAAACTGGAATGCGGATGCGTTAGCCCGCATGGGATCAGAGAGAGTAAAAACTTTACCACCAGGGGTATTCGTCCAGCACTTGTATGGACCATCCATAAAAGGTGGAGATGTTGATTACCCTCTGGCATCTGAAACAATCGAGGTCATGCTCGTTAAACCGGATTGGACAATTCCATACTTAAACTTCTTAGTCAATCAGAAGTACCCGGAAGGAGCAGACGAAGTCTTGCAAAGGCAAATACAGCGTCGGTGCAAAGGATACGTGGTGATCAACGACCACTTGTATAAACGCAGTACTTCCGGAATTTTTCAGCGGTGTATTTCACCAGAAGAAGGAAGAGAAATACTGGAAGAAATCCACGCCGGTGATTGCGGACATCATGCTCAATCAAAAAGCATAGTCAAAAAAGCATTCCGGGCGAGGTTTTTCTGGCTAACAGCCAAGTCAGACGCCGAACGCATAGTGAATACATGCGAAGGATGTCAATATTACGCCAAGCAGACCAATTTGCCGGCCCAAGCACTTAAAACTATCCCTATCACATGGCCGTTTGCGGTCTGGGGGCTAGATATGATGGGACCGTTCAAAACTGCAAGAGGTGGACTTACACATCTACTCGTAGCGGTGGATAAGTATACAAAATGGGTGGAGGCTAAACCCATCAAAAAGCTGGATGGCGCAACTGCCAGAAATTTCATTATTGATTTAGTAATGAGGTATGGCGTCCCACATAGCATAATAACTGATAACGGGACAAATTTCTCCATTGGGGAGTTGGCAAAATACTGCCAACAAACGGGAATCCGCTTAGATCTTGCATCTGTGGCACACCCGCAATCTAATGGACAGGTTGAAAGAATGAACAGTTCAATCATGCAAGGAATACGCCCAAGACTCGAATCTCCTCTCCACAGAGCAGCTGGAGCGTGGGTAGAAGAGCTACCTTCCGTGTTATGGAGTATTCGAACGACGCCAAATAGGTCAACTGAGCAAACCCCGTTTTTCCTAGTTTATGGTGCGGAAGGTATTCTTCCAACGGACATGATCCATGATAGCCCAAGAGTGCAGAATTTTGACGACTCAGATGCCGAAGAAGCACGACAGGATGCCGTCGATCTCTTAGAAGAGGAACGAGAACTTGTGCTTCAAAGATCTGCCATCTACCAGCAAGGTTTACGACGTTATCATAGTCGGAAAATCAGGCATCGTTCTTTTAAAGAAGGTGACTTAGTGCTGAGATTGGTGCAGCAAAGGAAGCAAAAATTGGCCCCAATATGGGAAGGACCATTTGTCATCAGTAAAGCCATGAAGAATGGATCATACTATCTTGTTGACATTCGAGATACGGAGGATGATCCCGAAAAGCCGAATCGCAAAAGAAAGAGAAAAATAGATGATGAACTAGGAGAGACAAAGAGGCCTTGGAGTATCCAGCAATTACGTCCCTTCTATACTTAGTTCAATTTCTATGTAAACATCTTTGAGACCATGAAATAAAGTTGTCGGAATGTTGTCATTCATATTTCATTATAAGTACAAAATATTTCCGCCTCATCTATTTCCCAATGATCTTACAAATACTCAATGTTAACCCGAATTGTGCCTGCGTGCTCGGTGTTTAAAAGCTGAAAGATTCGGCCTGTTAAAGGTTAAAGGAAAGTCGGATTGTGCCTGCGTGCCCAAGTTTCAGAGCAGTTCCTTGTTTTCTCTAAATTTTATCTGATTGTGTATGTGTTGGGTTACTGAAACTAGTCAGTAAAAATGCTTCTAGCATGATCCATGTTTCTGAGTTTTAAAACTGTTTGGTTCGTCCCCAGTTACTCGACATGACGATACATATTGCTAGTTGAGCCATTTTTAAACACTAGAGCAGTTAAAACACAGTTGCCAGATTATTTAGAAGATAAAGGAACAGTCAAACCCGGAAAAACCTTGCAAGAAACTTGAAATTGCAAAAGGCGGAGTTCTTGTTTCGACAAATGACATAGAAGCATTACAATATGAATTACATTGTAAAAATGCTCTTATACACATCCATCATTCGGGTCGAGTGTATTCCCTCAAGCATCCGAGTCTTCATCACTGCTATCATTCTCGGGGGCTGCGGGCACTTCTTCTTCCGGATAAGTAATGGAAATGTTGACCATAGAGGCAATATTGGAAGCGTGCCCTTTAACTTCATCAAAAATCGCATTTCGTTGTGCTTCTGTATATCCTTGAGGGATACCGGATGCTACGCGCCAAGATCTGGCATTAGGGTAATGTAGACGCATAAGGTCAAGTGCCATGCGTGCACCACCTCGTGCGGCAGAACGAAGGATGGATTCTTTCGATTCTGCTACTTCTGTGATGGCACCCGGAAGTCGGTAAACTTCCGAAAAGCATATAGTACATGTGGGAAGGAATTTATTAATCAGCTGCATTCCTGCATTCCTGATTGAATTCCACACTTCCCCAAAGGCCCGGATCTTTTCAGTCCGAGAAATTCCTGGAAAATTTCCTGCTTTGTCGACAAAAGTAAAGGTTACATGGAAATATACAAGAAATAAGACATGAAGACATTGGTAAAAAGAAGTTAACTTACCAAGAACCTTGTCAATTTCGTCGCTTTCTTTCATGCGCGGGAGGAGCATACTTTCCAAATCATTGATAACAGCTTTGTCTTCCGCTGCCTGTAAAGAGGCCTTGGATTGAGCAATCCCAAGGGCCAGATTACTGGCTTCTAGGTCTTCTTGAGCTTTCAGAAGTTCCTTTCGGAGGTTTGAGTTTTCCTCACGAAGCTGAGAAACATGGACATCGTTTTCTGCTAATTTGTTGGCTTTGTTTAAAGCAGTTGGAGGGCAGAAATTAATTTGAGTTTACAAAACAATTCCGAATAATTCTCCAGAGAAAACAAATGGTACAAAATAAAATACCGGTGGCTTTTGATAATTGCCGCTGAGATGACGCTAGTTCGTTGCTTTTAGACTCAATAACAGATTGAAGGGTTTTTACTTCTCTGCTCTTGAGACTAAGCTTCTTAAAAACTTCCAAGTTTATGGCGTCTGCGGAATGCTAAAACATGGAAATGAAAGCCAGATGCTTAAGTTTGAACAGGCATATGAAGAAACATTAAGAAGAATTCATATTTCAACTTAATGCTTGGGGGCTAGAAGTATTACCTGGCTCATTTCTCGCAAATCGATCAAGACCTCGTTGAATTCTTTGGCATATTCCGCGAAGAGAATTCCAACGTGATGAAGGCCATCGTGTATAACCTGACGAGGCGAAAATGCGATATCATTGCGAACAACTAATCCATTTTGTGGCCAAGGGCGAATCAGAGGCGCAGGAACAAAGAATTTCTTTGCCTCCGGACGAATATATCCGAGTTCGTCGAATGGTTCTTCTTTTATCCGGATATCATCCAGGTTGGGAATAGATTCCTCTCTGGTAGCTGATTGCCTTTTGCACTTCCGATTGTTGTGAAACTCGGCATGTAATTTGTTGAGTTCAGCGTCGGAAGCAAGATCATTTTCTCCAAGTTCATCAAACTGGGAAGGAGTTAACAATATGTTAAAAAGCGGAGAGAGAAGATAATCTGAAGAAAAACGTGGAAACAAGGAAAGATAAATACCTTAGGGACCAGATTTTCCACGTGATAAATCGCCAGACTTTCCTCAATCTGACTACTGACGGCGACCAGTTCGTGAAGTCGTCCTATAAAATCCTTTCTGGTAAAGGCCTTATCTGTTCCTCTCATGCTATCTTCTGGTCCTTGGTATTCGCAAAGAAGTCGAGAACGAAAAGAGAGAGGCTGGATACGGCGTCCAAACCAGCACATAACGGTATCCTTCCCAACCAAAGAAGGTTGAGAGGAAGAGAGCTTGGCGATACGCCGCTTTATCTTCATCAGGTTTTCTGGCAAATTTTCCCCTACTGCGGCTGTCCAACTCTCGCGAGGAGTAGCGGCAGAATTAACAAAGGGAGGAACCCCGGTTGCCCTGCCTGGGAATGGAATGTCCTGATGATAAAAGAAAGAACCTAGCCAAGATTGGTTAGGTTCCGGCATTTCTATTTTTGGATACCATTCCTCCCTAAATTTTCTGAGGATGAAAGATACGGTTCCGCAAATGGGTGAAACGCCATTTGTGATGTTATGCTTTACCTCAAAGCAATATTGCCAGAAATTTAGGTCAGGTGTTATCCCGGGATATCCTTCAAAAAGGGCTTGGAAACTGGCTAAGTAGAGGATGGAATTCGGAGAAATATTGTGTGGTTGAACGCCATAAAAGTCAAGGACGTCTAGAAAAAAGGCGGAAGGGGGAAAACCCATACCTCTCGCAACATGAGAGGTAAGGATGACGCGTTCTCCAACTTCTGGCTTGTGCTCGGGTTCATCTTTCGAGATTCGCCATTTGCCCTTAACTATGGATCCCTCCTTTGACATCCGACGAAGAAGGACGAGAGAAGTATTACTCGGACTCCAATTGCCGACAACTTCTGTTTCGTTGTTGGCTCCGGTGGCAAAGCGTTCATCGCCACGGGAATGGATCTTGACCCTCGTCGTCGTTGGGATGAACGGAGGGGGTGCTGCGGAGCTCGATCCCGCAATGTCCGCGGCGGCGGAAGTGTTTTCTCCGCCCGCCGCGGAGGCCGTGGTCTTCTCCGGCATGTTACCGGTGAGCTTGGGCGAGCCTGGCTGTGGATCCAGATCGCTGACGAGCTCGTCGATGGCGGCGCGGGTCGGTGACGACGGCGAGGAGGCCATCTTTTGGTGGTGCTTTGCGTTCGGCGTACGAAGGATGCGTGCGTTGGGACAAGGACTTGCTCTCGAGCTCACGTTCCAGCAATGGCGTAGGCAGTGAGGGAGTGAGGAAAGTTTCGGAGGAGGACGATGATGGCTATTTATAGCCAGAGAACCGTTTAGATACGTGCCAACGGCTCTTTCGACCGTTGGATGCTCGACGCGTGTCGCTCGCCGGAAACTACGGGAAATATAACGACAGGGGAATGATGGCTATCTCCTCGTTTCCCGTGAGAATCTGTCAGAGATACATTGCAGGGTTTCCCGCGTGAAACCAAGCGTCGCCTGCGTCAGCATGATTAAAGCGCTGACGTTAGAAGTTCCTTTACCGCGAAGGATCGCGAGAAGAAAAGCCGGATTTTCATAGTTCCGAGTTTTATGTTACCATCTCCTTCAAAAGGAAAGTAGAAAGAATCAAGACTGCTGAATCAAGATTTCCCGGACAAACTATATTTGGCGAAAGACGGAGAATCAGAGTTTTGATCCTTCCTGGGGGCTACTGTCGGATATATACTGAATAGGGGTATAGAAGATGGTAGACAAAGAGCCGGACTACCAGGGTGGCCTACATGGTAATGGGCTTAGGTCCATTGGGCGGCCCAGTAGTCCGACGCGCAGAAGCCGGATTCTAGTAGAACCCGGATCACGGCCCACGTGATCTGGCTTGGAGGAGAAGACGGATTCCTTGCTTTCCAAGTTACAAGTTAATGTAGTCTTCTAGGTTTCCTATTCTGTAAGCCCTAATCCGGCTATTATATAAAGCCGGACGGGAGATAGATTAAACAAGCACAAGTTAGACACAAGTTCAAGCTCTACGCTACTCGCCGAGAAGTTCATCCTCGTCGAGTGGCTAGATCTATTCCCTCACATTGTAACCCTGTTATACGGGCTTTAGTCCCAATTAGTGAGAAGTGCAGGAGTAGGTACGCCGTACTGTCGCGACGTACCGAACCTGGGTAAAATCCCGTGTTCTGTGTTACTACGCTATCCCGTTACCCCACGTCTCTACCGTAGTCTCATGGCACCCCCGTCTATGAAAACTACTACGATGTCTCGACACTCTTGATCCGCAAGAGTTGAGTAGAGGATGAGGAGGGGAGGCGAAGGGAGCCTCCCGGAAGTCTCGGAGGCGGCCGTGGCGGCTGGAGGCGAGTGGAGGCGAGGGGAGGGAAACAGTCTGGAACTGCTCCCTCCCGGCGTCCTTATATAGCCCCAGGCCAGCCACACCGGAAAATTCCGGTACTAAAACCGGATATTCCGGGGCCCGGAAATTTGGGCCGGAATATTCCGCCCAAATATTCGGTGTGCCCTCTGCGAGCGGGCACGCGGGATATTTGGGGGATTATTCGAGTCCATTTTTGACCCCCGGAAATTTCCGGGACTTAAGGCACGGAATATTCCGGGCCCCGGAAATTTACCCCGGAAATTTCCGCACCAAATGTCCGGGGTGCCTTCTGCGAGCGGGCACATCGGAAAGGGGCGAAATTTCTGGGACAAATGTCTGAGGGCCGGAATATTCCGGGCCCTGGGCCGGAATTTCCGGTGTTCCCACGCCATCCGAGTTTTTGGTGGAAGATGGAACAAATCGTGAGCCTCCAAAAACGGAAAACACAAATAACCGAACAAACACGAGGAAAACATCAAAAAACAAATTCAAAGGAAAAAGTTGGTGGCCGGAGCCACCGTGTTTGAGTGACACCAAGGAGCCGCGAAGATGTATCTTGGACTCAAGAGTATCACTCACGTTTTAAGCACAATAAGTCACAAATTGACTAGATATGCATGACGTTTTGATTGTTTTACGCATGATAGGTGGAGTGTTTGTTCATGAGTTGAACTACGCTCCCCCTATGTCCATGCCTACATCTAGACTAGATAGCACATATAGTGAAGGTACGCATGCAAGGGTTCAAGAGAAGTTAGACGCATCGATCACATTTAGTTCATTCCTCAAACCCCGAAATCTTGGTTCATCAAGGGCCTTCGTGAAGATATCCGCGAGTTGATCCTTGGTCGCAACATAGGAGAGGTCAATATCACCCTTCTCAACATGATCCCGAATGAAGTGATGCCGTATCTCAATGTGCTTCGTCTTGGAGTGAAGAACGGGATTGTAGGCGATCTTGATGGCACTCTCATTGTCGCACAAGAGAGGAACGTTGTCGAAGATGATGCCATAATCTCTCAATGTTTGTCGCATCCAAAGTAATTGAGCACAACAACTCGCCGCGGAGATGTATTCGGCCTCAGTGGTGGAGAGAGCAATGCAGTTTTGCTTCTTGGAAGACCAACATACCAATGAGCGGCCAAGAAATTGACAACTTCCGGATGTAGATTTCCTAATTGTCTTCTCTCCCGCATAGTCCGCATCCGAATACCCAATGAGCTTAAAGCTTGAACCCTTGGGATACCAAAGACCAAAGTTTGGGGTATGAACTAAATATCGAAAGATACGCTTAACCGCTTCAAAATGACTTTGTCTCGGGGAGGCTTGAAACCTTGCACATTTACCAACGCTATACATAATATCGGGTCTAGATGCACAAAGGTAGAGCAAAGAGCCAATCATGGAGCGGTATACCTTTTGATCTACCTCTTTACCATTCGGGTCGGGTTTCAAGTCAATAGTCGTGGACATGGGAGTCTTCATAGGTTTGGCATCGTGCATGTTGAAGCGCTTGAGCATGTCTTGAGTATACTTGGCTTGCTTGATGAATGTGCCTTCGGGGTGTTGCTTGATCTCAAAGCCAAGAAAATACTCCAATTCTCCCATCATTGACATCTCGAATTTATCCGTCTTAAGCTTGCAAAACTCATCATTGAAAGCGACGTTAGTAGAACCAAAGATGATATCATCCACATAGAGTTGGCATATGAACAAGTCACCTCCAACCTTTTTGGTGAAAAGGGTGGGATCGATTAAACCAACATTGAACCCACGATCTACCAAAAACTCTTTAAGGTGCTCGTACCACGCACGTGGAGCTTGTTTAAGCCCATATAGCGCCTTATCGAGTTTGTAGACATGATCGGGGTGGTTGGGATCTTCGAAACCCGGAGGTTGCTTGACATAAACCAACTCGTGGATGGGACCATTCAAAAATGCACTTTTAACATCCATTTGTTGCAATTTAAAATTGTGATGAGAGGCATAAGCAAGTAAGATGCGAATAGATTCAAGACGAGCAACGGGAGCGAAAGTTTCACCGAAATCGACACCTTCGACTTGAGAGAAACCTTGAGCAACCAATCTAGCCTTGTTGCGGATGACGATGTCGTCCTTGTCTTGTTTGTTCTTGAAGATCCACTTAGTGTCGATGACGTTCTTGCAATCTTTTGGTCTTGGCACCAATTTCCACACCTTGTTGCGCTCGAAATTGTTGAGTTCTTCATGCATAGCCTCAAGCCAATCTTGATCTTCAAGAGCTTCATAGACCTTCTTTGGCTCAATGTGAGAGAAGAATGCATGCGCTTTGCTAAAATCCGCTAGTTGCCTCCTTGTGACGACCCTTCCACGAACTTGTCCAAGAATCATGTCCTCCGTGTGACCGGCACGAGCAAGATTGTCTAGTCTTCTCTTTGCCCTACGAGCTAGCATCTCCTCCAAAGTTTCCTTGGATAGTACTTGATCATCACCTTCATCATCGGAGACATGACCACCTTGATCTTGATCATCAACGGGAGGTGGATCCCTTATGTTCCTAGTTGTATCATCACCATGTGTATCTTGTTCCTCATTGTGAGCTTGGCCTTCATCATGAGCTTGACCTTGATTGTTAGCTTGGCCTTGTTGTGAAACGTGAGGGCTTGGTGCATCTTGTTGGGTAGCTTGGTTATCAATGGATGTAGTCAATGGCTCCACTTGAGTGGGGCATAGTCCTTCTCCCTCCGTCATCCGGTAACCCTCAATGGGGATTATTTCACCAATCCCCATTCTTCTTATGACGATGGGAGGAATTGCATCTCCTACAATACCATGATTTATACGGCCCCCTTGGGACCCATTATCCTCATCAAATACCACGTCTATAGCTTCTTCAACTTGTCCGGTGGACTTGTTATAGACTCTATAAGCATGAGCGTTTGAGGCATAGCCAACAAAGATACCCTCATAGGATTTAGTCTCGAACTTTGACAAGCATTTCCCTCTCTTGCGAATGAAGCATTTGCATCCAAAGACCTTGAAGTATGAAACGTCCGGCTTTGCCCGTGAGAATCTCATAGGGGGTCTTGTTCAAGATCTTGTGGAGATATAATCGGTTGCTAGCGTGACAAGCGGTGGAGACGGCCTCGGCCCAAAAGTTATAAGGAGAAGAGAACTCCGCAATCATGGTTCGAGCCGCATCCATAAGAGTCCGATTCTTTCTCTCCTCCACACCATTTTGTTGAGGAGTGTAGGGAGTGGAATATTGATGAGCAATGCCTTCCTCACTAAGAAATCCCTCAACGGTGTAGTTCTTGAACTCGGAGCCATTATCACTTCGGATAGCCATGATGCTTGTATTATGTTGTCTTTCCACCAAAGTGATGAACTCGATGACCCGCTTTTGAGTCTCACTCTTTCTCTTGAAGAAGTACACCCAACAATACCGTGAGTAATCATCCACAATCACCAAGCAATACTTCTTGCCTCCAAGACTATCATATGATAGAGGACCAAAGAGGTCCAAGTGAATGAGCTCAAGGATTCTTGATGTGGTGATGTTCGTCTTGGTGGGATGTGCTTCTCCATGTTGCTTTCCTAGAACGCAAGAGCTACACACACGATCTTTGGCAAACTTAGCATTTGTTAGTCCTAGAACGTGATTGCCACTTTGAAGGTCATGCAACGTCCTCATATTGGTGTGGGCTAACCGGCGATGCCATAGCCAACCCACATCAACTTTAGCCATTAGGCATGTCGCGGCACACGTGTCTCCTTTGGAGAAGTCCACTACATACATGCCGTTCTCGACATGCCCAACAAAGGCTACTTTAAGAGTCGTTTCCCAAGTGACAATCACATTCTCCTTATTAAAGAAAGAGGTAAAACCACTTTTAGCAAGTTGAAGAACCGATATGAGATTGTAGCCAAGGGACTCAACAAGAAGAACATTCTCAATTGACAAGTCATTTGAGATTGCTACCTTGCCTCGTCCCAATACCTTTAGTTCGGAGTTGTCACCAATAGTAACACAATTGAGATGAGGTAATGGAGGATGAATATCACTCATTGTGTCATTGCTTCCGGTCATATGTTGGGATGCACCACTATCCACCGTCCATTTGCTCGAACCGGAAGCACTTCCCTACAATAGATTAGTTTCTTGATTTAGGGACCCATCTTTCAATGGGTCCTCTCATGTTAGCGACAAGGGTCTTAGGAACCCAAATACTCCAATGATAATCGTCACCATAAGAAGTACCAACATATTTAGCATATACATGACCATCTCTAGACTTCATAAGAACATAAGATGGATTATATTTCCCGGCAAAGTTATTGTGAGTGGTGCTCCCCCTAGAGGTCTCACCACCCACAATGGTGTTGGTCTCCTTCCCTTTGGTCACCTCTCCCTCTTTCACAAATCTTACTTCTTGTGAGGAGGAGGTGACTCTCTTCTTGTTCTTCTTCTTGTACTTCTTCTTTGACTTGGCTATATAGCCAAGTCCCTCCTTTCCATTGTTGGCACGTTGAGAAGCAATCTCATGGGAACTCTTCTCATTTCCTACAAGATTAGTTGTACTACAAGCATTGCTAGGCAAGACATTCAAGCTAGAAAGTGAAGTGGATACAACTTGCTTGTTTGATTGTTGAGCTGGAAGATTGTCACGAGATTTGGTTAACTTGTCATGAATTTCCTTAAGAGACATGAACTCCTTTTCAAAGTTTTTCATAACGAGTACCAAGTTCCTCGTGAGCAATTCCTAGCTTCAATTCTTCATGTTCAAGAGTTTTAATTAAGTCAAGAGATTGAGCATTTTCCTTCCTAAGCTTAGAGACACTTATGGCAAAGTTTTATTCAAGACAAGACAATTTCTCCTCAAGTGAGGCACGAATGGAACGCTCATTATCAAGATCTTTTTCAAGCTCTTGCTCATTGCAAGTGTCACCTCCATGGCTTTCTAAGGTCATGATGATCTCCTCCTTTTCATCAACAAGAGAGTTAGCCTCATCAAGTTGCCTCAAAAGGGAGTTCACCTTTTCCTTAGTCTCACCCTTAAGGCTAGATAGCCATATGCTTAACTCATTAGACTCACTATCCTCCTCACAAGCATTTTCAACACAATCCAATAAAGAAGGAGGGTTAGTGACAATGGTCTTGGAGTTGGGAGAGCATACCGAAGTGGCTTTTTCCATAAGACATGTAGGTCGGGTAGCCACATTCTCATTGGGGGATTCTAATAGAGAGATCGAAGGTGATGATGCGGTGGCCTTGGCGATGTGAGCAACTCCAACTACCTGATCTTCTCCTTCATCTCCGGAGATGTAAGTCTCAAGAACCGCCCCTTCTTGAACGTAGAGAGCTCTTGGCACCTTCCTTGCAAAGTTCTTGTTTTGAGGAGGCTTGGTCTTGTTCTTGCGAATGAGCTTGCCTTCGTTTTCTTCTCTTGGCTCAAAGGGGCACTCCTTCACGAAGTGGTTAGCGCTACCACAATTGTAGCATGTCCTTGGTCGCTCCCCCTTCTTTTTGTAGTTCTTGTTTCGTGGAGGCCTTGGAGATCCGGTCTTGTGAGCTTCCCATCTCTTCCAATATCCATGCATAGCAAGGGCAATGCACTTGTGAGCTCCCGTGTAAGTATCTTCATAGTCTTCCTCATCATCATCATCTTCTTCACTTTCATCAACCCTAGCCATTGCCTTTGACTTCAATGCAAGGTTGGGAGACTTTCCTATCCCTCTAGAGCGAGCTAGAGCATCATCCGCACTCTTGTGTGAGAGAGAGATTGCGATGAACTCACTAAGAACACCAATGGAGTTGAGAGTATTGTAGTCCGCTCTTGTCCGGATACTAGTGGCGAGATTCTTCTCGAAGGGTGTGATAGCCTTGACAAACTTCCTCTTTATCCATTCATCGGTGATCTCTTCCTTGCCAAAGTCTCTCAGTTGATTGGCGAGAGTGACAACTCGTCTATAGAGCTCTTCAAGAGTCTCATCCTCTTGCATAACGAAGTTCTCGGAGTTGCCAATGGCCACATCATACTTGGAAGACTGAATACTAGCATTTCCTTGAAACAAGGTATCAAGTTTGTCCCAAGCTTCCTTGGCGGTCTTGCAACCGCGGATGTGAGTGAGATGCTCCCTTGGGAGAGCCTTCTGGATAATAACAAGAGCAGTTTTGTTGAGTTGAGATTCAACATCCTCCCTTGGAGTCAAGTTGCTTGGGTCATGAGGATGAAATCCATGGATCACGCTTCTCCACAATGCCGTACACGATCCTGAAATGTGAGATTCCATTTCAAACTTCCAAGAGGAAAATTCGTTAGTGTTAAGGATGGGTGGAACTCCAACATTAAGGATGTGTGGCATGGAAACAATTGGGTGGATAGAATCATAGTTTTGTGGTGGTGGAACTTTTGAATTGGACCCCGAACCATTAGCCGTTTGAGACTTGGAGCCACCGTCACTCTCCTTAGCTTTGGCTTTAGCCTTTTGTGCGACTTTAGCCTTAGCTTTGGCAATGTTTTCTTCGATTTCGGAAATATCCGGATTTGTTTCCTCATCCGAACTATCCTCATCGGTGACATGGGGAGAGTGAGACGGCCCCTTGGTTCTACCCATCATGTTCTCCAACATCTTCTTGATGGAGGAAACCTCCGAGCCCACACTAGAGCTAACCTTGGACAATTGGGTTTGAATGGTACAAACCGTTGTCTCTAGGTTGGCTATAGTGTCGGCCATTTTGGAGAGCTCCTCCTTAGAAGATTCGGGATCATCCCCGTTGACCATGATTACTCTTAGGCGGTTAAGCCCGATAAAAGAGCCGAGGCTCTGATACCAATTGAAAGTGCAATATGGTCAACTAGAGGGGGGGTGAATAGGTGACCTACAAATTTTACTTCTTTTTCACTTTTAATGGGGGCTTTAAGAAAGTAAATGCTTGATTACCTAAATGTGCAACTAAGTGAACACCCTAGGTGGTATGAAGCAAGTAGCAGCGGAAATAAAGGAACGGTACAAGAAAACAACAAGTGAAAAACACGGAGACAAGGATATGTTTCCCGTATTTCCTTCTTGAAAGAAGTACGTCTACGTTGGAGAGGTGGGGAGCCACCTAGGCGCTCCTCAGTAGCACGGATGTGCACACCTTGTTCTCCTTGAGCTTCTCCGGTGAGGGAGATTCTCGTTTCCACTATGAGGTCGACTTGAAGGCGTTGACCAAACCTTTACAAGGGGTTGAGGCTACTCCACAAGTGAGATGGAGGCTCTCAACACTCGAAGCTTCTTGCTACAAGGTGGAAGCTACAAGCACTAGGGTTTCCCTTGGATGTCAAAGCAACCAAGAGATTACAAGATCCCAAGAGTTGTGGTGTGGGTACACACGTTTTGGCTTGGTGGAAAGGTAGATCTAGTCCTCCTCCATGAGATCCTTGAAGGGCATCGAGTTTGGTTGGAGGAGGAGGGAGATCGGGGCGTTTTGAGATCTACAACAATGGAGGAGAGAGAGGAATGGACGAGCTACCTATCTAGAGGAAGAAGACAGCTATTTATAGGCTCCTCCAAAATCTGACCGTTGCAGTCCTGCGGGACCGGAATATTCCGGTGTAAAGGCCGGAAATTTCCGGTGTGTCTTGGCCGGAAATTTGAATTCTCCGGGGTGCGGATATTTGAAATATCCGGGGGCGGAAAATTCCGCCCCCATCTCTGTGCGCAGGCAACAACTGATTGATGAAAATTGCTAAGGACCAGGGGCCGGATATTTGCTCCGGAAATTTTCGGGGCAAATTTCCGCCCCACCTTCTGTGCGCGGGCATCGACCAATGAAGAATCCTTCTTAGCAAATTTCTGCTAAGGACTTGATGACCGGAATATTGAAATATCCGGGGGGCGGATAATTGAAAAATCCGGGCCCGGAAATTTCCGGGCAGAAATTCCGCCCCCATCTCTGTGCGCGGGCAACTTGTAATGATCCAATTTTTGCTAAGTCCGAGAGGGCCGAATTTTTGCACCGGAAATTTCCGGGGCAAATTTCCGCCCTGGCATCTGTGCGCGGGCAGAAAAGAACTTAGACGTTTTCGAGAGTGCCAGGAAGGGGGGCGGAAATTTCCGGTGAGGGGGGCGGATAATCCGCCCTTTAAGTTCCGGAATTTCCGGCCTGTGATCTGAAAAATCCGGTGGCAGTAATTCCAGAATATAGTTCTTCTCTTTGATCTTTTGATGAGTATATAAAGATGATCACCTGAGATATTAGCTGCACAGTCTAAACAACATTGTTAGATAGGATATATCCGTGTTATCATCATCACCAAAATCATTAGAGGGATCATGAGCTTTCAATTATGCCTACGGCTAGAGTTGAAGGGGAGGTAGTCTCTTCCGAAGATCAAAGCATCGATCAACGTTTGGCCGAGCAGAATTCTCGCGAGATCTTCGCCATGTGACAAGCCATGGCCTAGAATCAAGTGGAATCCAACGCTTCGATCACCGCACTGCAAGGTGAGATCTCGAAACTATCCTCCATGTTGCTCTCCTTGAATTTATCTTGGTGGAATCCGCATGACGGAGAGCAATCCACTCGCGCAAGCTCTTCCGTGGACGACAACACCACCGCACCTTCCGTACCCCGCCACCTCTATCAAGCCATCAGCTTTCTCCCATCCTCGAGCAGCCTACACCTTCCACACACTCGCCCACCACCAACACCACACCACTCTTCCCTTCAAACCTTGGAAATCTCACACCAGATCAGCTACCCCGTCCAGCATACCACCTGTTTGCCCTAATGCTCAACCAATTTTCACCAAAACACCTCCCATCACCATGACCACCTTCGCATAGTCGATCCACCAAACCACCTAATTCACCACACCAAACACATAACCCCAATACTACAACCAAAACCCTGCCCACAACACAACCTACACCATGTTTCCTCCCCAACAACCACAAAAAAATTCACCTTTCCCAGTCCACCAGTCCTACTACCACCCCCTTTCGCCCTGATACCACATTGTAGCCAGTACTCGCAGCACATGATCCAAATGCCTAATCCTGCCTATGCACAACTACCAGAATAACCTCCACCCCCACCCCTTCCTCCTCGACAAGAAGAACATGCCAGACAGCTGCACAACAACCAACAACGAGCTCATGAGATGCAGATGCGCACCCCCACACATTGAGTTGCCTACCTTCAGTGGCCATGCGCCGAGAGCCTGGGTTATGGAATGTGAAGACATTTTTTGTTTAGTGGCTATTCCTCTAGAACAACAAACCAGGTGGGGCCTTGATCATATCAGAGGACAGGCAAAAACATGGCTCAACAGTTCAGGACTGCAGCTGGACACAATCACTTGGCCAGAACTTTGTAGAGTCTTGAATGATAGATTCCCTAATGTCCAAGCAATGCATCTGAGGAAGCACACATTACCTTATCTACCAAGGACCACATGTTGAAGACCCTCCACCGAAACCCGACTCAAGCCCAGAACGGAATGAAGAAGTATGCTGATTTGAACAGAACTGAGAGGAATTTTCGAATTGGGGACATGGTCTACCTCAAGATGCAGCCATATAGAGAAAATGCCTGGGGATTGAGGAATTCCTTGAAACTGACCTCAAAATGGTATGGTACATACAGAGTGATGCAAAATATAGGACACGTGGCTTATGAGCTCCAACTCCCACCTGACACTCAAATCCACAATGTCTTCCATGTCAACTAGCTTAAGAAGCACCTAGGTCCCAAAGCAGTACCTAATGCCACTTTACCACTGGTCACAGCTGATGGCAAGGTAAAAATTGCACCTTTATCTGTGTTGCAGTAGAGGCACCTTGAGAGGAAGGATGGTTCTAGTAACACTCATGTGCTACAATGGTTAGTCCACTGGGAGAACATGATGCCAGCAGATGCTACCTGGGAAGATGCTACCTTCATGCAAGAAACATTTCCAATGTTCAAGCCTTGAAGTCTTGTCTCAAGGGGGAGCACTGTCAGGACCCTACCCTCTCTAGATCATCAACTCTATTGTTTTAGGGCTTAAGTTACCTTATTTACCCTACATCTTGGTCCTTGTAAGAGACTGCTTTTATCCTAAGGGATTTTCTATAATAAGCTTGGCCTACCTTTTGATATAAAAGGTAGGAGTGGGAGGTTGGGAGGACCAATCTAATACCAAAACCCTATTTTCACTATGAATTTACTCTTTTTTCACTTGTTCTTCGTAGTAGATCTAAGCATTGGCTCCTCCTTCCTTGCCTCTTCCTGGATCAACACTGGTTAGTGACCACCGAGTCCTAACACGCACCCGGCGGTGTCGGGACGGGCCTCAACCTCAGCGAGGCGTACGAGGCATCACCGGGAATGCGCCGGGGCGTCTCCGCGTCCGGGCAGTCCAAGTCTGGTCGCGCCCTGTCGTTCGACGACGGCGCCCGCAACATGTTCGACATTGGTTCCCGCAATATTTTCGGTGACCAGGCGCCCTCCGGCGGCTACGATTTCGGCACTCAGGCGCGCTTCGGCAGCCAGGTATGCCCGCGACGGCGCCGACACCAATGCTCCATTGTTTTGCGCCGACCCACCGCCTCTATTGTTTGTTCTCCGTTGGTGTAGACGCAAGATGGTGGCGGGAGCGCCATTGTCGATGAGGATCAAGACGTCGAGTACACCGATGACGACGAAGACCAAGGTGGTGATGGCGCCGGTGACGATGCGGAAGAAGGCGGCAAGGATAGGAAGAAGAAGAAGAGGAAGAGTGGAAGTCGTGGCATAGCATGGACCGTCAAAGAGGACGCGTGCTTGATTGACTCGTGGAGTGCCATCACCCAAGACGTGATCACGAGAGCCAACCAAACAAGCGACTCCTATTGGAAGCAGATCATATCGGAGTTTGATGAGCGCAAGTATCAAAAGCCATATGTGGAGTTTGTTATGGATCGCAATCAAAGTGCTCTAGCCCATAGATGGTCCGCAATCCAAAAATCGGTGAACAAGTATCAAGAAACCTTTGAGAACATTACGGCGAGGCCGGAGAGTGGCAAGACTCCAAGAGACCAAGTAAGTTTGTGTGTCTCATCTTGTCCTATGCTATGAGAACATCCATGCATTTTGTCTAACATCTTGAATTCTCGTGTTTCTAGATTTTTGATGCTCCCATCTTGTTCAAGGCGCTCAACGATGAAAAGGACTTTGTGATCCTACATTGCTTCAACAAGTTACAAAACAGTGAGAAATGGAAGAAACAAGGGCTCTGAATGAGGCAAAAGTCCGGCGATGCTCAAATTGATGAGGTGGTGACGAACTCGGAAAGGCCAATGGGAAACAATAAGTCCAAGGCGGCCGTTGTAGTGGCGGCGAGCTCGGAGTGAGTGCACGCTGCCATTGGCAATTCCATGGAGAATGTCACCAAGAACTCGGCCGAGAGGCGTGCCGAAACCGAGGCCAAGTGGACAGAGTTCTCCAAAAAGATGGACAAGAAGATTGAGATCGAGACCGACAAGGCGGCGTCGAAGAAGAGGCAAGGGGACTTCATGATACTCACCACGGACACGTCCAACTTTGATCCGTGGGCGAGATCGGCGTGCGAGTTTCTGCATGCGGCCATATACGCCGAGATGGGGCTCGATGCGGATGGATCGGCGTCCACCACGCCCAATGCCACTGCATCCTCGGTGCCCACGGAGCGCCACACAGCGACCCCGAGCAACGGCAGCACCGACATGTCGGGTGACACCCAGGGCACCGAGTTCGCCGGCGATGAATTCCCCGGCTCCACCCCCAACCCCGGATTCCTCGGCTCCAACAACGTCGTCAACATCGATTGATCCTAGAGCACAAACGAATTCGAATCGTTTTGTAATAGCGTATGATACTTCCATTTTACATCACTATTTTATATCATAATTTACTGCTATTCATTGATGTATTTCATATTTAGAGATGATACTTATGTTATTTCATCAATTTTGCATGTTTTATGATTATTGGAGAGTTAACTACCGGGAACAGAATTCTGCTGGAAAAAGGGCCGTCAAGATACCATATTTCTTAAGATCAGAAAGTTAGAAGAAACATTGGAGAGTTCTTATTTTGCCAGATGACGGAGCTAGCCAGGAGGGGAGCTAGAGGGGGGCACCATGGGCCCACACCATGTGGTGGCGCGCCCCCCTTGGCCGCGCTGCCACATGGTGTGGCTGCCCTGGCCCACCACTGGCAGTCCCCTTTCGCGTACTACATCCCGAGGGAACCCTAAGACAGGGGGAACCATCGAGGAAACATTTCGCTTCCTCCACGAGGCAGAAAACAAGAGAGAGAGAGAGAAGCTCTCCAACGGGGAGAAATCTACCGGGGAAATTCCTTCCCGGAGGGAGGGAATCATCGTCATCGTCACCGTCATCGCACCGGGCATCATCAAGATCATCATCGTCATCATCATCACCATCAGCACCATCATTCTCACCATCCACCTCCATCCCGCTGTAACAATTAGGATTCTATATCGTTGTTTTCCACTAGATCCTTCTCCCGGTGTGAATTACTTGCTTGTAGTTGATGCTTATGAGATTTATCGGTGTTTGCACTTTATGAACAGATTGTTATTCATCATTATATCACCTCTGATCATGATCCATAAGATGTCTTGTGAATAGTTCGTTTAGTTCTTGAGGATATGGGAGAAGTCAAGATGTTATTAGTGGAATTATGTTTAGTAATATTTAATGGTTTGATATTTAAATTGTGGTGCTATTCTTCTAGTGGTGTTATGTGAATGTAGACTACATAACACTTCACTTTTATGGGCCTAGAGGAATGCATTGTGCATTTGTCTACTAATTGTAGGGTTGCCAGAGTGACAGAAACCTAAACCCCCGTTAGGAAATCGATGCATGAGGAAGTGTAGGATCCCAGAGTTTAAGGTTGTGGTTAGATTTATCTTAATTACTTTCTTGTAGTTGCGGATACTTGCAAGGGGTATAATCACAAGTGCGTATTAGTCCAAGTAGGGCAGTGCATTAGCATAGGTTCACACACACAACACCTATCAAAACACTAAAGATTAATCAACTATAGGAAACGAATGCACTTGACGAAATTCTCGCGTGTCTTCAAGAACGTTTGGTCATCATAAGTAAACAAACCGGCTTGTCCTTTGCTCTAAAAAGGATTGGTACACTTGCTTCAATTATTATTATTGTCTTTTATTTACTCGTACTTTATTTATTTGCTATATCAAAAACCCTAGAAAACCTGTTTGCTAGTATTTATAGTGAATCCTTTATCCAACCTGCTTGTCAACACCTTCTGCTCCTCATTGGGATCGACATTCTTATTTATCGAAAGTACTACGATACACCCGCTATACTTGTGGGTCATCAAGAGTATTTTCTGGCGCCGTTGTCGGGGAGTGAAGCGCTATTGGTAAGTAAAACTGGCAAGGGAAACTTTTACTGTGAGTGTTGTTTTTATTTCTTTCTGCTGCTTTATCTCATTATGGAGAGATCTCCATTTGGTTCCCTATTTGGGAGTACTACTGCCACTGCTAAGGTAGTATATGACCCGCCGTCTTCTCAATTGGATCATTTTAAAATACCTATGAAAATTGTTGAACGTGGTATGGATAACTGCTATTTTGGAGATGGAACTGTCCATCCTGGTGATCATTTACTCTTTATACATGAATTATGCGAGTTTTTCAGGTGTGCAGGTATTTCAATGGACCAAGTTAAGAGGAAGCTATTCTCTTTATCACTAAAGGGCAGAACTGCGGTATGGTATAAGATGTTGAAGAATGGTCAATCTATTGGATGGGAGGAAATTGTACCTCTCTTTTATTCTAAATTCTATCCTCCTAGTGAGATTCATAAGGATCGGAATCAAATATATAATTTCTGGCCTCATGATGGAGAGAGTATTGCCCAAGCGTGGGGGAGATTGAAGTTACTAATGCTCAAATGTCCCATTCGTGAGCTCCCTAGTAATATTGTTATTATAATTTTTTATGCGAGGCTTTCTCTTTATGATAAAGATTTTATTGGATGCTTCTTGTTCTGGATCAGTTACACGTATGGAAGGAGAAGCTAAATGGGATCTTCTTGACCGTATTTAGGAAAACACTGAAGGATGGGAGAATGGCAAAGGTAGAAAGTCAGATATAAATTATGTTTATGAATGCATTAAATTTTTCATGAGAACCTATGATTCTCATAATGTTAGTGCTATTTATGGCCTTTACTCTCAAATTTTTGCAAATTGTTTTAAGCCTTTTGCCTCCTATCTTGATATTCCCAAAAAGGAGTGGAACAAGTATCATGCACCTTATAAAGATATTGTTAATTATGTTCCTGCTAGAAATATAGATTCATAGTGTTAATCCTGCTATGCCTAAACCTTATATTGAGAAAATGCCTTTCCTCGTTAAGGTAAAGGAACATTCTATTATAGCTAGTGTGGTTAATAGAAGTGCAAACAAACCTATAGAACCTGATGAACAAATAACTGTTACCTACAATAGAAATAGTAAAAGACCTTGTTATTGAAAGTGTAGAAGAAGGACACATTATCTTCTGTGAAGATGCTTTTAATATTGATTCCTATCCTAATAGATCTAGGTAAACTAGTGTTCTTGTGCTTTCTGTCGGGATAGGTGATAATTTCTATTATGGTTTACGTGATATTGGTGCAAGTTCAAGTGCTATTCCTTATGAGATTTATAGAGAAATCATGCATGAAATTCGTTCTTGTGAAGTTGAAGAAATTGATGTGGTTATTCAGTTTGCCAATAGAGAAACTATCTCTCCAATTGGTATTGTTAGAGATGTGGAAGTTTTATGTGGTAAAACTAAATATCATGCTGATTTTCTAGTACTTGGTACAGATGCTAGTAAAACTTGTCCTATAAATTTTGGTAGACCTTTCTTGAAAACTTGTGGTGCTGTTATAGATTGGAAGAAAGAGAAAATATTAACTAAATTTGATAGAGAATTTTATGAGTTTAATTTTTCTAAATTTGCTAAAGCTCCTTATGAAACTGAATTGCCTAATGAAGATTTTAAGGTTGAACAACTTGCCTCTATTTCTCTTTCTCATAACAATTCTTTGCAGCAATACATGGAGGACCACGAAAGTGAGGTCTTTATGGAAGAGAGAAATGAGATTGAAAATATTCTTCTTCGTCAACGAGAGATGCTGAAACATAATTTACCGGTGGAAGACTTGGGTACCACGCTACCACCCAAGGAGGATCCCATTTTTTATTTAAAACCTTCACCTGATAGTCTTAAATATGCTCATATTGATGATAAGAAAAAAATATCATGTTATTATTAGTTCTAAACTTTCAGGTAAGGAAGAGGAAAGGTTATTGGAAGTATTGAAGAAACACCGAGGAGCTATTCGATATACTCTTGATGATTTGAAAGGGATTTCCCCTGCTATATGTCATCATACTATTAATATGGAACCTTATGCAAAGCCAGTTGTTGAACATCAACGCCGTTTAATTCCTAAGATGAAGGAAATGGTAAGAAATGAGGTATTGTAACTCCTTGATGATGGTATTATTTATCCTATTGCTGATAGTAGATGGGTAAGTCTTGTGCATTGTGTCCCTTAGAAAGGAGGAATTACTGTTGTGCCAAATGAAAATGATGATCTTATTCCTTAAAGAGTAGTAGTTGGTTATAGAATGTGCATTGATTTTAGAAAAGTTAACAAAGTTACTAAGAAATATCATTAACCTTTACCTTTTATTGATCAAATGTTAGAAATGTTTTCTAAGAGAACTCATTTTTTCTTTCTTGATGATTATTCTGGGTTTTCTCAAATTGCTGTTAAAAAGCAAGATCAAGAGAAAACAACTTTTACTTGTCCTTATGGAACTTATGCTTATAGACGTATGCCTTTTGGTTTGTGTAATGCTCCTGCTACGTTTCAAAGATGCATGTCTGCTATTTTTCATGATTTTTGTGAAGAAATTGTGGAAGTATTCATGGACGATTTTTACATCTATGGAACTTATTTTGATAACTTCTTGCACAATCTTGATAAAGTTTTGTAGAGGTGTGAGCAAATTAATCGTTTTCTTAATTGGGAGAAATGCCACTTTATGGTAAATGAAGGAATTGTTCTTGGACATAAAATTTCTGAAAGAGGTATTGAAGTTGACAGAGCTAAAGTGGAAGCAATAGAGAAAATGCCCTGCCCCAGGGATGTTAAAGGTATTCGTAGTATTCTTGGTCATGATGGTTTCTATAGGAGGTTTATTAGAGATTTCTCTAAAATATCAAAGCCTCTTACTAATCTTATCCAAAAAGATGTACCTTTTGTTTTTGATGATGACTGTAA